>JANATF010000004.1:0-653327 GCA_029449245.1 Mortierella alpina | reverse complement strand
ACCTTGAATATCATCCCCTCGTTGCTTCAATCTTTCTTAGGAGGCACGCGCTTGTGGCAATCAGAACATTCTTGCACTTCGCGGCGATCCCCCTCACGGTCAATCTGAATGGTCGGCATGTGAAGGCGGTCTGAACTATGCCTCAGACCTGGTCAGGTACATTCGCGAGACTCATGGCGACTACTTTGGCATTGGAGTAGCCGGATACCCCGAGAAACACCCCGAATCCACCTCGATGGAGGAAGATCTCAAGTACCTCAAAGAAAAGGTCGATGCTGGTGCTGACTTCATTGTCACCCAGCTCTTCTTTGATGTGCCCATGTTCCTTGACTGGGTCAAAGCCTGTCGTGCCGCTGGTATCAACTGTCCCATCATCCCCGGTGTCATGCCTATTCAGGCGTATGCTAGTTTCCAAAAGAACATTGTCGGCGTCAGTGTGCCTCAATGGATCCTCGACGGCATTGAGCCCATCAAGGTAATTATCATTCTTGGCGTGTATGCCCACTGTGCAATAATGCAGCGCTTCATAACTCACCATCCCTCCTTCATGTGTTTTTCCTTCGTTAAAGAACGACGATCAGGCCATCCGTGCGTTCGGTGTTGAAGTCGGCATCAAGATGACTCTGGATTTGATTGCAGGTGGCGTCTGCGGCATTCATTACTACACCTTCAACCTTGAGCGCAGTACGCGCCTCATCCTCGAGGGTGCAGGTCTTGTCAGCAAGATGGACTACATCAAAAAGAACATGCCTTGGCGCTCCAGCTTTGACGAGAAGCGCAAGGAGGAATCTGTGCGCCCCATCTTTTGGGCCAATCGTCAAAAGTCCTACATCAGTCGTACGGACGCCTGGGATGAGTTTCCTAACGGCCGCTGGGGCGATTCCAGGTCGCCTGCCTATGGTGACCTGGACCGCTATGGTGTCTACCTGAAGTACAAGGCGGAAGAAGCCGTTCAGCACTGGGGTATCCCTAATGACGTCGACGACATTTGCCGCCTCTTCGTCAAGTACTGTACCGGCGAGACCTTGACTCTGCCGTGGAGTGACCAAGCCTTGGCTCTGGAGTCAGGAACGATCAAGGAACACTTGGTCGAGCTCAACTCGCTTGGGTACCTGACCATTAACTCCCAGCCCGCCGTCAATGGCGCCAAAAGCGACGACAAGATCTTTGGCTGGGGCCCCAAGGGAGGATACGTCTACCAAAAGGTACGTCTTCTCTCCGTCGCACACATTTATTTTGACTGACGCGATTCCAGGCACTAACAGGTTTTCTTCTGCTTACTTTCTGCAGGCCTACCTAGAGTTTTTTGTCTCGCCCGAGACTTTGGAGAAACTCAAGCAGCGCATGGCCAAGTTTGCCCACTTCACCTACAACGCCATGAACAAGGCCGGCGATTTTCACACAAACACGAACGGCAGCAAACCTAACGCTGTCACTTGGGGAGTCTTCCCTGGTCGTGAGGTTGTGCAGCCCACCATTGTCGAGCTCGCGAGTTTCGACGCCTGGAAGGATGAAGCTTTTGCGCTGTGGGAGCAGTGGTCGAGATGCTACCCTCAGCAGTCCAAGCCCCGTGAGCTCCTGCAGCGAATGGGCGAGACCTGGTACCTAGTCAACATTGTCAATAACGACTATCACGAGAAGGACGGCATCTTTGAGCTGTTCCAGGAGGACGTCTTGGCCCAGAAGGTGGCTAAGGCAGCTTTGGCGGATGTCGCTGCGACTCCGAACGGCGAGGATATCAAGGTTGAAACTGTGTCCATTGCGGAGGCCGTCAAGGCTTGAGGTGGATTTCTCATCCCACTGCTTTTCCCACCTACTTTCCCGCTTTTTTTTTTTATATATCTTACCCTTCCGACATTTTTGTACTCTGCCTGTTCAACACAGGCGCTCTCCATCTACCCCCGCCCCATGCTCTTTACTCACTGTATATTCTGATCCCACACTTCTGTATACCTATGACGCTTGTTCAACACACCTGTACATATGAATCAATTCACCTTTTTTTTTTTTTTTTTGTGGTTGCAACGATGCCCTAATAAAATAGACATTTGCTCATGGACACTGTGGATGTATGAGACGCGCATTGAAGAACGCGTCAAATATGTACGGACGTTGTCAGCAACCCAATCACCAATGAGGCAGAGCGTGTAATGAAAAGCTGAAGCCGCTTGAACATGGATCTATCTCTAATCCTCATCAGGAACGAACACTCGCGGGATCTAATGCGAGATCGCCTTAGGCGGTTACAGCACCCTTCTGCTGCAATTCAGCATATCTCCAGCTTGGCTTCTGAGGAAGGACCTCGCTCGTGCCGTGGTTAGGAACCCGAGGTAAGAACGTAACCTGCGGCCTATAGGACAGTTCTTTGACAATTTGTGCTGTCCTTGCGGACACTGGTAGATAATTGAACACTATGTAACGCACAATGCGCTCCCACAGAGTCTAGAGAAGTTGATAACGAGAGGTATGTCACTGTGTGCTATGACAAAGGGCTTGTCAAAGATCCAAAAACACGCAAGAGTGAACCTTCTTTTTTTTTTTTTACCTGACCATACCGGATTTTGGCAAGCTGTTTGCTAGCCTGGAATTGTGCAACGACATGAGGATAGCGCTGGTTTTTGAAATCTTGAAGTGCAGCTGCAATTCCTGCTGGTGTCACTGCTGTGAGATCGTAGAGACAGTTTGCAAGGATAACAGCATCCTGCATAGCATTGACCGCACCCTGTCCAGCGCTAGGAAGCAGTTTGTGAGCAGCTGTGAACAAAAAAACGATTGTTAGTGAGATATTTGACGCGATAGTATCCTCCTGCTCTTACCGGCACTCTTCTCTCTCTCTGTCTCTCTCTCTCTTACCATCTCCAATGAGAACTGTGCGGTTGTGGTACCAGGTTTCGAACAACTTGTCTTCCAGGTAGACTCTGGAAATACGATCCTCGTCAGTAGCACTGATGAGAGCGCCAAGGTCACCATAGGGTGTTTTGAAGTTGCGGATATCATTGATCAGTCCTTGGTTTGCATCTGAGCTCCACTCTGAATTACGGAAGGATTCGTCCTCAGAAGCCTTAGAGTCCAGCTGCATATTGACATTCCAGCAAATACGGTTTCCAGGCACTGTATACGTGGTCCACTATTGCAGAGGTGTGAGCAAAGTAGAGTAAGGCGAAGGCTCTCACCGGTGACAAGACATACATGCATGCAGTAATGGGAGCGTTGTGTGCGTTGTGTGCGTTGTGTACCGTGTACGGTGTTCCCTTTCCGATCATGCATGCGTTGTGATTGACGGGATCCCTCAAGTGCGGATGAAAGTCCTCTCTCAAAGGATTGGTGATCCCAACGATGGTGGAATAATTGACGCTAAACTGCTTGCTGTCCTTGACAGGGAGCATTCCTTTCTTCATGAGCTCCTTGAAAAGACTTTGACGAACACCACTGTAAGCGCCATCGGCTCCGACCAGGATATCGCCGTGGAAGGTGGAATTGTCGGCGATACGGATCATCACTCCAAAATTGTTCTGCTGCAGTGACACGACCTTCTTGCCAAGAAAGATCTTTTCCTTTGGAACCTTGGACAACAAGAGGTCGTATAGGTCTGGTCGTGGGAAGACAATGTAGTCATATCCCGCCCTAAAAAAAGAAGCCGAGTAGCACCAAAGTCAGTTTTCACGACGATTGCTAAAAACAAAGCACGCCAGGCATGAACAAGACCGTAGCGTACAATTGTTTGATATTTCCCCCCATTCTGATATCTGCAATCACACTCATATCCCCATGGAATATCTCTGCGTTGCGCACTGGCAATGATATGGCCATGATCTCGTCCAGCAATCCTAGCTGTTCAAATACAGGCAGGATGTTTGCATTCAAGCACATAACGGCTCCTAAATAGATGTCAGTCAAAGGGGATATGCACAGGCGTTTCTTTTTAGTCATCCGGCCCTTGAAGTGAACAGTGTGAACTCGCCCTTCTATTCAGTCGTTAACTGAAAAATATCTTACCAAGCGGCTTCACTTTGGTTGCTCGCTCAAATATCTGGTAAGGGATGCTGGCACGCTCGAGCAGAATGGCCAGCAACAAGCCAGCGAGACCGGCTCCAGCAATCAAGACCTTTGGTGGTGAATCTGACATGTCAGTTACAAAAGAAAATAAGGAAGAGTGAAGGCGTGGAAGTGGTGAGAAAAGAAAGAAGGAAAGAGAAGAAGCGGATTTGTTGGTGGACCGGTGAGAATCAAAGCGAGGGACAGCCATTGAGCACTTGCCAACAGTGTTACACATGAATGATGGAGCGACAAGGAAGCGAACACCGCTCAGCAAACCCCCCCTCCACCCGGCTTCGATGCTCCTTGATAGACTACCGCAACACCAGGAAAAGCAGCAAATCAAGCCTTGTTGCTCTGCAATGGATTAACGAGGTATGGTTGGTCCATGCTGTGCTCTGACGAATTGCTAGATTGTATTCTAGTGAACTGTGCACAAAACCCATTTTCTGATGGAAACACGAGTGAGAGAGGGTCGAGCGCAGAAGAAGGACACGAACTAGCAACACAGACGTTTTCTTTTTTTTATTACAAGGATCCCGCTTCATGCTTTTTTTACTATAGCAGCTGCATATGTGCTCAACAATGAATGACCCTGATCCCCGCATAGAGCTCTCAGCAACAACCAATGAAGCGCGGCATGAAATGTACAGCGTTGAGCATTCAGCCAGAAGTCTAATCAAACAGTTGCAGCAGCACCCTTCTGCTGCAGTTCAGCGTATCTCCAGCTCGGCTTCTGAGGAAGGACCTCACTCGTGCCGTGGTTAGGAACCCTAGGTAGGAACGTAGCCTGCGGCCTATAGGACAGTTCCTTGACGAGATGCATTGTCCTTGCGGACTCTGGCAGATAATTGAACACCGCATGTCGAACAATGCGTTCCCACAGTGTCTAGAGAAATTGTTAGATGAGGGGCTAGTTATATCATGGTGTGCTATGACAAAGTTGACGAAGATAGAAACACTTGCTAAAATGAACTTTTTTTACCTGGCCATACAAGATCTTGGCGTTCTTTTTGCTGCCTTCGTATTGTGCAACGACATGAGGATAGCGCTGGTCTTTGAAATCTTGAAGTGCAGCTGCAATTCCCTCTGGTGTCACTGCTGTGAGATCGTAGAGACAGTTTGCAAGGATAACAGCATCCTGCATAGCATTGACCGCACCCTGTCCAGCGCTAGGAAGCAGTTTGTGAGCAGCTGTGAACAAAAAAACGATTGTCAGTGAGATATTTGACGCGATAGTATCCTCCTGCTCTTACCGGCACTCTTCTCTCTCTCTCTCTCTCTCTCTTACCATCTCCAATGAGAACTGTGCGGTTGTGGTACCAGGTTTCGTACAACTTGTCCTCCAGGTAGACTCTAGAAACACGATCTTCGTCAGTAGCACTGATAAGCCTGCCGAGATCACCGTAAGGTGTTTTGAAGTTACGGATCTCGTTTATCAGTCCTTGGTTTGTATCTGAAGTCCACTCCGAATTACGGAAGGATTCGTCCTCTGAGGTCTTGGAGTCCAGTTGGATGTTGACACTCCAACATATACGATTTCCTGGCATTGTGAACGTGCTCCACTGTCGTGGGTGGAAACAAAAAAAAAATATAATACAACTTGATGTCAGGCCAGGTATTCATATGTCGCATTGCACGCGTGGTTCTCTGCAAGCGTTGGTCTTTACCGAATAAGGACTCCCCTTTCCAATCATGTACGAGTTATGAGTAGCTGGATCCTTCAAGTGCGGGTGAAAATCTTCTCCCAAAGGATTGGTGGTTCCGACCAAAGTTGAGTAATTGATGCTCAACTGCTTGCCGTCATTAGAAGGGAGCATTCCTTTCTTCATGAGCTCCTTGAAAAGACTTTGACGAACACCGCTGTAAGCGCCATCAGCTCCAACCAAGATATCGCCGTGGAAGGTGGAATTGTCGGCGATACGGACCATCACCCCAAGACTGTTCTGCTGCAGCGACAAGACCTTCTTGCCAAAAAAGATCTTTTCCTTTGGGACCTTGGACAACAAGAGGTTGTATAGGTCTGGTCGTGGAAAGACAATGTAGTCATATCCCACCCTAAAAAAAAGAAGCCGAGTACACCAAAGTCAGTTTTTTGCGACGACTGGAAAACAAAGAACACGCCGAGAGGAACAAGACCGTAGCGTACAATTGTTTGACATTTCCCCCCATTCTGATATCTGCTATCACAGTCATGTCCCCATGGAACATTTCGGTGTTGTGCACTGGCAGTGATATGGCCATGATCTCGTCAAACATGCCCAACTGCTCAAACACTGGTAGGATGTTCGCATTCAAACACATGACGGCTCCTAAATAGTTGTCAGCGAAAGGGGGATTGCACAGACGTGCTCTTTAGTCATCCAGTCCCTGAAGTGAGCAGTATGTTTTCCCATGCGTTCTGAACAAATAACATACCAAGTGGCTTTACTTTGGTTGCTCGCTCGAATATCTGGTAAGGGATGTTGGCACGCTCGAGCAGAATGGCCAGCAACAAGCCAGCGAGACCGGCTCCAGCAATCAAGACCTTTGGTGGTGAATCTGACATGCCCGATTCAAATAGGAGGGAGGAAGGGGAAAGAATCTGGAGTGTGGGAATGGTGAGGAAAAGAGGAAAAGGAAAAGACGAATCGGATATATGCTCCAGTCAGGAGGGGCTGCAACCGCAAGTGAGCACTTGCCAATGGTGCTACATACAATTTTAGGATTCAGTGAACATTGGCTCAATGCATTTATCGTTCCTGGACCGGGTGTATTGCTGTGCTACGGTTGGATCAAGCAGATTAGCACATGCATGCATACAGATTATGAACATCGCTACTACACGAGCTGCCTCACTTCGTCAACTTTTCTGCATGCCAGGAGCCAGTTCAGCTTGTAGCTCGGACTCTGAAATGACATGCAACTGGTTAGACGGTATAGCAAAGGATGTACATTTTTTACATTTACATGTGCATGCACGCTAGACCAAGCGTCTGCTCTCAAGAGGAGGAGAGAAAGAGAGAGAGAGTGCGAGCGAGGGAGAGGCCCACAAAGGGGCGCAAAACTTAATTGAGCGACATCTAAACAGGTTTTTTTCTGGCGTTCATTCACAAGGAACCGTGCTGTATACATGTGCTTTCATGCATGAAATTCTACACGTCGCGAAAGAAATATTCGTCGTGTTCTTCCTCAATCGCCTCCATCAGGATCCTCTTGAACTCGCTCACGAACAACTCTCCTCTAGCCCTCCCCCGGAACGCAGCTTTCTGCCAGGTGGTCACGACCGTCAATACCCCATTCGCCGTCGCGACGCTCATGGTCAACGCCGAGGCTGTGACGCCGGACGATTGTGAAAATATCGCATCTTGGACCCGAAACTCGCTCTCCACCGTCTGATCCTTGACAACAGCGGCTGCCCACCCGGAACCCAAGTTCGACAGCTTGACACTGGCCTTGCGGCCATGCTGGTCTTTGGTCACCTTACTAGCCATGAACTTTTCCCACCCACCGTCTTTTGTCGACAATAAACTGAGCATCCCGAAATGCTCCAGCAAATCGCGTAATCCTGCCGGTGTGGTGGTAGCAACCACTACTTGCCCTCGATAGACGTGGGCCATGTCCCAAAAGCTGGACTCTTCCGACACGCGAATGTTGTTATGTATAATCTCGGACGTGTAATTCCCTTGCTCCTCGGGCGCAATTGGATCCTGGAGCAATGTTCGTAGCGACACTGGTGTAGCAAAAACAATGGCCTCGTCCTTCTCCTTCTCCTTCTCCTTCCTCTTCTCTCTCTTGGCCACCGCTGTGATATCCTCTTCAACATCATCATCATCATCATCATCATCATCATCATCGTCACCCGTCATGAACACAGACTTTGTGGCAAAGATTGCTGCCGTGGCTAAAATGGACTGCACGGTCGTGCCACGCGCCTTTGTAGCACAAAGGACTCGTTTTGTCACCTCGGGGCTGAGTTGCAGATAAGCGAGCTCAGTCTCGTTGGGCAACTGGAGGGAACTGTCGATCTCTCCAGCCCAGTATCGGGTCTCCAGGCTCTTTTTCACAAAAGCCGGCAACAAGACTGCGCGTGTCGCCTCAAAGAGTAGCGTTCGGAGAGACGGGTAGCAGTTGGTACGGGATTCAATGGATGCTGGAATTGACTTGAGCGAGCGAATTGGGATCTTCAAATCCTGAGAGGATGCGCGCGTGGTGGTCAGATTACTAGTTCGAGACTGCAGGTTGAGTCGGTCGATGAGCTGCTCTGTTAGAGCCATGGCGGAGCGGCCGTCGCCAATGACATGATGAAAAGTGTAGAGCAGATAGAAGGAGGAAGGGTCGTCTTCGATTGGTACGACCACCAAACGCCAAAGCGGAATGTCGTGGTTGGAGAGATCAAAGGGGAGGTTGTGCTCCCGCTCCAGGACCTGCCCTACATCGGGCGCGGTCTTGACAGATACAACGCGGATCAGGGGCTGCAAATCGATTTGGGGCAAGTGCAAGAACATGGGCTTGGCAGAGAGGTGGTCACCGACCACGACGGAGAGGGTAGGGTGTTGCTCGATCAACCAGGAGACAGGGTGCAACAGGAGCTGCGCCCATTCTCTGGACGCGGAAGCATCTCCAGAAGCGTCAGTGAAAGGCGGAATGTGCTCGGTTGGATGACGGGAATGTAGCTTGTTGCCAATGACCACGTTGTGGTAGATGTTGAGATTGGAGCGGGTGACATTGTAGCGCTCGAGAAGGTCGACGGCTCTAGCAGGCCGCAGTGCCATGATGCAAGGCGGTGTGTTCGTGGGATTGGGAAGGTCAAGTGTCGCGGGGTCAAGAGCTCATTCTCTCGTTCTCTCGGCCAAGGGCAATGTTCTCTTTTTCGAAGGGATCGTTGACTGCTGGGTGATGAGGCACTCGAGCAGGATGAACTGACGGCGAATCATGACCAAGAAATGGAGCGGGGACGAAGTGCAGCTGGTCAAGGGGTGAATGATGACCAATGTCCGTTGCCGATTTCCCCTTCGCAGAAAAAGCGTGACAAATTCTGGCGCGTCGCCTGCAACCACAACCAAACAGGTCCTCTGAGAGGGATAACCTGGCCTACGGTCTGAAAAGTGAAAAACTCTTGCATGTTGCGCTATGACTCTACGGTTGCGGCTGCTGCTGGTATGGTTGTGAGTGAGAGTGTGGGCTAGGTTGTGGGTAGAGTTGTGGGTAGGGTTGTGAGTGGGGTTGTGGGCTAGGCTGTGGGTAGGGCTGAGAGTAAGGCCGTGCTGGATATGAGCTAGCAGATGGCTCTAAAGGCGGTGGCAATGTCCCAGCAGGCAAAGGTGCTTGATAAGGCTCCGACCGCGCCGTCAGCGCCATGGAGTGCCTCTCATGCTCTAAACGGCTCGCTTCGAGCGCTCTCTCCAATTCCTCCTCCTCTCTTGCATGTGCCTGTTGAGTGGGGTCGTAGTACACTGGCGCTGGCGGCATCGGAGGAAGCGGCCCCATGGGGTATTGCTGCCCCACGTGATGAGCACCTTGCATGGTATCCGGTCCAGCAGACTGACCACCGGGACCCATAGACCTGGACCGAGCACCATTTGGCAAAAGTATGGATGTCCGCTTGTGCATCATTTTGCGCTGCCTCCTGCGGTCCAAAAATCTTGAGCAGCAGCAGCTCCAGATGCAGCAGATCAATATCAAGCCGAGCAGGACCCCGACCGGAATGACAATCGACAGGTGATTCCTCGCCCAGTTCAGAACTCCTTGGAGGCCATTGCTATATTTGCACTGTCCTGCGGAGCAAGATCCTCCAAATCCACACGGTGTGCCGTCCATAAAGTAGGATCCCGGGATTTGCGTGCACGTTAGTGAGTTTCCGCCAGGGTCGTTGCAGATCAGGTCGCATGAGTTGGAGGTAGCACACGCCTTATCAATTCCTGGCCTTTGCTGCTGCTGACATTGAAGATCGCGGGAGGTACATACACCATTGGCGCACTGAAGCCCAGAGACGCTCGAGTTGCCTGTGCACGACGTTTGGTCTGGGACCTTAACGTCCGGAGGACACGTCGCAGAGGTACCGGTGCAAACTTCTTGTATGTCGCACTCCGAGATGGCCTGACGACAGACATGGCCCGCTGATTGCAGCTGACAGTTCGAACAGCAGTCGTCGTTCATATCATCGCAGACGGCACCGGCCTTGAACTTGCAAGTGGTTCCGTCGCAGCAGGGATCTTTGGCACAATCCTCCGGAGAGCCGCAGTCGCAGTCCTCTCCAGTCTCCTTTAGTCCGTTTCCACAAATGTTCTCCTGTGAATTTTGGGTCTGGCGGGATCCTGGAGGCTGAAAACACTGTCCTCGGCTCTGAATGGCTGTGCAAATGGAGTTGATACTACACGGGGAAAAGACGCGTGTAGCCACTTGCTCCGATGGGTTCATGATATAGCGTGCGCCGGCATCGCAGACGGTCGATGATAGTGGACAGCAATCTCTGCCGCCGACCGCGCAACCCGAAGAATCGCAGTCGTGTCTAGCTCCGAATCCATGTCCAATCTCATGTGCGACAACCATCCACTCGTTGGGCGTGACAGATGACACGCCTGTGCCGCTTGTATACTGTAGCTGTCCGCCTGTGGTTTGAGAAGAAGTCTTTGTATTGCAAATGACGTTCGTCCAGGCCACTCCGACAGTTGGTCCAGAATTGCACTTTGTCATTAGATGCCACAAACCGGCTCCATCGTCCGCGCGACCATCCTGACCTCTCCAGAAACTAAAGTCACTCAAACGTTGATCGATCATATAACTCGCCGAGCAGTCTTGGTTCCACTTTTCGCCCTCGACAGGCGTAGCGGGACAATTTTCGCTCATGATGTTCAGTTTGATCACTCCCAATGCAACGTTAAAGGTACTCTCGTAAATGCCAGAGGCGGTGTTGAAGTCTGCGAATATCTGCCTCCGTGCTCCAGCTACTCCTGCGTAATTTCGGACGTATGCACAATCAGCTGCGACTCCCTGTGTTGAGAGAACCGAACACGAATTAGCGTCCTACCACCATTAAATACATATCTCAATAACTAACAAAGACAAATGAATACTGCCGTACCATGTAATTGTACATGCGGTTAATGGGACAGCCTGCTGGAACTGGATTTGGTCCGGGAACGGCGCGCTTGACCATAGGCGTCCTCAGGACCCCAGCCCAGGAGGAGCTCAAGTCAAATCCTCCCGTCATAGGCACAGGCGCAGTCAAGTCTGGAGGATAATAATGGCCATACGAGGTTTGCGTCTCATTGTACTCTGCCGTCCTTTGAAGCATCGCGTCCGAGCCACAAGAGACTTCGGATGGGAGTCCCCGCTTCTTGTTCGAGACAAGCTTAGGGTTATAAAGGTCTGAGTTGCGGTAGATTACCACGTTCGATCCAGAAGACACTGGTGCAGGCTCGGCATCGTCAGCGCGCTTTGTAATTTGGTAATGCTGCCTCGTCGTGATATGATATGTGTCTTCATTGACCATGAATGCTCCGCGAAGCTCAACCTCGTCAGGACTATTAGTAGGGGTTCAAGTCAGGGAGCATTAGCACGTCAGAATCACGCTACTCATGACACGATACGATCGCAACGTCCCAAGCTTGGAAAGGCAGGGTAGTCAACAAAACAAGACTTACTTGCTGGCATCGTGCTCGACCATGATTCTTGCCCAGCCAAGGACGCCCTCCTCATACATCATATCCTCCACTGTTCTCTTGGCCATTCTGGATGTGGTCAAGGCACGGTCCCACTTGCGATCCGAGTGCTGCTGGTCCTGGATCACCACGCCTTTGAAGGCTTTGATGTCGTCCAGAGAAACATCCGCGCCTAGATCAGCCTCGGGATGGATTAGGTCCGTGTTGGGCTCTAGGTAGAGATGGAAGGTTGTGTTGAAAGCAGAGAACTGGAACCGGAGAGTATCGTGCCTGGAGATGATGCCAGACTGTGTGGCAATGCGCTCATCAGCCTTGCGCTTAGCGAGAGGCTGACCCCGATGAGATTCAAAAGGCGCAGCCCTGGGTAGGACGTCGTGGCGCAGACCAAGGATGTGCTCTGTCCGTGTGATGGTGGGCCATGCAGTGGAGTGGGCTGGGCACAAGGGAATACAGAATATAGCGTGAGCATTTTCCAGCTCGCTCCGAGCAAGCGTTCCTTTCACGCTGTCGATATCCATAAATCGTTCTTCATACCTTGTGCTGTGCGTGGGAGTGTTGAAGAGAGGAGAGCGAGAGACAGGAGTGCCCAGAGGCTGGCTTGCAGTGATCGCATGCTGGGCTTTCGGACGAGAGACGACAATGGCCAGCTGAGGTTGAGCGGATCGGAATGGGCAGTGGAGGATCGATGGTAATGCAACGGTTAGACTTTTTGCCGGTGTGTGTGCCGTGTGTGTGGGTGTGCCTGAGACAAGAGGTCTGGCAATGGACGAGGGAGTGGAAGCGGGGCGTGGGTCCGTTATGCAGTGCTCTGCAGCATTCTACAATCACGACGGAGGCGAGCAACTGCAGGCAAGGGGGTGCGGTGGAGCGAGCGAGACGAGAAGAGGAAGCGAGGAGCAGAAGAGGCGGATGCGCAGAGGAGAGCGAGCTGGCAGAGAGAAAATAAAAAATATAAAAAAAAGGTCTGAATGAGAAAGAATGAGAGAGAGCGAGAGAAAGAGAGCAACTGCTTGTACCAGCAACAGTGCGCCCTCGTGCCGCTGTCCTCCACCTGTCCCCCACAGCCGTGTCTGTGGGCTGGGCGCACCCCCATGTCCATGTATATTTAGACCGCTTAAGACACACCCCTGTTCAAGCCAGACTGTCTGGCTACTCATCGTGGCCTCGCAGCCCGTTCCAAGTATGCTGTCCATTATTGTATACCGAGAGAGGATCATCCGACACACGGTGCACAGTCTTCCTCGTATTCTTCCTCTTCGCCGTGTCTCTGTTGCTTCTTCTAGAGTCGACAACAACAACACCCTGGTTCCAAAAAAAAAAAAAAAAAAAAAAGCAAAAGCCCAAAGTCGCAACTTTGCAGTGGCAAGCTTACTAACCTTCTCAGCATAAACCTATCACAGCAGCAAAGTTGTGCGCTTTACACGCTACGATCCTTCTGCCCCTGGACAACCATCATCCTCGCGCCAACGCCCCGCCGCTATCTCACCCGGTCACATCTGATCTGACAAACTTTTCAAACGTCAACTGAAAGCAATATATCAGCAGGGCTGTCTTGGGCTTTTGGCCAAGAAGAATCCTTGAAACATCATTCAAGCTACGCTGGTTCTTCCAGACCCGAGAATTCATTGTCAGCCTGTTCTTGCTGTCCAAGCCATCTTGCTTGAAGAGTCTGTGTACATCCGTCCGTGAACAAACATAGCCCAAAAAACAATAGATGCAGGACTTTCAACATACTCATTGCAAATATGTTATAAAAAAAACACCTCCTTGCAAACAAACCTAATGCCTCGCCATCGCATAGATTGTTGAGCAGAGCGTCTCACTCTGGGCGGTGTCGCCTCTGTAGGAAGGACTAGACCAAGCACCATGATTGTCGCCTACAAAATAAACCCCCCCTTGCGAGGTTGACCTCTGAAGGCGGAAACCTCCTTAGCGAAAAGCTGTGCACCTCTCTAAAAGACTTTCCGACCTCTGTAATAGTAGTATACCTCTCTAAAAGAGATTCTTCAACCTTTGTAATAACAAATTTGTTCAATGACTCATCACTGACAGGAAACTCAATCGATCAACTCGTTCTGATCCAATCGGATCGTGGCTTGAATCCTCTTAGAGAGGTTAAAGCCCGCTTAGCTCATTGGTAGAGCGTCTGCCTAGTAAGCAGAAGGTAGCAGGTTCGATCCCTGCAGTGGGCATTTCATTTTTGCTTTTACCTCCAGAGTCTTTCACGCTTCAGGCTGCGGAAGAACATACATGCACTCGGATGTGTATCTGTGTATACACGCCCCTCAGTGTATATAATTTTTTCTTAGGTGAAAAGATACATACACGGGGGTGTGCATGGCTGAACACACAGGGGGGTGTATGGAAGCGTGTCCTGTGAAAACCCTTTTAGATACACACCTCCCCTACTTTGTTTTTCATGAAAATGGTGATGAAATGCGACTCGAGGGTGGTATGAATGCCTAAGCAGCGCGTTATATGGGTTTGGATCCCTAGGCAATGGCTTCATCTTATATTACCATAGCTCTCCACTGTCTCCTCTGTCACGGCCACGGTTTTCATAATCAAAGATTCACGGTAATTGCTCCTAATGTTCTGCGTCACTTGTGTCTTTTCCCACAGTCCTACGCGAAGAGTGACGGTATGATTGGCATGACACGGGAGCTCGTAGCTACCAGCAAGAATATCAATCAACCTTGCTTTTGGTCACCGTTTCGCTTTCAGGCTGGTCTGTTGTGGATCAATGGATGTATTACAGCACTTCAATGGCTGGTTGATTGGCGCTCCACATCAATTTCAAGCGCAAGATGTCATGGAGAAAGGAAAATCAATCTCACTCATGGAGTTATTGCTCTCTACAATAATACTCTTGCCATTCTAAACCTATGTGAGAGTCGTTCGGGCTCTTATTCACAAGGATAACCGGCATAGCCATTATCAATACATGGAGGCATGCTTTGGGCGAAAAAAGGGTAGAGGTAGGAGTAGGGGTGTGTATCTAAAGGGGTTTTCTCAGGACACGCTTCCATACACACCCCAGTGTATTCAGCCATACACATCCCTGTGCATCCAGGTTTTCCGTGTTGCATACACCCGACATGAACATATAAACACGCCCCCGTGTATATATAGATACACACCCGTGTGTATATATGTTGTTCCTCAGGCTGCTACCAGGCATGAAGAAGTCACTTTTTTGAGCGTGGAGGAATGGTCAGAGTAGATGCTTGGGAACACACCCGCAGTGACGGGGTTAGGGACGTCGGGCGTCGTAACCAACGAGAAAAAGAGGAAGCGTATAAAGAGTACGACTTTGTTTTGTAGGGTTGCCGAATAGACAGTGATTATCTCTTTTTTTTGAATCTGACATGACAGCTGTAGCTAGCTACACTTGGACACTTGGCTATGTCAAGGACAAACCAGGAATGGGTGTGTAGAAGCTGGTTTGTATCCCTCGGTCTTTTCTGCGCTGGCTCTCAATTTCGCGCGTCTCTATTGTCGTCCGTGCATTATAGAGTCTAGAAGAAAAGGGGGGAAGGGGATTGTTTCTCTCCTTTTCTTCTTTGACCTTTTCTTCTTCTTCCCCCTGATAACAAAACATCTCCTCCCTGAACAGTTGAGCCAAGTAAACACTCAACAGCCAACAGCAACACCATCGGCCGTACACCAAAAGCGCGAACATGCTCTTCCTCTGGCTGGCCATCGTGCTACCGCCGACACTCGTCTTTGTCTATGTCGCCCTCTCAGGCCTCTTCCTGATGCTGCGCTCCGGACTGCAGAATCCCAAATCGCGTATCGCCCCGGGTCTTGTCGTTCTCATCATCATCTCGGGCTACCTGCTATCCTTCCACGAAGCCTCACGACCCATCTGGAAGGGCGTGGTCGGACCCTTCATATCGCAGATCCTACTGCAGCTCAGCTCCATCGTCCTCGGTCCCGCCTCTGTGTCGTCCGCCCCAAAGGTTACAGCAGCCTCGTTGCTGTCCTCGGGTGCCGACGCGCTGAACGAGAGGAACGACTGGCTCGGTGAGAGCACTCAGCTGCTCCTACCCATTATTGAGCGCGAGGCTCACGTCTCGCACCTGGTGGCTCTGTCGTTGGGTTTGTTCATGTCGTCCTATGTCACCACGATGACTGACTCGCTCAAGACGAGAAAGATCCCGGAGTACATGTACGAACCGTTGAATCCTCTTTGCGGGTGGCAATGGTGCCATTGAGAATCAATGTGGATTTCCACATGCATTCGTCAAAGTGAACTAACTATACCCACTCCTTGTCTTTCAGGTACTCGTTTGTGGATACATCGTTCCGTATCGTCCTCAGCCTCGAGTTCTACCTGGGCACGGTCCTTTGGTTTCGATTCTGCTTTGCGCCCGTGTTGACCCACCTCGGTGTGATAAAAACGCCGGCCGCCAACATTGCATGGATGGGCACCTTGGTCCTCGGGTTCTCGCACACGACCGCATTTGCCTTTGGGAATTTCCTGTACCAGGATTATTATCGACGCGGCTTTGACAAAATGCCAGAGTATGCGTTCATCAAATACTACTCCATCTACGGATCCATCTTTGTCATCGGCAGGATGGCCAGTCAAGTCCTCTGCTCCATGAGAAGTAAGGGATATTTGTGACCAAAAAAAAAAGGGCTCATTTTCACCTTTGGTATCGCAACTCGCACGTCGTTGACCACAGCTGTCCAATTCTCTACACTGTCCCCCCTCCTCTGTTAGCCTGTACTCGCGAAGGCGAGGCCCTGCTCATGCTGGCCATCTACTTTTTGGCGTTCCTTCATGTCACAGTCGAGAATGACACCTTTCATGCAAGTATTCCAATTTACGACACCTTTTTTTTGTACTTTTGTGTTTTCAAGCTCACTAGCACCAATTTGTATCTAACGCTACCTTCCTTCTAATAGAACATTGTGTGGCCTATGATGACCGTGGGTAGCTTTGCCGTGTTCTTCCTGGATGCGTATCTGAGGCCATGGATATCGTCCATTAGCAACACATTGATGGCACCACTCGTCTCGACCCCACCCTTGATCGTCGTCATCTTAACGAGCGCGCTCGCCGTCAGCGCTTCGCACTACTTGCAAAACAGATCCTCCTCACCCGAGGATGCAGCAGTATTTGAGCAGATCCATGACCAAAAACGACGCGCGTCTCAATTCCCACCGCCTTACCCTAACGGCTGGTATAAACTGGCACGCTCAGGAGAAGTCAAGCCTGGACAAGTGGTCAGTGTCAACGGACTCGGTCGGTCGTTTGCGGTGTACAGAGGCGAAGTGGATGAGCAAGTCCATATTCTTGATGCGCTCTGCCCACACCTCGGAGCCAACATGGCGATTGGCGGCGTGGTCGAGGGGGACGCTATCAAATGTCCATTTCATGGATGGAAATTTGGTAGTGACGGCGCGTGTGTCGACATTCCCTACGCGAAATCCATCCCGAGCCTGGCCAGGACCAAGCGATGGACGCATCGCGAGTTTTCGGGCATCATTGTGGTGTGGTATGATGCGGAGGATCGTGAACCTATGTATGAGCCGGTCCCGTTTCCGCTCGCTGAGGGCACCTTCCGGAAGGTCGGCTACCGTCGAGGAACACTCCCTATGCACATCCAAGACTTTGCAGAGAATGCTGCTGACTGGTAAAGTTGAAGAAATGATGTGTGAACAACGAGAACTGAGGTGGGAGTTTTTGGTGTTCTTTTCGTACTGACCCAGCACTCTCCTCTCTGCTTTTCACATAGGATGCACTTCAGTCTGCTGCATGACCGCTTGTCGATCCCGATTCTAGACCGATTCTTCTACATCAAGCACAAGACCGTGTGCAATTACGACCCTGCGACCAACCCATTCAACTTTGTCTTCAATGACTACCCGACCGTGCACTCCATCTTTAGCGACGAGCCTATCCAGGCCGCAGAGGCGCAAGCCCAGGTCGAATTTACGGGACCTGGGGGGTTGGTGTACTTTCGCTTCTTCACGCCCAGGGGACAGGTCGTAGTGATCAAATCCTTCCTGCCCGTTGGCGAAAAGGGGCTGCAATTGACCATGGAGGACGAGGCTTATGCGGACAACACGGTGCCGTATCTCGTCGCCAAACACGTCATCCGCGAGGCGAACAAGGCTTTTGATGACGATATCTTTGTTTGGCGCCACAAGACCTACAAGCACAAGCCTGTGTTTGTGAAAGAGGATGCGCCTGTGAAGCAGTTCCGGGACTATTACAAAAAGTTCTATTCCCCCAATAGTCGCTCCTACGCCCATGACCGACTGGACTGGTAGGAAGACGGCTAGGGTGTTCCATGCGTGACAAGAAGATATGACCGCCATGATGTACTTGTTCGTGAGCTACTAGGATTCGCCCCCGATCCATGGTGTAGTAGCCATTTTTTTTTTGTGTGAATATATATGATCTATGAATCTAATTGTATGCAGTGCTCATGGTGTACTTCCTTTCTTACACGAGATTCTTTACGCCCGTGCTGTGCGAGGCGTGGGTATAGGCGCCAACAAACCCCTCCTCATCCGTGTCGCTGCCGCTGTCATAATTCAAAGCATGGCTGACCGAGATGGCCTCGTTATCCCGCTGGGCCTCGGGCGAGAACATCGTTCGGCTCTCTCCCGCGGCCCGTGGTAACAGCCCAATATCATCGTCATCCCCAAGCTCAAATTCACGTCCCAGGGCAAAGGAACTGCCGAGACCGGTATACCGGCCTCGACCATTCTTCTTCCATTTGCTGACGACACCCATGAGTGCGGCGCCAAGGACTAGGACCCCACAGAACAGATAAAGGGTCCTACCCGCGATCAATGACGCCTCCGCCTCTGCTTGGATCCCGTCGGTCTCGTCGTGCCATGGTCTTGCTTTGCTCGCGCTGCCAATATCACCCGCGTTTTGATCACCAGAAACAGCCGCTTGTTTGCTGTCCTCCTGTTCATTGCTGTGGCCCTTTCCAATCTCTTGATTCTCGCCCGCATTCTCGTTGCTAGTCTCTAAGGGCGACTCCTTGTCCGAGAGGGGATCCTCATCCACGTTGATCCTGCTCTCGGCAATGCCCTCCGTCGCTCCAGGGATGACCTTATCGTCAATCTCCACTCTGTCTTTATGATCTGAGGCTGGGTCCTCAGGCCTGGCCTGTGCTTCATTCAGAACCTGCTCCTCTAGTGCATCGATATCAGGCGACGGTTTTGCCTCAATATTCGCCGTCTGCCTCCGGACCTCTCCCCAGAACTTGATCCGCCAGTTCACAAACTTGCCAGTGAAGTCAGGGTTCCCCTGATCGCGTACAGTTAACGTCCAGTCTCCGATCGGGTCCTCATCCCTAATAACGCGAATCGTTGCCAATTTTCGTCAGTTTTTTTTTCGATGAACATCCTGGATACACCCCCTGCCCTGGAATGTCTATACCAATCATCATTGACTAGAGTTTTTGCATGCGCTTACCAGTGCTTTACCGTCATGAAAGTCCAGTCGACGAACCCAGTCGTGGCGGTGTCGAGCCGCCGGCGCACACCCAGTTTCGATTCAATATTCTTGGGGCTCTTCAGGACCACCTCAACGTCTCCACGACGGTCGTGCTCAATGTTGACGGTCACGGTGATATGCTCCAGTGTCCCGAACTCAACGCCGTTGTTCATCAGATCTGACATTGAAATGGACAAGGTCGAGGATATGCCTTTACCGCCCAAGGGGAGTTTGCGCCCAACCTTGACAACAGGTGGCTCCATGAACGTCTGGGGACCCAGGTGCTGAAATGTCTTTGCAGCCTCCACAAGCGCGAAGGCGTCCAAGCTGCCGTATCCAAACTTGTGATTGAAGAGCCGTCCAGCGGCTGTGGGCTTCCAGTCTGGATCGCCAAGTGAAACGGGAATAGCGGTCGTCATCAAAAGATATTGCACATCCCGCCAGCTGAGATCGGGCCGAATAGAGAGAGCGAGAGCAATCATGCCTGCGGCAATCGGCGCTGCTGCACTGGTACCTCCGTGCTGACTGAAGCATCGTCGTTTCCCAACATCGCAGGTGTACTAGGTTCAAGAGTCGGTCGGACAGAGTAGGAATGAAAAGCAGAGTCAGTCCGAGCTGATATTTTTTGGGAGGTGGAAGGGGGGGATACTGTTGCACCCTTTTTCCAAGGTCAATGTGAAACTTACAATTGCACTACCACCGCCGTTGCTGTAGGTGACAGCAAGCTGAGCAGAGCATGCCTCCGAGTAATATGGATGACGTCCTGCACGATCGATGGCTCCAATGCTGACAGTGTATAGACTGTTGGTGTATCCATCGAAGTTACAGTCATCATCTTGGCTGCCCCCGTTGCCAGTCGCAAAGACATAAATGCTCCCTAGTCCTGAACGCCCATTCTTGATCCCGTTAATCATAGCATCCAAGACCACACCCTTGGGTGCATCCATGCTTTTTCCATCGTCTGGCGGCCCCCAGCTGCAAGAATAAATGTGGTTGTCCTGAAAACGATAGTTGAGAGCTGCCGCCTCATCGACATCGGTGATCTGTCCAGAGAGGATCCGGAGGCCAGCAACTTTGGCTCCATAGGCGACACCCACCCCACAGAGGTCATTCTTGACAGCTGCAATCTCTCCAGCGCAGCGTGTCCCATGCTGGTCGTCGACCAATCTTGGCATGGGCAGGGCTGTGTTATCGTTAAAGTCCCAGGACCCCTCTTTGAACTAAAGTTGAGGACGCATGATGGTCAGTATAAAGGGTGTATATCAGATGTATCAGATTTCCATGTAAAAAGTCAATACTTACAAAGTTTGGTGCCAGGTCCTCGCTTGTCATGTCCAGCCCGTCATCGATAATGGCCACGTTGACTCCAGTACCGTTAATGCCTACCATGAAGAGCAAAGCAATGAGTTTTGTCTTTGCAAATTGTATTCCTCTGACTGATGACAGGTCCTTTGGGTTTACCTTGCTCCCATACTCCTGTCACGTTAATGTCGTTCCCGTTCTTGGAATTGTGCTAGGCGACAAGAGAGCATTGTCAGAAAACAGCAAGAGCACAGGCCATCATCATCATTAAGAAAGTGGCTCAGCTTTCTCAGGTCATACCAGGTGCCACTGATAGTGGAATCCTGGATCTGCGATTCCAAGCGTGCTCGCGACATTATCCTTGGGCTGTTCCTCGCCCTGGGGTTGGTACTCGCCTTCGGTTTCGCCCTCGCCTTCCTCCTCGTTTTCCTCCCCTGTATCTACATCTTCGTCTTCAGAATCCGGTTCAAATTCTGTATCAAGCTCCTGTTCAGTGACCTGCTCTTCTTCATCATTATCATCTATGTTCTGCTCCGTGTCTTCTTGCTCGTCGTCATCCTCTGTGTCGACTCTGCGTCCACGTTTCCTTTTCGTCGCGATTGCTTCCGTATCCGCATCAAGCAAAGGAGCACGCTTCTTGGCGCGTTGCCTCAGCTCTTGCTTTTCGATCGCCTCCATGGCTTGGATGATCTCTACGTGTAGATCGTTTCTCTTTCGCCTTTGAATCTTGCCGTGCTCTTGCTGTTCCGCGTACTGTATCTTCAAACGATAGAATCTGTCTACCACTGGATCAGCTTTGGTAGTTGGTTGTGATACTTGTTCAGATTCGAAATTGTGGTGTAGTTCTGGTATGGGCGGTGAATCGAGTGCAGACAGAGATCGCTTGCTGTGACCTGAGCGGGTAGCTCGAGCTTGTCTAGCTGTCGTCCTGTTGAGGCCACCAGAACCAAAGTCCGAGAGAGAAAAGGCTGCTGCTTCTGCTGCTGCTGGTGGTTTGGAGGAGCTGTAGAGAAAGTAGTCTGGCAAGAGTCCGACCCGAGACTCAAAGCGCAACTTGAGCAAGTTGCCCATGAGCAGCTGCTGGTCCTCATGCAGGGTCCATGGCGGGTAGTCTGACGTCGAGGGATGAGGGTGCTGTGGATGCGGGTGCGGCGAGGATATGCGGATCAGGTAATAGTCCCTGTGGTCATGGTCGTAGTTTGGACTGTAGTCTCCGCCACAGGTTGACGGCGAGAGGGCGAGAGCAGAGATCGAGGACGCAAGCAGCAGGAGGCGTGTTCTCGAGCGCATGGCTTTTGTTGGAGTCCACGACTGCGGAGGATGGAGGTTGATGATGGGGAGGAAAGAGTAAAGGTCGTGAGGCAAGGCGAAGTGCGAGAGAGAGATAGTGAAAGAGAAAGAAGAGAGAGAGAGAGAGACAAGAGAGAGAGAGCAACACGACATGGACAGGGAGCAGCGAAAAGAGGGGTTAAAAAAAGGTAAAACGCACCCAGAGCTCACCCATAGCACGGCCGCCCTTTCTGCCCCTTGCCTTTTGGCTTTGGACCTGTTTGCTGATGCGCTTCACAATCCCTGTCACCCTGCCTCTTTGTCGATGTTGTCGATGCTGGAGACTGCTCTGGCGGGCACGGAGGCCTTGCTCAAGACCAAGAGGCCCACCACCTGCAGCCGCACGGACGCCCAAACCTGCACATGCCATGCTGGCTCGTCCTCTCGATCGTCCTTTGGTGCCCTGTGGGGTATTCGCTAATGCCAATCCATTCTGACCCTCAGCTGCACGGGCTGAAAGGGGCAAGAATATGCTGCTCACCCGCAACATTGCCAAATAAGCAAGGTATGTGTATATATATGTCTTGTACTGTATATGGTTGCTCTGTGCACGGAGAACTTTTTTCATCTATGCGCTGGTCTTTGGCGATAGATCAACCCTTCTACAAAAGCGCTCAGGCGTGGAAAGACTTCTTGCTATTTCATGGGTGCACCATGTCCTCCCATGCACTGGTCCCTTGTCTCTGTCGCATGCACTGCAAGTGTGCTTTGCCTCTGGGTGAGTCCGCGGAGCTGGCGTCCCCTACTGAGTCCGCCATACGGACCAGAAAATCGGCGCGATTGTGATCGAAACCTTGATAAATTGTCTGTGCCTGTTCCGCGTCGCTGCCTTTCTTGCATCCATCCCATCTTCCTCGCTCCCACCATCCGCAAACATGACCTACAATCTCAAAGACCCCGACACCCCCATCGTCTCGGGAAGGCTCCTGGCTGCCCTCACTAATGTCGTCGAACGCATCGGCGAACCAACCGGAATCATCGCCCACCTTTGCAACGACGCTGGCCTCTATGTCCTCCGCACGAAGGACTATGCAGAGACTCCGACGACCATGCCCATCATCCCCCCAACCCAGCAGATGGTCCAGGCTGCTGTCTCTGACAGCTCTTCGACTGTCTCTGCCCAAGAGTACTTGACATTGTTGCAGCAGCAGGCCGACAAAGCGGCTGCTGCCTACACGGCAGCCTCGACCCATGCTGGCGAGCATAAGTTCCTGAGCTGTCGAGACTTTTATGTCGCATACAAATCCGGTCGAAAGACGCCAACCGAGGTAAAGTGCTCCGGGCGATGTTTTTCACGTGGTCACACTTCTTACTGCTAACGTGAATGTATATATTGGAATCATCACCCGCGTTAGGTTGCGGAGCAGTTGATAGAGCTCATCAAGGAATCCGACCAGCTGAGCCCTCCTCTGGGCGCAGTGTGGAACTGGCGTTCAGAAGACATTCTTCGCCAAGCCAGGGAGTCGACCTTGCGATACGACGCAGGCAAACCGCTGAGCATTGTGGATGGTGTACCCATCGTCGTTAAAGGTACACAAGCTTGTTTCGGGTGAATGAGCAGTTTCCTTGCGGCGCATCGTACTCACGCAACCCTTTGATGCCATCCTACAGATGAAATCGATGTTCAGGGCTACGATACCGGAGTGGGGACAAATTTCATCAACAAGGGCAACCCCGCCAAGGAAGATGCTCATCTGGTCGCTCTTCTACGCGCCCAGGGTGCCATTATCATTGGAAAGTCGACAATGCACGAGATTGGTATGCGTTTTTCTCACGGCAGTTCAGTTACTGCGTACGTGTTCATTTTCAAAGCGATGACACAAAGGCTCACATCGTTCTCCGCGGATCCTTTGATCGTGCTCTGTATGTAGGACTGGGCGTGACTAACTTTAACCCCAGTACCAAAACACCTCGTAACCCTTACCAACCTATGCACTCAACTGGAGGAAGTTCTGGTGGATCAGGTGCCGCCGTAGGGGCAGGGTAAAGAACAACGTTTCCTACACTTTCGTACTATTTTTTTGATCGATGATTAACACCAAGCGGTTCTTTCTATTAGGCTATGCCCGATTGCCATCGGATGTGACGGTGGTGGATCAGTCCGGATTCCCTCCTCGTACTGTGGTATTTATGGTCTGAAGCCAACCCACGGACGCGTGTCAGCTCGGGGCGAGTACCCATTAGCCCCGACTGTGGCGACCAGTGGACCCATGTGCGCCACTATGGAGGATTTGGCCATTATCTACGCGATCATAGCGGGTCAGGATGAGCAGGTTAGTAACCGAGGACGCTGTGTATGTTGGTAATGTCCTTACACTCGCTAATGCCTCTATCGCCACGCTTCTCAGGATTTCAATTCCCGTAGCCAGCCTCCTGTAGCCTTGCCTACGCCTTTGCCGCCCTCGCCGGCACCCAAGGGACAGCTACAAGGCCTTCGCATCGGGATTTATCGCCGCTGGTTTGACGATGTGACACATCCTGAGATTGCTCAAACATGCTATCGTATGCTGGAGAGGCTCTGCAAGGACCATGGTGCCGTTCTCGTCGATATCGAGATCCCTGAGCTATTTGAGAACGGCAAGGCCCACAACATTACTATTTGCGCAGAGATGCTTTCTAAGATGCAGGTAGGTGCAAGTGATGGTCGGAAAAGCATGAGTGAACCTTCTGCAGTGCGTGTGGTATCTGCAGCGAGTCACTGACGCTTTGCCATCAATTACTAACTTTCACAATAGACCGATCGTAAAAAGCTGAACCACCAAACGCGTCTTGAATTGGCGATGGCCGACAGCCTGCGAGTCCAGGACTATTACAGAGCACAGCAGCAGCGGACACGCAGCATCCGGTTCCTGGAGAGCCTTTTCGGACACCGAGAAGCAGATCACCACCATCTGTCCCAATATCCCTGCTTAGGCGGCCATGACGGTGTTGTGGATGTGATTGTGACCCCCACGATCGCCAACCTACCACCAAAGATCAACGCGGGCGCAGTTTCTCATGGCGAGTCCAACTACCTCAATAACGTCAAGACTATGCAGTACATGATGATGGCCAATTTTACTGGCATCCCCGGCATCACGGCGGTCGCAGGATATTCCAAGGAGACCTTTACGCAGAAGGACGGGTACCAGTTCGCGCCAGGCTTCCCCATTGGGATTCAGTTCATGGGCCAGTGGTGGGATGAGAAGCGGCTTATTCATATTGCGAGCATCTGCGAGCGCGTGCTCGAGACGCGCCAGAAGCCCAAGCTGTGGGTGGGCGATTTCAAGCTATAGCGTATATAAATTATCACAGTCACCACCATTTTTGCTTTTTGTTATTTCTCTTGAATTGTGCCGCGCCCTTCGTTCCTTTTGACATCTCCACATCCCTCGGACACCAGCATCTCCTCAAGCGGCAAGCACAGACACGCGGATCAGGATCAGCTTCCAGAGAGTTGCCCATCTTCAATCTTCATACACGCCATCGACTGCCTCGATCCACATATAGCAAACACCCAGCCGTTATGAGCATGACCCCCGATCAGGCAAGCCTCTCTTTTTGACCGCGTTGCTGTTGTGCTGCTGAGCTACATTGGAGCATCGCTTGACGGTGTCCTACTTCTCCTACCTCTCCTACCTCACCAGCTAACCGTTCGTGTTCTCTTCCTCGCTCTCTCCATCTATATCTTTGCGAACTATAGATTAAAGCCATGGTCGCCGCGGCCAAGGCCAAGGCAACAGCCGCTGCAGAGGCTTTGAAGGCACAGAGACAGGCAGCGCAAGCAACGCCGCCAGCAGGAGCAGCACTGACCCCCGCCGAGGTTATCCGACAGCGTGCTGAGGCAGTGAAAGCAAGACTGCAGAACCTCAACGCCTCAAGGCCAACCGCATCGTCCACCACACCTTCATCCGTAGCAGCCACGACAACATCTGCAGATCCCAGAGCAAGAGGAGGACTAGGCGTGGATTTGAGCTCCATGATTTCAAGAGATGAAGCTGGAAACCTGATCATCAACTCTGTCACTACGGGAAAGAATGTGAAAGCGCCTTCGTTTGCAACTGCAAAGGTACTATACACAGCACGGCAGTCATTGACAAGGGAGAAAGTGTAAAACCGTCGAGAAAGGCAGGAGCACTGCTAACAAGGAATCGCCTTTTCAAAACGCTTATTATTTCTAACTATCTAGGTCAATCAAAAGCCCGAGCCCAAAAAAGCCCTTCAGCTGCTTGATATCCCCGAGGACTTTACTGATCAAGAGAAGAACCCTTACTTTGATCCAAACTTGAGAGCGGCACCTCGGGAGCGTGTCGCCAGACCCCTCAGGTTTGCGGCCAAGGGAAAGTACAAGAGCATCGCCAACCAAATCCGAGCAGAGCAAAGGATTGAGCAGTTGAGGAGAGAAATCGAGCAGGGCGGCCAAGCCAATGTTCAGGAAGAAGACTTGCAGATCAAGGATGGGTTTACCAAGGTATGAAAGCCAGCGGAAAGACTCAAGCATACTTTGCGAACGGTGTGTATTCTCTTAAAAGAAGGGTGCATACTCTTCTAAGAAGGACTTCTATTAACCGCATGTTTCTTTTGTGTTTCCAATCTGAAATAGCGCGAGGATCTCAAAGATGGGGTGGAGTGGTGGGATGCAGCTTTTTTGCCCAACAAGACATACGACGATATATCTAAAGGACATGCCAAGATTGAGACAGAAGACTCGCTTATCACACATTACATTCAGCACCCTGTACCCATTGAGCCGCCCAACGAGGCTGCTCATGCTGCGAGCGCAAAGCCACGCCCGTTGATGTTGACCACAAAGGAACGTAAAAAGCTGAGGCGACAGCGGCGTCGGGAGTTGCTCAAGGAAAAACAGGACAAGATTCGACTCGGACTATTGCCACCGGATGCACCCAAAGTGAAGCTGGCCAACATGATGAGGGTGCTGGGACAGGAAGCCGTCTTGAATCCAACAGAGATTGAACTGAAGGTCCGACAACAGATGGCGCAGCGTCTGCAAGGGCATCTCGACATGAACGCAGAGAGAAAGTTGTCGGCAGAGGAGCGGAAAGTAAAGGAAGCGAAAAAGAAGGAGGAGGATCTTGCCAAGGGTATCCATGTGAGCTTGTACAAGTAAGTGTCTGTATATATGGATCGACCTTGCTCGTGAATATTTTAAGGACTCTCGGCAAGTTCTTTTTTAACACCTACTATTTTTGAAACATCTGTAGGATCAATGACCTGACGCATCCTCAAAAGAGATTTAAAGTCGACAAGAATGCTGGACAGCTGGGACTCACAGGGTTGGTGCTGATGTACCCGACATTCTCCATGGTCGTGGTCGAGGGCGGGCACAAGGCCATCAACCAGTACAAGAAGCTGATGCTCCGGAGAATCGACTGGACCGATAACACACGACTCGATGGAACCGAGGTCTCGGAAACGACTATCGACAACAAGTGTCTGCTCGTGTGGGAGGGCCAGCTCCGCGATCGCCAGTTTAAACAGTTTAGATTCATCAAGTGCAGGACCGAGGCACAGCTCAAGGAGACCCTTGCACGACTATCGATCCAGCATTACTGGGACCAGGCACTCGGATTTAAGGAGGAGGATATGTTAGGTGCCGAAGTCACTCTGTAGGTTGCAAAGAGTTTCTATGTTTAATAATGAACGAAAAGGCGTGGTGTTCTAAAATTCGCAACCGAGGGAAAGGACATTGAACATGTTGGCACCCGTGCCGCTTCGACTACCGTTACGACCTCCGGTGCCACTGTGGCCGCCGCCGCCGCCAACAACACCAGCAGCGCTTCGCTTCTTGGAGGAGCCGGTCGACTTTTTTTGAATGCCTGATGACTTTGTAGCCTTCAAGGACGCACCCCCCGAGGCTGGAGTGATCGCAGAAGATGTCGTGGATCCAGCAGCAGAGGAGGCTGGGGTCGCTATCTGATTCACGGGTTCCATATCGGGTCCAAAAATGCCTAGCTGGACAGGATCGGGCGCCGGTGTACGGGCATGATGAGTGCCCTTCTTGCTCGAGGATCGAAAGACGACCACGACATCAATCTCACCCGTGTCGATGAAATCCTCCTCGACAGCGGCCAAGATTTGGTGATAGAGGGCTACTGATTCAGGGAACTGCATCCGGGTCTCGAGTGAGGTGCCTCCACGGGCGAGGACGAGGGTCTGTTGGAACAACAGGCCGTCAAAGAGCGTGGCCAAGGATGGGATCATGTCCTCGAGATGCAACGCGTTTGCGAGGAGCGACACGCTTCCGAGGGCGTGTTGGTACTGTGTCGACAAGTGAAGTGAACGCTTGGTGAGGGGTGGGGCTTCGTCCGACAGGGAAAAGAAAGAGTTGCTGCTGCTGGCTGTGCTGTGGTTGGTGCTGGGTATACTGGACAGCTCCGACTGCTGCTCTTGTGATGGAGACGAGTCGGTACTGTTCTCTAGGGGAGACGACTCCAGGATCATCTCGGGATAGTACTTTTCCCTCAGGAAGATGACAGAGGCCACAAACGCAATGACCTCAAAGTTGGCGACAGAGACGCTTGCGGAGCGGGTCTTTGAATGTGAGAGCGCATTGACCAGATAACGAAGCGTTGCAGCTAGAACCATGGACGATTTTGGAAGCGCCTTCACCTGCTCTGTCTCGGCGCCGAGGATGCCCAGAAAGAGGCTAGTTCTGCTTGCAAGGTCCAGAGGGTCGTGTGCCGCCACTACTTTCAGATTCGTGTTCAGCTTTTCGCTTTGTCCTGAAAGGATCGCGTCATGCAAGTCCTCACATACGTCCACGTCCATGTAACTAATTCGCCTTGAACCCCTTTTGTGTGCTTTTAGTTGTGCAATGGTGAGAATCTCGTCCAGCTCCTCTGTAGATGCTGCCGTCACAGTCTCGGCTGACAGATGGTCTCCACGCCTCACATATTCCACGACATCAAAGTCCAATATTTGCTCGCTGCTGTTGCCGTTCCCTGGGGATGCAATCTCACGTCCTAGTTTTTGTGCCTCCTCTGACGATAGGTTCCTGGCCAAAACACCATAGATCCACCTTCTTAGCTCTCTGGATACTAACCAAGTCGATTCCCGATCCGTGTCCTCCAGGAATGGTGTGCACCAAAACATCTTGTTGCAAACCACGTCCATCAACTTGAATGAGAACTGGCCCGTTCTGAACGCTTCCTTCATCCGGTCGAGACCCGTCATGGTCTGGGCAGAGGTCGAGAGTGCTGAAAAGTTGAGATCAGGCGTGAGTGATGAGTACTGGTCCATGGATTCCATCAGGGCACACCGCAGCTCTTGTTGCTTCTCTTCGGCCTCATTGGGGTAGAGTTCTTTCCGATCCTGCAGCACCTTGTCCATGACCTCCAAGACCCGATCTTTGTCTTCCTCCTCCTGCTGGTTGTTGTCGTTTTCCAGAGTTGATGGTACAGACCCAGCACCGTACTGCTTCAGGAATGCAGCCGTCGCCTTGATCCTAGCGTGGTTCGTGTTGGATGTTCCTGCAAGTTTCTGTCCTGTGGTTGTGATCAGTGCCTTGGCAATCTGGGCCTCAAACACATCTGGCCTAAGATAATCATTGCCGGTGAGGGATGCAAATAATGGGAGGAATTGTGGACGAATCCCGAGGTGTTCAGAAATGGCGGCCTGTGAATAGACAGTTGCGGAGATGGTCGTGCCAGAGGTGTTGGGGTCCATGGTGACAAAGAGACTGTCGAGAGGTATATATCCGCCTTTGGTGGATGATCCTGTGTTGTAGATAAAATAATCTATTTGAGCGAACAAGATAAAAGGTTAGAGGTGTACATGAAAGCAGGAGCAGTTGAGAAAAACATCATGGACTCAAAAAAAAACAAACAAACGCACCAGAGTCTTTGCTGACTGCATATGCCTCCTCGACATTGGGATCCATTGATTTCTCCAGAGCCAGCTGCGCAACAAGCCCGTCCGCCTCCCCATCGCACACCATCAGATCGACGCCCAGGGACCGCAGAGTCTGTAGGGTCACCTCCATGACTAAAGGTGGGATCAAGAAATGCGAGTAGCTCCGACTGCCAGCGCCTCCTCCCCCACCGGCATTGTTCGCGAGCGCATCCAGACCCTCTGCAGTCTTCGAGAGCACGCCACTGCTAGTACTGCCGTTCCCGAGACTACCGCGAGAGCTGTTGCTCAATCCGAGGATGTGATAGTGCTCTAGATCACCCATCACTCGGGTTAGCTTGTGAATCTTCTCCGTGTCCCTGGTCAGCCTGGTTCGCAGTTTTTGAAGCGGCAGAGGTCCATCGAACAGAATCTGGAGCTGGAATCCGCTGGCCTGGATGGCGGTGATGTGAGCGACTAGCAGCTTGACAAAGGATGAATACTGGCCGCCCCATATCCATTCGAACTGTCCGCAGTACAGGTGGTGGATATAGGCGTTGCCGTCGAGGATAAAGTACCTCTGTGGGCGGGTGGGGATCTCAGCATCCGATGGTGTTTCTGGAAGACCAGACGATGCCGTGGTCCAGCTCCTGCGCTGGCCGAGTGATTTCGATTCGAAATAGCTGTAGAGTCCAAGCACTCCCATAGATGAATGTGTGATGAGAAGGAGCGACACTCAAAAGAGCCTTATGTGTCTGTTTACCCCCCTTTAGCAGTCACCGGTCGTCAGTTGGCCACGACAAACTTGATGTCAATGCATTTTTTATTCTTCTTACGAGGCCTCTTGCGGCCAGCGCAAAGTGTGTGTATGGGCAGGGTTGAATAGATAAGAAAATGCTACATGAACGAGCCTACTGCGCGGATATTGGATGTACGCGAGTGGCCATCAATGAGGGGAGGGAGCTGGGGCATCCTGAGCTGGCTTGCAGAGTCTCGGTGTCTTGCTCGACCTGAGCTCTCAACATTCCGAGGCCATTTCCACCTCCGACAGTAACGTCTTTGACTTCATCGACCGGCGAATCAGACATGATGGGACTTTCAGGCGCGAGTTCAGGATTGGAGTCGCATTGGGCGACGAGCTTGATGATGCCTACCTCGTCGTCCATGACAAAGACGCCGCTGTCCTTGCGGTCGTGCAACGAGTCGTTGCTGTTCCTGGAGGTATCTGTGGCCTTTGCTCGCCGCTTGGAAATGGTAGAGGAGGCAGAGGAGTGTAGATCCAGCTGTGCGAGAGAGCGGGCACTGCTGAAGTAAGATTCTGGATGGCTGAATGTAGAGGAGGCAGATGACGGTGATCGACTAAGGGAGAATGGATGGCCAGGGGAGAGGTCGAACTCGAAGGGGAATGCATGACCTTCCCTCCCACATGCTGGCGACCAAACCGGGTGTTTGTCATGAGGGGTGCTGAGGTAAAAGGAATCTTGTGAACGCTCTGGATGCTGTTCGTGGTTTGCAGCAGCAGGAGAGACAGAGAAGCTAGAAGCAAAGGAGGTGTAGGAGACGCAGCGAGAGATGCAACCCTGCAGCGGTTGCTGTACAAATGTGTCATGGCTATGACGCTCCTGTGCATGATCGTGCTGTGCATGATGCTGCAGCGTAATTAAGCGCGCGTGCGAGCGCGAACTGGAGGAAGGACAGCGCTCCAGAATGTTTCCTTGGATCATTCCAGGAATCTCCTTGAGCGCCAGCTGGACCTCCCACAGAGACTCGTACTGTGCAGCCTCGTCTTGGAAATCCTCCGCCAGAGGCAGGTGTGAAGCGAAAGTGGCCATGGTGGCGACGGTGGCGCAGGAGTGTGAGTGCCTCATGGCCGCCGTGCCTCTGCTCTGGTAATTGGAATGGCTCGGGATGAACGACTGGTAATGGCAGTGTGGATCGGTGTGCTGGTAACACTGGGATGGTGGTACATCTCTGCGGCGTACAGAATCTGTATGAATAATACAGGGAATAAATGTGTAACCATGATGGAGGGACAGGTTAGTCGTTTTGCCACCACGTAACGTAGAGTGTGCAATGTCAATCCTCTCGTCTGTTCGTACCTGGTCGCTTGTTTAAAATCTTGTTGACAACCAACTGTGTAAACACTTGTGTCTCGTAGACGATCTTGCTCCAAAGGCTGGCGCGTGTGTCCTTTCTTGACATTTTATGGAGTGTGTGGATGGACTAGGCGAGGCGTGATGGCAAAGGCAACGGGTAGAGAACAGCAAGAGGGATCAAAGGGATACCGCTGCTTGCTTTTGAGAGGCAACTAGGGGGAGGAAGAGCGATGAGGGAGAGGAAGAAGACGAGAAAGGCGAAGAGGAGGAATGGAGACACAAATCAAAGGCAGTGGTCGGGCAAGTGGATCCTTTTATAAGTCTGTCTTCTGCGGGACATGAACTCAAAGAAGACACAAACAACAAAAAACAAGAAAGGAAGAGGTGCTCGTGCGCTAGACCCCCTTTTTTCGCTGTCTTTCCCAGCCAACCTTCCCAGCTGCTCCTCCTAGACTCTCGCTCCGCCCTTACCACCCCATCCCATCCATCCCCTGTGTCGGACCACCGCCCGCCATTGCAACTCCGCCTGTCGCAGTTCTGTTGGATGATGTCTGCCTACCTGCCCACGGATGTGGTTGTGCTGCGTCCGAGTTAAGCTCGAGAGGGTGATGTAATACGAGATACCGTCGTTGCCACTCAGCTGCAGACATATCTCGTAAAGCGTCAACCGAGCTCTGCCCTGGGTGGGAGATTCGCTCGGGATGAAAGCTCAGAGCCAAACGAGCGCGACGCGGCTTGTAGGTAACGAAAGCAGTCACTAAGACCTCAAGAAGGCGAGTGCAGACTCTGGGCGATTCTTTTCTCATCACTTCGTCCATTGCAGATCTCATTCACTATGACCGACTTTGTCAGCATCACGGTTGCCATTGTGATCATCTTTATGGTCTACCGATGGCTCTCTGGTAAGCGCAGCGACCCGTATATGCAACCATAGCACCAACAATGGAGCCTTCTGCAACAAGCATCACAGGATGGCAGTATTCAAACTAATTCTTGACTACCACTCTACACTCCCAGCCTCCGGAGAGGGTTCGCAACCTAATCGCCAGGGACAGAACAGAGGCAGGATGACTCCACGAACTCAGGCTCGACTTGTTAATCCCGAGATGGTACGCAAATGTGTGATTCTCAAGAACTCTGGCTCTACAGTTTCTTGGATGGGCAGCCCATTTATTTAGGACTTGGGACGAGACGAGCGGATGCTCCTTCTTGCCTATGGTGCTTCGACAGCGGGATGGAATTTGGTGGAGAGGATCCTCCAATTATGAGCGCTATGGAAATCAGCCTCCAGCTCTTACTAAACCATCGTCTTACTTTGTCGCGCCCATCCTACAACCCAAAAAAAAAAAAAAAAAAAATAGGTCGAAACCGTTAGAGCCATGTTTCCCCATATCCCAACAGCCGCTATTCATTACGACTTGCAAAAGACCGGTTCCGTGGAACAGACTTGCGACAACATTCTGAGAGACGGAACTTTGCCCATGGTAAGCAACGATACTTGAGTAATTGAAGATGTCAACATCGTCTGAGAGCTGCAACTATGCTCAATTCTTTACTTTTTTTTGAACAACAGCCACCTGCCCCTCGCCCACCCACACCACCTGCAACCTCGACTTCGTCTACTTCCACTTCAGGATCATCGTCAGCCACCAACCAGTCTGTCAATGGCAATCTTGTCCAGCGCTTTCAGTTGCAGGAGGCAGCAGAACGAAATGTTGTGCCTGATGAGCCTTCAAAGGTCTGGGCTGACAGTGCAGAAAAGCGTCAGGAAGTTTTCAAGAGTCGAAAGGAATTCATGGTCCTTCAGGCGAGGAAGTACGTGCTTGACGTTATGTCCTACAACGCTGCCAAAAGTAGAATGCATCGAACCTTCTAACCGACCCTAATACGTACCAATTTTTAACCCATTAGACGATTCTTGGAGCAGGAAGCATTGAAGGCCAAGGAGAACGTGAAGGGAGATACCACAGCATGATCGAGCGATGCGAAAAATAAAGACATACTTTACCTTAAGAGTTGCCAACGTCGAGTCGGCAGCAGCGAGGTGATGACGTCATACGTCCGTTTTTGCTTTTCTCCTCACTTCCACGACCTTCTTCGCTCAGTCATCCACCATCCTCACCATGTACGCAACACAGCAGAGCACCAGCCTGTTCCTCGGCGGGGAGCGCACTAGTGGACAGAACATAAGGGACCAGAATGGTAAGAAGGAGGGAAATGACCAAGCCTGCAAACAACCGCAACGCGAACGCGCAACACATCGTCAAGGAGTGAGGGACGTCAGCACAGGAAATCGCCTCGAAACAACCATCAACTCTCAGAGAAGGTCGAGCATACCCCAGAGATCGCATTGTTCTGCAGCATTTGCTATTGCATGGGTGAATGACCAGAACAGAGCAGGACCATTCTGTCAGCCAACATTCAGGCACCAGTTACGCTAATTGCCTACACCCCTGAGCTGTAAAGGCTGCTCATACGTCCCACTAACGATCTCCATTCGACTCTAGTTCTGGCTGCTTCTTCGATCGCCAACATCGTCAAGTCCTCATTGGGACCTGTGGGTCTGGATAAGATGATTGTCAACGAGATTGGAGTAAGTGCTACGTGATCAGGCGCAGCACAGTAGACGACGGCCAGTAGCTCAGTAACCTAATCAAACACTGGTCCCTTTCCTCCCACGCAGGACGTTACGATCACTAATGACGGCGCCACAATCCTCAACATGCTGGAGGTCGAGCACCCTGCAGGGAAGATCCTCGTCGAGTTGGCTCAGCAGCAGGATAAGGAGGTTGGAGATGGTACGACCTCGGTCGTGATCATCGCCGCGGAATTGTTGAAGAGAGCCAACGAGTTGGTCAAGAACAAGATCCACCCAACAACTATCATCACCGGATACAGACTGGCGTCGAAGGAGGCCTGCAAGTTCATTGCGGATCAGATGTCTATCAAGGTGGATGCTCTGGGACGCGAGTGCCTTGTCAACGCAGCAAAGACCAGCATGTCCAGCAAGATCATTGGATCGTAAGTCATGGCCATCGTCAAAAGGAGAATATTGAGGCACCGGACCCGCTTTTACGCCCGCATGCAGTGGACTCATCATTATTTATGGCTCTGGACCTATGTAGCTACGACGAGTTCTTCTCCAACATGGCTGTGGACGCCATGCTCGCAGTCAAGTCAACCAACAGCCGTGGCGAGCATAAATACCCTGTGAAGGCGGTCAACGTGCTGAAGGCTCACGGAAAGAGCGCAACAGAGTCGATGTTGATCAAGGGATACGCTCTCAACTGCACAGTGGCCAGTCAGGCCATGAAGACCAAGATCACAAACGCCAAGATCGCCTGCTTGGATATCAACCTGCAAAAGGTCCGTATGAACTTGGGAGTACATATCATGGTTGATGACCCCGACAAGCTGGAGGACATTCGCAAGAGGTATGACATATTTTCAGTCACTCGTGGGATGAATGCAGTGCTCTACTGGTTTTTCTTGTCCATGGTATGACGTTACTCACCGAGGTTATTTGCCTCCTCGTAACTTATCCCTACAGAGAGAGTGACATAACAACAGAGCGCATCAACAAGATTCTGGCCACAGGTGCCAATGTTATCTTGACCACAAAGGGAATCGACGACATGTGCTTAAAGCTGTTTGTGGAGGCGGGTGCTATTGCAGTCCGTCGTTGCAAAAAGGAAGATCTGCGCAGGATTGCCAAGGCAACTGGCGCGACCATGATCTCAACTTTGGCCAATCTGGAAGGCGAGGAGACGTTCGAGGCTTCATACCTTGGATATGCTGAGGAGGTGGTGCAGGAGAGGATCTCGGATGATGAGTGCATCCTCGTCAAGGGTACCAAGGCGCAGTCTTCTGCATCGATCATTCTTCGTGGAGCCAACGATTTCATGCTGGACGAGATGGAGCGCTCACTCCATGATGCTCTTTGCGTGGTCAAGAGGACCTTGGAGAGCGGAAGTGTTGTTCCTGGAGGTGGAGCCGTGGAGACTGCTCTGAACATTTACCTTGAGAACTTTGCCACGACTTTGGTGAGTGGATCTACTCTATGTTTATTTATGAACGCGCATCTGTCTTTTCAGGTGGAGGAGGTTTGACAACGGAGGAACTGAACGCGTTCGCGATTTCTTTTTGTCGTTCTCGAAACATAGGGCTCGCGTGAGCAGTTGGCCATTGCCGAGTTTGCAAGCGCACTGCTGGTGATTCCCAAGACCTTGGCCGTCAACGCAGCAAAGGATTCAACAGATTTGGTGGCGACTCTGCGAGTGTATCATAATGCTGCTCAGAACGACAAATCGCGCGAGGGACTGAAGTGGTATGGTCTGGACCTTATGAAGGGCGAAGTCCGCGACAATGTGCACGCTGGTGTTCTCGAGCCCGCACTGTCCAAGATCCGTGCCCTCAGATCGGCCACCGAGACGGCGCTCTCGATCCTGCGTATTGACGACATGATCACAGTAGCACCCGAACAGCGCGAGCAGGATGATGGCCACGGGCATTAAAGAAAGTGTAAAGGAACAGCAAGGGAGACTCTTGAGAGATCGGTCGTGAGCCCTTCGCGATCAAGTCATTAAAAAAAACACACCCCCCAAGCGTAACAAATGCCCCGCAGTGAGCCATGCTTATTTTTCTATTTTTTTAGGTTTGTGCGCTGTGCCAATGAAATATAACGCTGTAGAAATAGCAAGCAGCGCGCCAGAGAGTCCTCGCAGATCGCATGAATGCCCGGCACTGCTGACCAGACCACCAGATAGCCATCCGTTCTCCCTCGGTCGGTCACTGCCATCATCCTCCTCTACATTCAGCCATCCAGACTGGTATTGCAGCGGCGCCCGCTCTCTCGCACAGCTGGATCAACACGCTTCTGCCTCCTCTACCATCTCAAGCGGCGAGCAAAGGCCGCAGACACGTCCAGGAACAGCAACGACTCGTTACACGACCGGGGACAACGGCATCTTTGTCATGGACGACGAGGTAGGCATCATCAAGCTCGTCGTCCAATGACTCCAATCCTGAACTCGCGCCTGAAAGTCTCATCATGTCTGATCCACCGGTCAATGAAGTCGAAGTCGTTGTTGTCGGAGGTGAAAATGGCTTCGGAATGTTGCGAGCTCAGGTGGAGTAAGACACCGAGATCCTACAAGCCAGCCTGGAACTCCTTCCCCTCCTTGATGGCCACTTTCGTTCGTCTAATATCCGTGCAGTAGGTTCGTTCATGTAGTATTTTCTTATCTAATCGACCCTGCCTGCACACACACACTTCGCGCTGGCCGCAAGAGGCCTCGTAAGAAAATACAAATTGCGGGCAGACGATGGCTCAAGATTCGGTAGTCTATTGATTGCGCCCAGATATCTGGCGCTACAGTATTTGCTAATTGGAATGGAGCCTCATGTGGCACAATCTAGCAACTATATTTGTATCTATAGTTTGGTGAAGGAGCATGGCTTTGAGTGAATAAGGCCTCGCATGACCCTCATGGGCTATCTCCCACAAAGACAGCCGTATCACTATCGATTGGACGAGATGGAGACGACCTCAGAAGTAAAAACTAAAATTTACATTTGGGCGTGGGGTTGCCTAGATAACGACGCAGCCAAGGGTTACGAGAACCTGGAGTATGTGATTGCGAGGTGCACGCGCTGCTGTCGCTGCTGAGCTGGGTATCTTAGGTACACTCATAAGCCGCATTGGTATAAGCATGTTTATACGACTTGTCGGGATAGCTAGGCAGAGTACAGTGTACTTGAAAACGAGAAACTCTGTGCGCGGGATAGTTGTAGCCATACAAGAGCAACAGCATCAACGCACACCTGCATCGAGTGGACGATGTGAACATGCACGAGTGCGTGCATAGGTGAGCGGCGTTTGGAAAATTCGGCAGGCTCAGCGAACAATACGGTGGCAGAGCACACAGAAGCACGGCTCGGTAATTTTGGAGATAAGGGATGACAGCACTCTATCAGTTTTGAGCACAAAATAACGTCCTTGACTTTGGAAAGGGGTTTGGGGGAATCTGCCGCATTTCTATTTACCCAGAGTCGCGGCGTTATGCTGTATTGTGACACCCGCACTTCAGCGTGGTGTTTATTGTTTGATCTGCCTGTGCATGCCCGTGGTCGATCCAGTACATCTTATCCTCTCGATAATCTTTTCGTTTTACCATTTGCAATGAAGCCAAGCAGACCACTCGGACGATCGCGATGAAGCACTGGCATAACCAAGAAGTTGAATCCTATCCAGAGGGTTGTGCCACCAAGGACCCTCAATGAGAGGTGATGGATCCCCCCGTTTGAGATGAACCCTGGCGCCCAACATGGAGGTTACAGAAATGAAGATCTCGCGTGGCCCCGAACCTTGATTGTGTCTTCCACTGAGCCAACCCCTGACACTGACACAGCGCCTGAGGGTGCTGGATGTCGCACAGGAGATAAGCATCGGAAAAAAACAACGGATTGCATACTCTACTCTTACGCGCTCGGCCGTGACAATGCTCATCATGCGGGCTTCCTTGCTCTGTGTGGCTGGAAGAGATGCCATCCACGAGTGTGCAGATGTAATCCTTAATCCTGGTGCTCGTTGTGGGGTAACGAACTCCTCGTCCTCTTTTATCTCCCGCCTTTCTTGTTTTGCTGATTTTGCTGCTGCCCTTCTACCAGGCTCTACTAACACGATTGACTGTCGTGCTTCTTTGATATCATGCCATCGCCTTCTCCCACACCCTCCTACCTCCAGTCGCTCTTCCTTCTGCAACACTACCAGCAGCAGCAGCAGCAGCAGCAGCAGCAGCAGCAGCAGCAACAGCAACAGCAACAGCAACAGCAACAGCAACAGCAACAGCAACAGCAACAGCAACAGCAACAGCAACAGCAACAGCAACAGCAACAGCAACAGCAACAGCAACAGCAACAGCAACAGCAACAGCAACAGCAACAGCAACAGCAACAGCAACAGCAACAGCTTCTTATACCTTACGCGCCTCTTTTGACACCACAATCCCATCAGCTGTGGCCTCAGTTCGATGCACATACGGGTCAACGGCACTTTCATGAGCAGTTACTCATCTCTGCTCATAAGCTGAAGGTGCGTCCATTTGCCTTGCTTTCTCTCTTGAACCGCTTAGTTCGGACACATGAGCGTTCAGTGTTCTCCGTGAAATGTACCACCTTTAACATACCTTTTTTTACCTTGATCTCACAGCAACTACAACTGCAAGGGCAGTACAATCAACAGCAGCTCTACAGCAATATCTCAATTCACACATTATCCCCTACGCTCGCTGATCACCCTTCAACAGGATCCTCCCGCCTACCGCCACTCTGTGCATCGAACCAGCCAGACGTTGCTCAGACACCATCATCACCTGTTTCCATCGCCTCACCCGCCACATCCTATTACAAGCGGCGCACGTCGTCTACGTTCCGATCATCTTTCTCAGCATCCACGCTCCCATCATTTGAGCAGTTCGGGTTTGGGCCGGATGGTTTTTTGAGTGAACCTGGGGATGGTGATGAGGAAGACGAGAGGGTAACAGAATGTGAGCCTCATTTGATACACGAGGGAGAACAGCACATGCAATGTCGATCGTTCTCGCCCACGGCAACTTTATCTCCAAGAACCTCGTTAAACGAGACTAGTGCAGTCGGTGACGCGGATGATGCGGATGATGCGAGAGTTGAGTGGGCTCGCAGCAAATACGAACATTGTTCTGGTAATAAGATTCAGAATCATCATGGCAGTGAGGATGAGGGTGACCCGCAACTGTCTATCGAGACCGAGACCGAAACTCTAAGCCAACGAACAGCTGCAACTTTGTCTGTGCCCGCCATGACAACAACAACAGGAACCACCACAACAACAATAGGTGCAGTTGATGTCCCTCGGCCGCGATCGTCTTCACATGCTACAGCTAGTAAGAAATTGAACAGTGCGCTTGTGACAGAGTCGGAGGCAGGATCGGGTGTAGAAGGGGACGTGGTGGCAGAACTCGGAAATTTCTTTTCGGTTGGCCCACACCCACACCCACATTCACACCCACACCCACATCACGCAAACCTACACCCACATGCACTTCAGCGCGATCAGGATCAGCGTCAATACCAGCATCAGCATCAGCACCCTGGATCAGATGTAGCCCAGGACCCTTGCAAGTCAGGGCTCAGTGATAGCAACAGTAAAGGCCGGTGCAAGAGAGCCGTCCAGTCGGCGGCAACAGGTGCTCATCCAGCACAACGTGGCCTTCTCAGTCCAATGGAATGCAGCATGGCCGATGGCGACAGCACGCTTGGTGACACACGACCCAAACCCTACCTCGCACCCAAACCACTCGGGCCTCAGTCGTTGGCAGCTATGTCCTTATCGTCACCCCAATCAGACACCGATGCAATGGATTTCGTGTCTGACTCGGACTGTCCTGCGCCTTCCACAGGACCACATTCCAATAGCACGGCCCTCGCCGGCACACACGACGCCCCTCCGAGATTAGAGACGACAAGAGAGAGGGACGGCGCAGAGGGGGCGGGTGCGTCTGCAGTCCATGACGGGGAAGAGGGCGCCCACCGCCCAGATGGCCGTGAATCTCTGGCGACTTCGACCCCACGACGTCGATCCACTAGCGGCGCTAGCAGGTAACTAAGACGTGTATCTTTTTGATGTTTTTTTTTTTTTTCTTTTTCCATCCGGTCCTCTCCCTTTTCCCCTTTGTCGCTCTGCCTTTTTCCTATCCGCCCGGGCTGAAATGATAAATGATCTGACAGGCAGAGAGAGGAAAACAGAGTTCCTGTCACACTCGGGCCTAACTCTATTTTGCCAGTGCGATTGCAGGCCGAGTGGGGCTGCATTATCACACTGGCTCACCGACTGAATTGGATTACTAGTGTATGTCACTGTAGTAGTGAATGTACAAAGTGCACATACAATCCTTATCAGCACACTGTCCTCGCTCCGTCCTCGTTCTTTACTTCTTTCTTTTCCCTTTGTCGTTCTCTTTTCTTTTGCTTCCTCCTGCACTTTCTCCCCTGTATCCTCTTCATTCTCTTCATTCTCATCCTCTTCATTATCCTCGTCATCCTCCTAAGTCGGGTCTCCGTCTCGTTATCCTACCATCACCATCACCATCGCCATTGTCTTCTCTTGTCTTCCTCTTCCTTGCTCCCACGCACTTCCACCTGCATCCTCGCAGAACCAACGCTTTTTTTTCACTTGCCCTACTTTGATCTTGACGGCCAGTGCTTATTGCCTTTCCCTCTCTCGCGCCTTCAAATTCAGCCACAATCACGGACCTTCCTTGTCTCCTTCTTCTGCATCGTCACTTACCCTACCTCCCTCTTGTTTCCTCGTCTCGCTTCCCCTCGACGTCTATTCCCCCCCTTGCTTCGTCATTTCTCATCCCGCCATGGTCAGCATCACCTCCCCCACAGACGCGAGCGCGGGTGCCACCCATCTCCAGCTTCTTCTCCAACAGCACCACGCGTTGCAACGCCAGGAGCAGGAAGCGAGGGAGCGGCGCGACCGAGAACAGCAGCAACTGAGGCAGAGCCAGAATAGAAGCTCTTCCACAAGCGTTTCCTCCTCCTCTGCATCGCCATCCCTCTCGGACCTCAAAGCAGACGCGCAGTCAGTCGCTGCCTACATGGCCGCCTATCTTCGCCTGGCTTCTGCAGGCTCCGATCGGACTCTAGGCGACCACAACACAGCGTGCTTGACAGTTGATCCAGCAAAGACTTCCTTCGTGTCTGCCGCATCGCCAGCGACCATATCTCCTTCCTCGACCTTACTCCACTCGTCTCCGCCGCCTCCCTCCACAGAACCCACGCCCGCTGCATCGACGCCCACGCTCATGCAGAAAGCTTGCGCAAAAAAACCTGTCAAATCAAGCCTTCACAAAAAGCCGTCATTTTCATCCTCAGACGCTGAGCCCACCAGCACCAGCACCACCACGGCAGCAACAGCTACAGAGGTCGCCTCCGAAGTCAAGTCGAACAACAATCTCCACCACCAGCATCGCCAGGAATGTTACAACTGTGGGGTCACCAAGACTCCGCTGTGGAGAAGGACTCACGACCGACTGCACTCGCTCTGCAACGCCTGCGGCTTGTATTATAAGCAGTATAAGAGCAACCGACCGTTAGTGGCGCGGCCAAAGGACCATGGAACCGAGTCTTCCCTGGCTGTAGCCTTGGAGCAGGGTCATCAACAACAGCCCGAGCAACAGTCTAAACGGCGAAAGGTAGAAGATGGAAGCGGCGAGGGTGTGGCTCTTGAATCAGGCACCATCTTGATCAAAAGTGAGCCCTCGGATGCATCCCAACAGAAGCACCAGGATCAATATGCGTCGACTACATCAACAAGCACATTCAAGCTCCTCCTCCCCCACCCTCCAACACGCCAGCAACCCCCACAGTTTTCCATTTCTCAAGCAGCCACGCCATCATCTCATCAATTGCTTACCCGGGGTTTGGAAGCGGAGAAAGAAGACGAATACGTTGAGCATTTGGACGAGGAGGGTGTCTACGCAGATATGGAGGGTCATGACAAGGGAACGGACGACTCTCACGACGAGAGGGTCGATGTGGACATGACGGATGCTCAACTTGAGCAACAAAGCTCGGACGACTCCGACTCGGACTCGGACTCGGACTCGGACTCGGACGACGAGAACCAGAACGAGGATCATCAGCACAGTGACCACAGCAAGATCGGGACCCAGGAGTCCGATGAGGCCACTTCCAAAGAGGAGTCTGGCAAGAAGGGCAGCATTAACCTGCCAAACGGTCCCATCATCGAATGCGCCAACTGCGGGCAGACTCAGACGCCGTTGTGGCGAAAGGATGCCAAGGGTCAGTCGATCTGTAATGCCTGTGGACTCTATGCACGTCTACACCATAGAGACAGGCCGGTGACGATGCGAAAGACGAAAATTGCGCGACGTAAGCGAGATTGGAGCGCCGCACATGAGAAGATGACAGCCAACAAGAGTGGCAATCATGGCATCAACGGCGGCGGGGATAACGTTGAGCATGGTCGTAGCGGTGGGACAAAGAGCAAAAAGGAGCAAAAGGCAAGCAAGACACGCCATGTTGAGGTTCGAGCGATGAATATTCCTGTGAATACGGAGCACGAGTTGGATGATTCGACCATCTGCTTGCTAGACCAAGGCGCTGAGGACCATGTAAGTTGTCGGAGATTCGTTATCCAGTGCTCATGCTAATCGCGCTTATGCGACTATGGTCTCTACATAAGCAGAACAAAAGTAACTCACCTTTCCGTTTTGTCATCCTTAATGCAGGAAATGCCCACGCCCGCCTCCAATAGATCTCCATCTCCCACACTGAGTCCTATCCCCGCAACGAGCTCTCTTGGTAATGGTGCGCTTTCTCCCTCGCTGACGGCGTCGCCCCCAACTCCTGCACTGTCCCCACCACTGTTTATCAACACCGCGCCCACCTTCCCGGGGTTGAACCCGCTCTTGATGCAACAGTACCAACAGCAACTTCAGGCGCTGCAACAGCAGCAGCATTATACCCTGTCCTCCGCCTCAGAAAGTTTGCCCTCGCTTGGGAGCAGTTGGATGTCACACCTGTATTCACAGTACCCGTCTGTGCCCATGTTCCAAAATGCGGCCCTCCCGCGCGATCCGATGGCTCTTGCGGCGTTGCAGCTCCAACAACAACAACAGCAGCAGCAACCATTTCACCACCAACCACCGACGCCCTTCCAAACCGAAGTCTCGTCTCCAGTCTCACCGGTTAGTGTCACCAGTGGACACTCTTTCCCTCTGGCTTCGCCAAGTCCGACCTCGCTGTTTATAGACACACCATCACTCTCGGATACAGCTCAACCAGAGAGGCAGCAGCCGCAGCAACAGAGTCAACAACAACAACAACAACAAAAGAAAGGCCCAGGAGGACCCTTGATCCTCGACAGTTCCAGGTTCACGCGATTGATGAATCAGATGAGCAAAGCGCAGCTGTCCATGTTCCTGACTATTCTCGAGGAGCGATGTGGGGCCTTGCGACATCGTCTCTCGGGCGAGGACGATCAGGTCGAACGCGTCGATACGAATGAGATGATGATGATGCTCAACAACCCTCACTTCACGTCCATGGAGAGCGGGTTGTCGGGTTCTGGTTTGTCGTCGTCGCCGTCGAGGGCTTCGACGCCTGCTTCTGTCCATTTGATGGCTTTGAACGACCCAATGGAACAAGACTGCACTGGGCATCTGCTGTAGAACATACATTTCCCTCTTTTTGCCTCCCACCTCCCTCCCCTCCTTCACTCTCTCCCTCTCCACTCCTCTCCTCTCTGTTTTCTTGTAATATAGACCAAACAATCATTTTGGTATCAGAAACAACGGTGCATTCATGAACATTTTGACGTCCAGGTTACAGCCCTCCAAAAGGGTAAAAGAATAATGATATTTACAAGTATCAGGCCAGTTCGAATATCGGAGATGAGAACCCGCCTGCTTCAAAAGTTGGGTTGAGTGTCAGATGCTGAAACGGTGTCGATTGCTGGTCATGGTAATACCCTTCCACAAAACCATCAGACCGCCGCATGGAAAGGTAGTAAAATCCTGCAATCGTCAATCCACCCGTGTGCTCACTCGCATTCACGAAATGCTTCTCTAAAAAAACCAAATAGAAAAAAAAAAAAAAAAGTAAAGAAGCGGGTGTCGGAAAGCGAAAAAGGGAGAAGAAAAAAAAAGATTAATAAAATAAAGTGGCGATATAACGCGCGCGTTTCCTCTGAGTGAGAAAGGTGTACATGGTGGGGTGTGTAAAAAGCATGTGGTTCTGTGGATCTCCACGTCCAATGCACTGTACAAATGCCGTTCTCAAAAAAAAAGCAACGTACCTTTCCACCGCATAAAGATGTACTTTTGGTCGATATGACCGCGAAATTTGCCCGTCTTGGCGCCTCGGATGATGTATTTTTCGTCGATTCCATTGAACGCTTCCAACCTTTTCCAGTGCTCTAGGTCTGTCCTCGCCTTGGCCGTCCACTTTCGTGTCCAGAACGTGTGGTTCTCAAAATCAATGATCTGATGACGAATAATACATGCATATGAGTATTCAAGAGGCCTAAAAAAAACAGAAAAGTCCGATGGTGTTCGCATGCCCGAACTGCGATATAGCATTGTAAACCCCGCCCTCGCAACAGTAGACTACTGTACCTCTCCTTCCCAGAAGGTGACAACACTGGAGGCGGACATGGGTACGTCCATCGCTTCCATGAGTCCATAGACTGTACTTGAACGATAATCCACTGCGCTTATGGTCTAGAACGTAAAGTTTTGCATTATAATATCAGCATTAAGAAAAATGATGCATACACAAAGCAACGAATACATTCGTGGTCCCCGAAGAAAAAAAAAGTCATATTGGAGGGTCCTTACCACTTTGACATCCCATTCCTCTGTTTGCCTGCACCGCATTCCCGACAGTGAAGACGTGAGAGTCTTTAAATTTTGAGTCCCGTGGAACTTTTGGCCGGGCTGCAGAAAACAGCATTGTCGCCTAGGATGGTTCGACCTATGGGCTTTGTTGGTTCCCAAGGGACCCTGCCCGTCGGCTCCATCACCTCTAGGTGTAAAGACGGATGACGCGAATGAAGGGAGGGATGAGATGCTGCTGGAAATGACTCGGTGATGACGACCAGAGGACGCTGTGGAGGCGGGTGCGGGTGCTGCTGCGGCGGAACCATTAGTAGCAATGGCCCTGGTACCACGCCCGTTAGAGGCTTCGACTTGGTAACCGGCTTCATTTCCAGGAGCAGCCCGATCCGGCGCCGTTTCGGAGGGTTCGTCTCCGTCGGGCGACTTTAATGCAGACGACGTCCAGTCTAGGCCAGGAGATGGCATTCGCGATGATGAGGCAGAGGAGCTGGGAGATGAGGAGAAGGACGAACGCGAGGATGAGATAGGGTGCTGATGTTGTGCAAATGCAGTCCAGTAAGGCGAAAGGTGACGCCTAGCGGAGGACGATGATGAGAGGCTGTGTCTGGAAAGCATGACTGCCGCTGTATGAGTATGACTCCGACGATCATACCGTCCCAAGGATGGAGACAAAGGTTGCTGTAGTGTAGAATATCGATGGCCACCTGTGCGCGCCGGAAGGTCCGAGGTTCGGGGACCGTGGATCCCAAAGTGGTGCCGCAGCTCGAGAGCCGTTGTCGTGCCGAACGGTCCGCCAGTCCCATGCGTCCTGCCGTATCGACCGCTTCCGGCACTCATGTACGCTCCATTGTGGGCCGCCATAGGTGGTAGCGGGATTTGGCGCGTTTCTCCGTCTCCTTGACTATCATCCATGTCGCCATTGTAGTTGTCGGGATGAACGTCGTCCTGGCCAGTGGCATGGGCCTCCTCAGTTGACGTGTCTGGTACAGGCGATAGTGTCATGTCCGTGGCGAGCTCAGGCGTGTGGGGTAGCACAGCGTCTCTGCTGAACCTCACAGTTCTTTCAGACGGGGACACTGTGGATGGGTGGTTGTGCCGAGTGCTTGGAGTCTCTCTCGCTACAACATCCTCGCTCGCTGAAGATTGCCAATCGGCCTCGCTGCTCCGCAGAGCCAAGGTCGGGGTTGGCTCTCCAGGCCTAGTGGGTGGCTGTGTACGGCTTACTGCAGCTGTGCTTGGGATGGACGCGAGAATATCATGGACCCGGCTGAGGTCAAGGAAAATGCTGCCGCTGGGTCCTGGTCCCTCTGACAGGTCAGTGTCGATGTCGCGTTCTTCGTCGTCGTCGTCGTCTGCATCGCCCTCGACACCCTCGCTGTAGTCCCCGAGGTGCCAATGGGCAGCGAGGTCCCAGCGTCCCCCCAGCGGAAGCTCCTGGTCCGAGTAGTCTCCAGAGAGCACATCCCGGTGCATGTCCATCTCTGAAAGGCTCGAAAAGTCGGAGGAGGCGTCGGCATCCGACGAGTAGCGAGGGTCGTGAGCAGTGTGGTAGCGATGCTGCTGGGGCGGCGGTAGAGGTGGATAAAGAAGACCCTGTTGTTCGAGCAGACTCGACAGGTCGCTGTCCGGTTCCTCAGAGTCCATGCGCTGCTGAGTCGACATGGTGTTACGGTGAATGCGAAGGGAGAAAGGGAAAAAAAAAAAAAAAAAAAAAGGCGCGCAGAAGAGCTTCAGGGAGGGTCTCAATAGAAGCGCAGAGAGGGTGGCTAGCTGTCAACGTTGGCTGGAGTGGAGTGCCTCGATGCTAATCGGGGGTCTGGAGAGGCATGTCTGGATTAGCATTCGAGCGAGGAGCGGGCTTGTCAGCGACGAGACGGGCTCAGCTTTACCATCTTCGGGCATGGGGCAGACGGGCTGGACGAGGGAGTGCGGTGCAGCAGCAGGGTGTTGTGTGGAGAACAGAGCAAGCAGAGGGCTAGGAGGAGCTGGCGAGAGAGGAAGGAGCGAGCGAGTTGAAGACGAGAGGGAGCGAAGGAGCGGGGGAGCTGAAGAGAGAAGCTGCGAAGCGAGAGAGGGCGAGTCAGACACACACACACAAAAAAAGGGTCAGCACTCTCTCTCTCTTAGCGCATTATGCCGCCTGGGATGGAGTCACCCTCACCCCTCTGACCAGTTGTGGTCTCTGGAGGCCGCGCTCTTGCTCACTGCACAGGCTGGTGGGAAGAAGGACAAACGACGGAGAGAACGATGCACGAGGCACCTTTCATGCGTGCGGGTGTAAAGTGTGTGTGTGCAAGTGAGCGAAGAAGCAGGCAAAGAAGCGTGACTTGCCAGGCTCGTGCACTTGATCTTTCAGCTTTGCCGCCCTCTGAAGGGCAGTGGGCGTGCCCTTTCAAAAGAAGCCGAGGGTCCTTTGCTAAAGGCCAAGGACACTGTGTCGCACTGCACCCGTAGCAAGGACAGAACGGCAATTCTGCTCAACAAGCATCGTCTACAGCGGACATCTTCCTCCCACCTTCTCATACTCTGCTGTGTCATGATCTTGCCTCATAGCTGTGGCCCTATGTAAGGAGCATCTCTTCCTCTGTCTGTCTCTCTAGCTCTCTCTATCTGACTCTGACTCTCTCTGGCTCTCTCTGCCTGTCTGTGCGCTCTGTTGCGCATCACACCACTTCAAGCATATTCTACCGTACGAGCTCATAGAATGACTCCAGCCCTCGCTCGGGAAACAGTCCTCCGCCTCAATTTATATCCCGCGCGGTGATTGGCGGTGCCACGCCCTCTGGATATATGAGGGTCGCCTGCGGGCACGCCAGGCCCCTTTTTTTTTTATATTTCTTTGCTTCTCTTCTCGAGCTTCTTTGCCTCTTTGCTTCTCTCTGCATCTCGTCGCCAGCATACCCTTTCCCCAGCTCTTTTTTTCTTCTGCTCCTGCTCCTTCTCGTCGCCGGCACCTTGCCTTCTCTGCTTCCTCTGCTTCCTCTGCTTCCTCTGCTTCATTTGCATACCTTTGCATTCCGCTACATTCCTGAGCTCGCTTGGCTCTCGTGTCTCGGTTCAAGCTCCCTCCCATCCTCTCAGGAATCCACAGCACTGCATTCTGCCGCATTGCCTTGATCCACACCTAGTGCTGGCCATTCCGTCCTTGGGCGCTGAATCTCATTCACCTCTACCCTACCCACAGAGATCAGCACTCTCTGTCCCCTCCCGCCGATATATCCTGCTCAAGGTAGGGAACAGCTCCACCAAAGCCTAATATCACAGACACAGAGACGCAGACACACTCAGACACAAGAAGGCGCATAATTCTTCGTCACCGGCTCGGTCCTCAGCACCGCATACAGTACACTGGCTTTCATATCAAATCATGTGGCGTTTTGGAGGACATTATTCCCTAGCCCGAGCTTGCTCGAGTACGAGATGCGCACTACATTTGTGTCGCATTTAGCATACGCCTAGTTCCGACTCTCGATAGTCCACCGCATTCCTTCACGACGTGCACGCGGCAGCTGCACATATCTTTTCCGTTGCAGTCATGCGTCATCGCCGTCAGTAGAGCATGCCTCAAACAAAGGCTCTTCCACACTGGGCTGCTGAGTCTTCCACGCGTCTCGTGCATCCTTTTGAAGCATGGGATCATAACAGACTCCACCTCTCATCCCCTGCTTACACATCGACACATCGACACGTCCCCCTCCCCCTTATTTTGAAATTTCATTTCAGAAAAAGCGCAATTTTCCTCCCCTAGACCAGCAGCTAGTCGCTCGGTAAATTCCTTCCCACCGCACACCCCCCCCCTTTGCCTGGTCAGCGCCTGTGTGCCGGGTGTATGTATTGCCCTCTGCATGTTGCAATGCCTTTTGCCTTTGTTCTTTGGTCCTGCATATATCTGCGGTATCTGTTCATCGCAGAGACCCGATCGCCTGCGCTTCAACCTACTTTATCCCCCCGCTCCTTCTGCATGAAATGAAATGTTACACATGTCGAGCTGGCACACACGTCGCACCGCACCGCCTTCATTCGTAATCCGTCCCTTGCTCCTGTGCTCTGTACTCGACTTTTCTCACCCTCCCGTCCGCTTCCCGTCACACTGGCCTCTGTTTCGCAGTCGTTGTCGCGGTGGATCATTCCTCCCCTTGCCCTTTCAGGGTCTGCTCTGTCAGTTCGCCTGCAAGGACCGCACCCTACCCGAACTCATCGAGGCTGGATACACCGCCTTCCCAGCCACGGTCTCCCTGCTTTTTTTTTGTTTCGAAACTGTTTGAGAATCACTTTGCATGTCGCCCCTGCGAGCACACCATAGCCAGTGAGGAAGGGTCCATAAAACTGCATATCATGCATCCTCGTCTGTCTCTCCTCGGTTCCTTTTCCTTTCCTCTCTCTCTCTCTCTCTCTCTCTCTCCCCTCTCTCCTCCTGTCCTGCTTGGCTTTATTTGCCCAGTGATCATTTCTCACAGCCCACCGCTTGTTCTCCATCGTCTTCATATCCTTCACATCCTTCCATATCTTCCTTTCAATCACCTCCGCACACACGCGCCAGAGGTACGCTTCGGGGCACAATCTTAGATCTGTGTAGCCACACAACGATTTTCCATATCGATCTAAGCCAGCAGCACGGTGCAGGCAGCATCGGTATTCTCCCTCATTCTTACTCCTGCGTCTCTGTCCTTTCTGTCTCATCCTTGCCCGCCTGTCCTGAAATTGCTCCCCTGACGCCAGGAGACGACTCGGGTTGTTCTATCACCTCGCGTTTAGTCCTACGTTCCCTCTCGTTGCCAATGCACGTTTCTTTCCGTAGCGGACATCGTCGCGATCTGGTCACTGTTACTAATCATCTATATTTGCTACTTCTCTCTTCGTTTCTCCTCCTCTTTACCTCTTCCTCTCTCTCTCTCTCTCTCTTCCTCTCCCACTGTCTCTCTCGCTCTCCCTCTCTCTCTCTTTTTCACCTGTTTTGATAGGCCTCGTGTTCGAGTCTTTCGCAACAACAACGTAGTACAGTGTCTTTGCGACTGGACTCCTGAGCTTCAACTATGCCTCAGTTGTCATTGGCCACACCACCTACCTCCTACACAGCGACTTCAGCTACATCCACACCCGCTCACACAGCCACATCGCCGCTCAGCCCACCAACACCGATGATGCGGCCTACCTCACAGTCCTTTTCGCTGCAGCGTCCATTACTGGCCCAGGATGCAAAGAAGACCCGCAACTCAAAGCGGCTATCACTGCTAGTACCACCTTCTCCCGGCAAAATGGAAACCTTGGCATCAATGGCGGCGGCTGCATCTCCGTCCTTCCAAACGCCTTCAACGCCTTCCACGTCGTCCTTCTCAACTAGACGTGCCTTTGCTTCCGCGCCGATATCAGTGCCGCTGTCCACCCTACCACAGGCAACAGTAGCACCAACAAGGACACAGGGTCATTTGTTGTCAGACCAGCCTCTACTCACTTCACGACTGTCCACAAACACCTCAACCATGCCCTCATCCAGCCGTCGTCCCATTTCGGCGTACTATTCAGACTTTAGTGCAGAGTGTGGTGTTGCCTCTCCCTACACCTCAGCGCCTGTTTGCGTCTTACCCCACCTTTACCTGGGTGCGGAACACAATGCCTTGGATGTGAACATGCTTTCTCGACTTGGCATCACGTCTGTACTGAACGTGGCTGTTGAGATTGCGACAGCGGCATCGGAGGAACCAAGGTCTCTAGAGGCATCCGCAGGAACGAGTAGCATACCAACCTCGACGATTGGGGACAGCAAGATTGTTTACACATCGCAAGGCACCATCATCCACTATAAGAATCTATCATGGACCCACCACCAAAAGAACCTCAAGGACGAGTTTCCTGTGGCATTCAAGTTTATTGAGGAGACCAGAAGTCTTGGTGGCAAAGTCCTCGTCCACTGCCAACTGGGCGTCTCTCGCTCGGCATCGCTGGTGATTGCATACGTGATGAAGACCCGGCAGCTAGGCTTGTCAGATGCATACGAATTCGTCAAGACTCGCTCGGGCGTCATCTCACCCAACATGAGTCTCATGTATCAGCTGGCCGAGTTTGAAAAGTCGTTGAAGGGCAGGCCGACGGCGCCACTGTCCCGCGCAGGGAGCAAGCATGCCCATGCTTCGCCTGAGGACGACGAGGACGTATACCCATACCCAACGGATCGCATGGACATTGACCGCGAAGACGACTCTAAGTATACCCGTGGCAGCAGCCGGCGTTTGTCCCAGACGATGCTTGCCTCGGCTGCAATTGAGTCGCAGTCAAGACGACCCTCGACATCCAAGCGCGCCACCCTAGTCCTCTCGCGACCTGGCACAGACTCGCCTACGGCCGACCAGATTGCGACCTCAATGGTGAACACGCGGCCGCGCTCATCTCACTACGGCTCATCATTTGCGCCACTGTCGTCCGACCCGTCGACCATGACTGTGCCTAGGACGCCCATGACGGATCGGTTTTCTTTCTCCAGCTTTGGGCCTGCAACGCCCCCCACACCGACAAAGTCTTTCTCGAACAAGGCAAGATTTGAGCCTTTGCAGCTCCAGCAGCTACAGGAGAATGAAGAATACCAACGATCGTCGTCGTCCCCGATCACAGGCACCTGCCCGTTCGACTCATCAAGTCATGATGTGGTGATGATGGATGGCCCTTCCACACCCAGCACACTGTCACCGCCGGTGCCACCATTTTTTCCGTCCTCGTCCTTTCGTCGTCAGCCAGCATCCCTTGCATCATCCGCCTCGTCCTTCAGGACCTCGATCCCTTCGCGACCCTCGTCCACATCTTCGACCTCTTCCTCGGCCTCGATTGCCCATTGCGGCTCGGATGAGCTGGCGCTCGCCAAGGATGATGCCATGGGCGCGATCATGCCCGACACCCCAACGACGCCCTCCCATGCCAGTAGCTCTAGCAACAAGAAGGCCATGATCCACTCGCTAGCGACTGTGCTGACGCGACGTTTCTCGGGTCGGTTCCATGGACACCCAGCGTGTGAGGGATTCAAGCAAAGCGATGTTCAATACCGACCATCGGATGCGGCCATGGAGCAAGGATCCATTCGCGATGATACCGCAGAAGCAACTGCAGATCAGTGTGGCGCTGATGAATTCAGCCAAGAGAACAAGTCGCCTGAATTTGTGTTTTCACCAAGACCCTGCTCCCCACCGCTCCTGGAGGCCCACACCTTTGGCGAGTTTTATCAAGCGCTGAGGATGTAAAAAAAACGAAGTCAGGAACCCTTTTTCTTCTACCACATACCCTCCATTTGTATATATCCCCTACCTTTCCACCATCCCTCCATTCAGCACTGAAAAGACTTTTTTTTATATCAAATGAACGTTTTGCGGTGTCACACCAACCCGCCTGTAAATTACTTGCTCGTTCCTGAACTTATTTTTTGGGGAAGATTTATTCTATGGAGAACGAAGGTCTGGGAACGGCTATGTACAAATGGAAGTCAAAGTGAAGGAAAACGATAGAGAAGGTATATTTTTTTGTAAAGACAGGCGTGAAGTACAAAAGAAAAAAAACAGAAAAAAAAACACGGAGTCAAGGAGGCAGGGGGAGCAAGGAGGAGAAGAGGAGACAAGATGGAAGAGTGTCTCTTTTTTTTTTTTTTTTTTTTTTTTTTTGGCTCTTTCATTCTCGCCTTCTCTCTCCCGCTCCTTCCATCTCCCTCGCCCTTTATCTATTGTAGTCGGCGGATGTCCAGTCCTTGGACTCGAGCATCTATCCTCTGGTCCTGCCGTTGCTGCTGCTGCGAGGAGGACGATGACATAAGAGCTGAGTACCTGCTCAACTCCTGGTCAACATCCTGTTCGCCCTCGCCGTCCTCATCTTCCTCTTCCTCTTCCTCTCCCTCGTGGCCTTCCTCGCCACCAGCATGCTTTTCATTGTATGCCAACAACAAGTTCTGGTGCTGCTGATACTGCTGCTGCTGCTGCTGCTGCGAGACCTCAACCTCACCACCGCCTTCAGCGTTTGCATGGGTCACATCCGTCGAGCCATGATTTACACCATCCCCTTCAGACTTGACAACCACCGACGCAGCAGCAGCAGCAGAAGCACCCGCCTCCGTCTCCATGAACGGTGTCAGCTCCGGAAACGAGGGCATCGTCAGATGATTCTGGACGACCAGCGTCTCGAGGATCTTGAACCGTCGCCAAACCTCCTTGTTCTCTTGTTGGACCGACTCCATACGAACTCGGGTACTGTCCAGTTCTTGCACTCGCAATTCCATGTCCTTGATGTAAGCCTTACGACGGTTACGGAACGTTCTTTGGGCAGCTCGGTTCTGGGCCGCTCGGCGTGGGTGGGTGACATTGCCCGTACCGGTGGGGAGGTGGGTATAAATCGGAGTGGGCTGTGGCTGTGGCTGTTGAGAGTGCATGGTATGTGAAGGATGATGTTGTGGGTGGTGAGGATGAGGATGAGGATGATGAGGTTGTTGTTGCTGTTGCTGTGGGGACAGCTGGTACAACTGCGGGAAATTGGGGGATGCGGCAAGAGTGACACCAGCAGCTGCAGCGGCATCAGCAGTATCGGGCATGGACTTGTTTGTACGTCTCGTGGAGGTTCGTGTCGTCATGGATTTGTTGGTCATGGGCAGGCCGCTCGCAGCAAGAATAGAGGAGGATGTGGAAGAACAAGAGGAGGAAGACGACGACGGCATGGTCTTGGTAACTCGTGTACTCCTAGAGTCCTTAACCTTGTCAAACCGTGGTGTGTTCATCAATGACCTGCTCGATGAAGCGGTCGATGACCTCCGCGAGGATTTCGGGGTCATGGCGGCCGTGGTCGACGAGGACGGCGACATGACTGGGGTCATGGTTGCACTGGCGATGGCCGCTGCTGCTGCGATCGTATTGTGCGAAATGGCCGACAACGGTGGGGAGGCAAGCGCGCCTGAAAAGTCAGAAAGGGTGGCCATGGCACTATTCGACTCGATGGACGACGGTGAGAGCTGGGCCATACCAAGATGGTGTTGCTGGTGGCGCAAAGAGTTTTGACGCTGCCGCCTGGGCGAAGCAGGATGGATGACACTGCCGGGAGAGGCAAAGGTCGCGTAGGGATGGTGGCCGTGGTGGGAAGGCTGCTGCTGCTGTTGTTGTTGTTGTTGTTGTTGTTGTTGTTGTTGACGGTGATGGGAAACAGGTGGTGTGGAAGGAGAGCCGTGAAAAATTGGAATCGAGGTCGACGCAGACGTGGGTGTGAAAAGATTGCTTGAACTGTTGCCGCTGTTGGCCGAGGTAGGGGTCTGGATCATCAGAGCAGAAGAGCCCGAGGTGACTGGGATTGAGACGGATAGGGGCAAAGACATGGACATTGCAGAGGAAATGGCAGTGCAGCCATCAGGGGTGGTCGGTGTGGTCTCATAGATGAGCTGCTGCTGCTGCTGTGAGTGGTATTGCTGGTACTGTTGCTGCTGAAGCCTCATTTGCTGCTGTTGCTGTTGCTGTTGCTGGTGATGTTGCTGCCGGTGGTGCATCAATGATACTTCGCTATAGGGCATCATCCTCTGCTGCTGCGGCTGTTGTGAAGATCGCTGTGATGGTAACACATGCTGTGGTGGTTGTTGCTGCTGCGGTGTTGGAAGGTCAAAAGGTTGACTGTACATGAGGTAGTCAATGGTTTGTTGTTGTTGCTGAAGGCCCTCTTCTGTCTTGATGATGGGGTAGGACGGGGATGGAGGGGTGCTGAGGTTGCTGACCGTCATGGGTGAGACCCCCATCGAAAATTGCATGCCTTGATGCTGCTGTGAAGATGAGATTTGAGAAGGATGGGCGAGCTGCTGGTCTTGGGGTTGGGAGTACCTGGGGTGAGGTGCCTCTTGTGGCAGAGAACGTTGGCGACGAGGCTGATGTGGTATTGCCTGCGGCTGTTGTTGTTGGTGCTGCGAGTGAGGGTGGTACAAAGGTGTTTGTTGTTGTTGGTGCGGTTGCTGTTGGTGTGAAGGAGGGTTCATGTGCAAGGAGGAAGAAGAAGAGGAGGAAGGGGCCAATAAGTAGTCTTGTGTGGGTGAGGATGAGGCTGATGCTTCAAGGTTGCCCAGCCGCTGTTGCTCGTGCTGTTGCTGGTGGTGATAATGTTGCTGCTGCTGCTGTTGCTGTATCAGTTTGGCTACGCTCTCATCCAGTTGGGTATGCGTTACATCGAAAAGGTCGTTCGTATTCGGGAACACCATAAGGCTCTGCAACATTGGTTGGTCGGTGGGTCTGAGGAATACACGTCTTTAGCTCGCTTTTTGGCCAAATGGCTGTAGGGAGAGGTGGGAAAAGAAGAGTCGAAGTCAAAGAGCCGTTGGTTGCAATGGCACGCCCTTTGCTCTTTTGTTTTTTTTCGATCGTTGGTTCGATCAAGGCTCAGTTATGCGTACGCGGTGTAAGGTAAGTGATCTCAGGCTGGTGCTTGTTTGTTGAAACGCGAAAGAGCGAGGGCAGTGTGCAAGCACGGGATCAATGGCAAGGAGGGATGGTGATCTAGTTGGCATGAACGGAAAAGAGGCAAGGAGGTGAGGTGTGAGCAAATTAAGCGAAGGAAGCAGAGGATATGATTAGCTGTTGCACAGCTTCCAATCTGGTGTACCAGTGCATTCGTAAGCCAGATGGGCGATAATCAAGAGCGGGAGAGAGAAGAAAGGAGTGGTGGGAAGACGAGGGTCATGATAGGAAGGGGGGAGGTGCCAGCTTGGGAAAAGGGGGTCTGACTGTAGGTGGACAGGAAAGACAGCAAAAGGGTAACTCGAAACAGTTAACATGTGCTGGGACATGGTTCATGCAACGAGCAAACAGGTAGCTGGGATCATCAGAGACATCAAGAATCGATGTTTTGCTCATCAAACAAGGTTGACTGCATTGTGTTTGGGTGGACGTAATGGACTAGGTGGGCATGGATGTTGTTGGCACAGTCTGGAATGGAAGCAAGGGGGTGATGGGGGTGACGGAAGGGGGTGGATATGAGTAAGTAAGCAAGGCTGGAACTCGTTGCCCGCGCTTCTCTATCGCAGCGGCCGCGGTATCTGACAGGCATGAGACTGAAACTAATGGATCCACGCCCATTTGCTGCCGCGAGGGGGTTCGTTAGCGCGCGCAACATGCGCATCGTTCACCTTCGATCCAGTGCGATCGAATAATTTTACAGAAATACGGGCTCGATCAAAGGTGGAGGGGAGGGGGAATGCAATGAAAGTACAGAAGGATGCAGGTAGTCATGAGGAAGGGGGTGAAGGACGAAATGACCTGGGATAGTGGACACCACCAATGGTGTGTGGAAAAATAGGGTGGGCTCGGAGCAGACACAGGGCTAGGGACATGAGGGTCAAAGGGCTATATATTATGTCTTGCTTACATATTGCTGGCCAGCACTTGCTGAATGGGCGGGAAGCTCGTGTGGAACGTTTGTCCGCGGCGAAATAAAACACGGAAGGGGTAGAGACCAGGGCGGGAAGACAAGGTGCGCGAGGTGTGGGCTTTTGATCAGACAGGGTGCAGCGTGTGCAACCAGATTGGCCAAGAGAGGCAAGCGAGGGCGACAGAGAGAAAGAGAGAGCGAGAGTGAGGGAGAGAAAGCGAGAGCGAGAGCGAACGAAAAAGAATCTAATGAACGAGACGGACTGAAGGGAAAAGAAGAGGGAAACGGACACAAGACGAAGGAGCCGACTGAATTTATATAATTTTCCATGACCCCCATCAGTCCCTGTGTCCAGACATGAAGGCTTTGGAGCTGTGTGTGTACCTCTTGTCAATGGTATGTTACGTGTGTGCGAGTATGTGCATGTATGCTGTTGACCTGTCTGTGGTGTTGGAACTCCACTCGATTGAGTCTATTCAATTGCGGAGGTCTGTTCAAAAAATGTATTCTAAAAACACACGAACGGTCCATTGACTTGGCACTCAATACTCTGTCGGCACTCGAACTGCCTTACTTTACTCACAATTCAATGAACAGCGCGTCCTGTCTCTCTCTCCTTTTTTTTTCTTTCTTTTTTTCCCTTTCACTCGTTCACTTCTCTCTCTCTCTGTCGTCTTCATGCTACGGATGGTAGGATGCGTAATATCACTTCAGTTGTCTGATTCACTCCTCCTCTCAATGCACATCCATGTGTGAGAGCTGCCTTCTGTTCCCTGACTCCTGACGAGGAATTTCATTTCCCACCTCTTTTCCCACCTACTCGGCCTGCGCGCTATTTGCTGCCCCTGCTCTCCAAGAACTACACCAATGCCTTTCTCCAGTAGGTATTCGCCCACCGCCTGTTTATGGGCATCGCCGAGGAGCATCAGAGCAATCGGCGATTGACAAACCTCAAGCAACTTCCGAGCCATAGCACGCGATAAATGAATTGGTGCGCTTAGAAAAGGAACAGCTCTCCAACCACATTCGCTTTGAACTGAGCTGTGAATCCGTTGCGGCTGGGCATGGTGCTTTTTCGTGTTGGCCCATCTACAGAACTTTGGTTCACATGTGGACTATGCCTACTATGCGTCGGTAGCGTCATGCGTTCCGTGAACATGCCACGCGGCCCTATTTCTTCTTTTTATCATGCTACTCTTCCTGCCCCATCGTGCTCAAGAACTAGCCGTCTGAGCTGAACCTGTCCTGCATGCTACCCGAGCCATCAAGACTTTATTCTTTGAGGACAGACGGGGTCATAGTTCTGCTAACCTGTTCATTTCGCTCTTTGGATCGGCGGTTTTGTACCGTATGTGGTTTTTGGTGCCTGTTGACGGCCCTACTCATTTTTATTTTCCTAGTTGTTGCATCGTTTCTTGAACTATGTGAATGCACTCATTGAGCCTTCAACCCCTTTGGCCTGAACACCGAAAATTCTTTCCTCGCATGAATCGCCATCTTTTTTCTTCGCACGGCGTTTCTAGGAAGGAGGATCGGTTTTTACCGCTCATGCCCTGCAATTTAGCACTGCTTCACGGTCAAGAAAAGCGCGCCAACACAGATGAGTGCCTAGGAAGTGTCCAGAAACGCAATGAAAAGCATGGTTGGAACTACGGAGTACGCACCTGTAAAGGTGGGTCATTGATGCTATTTTCCTATTACGCCAACCTACGCTATGCTGCTCGCGATGTTTGTACGAAAATAGAATTTGAACAGGGAAAGGGCGATAAGGAGCGAGGAGCGCAAAGGGCAACGAGCATCTGGGGATTGTCGCTCTTAGGCGTCTTTTTCACAAGTGGGCCTCCGTCAAGAGGAGGACCAGATGATATCACCTTCTATCCTCTTCAGGGTTTGCCTTTCCCCGAATCAACGGCAAGGAGTGTGAACGGACCTACACAACGAGACAGTGAAAACACGAAACAATTTAAGGGACCAAAAGTTCGGTGTGAAGGAAAGGGTGGATGTTATTTCCCGCGTCGCCTCAAAGGACTCCAGAGTCTGGACCCTTGAGACCATTTCTCGTATTCGCTCTGTTGTAATAGGCGACGCAGTGGACGTTTATGCAAAGCCTGCCTGCATGCTCCATGCTGCTCTTGACAGGCATATTTTTTTTACTCGCCTTCTGCAGCACGTTCATTCTATGCCCCTTCTTCTTACACCCTTTACGTCCTAGTCTCTTCATGCAGCGAAAGCACCGAATTCGAAAGAAGGAACGAGAGCAAAACCCTGTTCGTGAACGAAAAAAGAAAGAAGGATTATGGCGCTTGTCGTCATGAATAGGGGGAAAGAGGGGCGATGAAAAGCGGGTAGCCGACCTGTCATGGCGATGCCGTCAAAGAGCACTGGACGAGGAGGAGGAAGAAGAAGAGGAGAAGGATCTAGTGGAAGAGGACGGGAGAATTATGAGAGCAAGGAGTGGTGCAGGCCATAGAAAATAGATATAATGCTCACCTCGGACCCTTACGCTCGCCCCATGCATCTGGGGCTCCCATTCACCCTGACTTCTTTCAAAAGTATCTCCGTAAACATTGCGTGCCTCTTTTTTTTCAGCGCACTTCCTCACCGCCCTCCCATTCTGCTGTTGATAGCGGAGGACAGGGCTTATGGGTAATGAATAGCCCCTGCCCCTTCTTCTCAACGGTTTACTGTTGTCATGCCCTGATCGCGTAGCTCGAGCTGGACTGAGGGGTCACTTTCTTCATCCTCTATCTCTTGGGTCCATGATCCGAAGGTATGGAATTCAGGATCTATAACCCTTTTTCATTGTACAGTAACGATGGTCCGCTTTACTGCTCCCTCTCCTCACTCTCGCCACGTTGTCTTCTACTCGTCGCCTTCTAATTTCAGTAGGGTAAAAGGGGTGGGTGTCAAGAAATCACTTGTCCTCGGAGAAAGGAGCTCGATAATGCGCGAGCGAGTCATGGCACAAATGGGGCGAAAAAGGGTTCGTCTGCTGTAGGTTCTAGACAAGCCATAGCAATCTGTAGCTGTATAGGAGCATGAAGGAGAAAGGACTTTGTTGACGAGGATCGCCGCGGGTGACTGATCAAAGAGAACAATAACACGATTACGATATCATCAGATCCGTCACCTCAATCTCTCTTGATCCTAAGGACCCACGACCTCATTTACATTACAGCGCCAGATGAGGCAATGTTGGAGGTGAAGGCGCTAATTTCAACGGTCCATCCGATGGTAAGATGCAATGTTGAGGCAAGTGTCACGATCAGTGGTTTGAGGTAATGCGCGGCATTCCCCAAAGTCACACCGGGCACAACAACTTTTAATCGATCCGTCGTATCCGCATGCCAGTTGTACTGGGCATGTGCGTTTCGTCTGTCCGCGGAATCATTGTCAATGCCTCCGACACCAAGGTGCATGCATGGTTGCATCGACCCAGTCGTCGAGCGTTTACGTTTGCGCGTTTGTGCAACATCAAAAAAAACAATGTGACGATCACACCTCTCTTTTTTTTTTTTGGCCCTCCCGCTATGGTTCTATGGTACAATGCGTCTTCACGGGAATATCTACAGTCCATTGAAAGGGCTGTGCATCATGTACATGCAGCAATTAAATCAAAATGCAAACCCTGCCCTCTTTGCTGACATAATGGACGACCAAGCTACCTGAACAAGTGTCTCGTTTTGGCATTACATCCTAGGCCTAGTCTTGAACAACGTCCCATGCAATTGTTGCTCAAAGCAACCAAGCTATCGATACGAAATTGCGAGTCAGGGAAGGATTGAGAGTTATGCAATATCCTTTTTGTTTAACCTACAGCTTAAGTCAGCATAGGTGACCATCATCCGAGGATGCATCTCAACGCTAAGCCCCGTCAAGGCCTAAACCAACATGTCCCTCGGCTCAGAAAACAAGGTCGCACAGTGAGCACAGACGCTCCAATTGTGAGATGAGAGGCGAGCGTAGTGAGTAACAGCATTTTTCCATCCTCCCTTCTTGAAGAATGCTAGATCGCCTGCCCACAACACCGTATTGGTCGGTCAACCACCCGATGGATGTCCGATACAACAACATTGTGGTCGCAATGGCGAGGCACGGCCCACTTCGTTGCTCACTATCGGCTCGAAAATGGAAATGCAAATAGCTGGCTCCCTCAGCTTTCTGATCTTCCGTATGAACGCTTTGTTGTCGTTGCTAGTTAATTTGCCCTCGCTAGTGCTGCATCCGCTCTGTGTGTTCTACGACTAGGTGCCACGCCACCATCTCCGTACTTTACCTGCACTGTTGGTATGCAAGGCACCCGCAGATGCGCATTGTGACACTTTATCTTGCCTTCATTTCGCTTTCTATCTAATTATATCTGTGCATGGAGAACCGTGTCGGCTGAACCTCATGGATGGTGAACCCTTGGTATGCAGGATGATCTTCCTTTTTGAAATGAAAAAAAGAATGCGCATGAAAAACACCTGGAAAGAAAAAAAAAAAAAAAAGGTAGCGTAGGAGGTAGCCTACGACAAGCAAGCGGGCCCATCGCGTACCGTGCATAATATATCCAATCGTAACGGAGATGGAGCCAGTTCCATCTCCTATAAATGCACGCGCCTGACGGTTGACGGCGCATCGCGTTCATTTATAGACACTTCACTCTCTCCTTCAATTCGTTGCTGTACTCTCCGTGTCTTTCTCCGTCCTTTTTTTTTCTCTGTTGTGCAGTTCATTCAAGGACTTGGCTTTCTCGCGCCCAGATAGTGGAATCAAGAGCCTGCGGATGAGAATACTTTTCTCCTTGCAGCGGCTGAGTACAACCAGGAGTCTCCAAATGCAGACCCGACCTAGGAACGCTCTCCTAGGTGAAATGCAGGGAATGAGAAGGGAGGACAATGGGCAGTATATTTAGGAACCTGGCCACGGTTCTCCGTCGTTTGCAAATGCAGAGGTACCGTATGCATCTGCTCGCGCTGGGGGGAATGGGGCATCGTGCATGATGTAGCCACTTTCATTGGACCTAACAGCTTATCCCACGGCTCGCCCTCTGAACCCGTAATTCTCATGTTCCTGATTGTTTATCTCTTTCGACCCGTTCGGAGCTCCTAAGACGTCCAGTGGACATTAGGTGATCACCAGATCATACAGAAAACGGCAATTTTCGTTCAGGCGAACGTAGCTCTTGTGCGAAATGAGAGATTCTGCAGCGCCGGAATCTGAACATACGTCGGCATGTACAGTACTAGGCGTCTTAGCTCGGAGTGGTGGTTGTCCCTCCCTGTAGATAACACAAACACCAGCCAGAGAAGACCCGTTGCTATCGTAAAGGACTTCCCCACAATGCTTAATACTTGCGTATAATACGCTGAAGCCGGATCTTTGGAAACAGATGATGACTTGAACGAGCATTTCAGAGCACAATGTTCCAGCAGGACCGGATGAATGATGACAAGTGGATCCCTTGTGCCATTGGGATTGGCCCAAGGACAAAGTTGCATGAGGCCTTTTCGGGAACCGTTCTCAGGAAGCATAACATATGACGCTCTCACTGTACAGTACACAGAAGCTGAAAGGAGTCGCTCGAGAAAAAGGCAAACGGCATGGACCAAAAAAAAAACACAAACAAATACAAAATGCAAAGAAAACAAAATGAACGCTCAAGTGGCTACATTGAACACCCTGCTGCATCGGCTCGTTCAGGTTTGCTGTTTACCTCGTACCGTAGTCTACCTGTATACTTTATTCCTCAATGCTCTCGTCCAATGTCTGTGCCCTTTTGTGCTCGAAGTTTAGGTGCACACCGATGCAGGGTTTGTGGGTATCCTACCCGTGTATAAAATACTCAAAAGACAAGCGGCTCTGAAACAGGCACACTAGGCGGGGTCGACCAATCGCTGCAAAGTCGCGAGTAGCTGTCCACATCTCAGCTCGCATTCCGTGTCGCCGTCTATTCAAGGCGTATATCTCCTGGAAGATAGCCCACCCCACTGCGCTCCAATTATCTGCAGTCGGTCCGATTTGTGTACATGCCCATGACTATGCTCTGCAATGCCCTGGACCAAGTTCCAGTTCACTTGACGGGTCAAGACAAGGATCGGCTAGCGCTGTTTGAGAACATGTCAGAGTACCGCATCATCCAATTTTTTTGACGCCTCTGCAAAGGTAAAGGACAGCAGTTTATTCGACCGACCTGTGGGCTGAAGTAGAGCTCGAGTTCAAGAAGGCCTGTCAGGCCTGTCCAGCCCGCGAACTCGCTGAAACCAAGGACAGCCCTTTGGGTCATACGTATCGTTTTGGTCCCTTGGACTTGTGATGGTTCCGTCGATTTCCCTTTATCTCACCAAGATACCTGCGACTCCGATTTCGCATTTCCAAGTTCCCGTCTTCGCTACATGTTCCAAGTCATTCTCAGGTAGGGCGCTCGTCATTGTAATAAAGTTTTTTTTTTTTCGTTTTTTCTTCGTTCTCGCTCTCCCTCAAAACATAGTTTTCCTCTCACCCTGCTCTGCATCTGTTCTCTCCTGCCGCAAGCGCCGAATCGACAGTTGGTGGTTACAGTTGGTGCTAGGTGCTATAGTTTCTAACAAACAATCCAAGGCTTCTTTTCTACTCTTCGGCACCTCCCATAAACCATTCCGCTACTAGTGAGCTCCGTGTGATTATTTCAGTCGATCTCTGGCCTTGCCATTGCCATCCAATGTAGGCTCTCGCGGGTCTTTCATTCTCATCGTAGTGAAAGGGCGCGCACACATTGACACTCTTTTCCTTTCTTATCTCACGCTTGATAGACCCAGCCGATACAGAAAAGACGTGACCGCGCGAAGCGTCCATACCATTAGCCCTTCCATCCGGAAAAAAGAATGAAAGAAATGACTACAAAAGGGACCTGTCCAAGCGAAGCCAGAAACAAATGATACCGCGCGATATGTAACTATATACAAACAATAAAAAGGCAAACATCCTTACCCATCCACAGGCATACACAACAACATGCAAAACAAAACAGAAACGAAAGAATATATCATGGATATGGTGACGGAGGACACGCGGACAAAGAACCGATAGGAAGGTACGGAGGATGTCTGGTGTTCAAAAAAAAAAAAATAGAGAGCAATTGGAGGAGGACTTACTATCTGCCGCATTCGCGTAGTTTGCGCCTTTTTTTTTTGTTGTTCTTGCGCAGGTCTTCATTGGTGTTCGTCTATCGTCTCAGGTGTATGATAGATACCACCGCATGTACCCGTTCATCTTGCGCAAAATAAAAAGATGAGCCCTTCTTATTCTTTTTCGTCCAGAAAGACTTGTTCACTTAGTCTTGCTTACTGTACACACATGCAACAAATGACCTACACCAGACGTAAAATGAAGTGAACTGACAGGTGCGAGGTTGTCCCCAGATGTTCAATGTTTTTTTCATATCTGCGTGTTTCTCTCATGCGACATACTTTGTTGTCTTTAGAAAGTAAGGACGGGACTACGTGATACCCTCATCATCATGTCTTACAACAATTGGATCGTAGACCCCCCTCTCCCCACCACCACTCTTTGTCAGATTAGGTCTTGGGCTTGCTTGGGCTTGAGGACCCCGGATCGGGGTCTTTTGGGCTTAACATTTTCTTCAGCATGCCACAGAAGGAAAAAAAACGATGCACACTACATTCTCTTTTATTTGTTTTCTCATTCTCTCTTCGTCCCCCCCACTACTTAACATCTTCAGTCGCATCCTGGTTGTGCTGTGTTGTGAGCAATGAAATCATGAATAGTGCTCTCCCAGCAGGCTTCTTGCACCCTCCCACACACTGTCACTCTCTCGCTCTCACTCTCTCCTTCAGCGTGCAGGTACCATGGCAGTACAACACATGCAGAAAAAAAAGGACAACAAACTATATTCAAAACTATGAATTTTAATAATATTTTCATGGGAACATAGCTCAACTTACTGACCGCTCTCCCCCTCCTGCTGTGTACGTTAAAAGAAATTAAGGAACTAGAACGAACTCGTCCTGGGAGTTGGGATCAACTCATGCCGCTCAACGTCGATGGTTGCGGTGGTGGGTGGTTGTCAATCTCCCGTCTATCCAGGTCACTGTGTCGATTCAAGAGCTTCAACCAAAGCGCGAGTAGGAACCCCAAGAACCCCAAAGAGGAGAAAAATATCTCGACGTAAGTGTACACAGTCGGATCCACCGTCATGAGCTTGGCCACGATCATTGGGAACACGACAAACGCGAAATTGTAGGAGGATGCCATGATACCGCTGTTAAAAAAAAAAAAAAAAAAAAGGTGGAGTGTTATGATTAAAAGCCCTTTTGGGGAAATAGAGTGTCTGGGTGGTCATTCAATTGGGTCTCAGCTCATGCAGGCACACAGACACGCAGACACGCAGGCACGCACGCAGTGGAGCCAGACTGGACTAAGAAAATAAAAAAAACTTACTAAGCAGTGGCCAATTGCTCCTTTCGAACAAGAGCCGGCACAGCACTTCCAAAGATCGCTGTGATAGAAGAAGAGACACCCAGAGCGATCAGGCATGGGATCGGTGTCGAGATTTGAAAGAGCCCCAGAATTGCATGCGAAAACCCGATGATAAGACCGCAAAGCATGAATAGCCAAGACTTTTGACCAAAATGGTCGACGAAATAGCCCACAGGAAGAACCAGTAGTGCCGAGAGCAAGTCCGGCACTGTCATAACCTGTGCGGCTAGTGACAGGATCACAAACGATGGCACAGATCAAGAAAATGAAAAAAAATAGTCAGCGAGCGTGAAGACAGTGGGTACGGCTGTTGTTGCAAGGAGGCACCGACCTTTGACTGGATCTGTATGATACCATCGCATCTGCAGAAAGCCTGCATGGATGCTATTAAACGGTACAACCATGCCGACCACAACGAACGACATCGCGGTAAGGATCCAGAATGATGCCGAATAGTCGAGAAGCGCTTTCGTGGCTCGTACCCCTCGCTTGAGCCACGGTTCCTTTTCCTCTATCAACAAGGTGCACTCACTATCGTTTGCATGGTGTAGAGGACGGTGCTCATGCTGCTCATACCCGTTCATGGTCTCCATGGCGATCTCTCGTATCGTCGGTGGCGCTGATACCACGACTGGTGGTGGTGCTGCTGGCGCCGCCGGTACTTTCAAAGACGCGTCCGTCGTAGTCCTCACCATCGTCGCTGGAACTTGCCCAACTCCCTCAATCGACAATCTGGCGTCAATAAGGCAACTGGACGGACGCGTCCGGTCCAAGGGCGGTAATGATCCTGCGTCTGAATGACTTCCAAACCTCCAATCCAGCCACACCAGCAAAAACGCCATGATTAGCGACAAGACACAGCTCACAAATCCGCCCCAGAACGCTGCGGGTACAGAGTCGGACCGAGACCAGATAAAGGGCGTCAACATATCATTCAGCACGCTGCCCAACCGGCTGACACACAGGTTGATGCCTAGTGCTAACGCTAGTTCCTTGCCTCGAAAGTATTTGACCGTAATAGCACACTGTGCCACAGTGAGACTCTCTGCGGCGCCAAAGATCACCCGTCCGACGATCATGACGGGGACGTGCTTCTTCTCAAGCCCCAGACATACCACCAGGTGCCCAAAGGCCACCAGGATAGAGAGGGCAATGATGAGCCTACGGTTTCCAAACTTGTTGATGGCGTACCCGCCGATCCAAGGCAAGATGACGTTTGGGATTGAGTAAACCGTGTAGAGCAGATTGAGCACATAGTCGTATTGAAGGTCGCTGAGCTGGAGGTATGCTTGAAGCGGTCGGTTGAGCGCTGCAATGTTGTCAAACGCATAGTAATTGCCCATCAAAATGAACGATGCAGAGCCAAGGATCGCCCAACGAAGCGCCGGAGGGTAAAGAGGCATGGCTGCTGATGGGGTGTGGGCCATGTCGGCCTCCTCCTGAGGTTCAATCCCTGGAATGTGGGTGGCATTGTGATGATGGTCGTCAGCATGCGTGAGTGTCACATTACTCTGGCTTGTGAGTTCATTAATATTGGTTGGCGTGGGGGAGAGTCGTCTGGCGCCTCTTTTCTCCTTTAGTTTGGAGTCGCCCATGTTTTCAGCAATGGCGTAGCGTGGAGAGGAAGGATGTGTGTTCTTTTTTCCACCCCTCTTTTTCTGGATGGACCAAGAAGGTATAGAAGCGAAATGGGGCGAAAGGAAAGAGAAGCGGCTTCCAGCATAAATAAGATCGTAGCGAGACGCGAGTTGCTTACTGGATTCAGGAATTGGGTAACCACGGCGCATGACCGCATGAGCCGGTATCCTTGGACGCTGCCGAAAGGGCATTTATCATTCCCTCTCTGTTTTGCCGGTAGTAACGTGCGAGGGTGAGTGCAGAGGGCTGCGAGACGCCCAACGTTGTTTGGAGTGTCATCACGAAGGAGCACGTGTGTGCTCAGTGAGGGGTGCCTGAGACGATCAGTAACCCGGTTGCTCCAGAAGTTGCTCCACGTCCTTACTGCTTCGCGTTCGCTCTTCCCTGTGCTTCTTCCATCTTATTTACCGTTGTCCCACATTTAAGATTTACTGCCGGCGAAGGTCGAAGTGGTATTCGCTCGCGGTCCAGAGACATCCGGTGTAGTTGTGAGCGCATTTCCTTTATTGAATAAGCGGACAGTTTGACAGCACAAGGGGCTATACAGCGAGGCCCTGTGCATAGACCTGCGCATCGTTCACGAACTCGTAGAGCCCTTCCCGGTAACAAGTCTCGTCTCCTAATCGCGCCAAGCCCATCCACAGAGCTTCCTTCATCACATCCGAGAATTGCGCGTTGGTCACAGAGCCGGAGGGTGAAAGCGATGCCCCTGTGTGCCCTGGAGAGGATAATAAGAGAGATGGGGAGCCAGAGCCAGCTCGAGCAGCGAGTGCGGCACTTGAGCTGACGAGGACTTGTGACGGCTCTAACGATGCCACAAAGCGCTTTAGATCGCCATGCCAAACACCCAAGAACTTGTCATCACCTTCCCGCTCACCCTTGACCATCTTATGGACAAGCCCTGCCATGTCCTCCAGTAGTAGGTCGTGCTGGTGATTGAGCACCATACGGAAAATGATCTGCAGAAATTCAAACCTGTAAGTCGCCTGGAATTCTTGACGATCAAAAAGCCGGCAGAGGCTGTGGTCCTGGAGAGCACAGAGGATTTCGATCGTCTGACGGACCTGCTCCGGCTGTGGGCTGTGAAGTCCTCGCGCCAAAAATTCCATACAACTCTGAAGCGCCTGAAGTCGAGAGCCATCCTCCGTGACATGTGCTGTGGAGGTGTTTGTGACGGCGACACGGCTGTTGGCGAAAAAATACCGGGAGTGTTGAGAAAGTAACGTCTGAACGGTCCCATAAAATAGCGCCATGAGCTCATTAACGGCATTCTCTGCACTTTCTTCACCACCCGGCGAAGATCCTCCCGTGGAAACAGCAGAGAAGGATGTCTGATGAGATTGCGCACTCAATAGCTTGGGTCCCAGCTGTATAAATAAAAACTGGATGAACTCTGGGATGGATAGAGAAATGTCCTTTCCTGGCAATTCCAAAACCGCCTTCAGAACAGATATGGACAACTGGATCCTTTCCAGAGCCTTCCGTTGTCGAATAACAAACGATCGTTGGTGAAGACTTTGATTCTGCTGCTGGAGGGTCCGATTTGACAAGGCGGTCTCGAGCAGTGTAGGGCTGGTCAGGCGTTCCATGAGGACTCGGGCAACCTCCATGCAATAGCCTGTACCGATCTGGCGATGCAGGCTCTTGACCAGGGTCTTGAAGAACATGAGAATGTCGATGGATATATCTATTGAACCGAGAGTCGACGTCAGTATTACTAAAGACCAATGCTGACAGTGTGCTATATAGTAGCCGGTGGGCGAGATAGCGGACGTTACCCTGCTCCTCAAAGTAGAGCTCAAAGTACTCCTGCACGAGTGGAAGGGCCGACTTCATTCCCTCAAACACCAATGCTCTCGATACTACCGCCGCTTCGCTGACAGAGTCCAGTATAGATCTTAGTACAACCAAGGATCTGTGGACACGGAATTTGACTAGAAAGTGGAAAGGGTATACATAGAAACCATGTAAGCCAGCGTTGCGTATGCACGTGTATGTTCTTGCCTTTACCACGACTATTTACCTTCATCACTGGACAAGTACGTAGCCGGCGCCGATCTCGAGTCTTGGAGCGTACTTTGAAGGGGATATACGATAGGCGCCACCAAACTGCTAAAGGCCTATTGCTCGTGGTGAATTTTGTGTTACGCGTTGTTGATACATGCAGGTGTAGTTGCTAGACAACAACAAACGGGTGCACAAACGTTGATGCAGTGAACTAACCTGCTGCTCCTGGCTTGTCTTTGGGTCCAACACAATACCATTGCTCAAGGCAACATACGCAAGGCAGTAGAGCTCATCATCCGGTGTCAAGCCATTTCGCTCCTCTGAGGGATCCTTGATCGAGCCCATAAAGCCGCCACTTGACAGCACGTTCTGGCTCACACAAGTGGCCATATCTCGGACGGAATGGAGCTCCCAGAACAGCAGGCTGCCTGTGGTTACTAATGCTGAGGGTATCCGGACCTGAAGAGTGACGGCGCCCAATGTTTTGACGGAGGCCAGCAGTAACTTCCGGTCCATGGCAGAGCAGGACATTGTCGCAGGTCCCAAGAAGGTGTTCAGCGCGCTGTTAGGTATCAATGACTGCTCCAGCTGCGAAGAAGACGCCACTAGCAACTTCCGGAAAAGATCGGTCGATATTTGTGCCAGTTCCTGGTATATTTCTCTCGCAACAGGTGGCCGCGTCTGTGCATCATTGTCCGTCTCAGGATGAGTCTCAACTTTCCACAGATGAGCCAGCCAAGGCACAAGGGGCTGCAGACAATTAAACAACGCCAGCGTTCTATGATGTGTATGACAATCAATGTCAACGGTGTAACGGTGGCATTCTCATAGCGCACAATACATAATGCTGGCGCGACAGGAAACGTGCTTGCCTCCTTTGACTTACATGGTTCCTGTTAGTTCCGCCTTGTCTTTTCCTGGACTAGTAGCATCGGCTGTGGTCGCGATGTAAAACTCGACCGAGAGCTTTGTCATCCGGGTGAGATATATGACCAGATTGGAGGTATAATCCCGGCGATGTTCAAAGTTCTGGAGAAAATTATAAGACACTCTTGACAGAATACCGAGGGTGACGGAGAGCTATAAATTGTAGAGGTTGGTGTCAATGCCAATGGTTTTCCGATCCATACCGTCGGACCAGACAGTAAAACGCTCGAGGTCTTACAGTTTTACAATCTTCGAACTCTCGTCTAGAGTAAAGATCCAGTTGCTGGTTGAGAAGCGGATTCTATCGAGTATGAGGAAACGCCGTAAGCAATGCGTCACTTCTGTCAGCAGCAGAGCTGCGTCCATGAAATTCCTCGAGCGTTGACATACCAGCATCTCGATGACCTCCTCAGTAAATATCTCGCCAACAGAGCCCACTAAACTCTCCACGAGCTCTGTCAGGTCATCTAAATCTTCTTCATCTTCCACTTCAAACGTAGAAAAGGCGTCTTCCGATTGCGTTGCCCCTTTCATCTGATAAAATTTCTCAACCAAAGCAGACATGAACGATAGAAGTGTCCCTTGTATCCTGCGGAGGGGATGTTGGACAGGCAAGGGTCGGGGAACCTCGGCGGCAGCGTGAATGAGCGCGTCCAGTAAAGACTTCCATACGTCCATGCATACTTTCAAGTAGTCCACGGAAACCTAGCCGGAGCAGCAAGCACTGTTATAAGAAGATACTTTTCCCGATACATGTATAAACATCCATCTTCAATAGCAGACAGTCCTCATACCTTCTCCAAAGTGAATCTTGCAAACGACAAGAGAAAATCTGGTATTGAGAGGTTCAGCGCCTTTTCTGCACGTTCGAGATGGGACCACGTGCAGAATAGGGACACAAAATGCATAAACATTTGCAGGTAGCTGGAGAACACAAAAGGAGGCAAAGCACATAAGTCGCTGATAGTGATACTGCGGCAGTTAGGGCAAAGAACATTCGTCGTACCTCTCGTCAATGTCGTCAATGCCATCCTTGACCTCATTAAAGTATCTTATGAGGTCTGCGATAATCCGTACAGCACTCGTCATAGTCTCCTGGTTGGTGGCTAGAAATCCAGGTCGTGCCACCAGACCGTTGAGACAGCTCATAGCCAGAATACCGAGGTCTACTGTCTTATTCTGATGCAAGGTCGAGAATCGGAGCACGGCTGTGATAGAGGCTGAGAACGAGACCTGTCGTGGATCCAAGCCAGTGCATGACAAAAGTGTCGTGAGGGTCCGGAGTGCCAGCATACAAGTCTTTCGGGTGTGCGAGTCCATTTTGCTGCCTGTGACGAACGTGCTCTCTACAGAGTTACGCCTGCTCCCCATCAACGCCGCTGCGTTAATAGAGCTCCTCCGCATTGCCATCTGTCCCAGGTCGCTGATCGAACCCATCCTTTGTCGCGTCTGGTTAAAGTAAGACCCCGACCCGAGAGAGGACTGCCCTGGATTCAGATGGATACCCGAGTCGTTCGCGTTGGTCGGACCTCCAAGAAACTGTGAAAGGGTCTTGCGCAAGGTAGTAGTGGGCGATTTGCCGTATGAGTTAGCAGCACCCTGATCACTCTGGCTTCCGTGTCTTTGCCCTTGATCCTGATGAAATCCAGTCTGTCCAAGGAAGGAGTTTGAAAGATTCGAGGCGGCGAAGGAGTTGCCCATGGACCCAGGCACAGCCCTCGATCCTGAGAACGAATTTTGGAGAGAGCTATTGTTGGCTATGCTGGGTCGTCGCCCGTAAACAGAAGCGCCCCAAAGAGAGTGTTCGACGGGCGAAGGCGCAGGCGCTTCGGTTGAGAGAGGCGCGACCAGAGTTTTGTTGTAGCAGGTGTCGAGGTGTTGGACAATAAGTGCCAGTAGATCAGGCACCTGAGCTTTGAACTGCTCCCAGAGATACCGCTTCTGCTGAGAAAGGGCAAAGTGGACGCGCTGGGAGGTGCCTGATCCAGGAGCTGGGTAGGACCCGACAAACTCTTGTACGACAGCCTCGAGCAGAGTCCATCCTAGCAGAGCCTGCTCCTTGCTTTTGCTCTGCAACAGTCGATGGATCTCTGGGAATAGGTCCTGGAATCGATCGGGCCAGTCCAGCAACGCTACATCTGTCAAGAGCTGAATAACCTTGTTGAGGACAAATGGAGAGAACCGGGTTGCTGCTGCTGCCTGTGCAACATTCGCATTGCCCGAGGCTTGACCCAGCCTTGAGTCAATCCCAATCTCTGGCGAGGCTACTGATCCTGACCCCATTTGCGATTGCTGCTGTAGAAAGATGAAAAGGAATGATCGGTTGGTGTGCTGAGTGTCGGGATCAAGGCTGCCCCATGTTGCTTGGATTCTCTTTTGGTACTGAGATGCAGCGAACCAGGCCACGTAGTCTGAACGCGCATTCAGGAGCAGGTAGCGGCAGTCGTCCATGGTCGGCCTCTGAGACTCCAGCTGGGCCTCTAAATTGGGAGCAAACGAATAGACTGCGGGTGAGGATGCAGAAAGAATGCAAGCTGATCTACCTCGGGCTGTTGCACGCCGTGTCCACAAGGTTACCTATCGCCCGCTTTCGGTCGGTGGAAGTGCCTGGCCCAAAAAACTCGGCCAGGAGTTGCTCAAGGGCGTCCATGTGCACAAGCAACAGCAGAGCAGGGGAGAGGTGGCCACAGTAGCAGCAAGGGCGTGAGGGGATGCGGTCGAGTCGGGTGCAGGGGCGGAGAGAAGGGAACGATCAGGGCGGAGATGTTGATGGCGTGATGGGACGAAGCGAAAAAAAAGGATTGATGTCGAGGCAGGAAACAAAAACGAAAAAGAGAGAAAATACAAAACGAATGGGATAAAGTGCTGCTGGCACAAGCAAGGGGGACGGACTGCGATGATTCCATTTGAGGACAAGCGCGGAATATTGTGTGGGTATGCGTGGGTGGGGGGGAATGGTCGCACAACAAACACGCGCGCGGTGGAGCAGGCCGCGGCTGCTCACACGACAGAAAACAGCTCCCCACCTTGCTCTCACCGTCTCTGTCGTCTTCTCTTCAAAGGTACAGTATCCCGCCACTCGTAAAAAGAACCATCCAGCTCTCGCTCTCTCAGGTAACCAGACATGCAAGCACACATCCACTTGATACTCACGCTCATCACGATCTCTTTCTCTTCTGGCTCACCATGCTCGAGTCTGCAAGGGCCGCGCGATAGATCACTCGTTTGACACTGACAGTGTCCTCTACATGCTGGCAATGGCTGAGGAATGCCCGATGTACGTGCTCTGGCTCCTACATGTACTGGGTTCCGGACCCGTCCGCGCAATTTAGATGTTCCCTTCCTGGGGCCTATGTAGGAGCTGAGCTGTACAGTACCAATTCTCTATAAATAAAACTCGTACTGTACCTTCTGCACAAGTTTCGATATATTACAACTGCTCTACTGCATGTTTGAAAGTCGTGTCCATAAGACCCCGAGTTTGGATGCATCGTCTTGTTGCAGCTACTCTACGGTGGGGAAAGGTCATGGCTCTGCAGGGTCTTGGTCGCCCTCTAGTACATCGGGACTTTCCATAACGCGCTTGAAGGTGTCATAGTTGTAGCTTTCATCTACATCGCTGTCCAGACTCTTGTAATTGGTGATCGCAAAGACAATCTCGCTAAACGTACGACCTTTCTTGATGCCACCCATGTAGTTTGTCCGGATAACTTCCTTAAAGATCCTGGCTGTAGACTCGGGGGGGTTGTGCAGACGACCGCAACCGAATGCCGACAGGACGATCGCGTCGTGCCCTAAAATGGCAAATGCGCACATTAGCCATCCCTACTCTGGTATAAAAAATAACGACTCGAGTCTCGGAACAGATTTTCAACATAGACACCCACCGTTATCCAGAGCGATACGGAACATGTTTTGAATCTTTTTCTTGGTGATGATGGCGGCACGCTCTCCTAGGATTAACTCATTCGCCTCGTTGGGGATCAGGGGTGGGTTCCGCAATGGTGCCATGGCCTATACAATACATCATGTAAACAGGGTTAGCTATTGTAGAGTGATGAAGACCTACGCCGCGGACGATACTCTCAAGCTGAATTTTTACCAAAAAACTCATCCACTCTGGCCGCTCCAAGAATCCATCGCCTTCCTGGCTAGATTTTCGAAGCACGATCATGTTTGGGCAATACACTGCACCTTGGCTGGGCAATGGATAGAACTCTGACCGCCGGGGTTCCGTGTCCAGACACTGATAGAGATTGGTTCTCCGGAAAAGTCCAGCTTCCTGTGATGTTCCATCTGCTCTGTAATCTGTATTGTAGTCGTCATGAACAATGTTCCGTCAGAGGAGTGAGTACATCACCGATACAGCACAAGGAGTATATTATACAATAACATAATCCACAGTAAGCAAAAAGGGAAAGTGTGACAATGTGGACCTTACCTCCTCCTGCAAACTCCCTGTTGGCCATGTCCAGTACAATGGGCTTGAATCCCTGCCGTTTCAGTCGTAATGCCTCGTCAAGACAGTCCGCATCGATAACTCTAACAATAGGATCGCGCTGCGAGTCCATAATCTGCCGTCTGATGCGCGTTCCCTGATAGAGCCTCGATCGTCTCACGCCTGAGTACAGCTTGTCCTTGTCCAGGGTGACGATTTGGCCGGTGCTGGATATGTATTTCAGGGACTCGAGCGCATTAATGGTTTCGGCCATGCGGGGTCCCAGGCGGGCACCGCGTGAGAGGCCAGACAGGGAGGAGGAAGGGAACAGGCGCGAGAGGGCTAAGAGCATGAGGAAGAACAGGATGGCCACGGTGACCTGGTACCAGTTACGCTCGAGTCCCCTGCGAGTTCGTATCCGATGAAAGCGTCTGATCTTGAGCAGAGCCTGTTGACCCGACTGAAGGAGACGGGCAGGCCAGGTTTGGGCGCGAGGCTGCGAGAATCCCGGGAGGGACATTGAATTAGGGCGGATGGTGATGGGTTTGACATTGTAGGCTTGGTTGTACGGCGGCTTTTGGTGCATGGAGAGTGGCCTGGAGGGCGGGAGGGTGTCCCTCCGTGGGGTTGAAGGCATTCGGAGGAGATGCAAGGAGAAGAGGAGAATGAGCCGCTGGAAAGAGAGAGAGAGAGGGAGAGAGAGAGAGAGGGAAGAGGAAGAGGAAGACGAGGTAATGAAGGAGACAGAGAGACAGACAAGGTGCGTCTGGATCAGCAATGCGGAAGGGGAGGATGGGAGGATGGGAGGGATGGGAGGATGGGAGGGATGAGACAGTGAGGAATGCAGACGAGAGCGATAGAAACAAAAGAAAACGCAAAAAGAACAGAGAGGGTGGCGACAGAGTGGAGGTCTGAAGTCTGGTGTGTCTGAGCAACCGCCTGTGAGATGGCGACCCGAGGAACAGTAACTGAACCCTATTTTGTATGAAGTGTGTTTTTGGATTCGATCTCCACCCACTCGACACACGGCCCCCTGCACCCACAGGCGTGCTGGCTGTATAGGCTGTATGTGTCCACACACACAAGAGCTGCATCCGCATTCTCTCTTCAACGCTCCTCCTGCTACATTCATACGCCAACCCTTTGTGTCTATTTTTCATTCTCTGTCTCATTCGCTGTCTCTCTTCTCTTTGGCTACCTTCCTTCCTTCCTTCCTTCCTTCCCTCCCTCCTTCCTTCTTTCCTTCCTCTCTATCCATCCTTCCTTCGCTAATCCTTTCATCCCTGCCCTCTCGTTGCTCGCTGTCACAATCAGAAATCCATCCATCCCGCAACTCAAATCGTCCAGATGCAAGCCAACGCTGGAGAGCCTAATCTGCGGCGGAGAAATGCCAACCAGGACAATGTCCGAGAGAGCAACGCTCGCGAAACCGCCTCCTCGCCCGAGACCTCAGCACTAGCATCGTCATCCGCCACAGCTACTTCAACACCATCCACCGCGGCGTCAACGTCACCAGCAGCCACAAACGCGCAAGAGAACAGAACCAGGGACGGCAAGGTCTACTACCAGGGCCAGACATACGACGGCACAGGACGCCTACCCCGCGATGCTCCTTTCACCCCGACATATGTCAACGCTTACACCGTCAACTCTGCCATCGCTTTTGTCTCCCTGATCGTCACCGGCACCTTCTTCTATTTCAAGATCATCGTCGGCCTCCTAGAGTCCCCGCAGATCGGTCCCGACCGGGAGTTCCTCGTCCAGATGTCTGGCATGGGCCCTGCGGACGCAGGCGAGCCTCGCACTATGTGGACCCCAAACTGTCCCTCTGCTCCAACGACTATCCAGATGGAAACGCAGGAGACGTCAGGGCAGGACCAAGGGACATGGAGCGGAAACAACAACCAAGAAGACGATTGCGCGTTGTTTGGCAAGATCGTGGTTCTTGCAGACTCCATCTCAAAATACGGCTATACTCATGCTACCTATGGATGGCTTGGATTCCTATCAGACGAGTGGGTCGGGCGCGCTGATGTCGTGTTGCGTAGTTTCCCTGGTAAACCACGCCCTTTAGACCTTTCGGACAAGGCGTAAGAACGATCAAAGGCACTAACACCTCTTCATGTCCCTCCCTTGTAGAATATAATACCCACTGGGTCAACTCCCTATTCCCAGAACTTCTATACCAGGAATCCAAAGGATCAACACCAGTCAAGCTTGTGATCATTGCTCTCGGCACAGACGACGCTTCATTCGCGCATACCCGTCAACATGTTGCTTTGGACGCGTACAAGGACAACCTAAAGGCTATTGTCAACACGATTCGCTTCCCAGAGTCGCCCAACTACTCGCCCCACACCAATGTTATCCTCGTCACTCCTGCACCAGTCGACGATACCATGTGGGAAGCCTCGCTCGCCGCTGTTAATCACACCATGAACCGATCCAACAATGTGACAAAAGAATACGCTCAGGCCTGTGTTGAGGTTGGAAAGGCTTTGGACGTTCCTGTGGTTGACCTCTGGTCGGAGATCCATTGCCAGGTGGAAGGCACATGTGAACTACACGAGTCGGACCAACTGCAGGATTATTTCATGGATGGACTGCATCTCAAGCGCATGGGGAACGAGGTCTTGTACAAGAGTGTCATGGACGCTGTAGCCCGTCACTATCCACACCTCCACCCCGCATGCTGGCCTAGTGTGTTCCCGGGATATGCTGAAGGATCTAGCCCGGAGCAATCCGCAATTGAGCGACGTTGTAGGAGCAGGCAGTAGACAAGCATGCAGTCAGCCATGAGTTTGCTCATGATAACTGCGAATGAAAATATTTGACAAGAAACTGATTGGCGAGGTTAGGGAATGAGAATTCAGAGCAAGAACTATGAGTGAGGAATGTCGATGGGTGGATGGCGAGACAAAAAGTATATGTTGGATGCGAACCCGACATGTCTTTGCACAAATGATGCAGCAGCTGTATTCTCGCAAAGTGGGCTATCTCCGGCTACTTCAGTCGAGGACCTGCAACGAGCGTCAATGTCCTCGGGCGCAAGCGCGCGCTGTGCGTGGCACTGCCCTCTGGGAGTGCTGGACGGGTGAGTGTCACTACAACCGTGCGCCAGACTGCCGATCATGTGTGCCACCTTGGCAGGGCGTACAACGGGAATGAATTCAACTGGTTTGGTGGCGGTGTCTCATTTCTTGCTTTTTTTTGAATCCAAAAACGACAGCCTCAACCGTCTCTCTTTCTTTCATCCTCTATTCCTCCCTTTCCTCTCCCGCACCTTCCAGCTCTTCACGCTCATAGCCACACCCTCCGCTGCACCCATCCACACGCTCCTCACGCCCTACACCTTCTATCCACCTTCCACAGAATGAGCTCCATGAGAAAGAGCATCAAAATCAACTCGCCGCTGCCAAAGGACCTCGCGGGCGAGTGCAAAAGAGCCTCCAAAACGCTCAACGCCTTCATCGGTTAGTTTGTCCGTCATCCCTTGCTTAAAGATCAGCAGTAACATCCATAGCATCCCCCCTCTCCCCTGGAGTCCGGAGAAGATAGATGGATTGCATTGAATGCAGGAGTTCAAGTCAACCTTCGGTCTTTGGCTGCCCAGCAACGGGCGACGGGAGCGGGTTAAATCTTTTTCCCCCTCACGCCCAGAAGTAATAATCATTGTCGTGTGCTGACTCCGCATTATCCGCTCTTTGTTATTTTACTGCTCATCAAAAGATCCGATCGCGGCCAAGGGTATCGACAACATCATCCCCACCGATATTCTCTCAAGTGCCAAAGGCCTAGCCATCTTCACGGTCATCAAAGCTGGGTTCCTCTTCTCGGGTAGGGCTGGGGCTGGAATCGTTGTAGCGCGACTCGAGGATGGCTCGTGGTCTGCACCTTCAGCGATCGGCACTGGAGGCATGGGTTTTGGAGGACAGATCGGAGCAGAGCTCACAGACTTTGTCATCGTCCTCAATACCCGCGCTGCTGTCAAATCATTCAGCTCTGGTGGAAATGTTACTCTTGGCGGCAACTTGTCTGGTAAGCATGTGGTTCATGTCACAATGAGGATAATGCCTCTCCAGTACAATTATCAGACAGTACGAAAGCTTTTTTTTTTTCTTTTTGGTTATTCATTGCAACTGGTACCTCTTGTTGCGCTACGCTACTGCTGCGACAAAAATAGTCGCCGCTGGACCGATCGGAAGAACTGCTGAAGCGGGAGCGTCAGCAACCATTGGCAGTCTTGCGGCCATTTACTCTTACAGCAAAACCAAGGGACTCTTTGCAGGTAACTGACGATGATCTGGTCCTCTCATGAGGGCGAAATCCACACGATGGATCACGGCTGGCTCCTAGATATTCACTAACACTGACAACAAAACAAATTGCTTGCACCTGCGAACGTCCAGGCGTGTCGATCGAGGGTTCAGTCATCATGGAAAGAAAGGACGCCAACGAAGCCTTCTACCGCAGGCCAGTCTCTGCTGCAGAGCTTCTCAGTGGCGCCATCCCCCCACCTCCTCAGGCAGACATCTTGTACCGAGCACTCAACTCAAAGGCTTCCGGCTTTTATGGCCGAGGCCCTCCTGGTGACGATTACAACCACGCATACAACACCGGTATTAATCGCAGTGCCAGCACTGCGCACCCGGGGCGTTATGGAGGCGGCCCTGAAACCATCGTAGGCGGGCATGGAGCCAACGGCGAGAACCCTGTAACAAGAGGAAGATCGGCCACCAACACAGGAACCTATGGTCAGAGCAATAATAACCAACAAACTGCATTCGCCGGAGATCAGAAATCGAGGGGTTTTGGCGTCAGCGCAGCAGGCGCAGTGGACCAAGATGACCCCTTACCGCGGTATACCCCAACTGTTGCCTCTGCCTTCCCAAAGCCCCTCAATGGCGGTGCCGGTCGGCAGTACGGTCGACCTTCAACAGACGACAACAACAGCCCGTTCCACGGCGGCAGTCAACCACATCATACCAACCAGACCATTACAAACTCTGGAGCCAAAGTGGCACCACCGCCACCACCCAAGATTGGAGCCAAGCCCGATCTAGTCGTGGCGATGTATGACTTTACAGGAGTGGAATCAACAGACCTCTCGTTTAAGAAGGGTGATCGTATTACCGTGGTCAAGAAGACGTTGAGTACAAACGACTGGTGGACAGGACGGTGCAATGGTCGAGAGGGCTCCTTTCCAGCAAACTATGTTCAGTGATCTACACCAAATCTACAAACAAACATAAATACGCACCACCATTATCAAGTGATTTTCAGTGTTTTGCATTCCTGCTCCTGAGGAGACAGAGCATGTAGAAGGCATGCATATATTTTCCTCTTTCCACACAAAAAAAAACTGTTTTAAAAACCAACGGTCCAGACACGGGTAATGCTGTCGGTGTAACCAGCAAAGAGCGTCTGGCCATCAGCGGACCAAGCCAAGGAGACGGCATAGGGAGGGTTAGACTTCTTGCCGACGTTCGAGAACTCGGGCTTGAGCTCATCCACCACGGACTTTGACTCCAAGTCCCAGATCTTGATGCAGGTCGAGGTGGCCGCGCACAACCAGTAGCGGTTGGGCGAGAAGACCAACGAGTGGATGATATCATCCCCCTTACCCTCGAGCGAGTACAAGTGCTTGCCCTCGTTCAAATCCCAGAGCATCGTGATGCCGTCGCGGCCACCGGAAGCGCAGAGCGAACCATCGGGCGAGACGGTGACCGTGTTGATGTATCCGGTGTGTCCGATGTGGTTGGAGCGCAGCTTGCACTTGGTGAGCTCCCAGACCTTGACCACCTTGTCCCAGCCTCCAGAGACGATGACAGGGTTGGCGGGGTTGGGCGAGAAACGGACGCACGAGACCCACTCGGAGTGGCAGTCCTCCTGGATGGTGAACTTGCACTCACCCAAGGTGTTCCACAGCTTGATGGTCTTGTCGCGGGATCCAGAGACGATCTGGCGGTTGTCGGCAGAGAACGAGACCGAGAGGACGTCGTTGGTGTGGCCAATGAAGCGGCGGGTGGTCAAGCCGGTGTTGAGGTCCCAGAGACGGAGGGTCTTGTCCCAGGAAGCGGACAGAGCAAACTGACCATCCGAGGAAATGACAACATCCTGAACTGCAGAGTTGTGTCCGTGGAGCGACTTGCGGGGGACACCAAAGTTGCCCTCGTCATCGCGAACCAAGTTCCAGACAATGATGGTCTTGTCTGCGGTGGACAGAGGAAGAGAGAGAGGGGAGGTTGGGTAGGTTTTTTTTTGGTGAGTGTGCTGTCTCGCTCAATTGTAATGCCAAGGATTGCTTTTCCTGTCAGAGGTCCCGCGGGCTGAAAGATGTCAGTGTCCGGCGTCGAAACGAATTAAGTCATCTCTAGTCTCCGGAGATCGCCATTGATGTACAGTACTGTCGCCGCTATTGAAAACGAAGAGTTGCTGCTGGGTGGTTTTCATCTGATCGAGCTCGTCTTATCTCTAGTCGCCTTTGATCACTCCAGCTATAAGTCGAGCAGGCTTCTAACTAAGGCGTCCACTGTCTGCACCGTCCTGAACTTGAACTGCTTCACGACAACATACCACGGGAGGAGGTCAAGATCATATCGGGAGACTCGGCGGTGGTGGCAATGGCCGTGACCCAGTCACGGTGGCCTAAAGCATGAAGCGTCAAAGGGAGGAGTCGTTAACACCTGGTCCTTGAGTCCCTGTCCCGAGCAGGTTGTCAGGGCTTATCGCCGTGTAGCGTCGGTGCTGGTGTCAGTGTCGGGTATCGACATCATGCGATGCACTGTTGAGGGATCTGTTCCTTGTACAAATTGTTGGCATCTAAGGTTCATCCTGTGGTCGTTTTACTCTTCGGCTTTTTCGGGACAAATGAGTCTCGTTGGATGGATGCATAGTGATGCAGGTGTCGCAGTGCTAGAACTGGCAGTGGCTGCCATCGGGGCTTTCCGAAGATGCTCAGCTCATCCAGATTAAGTACTGACTGGTCGGGTATGTCCAACGTTGTTGGTAGGGGTGTGTCCTAGGCCTGTCCGCGCAAATCGTCCATATCGGCTTAGACATCCAAAGCATAAAAAAACCATCGATCGATCCATCCATCGATATTCTGCCATCTGGATCCTCCTGCTGTCATGGTTTTTTTTTGTGTGCTCTTCCGTCCGATAGTGGCATAGCAAGGGTGTATTACCAACGAGTTGACCGCGGTACGACAAGCTATCGCTGGACATGATTGATTCAGGAAAGTCGAAGAGGGGATGGACGGCCTCTGCCCCGCCCACCCCCTAGTAGGTTCGAATCCGTCGGCCCCTTAAATCTCATCAACGACCGTTTACAAAGTACTATAAAAACTACGAACACAGATATATATACAACTGTTCAAGCAGACGACTTGAACCATCCTTGTGCGGCTCCGATGATAAGGATGATAATGATAATAAGGACAACAATACCAAGGGCAATCCATTTTTTCTAAAGCGCGCCAGAAAGTTCGAGCGAAAAAAGAAAAAAAAAAAAAGGCGAGTCAACTCTCAGTGCTCCACCGTCGTGTCAGCAATATTCGACCATCAAGTTGCCTTACCTGTCTAGCTGACTTGCCGTCCTTCAGCGCTAGACCCACAAAAGAGTCGGCCTTTTCGATATCATTTCCTGCTCGAAGGACAGACGCCTCAATCTCTTGAAACTGAACGTCCTGATCTGATATGAGGTGCTCAAGCTGCTTGTACAGCTCCGCGAGCTCTATAACACTCTCTTGAAGACTGTGCAGCTCGCGCTGACGGTTTTGGACAGAGTTCAATGCTGCCATGGCTTGTTGGCCCCTAGCCTGCTGCAGAAGCTGCTGCGAAAAGGCTCCACCTTGGTCCTGATCGACCAGCGTTCGGATATCCTCTTCTGTCGCGTTGGGGTTGGCAATGCGGTATTGTCTAGCGACATTATCCTTGGACTTTTGGCCATTCTGGTATTGCATGCCCTGGAATCTGCTCACTGCGTCCTTGAATTGCTTGCTCAGAGTAGAGGTCCTGAGCTTGCGTCTGTCATATTCCTCCTTAGTATGCACTCTTCTATTGGACTCGGTCAAAGCTTTTCACGCGAAGGGGGAACAGGCGAGGTTGACAGTTTTAGTCGGCGACCAAGGGGGCATAAGGCGAAACACTATCATGCGTTTGGGATGCATTTACCTCGGAGCCGATCATAGATTTCTGTAGAGAGGCTGTTGGTGGCGCGCGTCTTTTCCTCAAGTTGCTTTGCACCTGAAAAGACAACGTTGAAGGTGGAGTCGTGTGAGCTAACCACATCACTGTAAAGAAGTTCTCGTTCGCGATGCATTACTTCTCAGCTCAAACACTGCGAATGGGAGTATCACACGATAGACTACCTTCAGCATCTGCTGGTCGGCTCACATTCTTTGTAAAGAGCTGGTCGATCTCGGTGATATTGGCTTGGAACTGCTGGATCTTGGAGGAGATAACCTCGGTCTAAAAGAAAGAGTGGTGGTATCAATAAGAATCGGTTCATAAATTAGGTGACCAGAGGCAAGAAGCAAGGACGAACGAGAGTACTTGCCTCTTGAAAGAACTGGCTCAGACTGTCGCCGCGCAGGGGCGCCAGCTCGACTGGAGCCTGGCTATGGCTAGTGTTGTTATATACATTTGAGGCAGGATGTGGACTTGCGGTGGACTGCGACATGATGATGAGCAATGGAACATTAAGAGCAGATTAGAGACGGAAAAGAATCTACATCTGTTGGTAAGTGCGGGGAGCTCGCGTAGCCTGAATGCCTGAGCTGCGGCGAGGGTTGGACCGAATCTTACGCCAGTGTTAAAGTCATTCAGACGATCGCGACTCATTGTGGACCAGGGTAGGGCAAGGAGAGTGAGGGTGGAGTGAGGACGAGGGTAAAGCTGCGCGAGTGCAGGAGAATAACGAAGAGCAAAGGGGTCAGACGTGGCTGCTGGAGGAACAGTGGCGATGAAGGCGCAGCGGCGAAACGAAGAGACGGGAAAGATGGAAGAGAGATGGAAGAGAGAGGTGAAGAACGAAAGAAAGAAAGAAAGAAAGAGAGAAAGGAAAGATAGGCAGCTGTGGAAGCAGAAAAAAAAGAGGCGAGATTCTTTCCTCCCCCCTGGGCCCTTGCTTTGCAGTTTCGTGCCGATGCCCGAGGCTTTGCCACAGGCAGACAAGCCCGTCTATAAAAAGGCTCGAACAAGTGGGCTGTGCCCACAGGCGATGCCAGTGTTTTTTTTGTATTTAGGGTACAACTGTGGCGATGTTACCCCCTCAGCGCACCATCCTCCTCGTCTCGTTAAAGCGCACACGCCTGGCCTCGCCCTTCGTCTTGGCCATCATCTACGCGCATATGACCTGCTTGCCGCAACCGAAGCTGGACGCGTTTCTACTGTCGCGTCGATATGGGCAAGGCTTATAAGTGGGCACTGTCGTTCCACAAGTAGAAACATATCCAGGCACACGATGGAAGACATAAAAACAAGGTTACCCAACCGTGTCACGACTGGTTGACGGTGCCTGAACCGGCGAGGGCATCTCCCCATATGGCCACTATGCAACGCCCGCTCTGGCTTTACAGCCTCAACTAGCTGTGAGACCCCCCGCATAGCGGCTAGTCTGATGAATGCAGGCACGCAACTTTGGTTTAGCGTGCTTTGAGTGATGTCATTTTCCATTGTTGGGATATGGGAGTGGTTGGTGGTTGAGAAGGGGGGCGAGGAGGAGGAGAGAGGAACAGAGGGTACAGAGCAGAGAGTGCACAAGTGAGACGTCTCTCTTGCGATCGCTCTCTGCTTGTGTCTCTGGCGCGGTGCTCCCAGAGACCACGTCCAAGAGCTACCTCTGGCGGGTACGGCCCCAACGGTACCCAGCTGCATATGCTTGCATGAAAGGACAAGCGATCCGAGCTCCCAGCGTCTGCTGTGTGCATCCCGGCATCCCCGTCCCACCCCCGTCCCATTGGCCCGTAGCATGCAACAAAAGCAGGCTAGCCAGAGTCTTGGCCGCTCCTCCATCGTGCCCCTTGGGAGTCGCGCTCTTGTTGTGCCATGAGGGCCGAACGAGGGTCAAGACGGGCCAAACGGGCCATCTTGAGACAGGGCGCAAGCGAGAAGGGACGAGGACCAAGAGACAGAGCAGCACACAGACAGAGACATCGTCGTCGGTACCCCCTCCCCCTTTTGTGCCCTGCTCCATCCGACACTCGCTTGGCCACGCTGAGTCTCCAGGTGCGTTTGCCAGTGCCATGGATTGGATGGTAACTTTTTTTCCCTTCCCGCTCCCGTTCCAGCTAGTCTGTCTCGCAATCTCGCTGTCCCTCATACATCGTCCACCGCCTTCACTTGAGCTCCTCTCTCTCTCGGCGTCTCTCTCTCGTCTCTCTTTTTCTCTCTCCTTCGACATCTCCTGAATCTGTGCAGCCAGCGACTCCATCAGTCCTGTCTATGCCACCTCGCTGTCGCCTCTAACCCAGCGCGCCCGCATCCAGTCCCGCTCATACCCACCTCCATCTCGTGTGGACACCAGCACCCCACAAACTCACGCACACTCGCACACACATAACACACACACACAACACACACAACACACACCTGCACCCCCTCTCTTGACATTTCCTTCTGGAGGAGAAAGAAATACAGAAGAAAAAAACGATCCAGCCTGTTGCATTAGTCAGGATAACAACCGTCGTCACCCACACCCCTCTGCATCGTTGAGCACCTGCCCTCTTTTTTTATTTTTCCTCCATCTCCCTTGGTCCCACTGGCGTCAGCTGCATGGCGGTTGCGGATCGGCATCCTTCTCCACTGTTCTCGTTGTGAGTCGGTCGAATGCTGTTCTCTTGATGCTGCCACGCATTGCTCGCACACCTTTTCCCTGACACCAACCCTCCTTTGTTGTTTAAGCAGCTCTATTAGCGACAGCCGCCCAAGGGTTGTTAGTGCACTAGTCGCGCCAGCCTGCTGATACAGTATCCTCGAGCCAAAAAAGAGTGAGGGCCAGAGAAAGAGTGAGAGTGAGAGTGCGAAAGAAACGAGAGTGCGTGTGAGTGAGAGAAAGCAAGAAGCATGCCCTCGCGACCTGACCAGGGCTTACGGCAGCAATACAACCAGCATCTGCAACAACAGCAACAACCGACCATGCATATGAGCGAGAGCCATAGTGGCCAGCTATCGATTCCTTGGCTCAAGCAGCCAGATCTGCGCTCTGCCAGAAGGGCTTCCTCTAGCGCGATCTCTAACAATTCAACCACAGACATTGAGGAGAATATCTCTGACCAGGACTCGTTCCAAGACGCCTCGTCCTCGCCCTCACCCAGCAACCAGAGCTCTCGCACTGCTTCTCCTGGCGCGGGTACCACTCCCTCGGGCACACCCCTGCCCTCGCGCAGAAAAAGCAGAACCTCTGGGCTCCGACTCAGTCTCAGGAGCTTGCGTTCGTCGAAATCGCAGCCTCATGCCGTCAGCGCTGACAGCCCAGATCGAACAGGTCTTCGAAAGTCGATCGAGGAGGCGCGCAGGTCTTCGATGGAGAAGTGGCACCCGCTAGACCAGCACCACCCGTTTGAAGGCAGGACCTCGTTTGAGAACATGGACTCCCGCCGACGGGACCCGTTCCCCACCTCCTCCTCAACTCCTCAGTTCTCGGCGTCCGCGCCAAAGCCGTCCTCCCGGTTCTCGTTCATTCACTCTCCTGCACCCACCTCTCCTTCCACTATCCGTCCCTCGCACCAACGGAGTAATACCACCCCGATGCACGCGCACGGCTTTGGCACTTCTCCTGGAAGATCCGTCACATCTCCTTCTCCTCAGCCCGTCAAGGAGACCCACACAATGATGAAGGACTACGACCCCATGACTGGAAACAAGATGATTAACAAGTACATGGTCGTGCGCGAGCTGGGCCGGGGTGTCCACGGCAAAGTGAAACTCTGTCGGGACACGGTGACCAACGAACTCTGTGTAAGTATATGATTGCAGTCGTGGGTCGTTGGGTTGTCTGCGCTTGGTCTTTTTGCACCTCCTTTCTCCTCATTTTTTTTTCGCGCTCGTACTCCTACATCCCAAACCATCGGTATCACAGTCTCGGCTAGAACGCACCGAGCAAATGACGCTCTGTGTCTGTGTTAGACTATGCCTGCCTGCGTATTACGACTGTGTGTCCAAGTTCTATGATGTTTGGACCCCTGAAACACACACTGCGGCTTGACACAAAGGGGACCCTGTTCAATTTGCTTCCCTCCCATTACCCTCTATCTCGGTCTCACTCTGCTCTTCTTTTTCCCTTTCCTTTGTACTGGACGCGTACCGTGCACTAAACAATATTAATGGGACCATTCTTTGATGCGTCGCTACTTGACCCTACAGGCTATCAAAATCGTTGACAAGACTACCCGTCGCCGCTTGGGACGATCGCAGCTCTCAAACGAGCAAAAGATCAGGCGCGAAATTGCCATTATGAAAAAGTGCATTCATCCCAATGTCGTCCGTCTGATCGAGGTCATTGATGATCCCAACGCACGCAAGATTTATCTGGGTAAGGGGCGCAAAACGCTACTTGACAATGCCACAAGAATCACTTGCGGGATAGACTGAAGCATGTCCTTAATGTGATCCTCTGCTAATGTGAAAAGTGTCTCGCTACTTGAATCGTTATAGTTTTGGAATATATGGAAGGCGGCGAGGTCCGATGGAAAGACACAGAAGATAAGCCCATTCTACCTTTACAGGACGCAAGATCCATATTTCGCGACGTTGTCCTGGGCCTCGAATACCGTAAGCGACCTTGCCGTGACCCCTTGAGGGTGCACGTCGATTCATTGACGCTTCACACTGACTAATTAAGTGTAACCTATGGTTCATCGCCACATTAGTGCACATGCAAGGTATCATCCATAGAGACATCAAACCGGCCAACCTGCTCTTGTCTATTGAGGGCGGTGTCAAGATCTCAGATTTTGGTGTATCCCACTTTAGTGAAAAGAACTCACTAGAACGTGATCTCGAGAATACGCCTATTGTCGCCAAAGGCTTTCAAGTTCCCCAAACCAGTCAGAACAACGGGGACCATAGCGGCTTCCGCTCTAGCTCGCCGTCCTCGCCCATCTCCTCTCCGCCCCTTAGCAAATCTGCTGGCGCGAACAACAGCATGCAGCATACCGACCCTGTCTCACCGCACCAGCAAAGGCAAATGTCAATTACTGCACAGCAACAGCAGCAATGGGGTGACGATTTAGAACTCGCCAAAACCGCCGGTAGCCCTGCATTCTTTGCACCAGAGCTCTGCTATGCCAGTAAGATCCCGCCTTGGACATGAGGCTGTTCCTGAAAAAGTTTGACCAATGGACATTCTTACTGATGATATTATTCTCTCTCGCTTGTTTTTTTCTTCGATTAGGCGAATACCCACCTGCTCTCTCTCCAGCCGTGTCCTCGGCGTCTCAGACGTCCTTTATTGTCTCTCCTCCCACGCCGAGGTCGACACCCCCTAGCCTAGCGGGTGCACTATCATCCAGCAGCAGTGGTGCTAGTCAGCAATCGTCCAGGCCGCCAATCACCAAGGCGATTGATATCTGGGCGCTTGGAGTGACACTCTACTGCTTTGTGTATGGCAGATGTCCCTTCATTGCAGACACCGAGTTTGAGCTCTTCAATATCATTCCCAGGAAAGAACCGAACCTGATGGACAGTGTCCCAGGACGCGACTTTGTTGACCCAGATCTGAAGGATCTTCTGTCTCGTCTGCTGGAAAAGAATGTTTATAGGCGCATCACGTTAAAGGAAGTCAAGGTATGGACCACCACCCCCTTCCTCACTTTGATTCTGAGCAACAGGAAACATCTATGAGAACTATATCAGTAACACTTGACTCTCATAGGAACATCCATGGGTGACCGAAGACCTGGCAGATCCAGTTCGATGGAGGATTGAGACTGACCCAAGCAATTACCAAAGAGTGCATGTCACCGAGGACGAGGTGAAGGGCGCCGTGACGATCATGGACAAGATCAAAAATCGCATCCGGAAGCTCTCTGTTTCTTTGAGCAACTTTACGATCAATCGACGTCGCAGCAAATCCATCTCGTCCACGTATACTCCAGGTATGTTCCATTCTTTCACAGCTGCAGCAAGCATCCATGCATTGGATATTTATCTGCTGCGGCTATCTTTCTTTCTTTTTTTTTTTTTGCTAACCTCGATGGTCATAACTCACTGTTAGATTCGCCGACAACAGAGCAGATGCCGATACCCATCTTACGGTCACCCAACACCGCCGTCTTGCACTCGAACCCACATACCCAGGCGCCTCTCACTGCGCTTCCGAACCCCCTGTCGTTGCCAGAACGGTTCCAACACTACCACTCGTACAATGCGCCTGGCCCCATCTTTGGTGCTAGCGGACGGTTGGAGAGACCCAACAGTGTGTGCAGTAACACCAGTAGTATCGAGGAAGCGGATGAAGGTGACGAACCAGGACAGGGTGGATCAGGATCTTCTGCGCACAATTCCACGAGCTACATGGGTCGGAGGCGACTCTTTCAATCGACAGCGCCACAGCATCATCATCCTCACCATCCTCACTACCAATACCATCCTCAGCAGCAGCAACAGCAGCAGCCGCAACAACAACAACACCCGTCGCAACAGCATCCACAGTATTTGTCTAATCACCAAAACCAGCATCAGCAGCAGCAGCATCAGTACCTGTACCAGCAATACCATCCGCATGAGCATCCCACCGGATATCAACATAGACCTCCATCGATCACTGCCCTCCCGACCGCTATCCCAAACTCGATCCAGACCAGGCGTGCGTATTCCGACGACCAATTGGACCAACAAGCAACGTCGTCGTCTTCTTCATCATCGTCGTCCCACCAAAGTCGTACCACGGCAGCAACAGCAGCACCTGTGACTTCACTCTTTGGGACCTCAGCCGGCAACAGTCGACTGGCCTCGAATGGACAGAGTGCACTCTCCAAAAGCTGGGTATATTCCCCCACGGAACTCAGTCCTTTGTCGCCGGTGTTGCATGACCAGAATGAGGTGCGCGGGTTCAGAGACGGCTCGAAGGGATCGACGCCGATGAGGATGTTTGCGGCACGGGGCAGTCTTTCGGGAGAGAGCCGTACCAGCAGCATGTTGTCTCCATCCAAGGGCTTGTAAATTAAACAGCAATAATATATCTCATCTCAATATTAATAGTAAATAAATAAATAAAAAAAAGTAATCTTTCTTCGAGAACACACTGGTGTCTGGCTGTCTATGTTGTCTTCAGGGATCGTTTGCTTGACAATTGGGATTTTGGGCCGCCTCTTTTCTTCACACGATTACCAACGATTGCTCTTCACCTTGGCCACGAGTGCCAACCAAGCCAAGATACGGTACACGATTACGACCATGATAAACAGACCCATGTACAGGTTCCAGTCTTGGTCCTGGAATTTGAGCAAGGTCAAGACGGCCTCGCCGTTCGGGAAGGGACACGCCCCAGCACTGATCTGGCTTGGAGAGCAGTCAAACACCTTGCCCTCGAACTCGTTCCTGGTCATGATGAGCGACCCGTACTTGAAGAGCGAGACGTGATTCACCGCAGAAAGCCAGCCGGGTATGTTGAGTGAGAGGAACCCCGTCATGAAGGAGAAAACGCTGATCTGTTAAGAAGGATGGTTACAAAAACAATGGAGGGTGTTAGTGGTCGCTTGGCGTAGAAGTACACGCGTGGGTGCTTGTTGGTCCCATGTTGCTTTGAAATGGAGTTTTTGAGCCGCAAATCAGAGAAACGGAGATAAAAACTTGCCACAGCGCTCATGACAGTGATGTTGAAACCGGCGTGGGCAGCAAACGTCGAGAAGGCCAGACCGATACTCTCGCCCGTGTTGATATACCCAAACATGATGATCCAGAACGAGAAGAAGGTCAGGACGGTGGTCTCTAGCTTTGTCAGCACCAGCATAAAGACCACCACTCCTAACGAACCCACTATCTCCAGCGGCAGCTCGTTCACCAAGAATGAAAAAAAGAAGGAGGTGGCGCTGTAGCTACCATCAGATATCTCGCGGTATGCAATGTCTCGCTAATGAATGTGCCAAAGGGAAAAGAAAAAAAGCGCCTGTCAGCTGTTGTGCCATCGACTTTGTCCACTTTATGCAAAGGAAAGTGACGAAAAGCCTTTCATGATCCAGTAGACTCCTTCCTACCTCGAACGGATACATGGCCACATTGTTCAACATTCCTGAAAAGACAATGGGCGCTGTCTGCTGAAGCAATCCCAAGCGACTTGTCACGTCCACGGGTCCGTTTCCAAGAGGGGAAAAGAAGATGGCCATGATGATGGCGACAATTACTGGCTGCAGAATCCGGTTGAAATAGAGCCCCTTTTGGCGGAACGTGTTGACGAACGATCGCCGGGTTAGGATAGGGAAAGCCTTGGAGAAGGACGCGAACTGGGGGTTGACCTTGGGCAGCTCGCCAAGACCATGCGATGGCGTTTGAAGAGCAAGCATATCATGCTTGTTGCTATTGAACCGTTCAACGAGTCCGTTTACAACCTTTCGCGTGGAATCTTCCAGTTCCGTGGAACGAAGATTCACCGACGCAGTATCGAGGATGAAATCTTGAGAATGAGTAACAGATGACAGATGATTAATATCTGATGTTTAAGGTAAAAGTTTTGCAGACGCTGCATGTGTTGATGGACTTACCTGGGACGTTGGTGAATGCAGGAGCAACATACCCAGCGCCTTCAAAGTACTCCACAACCTTTTCCGCTCGTCCTGAGTAGGCTGCACATCCACCGGTGACCAACAGAACGACATTGTCGAAAACGTGCCAGATGTCTGCCCGAGGTTGATGAATGGTGCAAACAACCGTTCGTCCACTGGCTGCGATGCGCTTGAGTGTCAATACGACGGCTTTAGCTATATGGTTTCGGCGAGGTGACATAATGGTGCGAGTTAGTACACTGAGAACATGGTCGGCGTACACATTCACGCGATACATGGAGGCACTATGAATGCCGCCGTACCTGTCAATGCATCCTATTGAGAGAAGGACAACTGCAGTCAGTATCAAATATTCATAGCAATGAATTCCAACTTTTTGAAATGACGATCAACTAACCAAGCCTGAAGTCGGCTCGTCAAGGAAGAGGCACGCCGGTTCGGTGACGAGCTGAATTCCAATTGAGACACGTCGACGTTGACCACCGGAGCATCCCTTGACAGCAGAACTTCCGATAATGACGTCGGCGCAATCTCTCAAACCAAGGAGGTCGATGATATCTTCAACTTTGGCGAACTTGTCAGTCTTCGAGATGGAACTGTCCATGCGAAGTTCAGCAGCATACTGCAATGTCTCGCGAACCGTCAGATGGGAGAGCAAAAAATTGTCGTCTTGGCGAACATAGGAGCTGACCCCGTTAATCAACCTCAGAGAAGGATTCTTGATGTCGTTGAAGTAAACGGCGCCTTTCATTTTCAAGTTCGAGGACGTGCGATGAAGGAGGACGTTGAGCAGACTTGTCTAGAGGTGGACCAAGAGATCAGAAAACCTGTTCAACAAAACCATGCGGCTGTTCAAGTTATTGCACATCGAATGGGCCGGGTTAAAAATGACTTGGCGAGCATCCTTACCTTTCCTGCACCACTTCCTCCGAGAATGGCTGTCAACTCGCCAGCGGGAAAAACAACATCCACTTCCTTTAGCAGCTGTTTCTCTGTCCGCTCTTTGCGGATAGCTCCTAGTATCCCTCTGAAGGACCAATCGAACTTGGACAAGAATACAGACAGGCCTAAGCCCTCTACTCGAATCGTCACTGGATCGCGCCTTTCAAGTCCTTTTGAAAACACATCAAGGCGCGTCTCTCCCTTTTGCGCAGTCTCCAAATTCAGGTCCAAGGTCTCTTTCGATGATGCCGCAGAATTGGAACCACGGACAACGGCAGCAGGCTGTTTTTTGAAAGAGAACATCTTCGCGGCTTGATTGATGAATACGTCCATCAGTGTCGGGCCGCTACCCATGGTCGTGGGGTTGACAACATTCAGGGTCAGAGCCAGCCAGACCAACAAGAGGTGTGCAACAAAGTAGTAAACCAGATGCACAATGGGTCCTATGCATTAGAGTTGGTCGAAAAGGGCGTGGCGTGTTGTCAGACTTCTGCAAGGAAAGAAAAGCAGTTTTCAGACAAGCGAAAGCGGCGGCTGCTCTCGGCTTACCTGGGAAATAGTTGACCTCGACATCTAGTTGTCCTACGAGAATGGCGTTTCCATCCCATGGCGCGCATTTGATTGGATCCCAGCCGCCGTCTGCGCCAACATACGGACATCCGAATCGATTGTCCGTGAACTCGTTACTTGCCAGAATCTTATAACAGGTGCTCGTGTATGCCAGGTATTTGATCCAGCGCAGCCAGACTGGGATGGAACTCGTCACCACGAAGAATCCAGTGGCGAGCCCTATGAGATTTGTATGGAGTCAGAAAGTTTAGTCCTTGAACGCCTCTGAAGTATAGATAGTGTGCTTTGCAGTTTATCTAGGTCCTCGCTGTGCGTACCATAGAATGCGAATATGGCGTTTCCAAAAAGAGAGGCCGTGGAGAATCCTCTCACTACGGTTGAGCATATCATTGCAAAAGCAAACCTATGTCGGAAGACGTGAGGGAGGTGTTATTCAACATGAAGACATTCCGCTTCTTCGCTTTTTACACGCGAGAATACTCAGCGAGGCCATGAAAAAGGGAACACGTACGTGACGAATTGCATGCACACGTTAACAAGGATCCACCATCCAAAATGCTGTAGAGAATCCGTTCGCAATCCTGTCATGTAGTATGCAATGGCCGAGAAAACTATTCAAACGAGAGCGAAACAAAAACAAACCGCGAGTTAGGGTCACGGTAAAGATGGAAAGTCAATTCGCTTGTTGTTCCTGCCACCCATCCTGGTCTTGAGTCAACTTACCGACAGGATACAAGACATTGGTTGGAGTAGAATACAAACAGCTGCTAATGATGTGGGGCACTGGCCCATACCAGCGATCCATGCGCTCCCGGTCGTAGACCACAATGTCTTGTGATAGCCGGTAGATCATTATCATCAGCATCAGATAAGCCTGGATGGCTCCGACGGCGTATACCAAACTGGAGCGGGAGCGAATCCCAGCAAGACTATCATCCAGCTGGTAGAACACTACACCTACGGCAACACCGATAACAACGCACTCGCCAAGACTACCCCAAATCACTAGGTTGTCGCGGGCCTGGTTGCGCCAACCTCGGGAGGTAAGAACACGGATCTGACTCCACAAACTAGGTCCTGCGCCTCGAGGAATGATATCGACAGCCAACGATACGAAGGATGAGGCGGACGCAAGCTGTTTGGATGACTCGCCACCGCTGCTGGTCAGTGTGGAGAGATCAGAGGGTGAATTCCTCATGACAGCACTTTGAGCCCTCTCTGCCCAAGTCTGGACAAGAAGATCGCGTCGGACGGCTGTGGTCTTTTCGATGGCCTCGCTCGCAAAGTCGATCATGCTAAGGTCGAGCAGGTAGTCAAAGGGATTGACACCTGACGGACAAGCAGCGACGCCGGTGGATTCAATCCAGGGTAGGACCGATCGAACCGGACCACTGTAGACGACATCACCTCTGGAAAGTAGAACCATCTGACCATCTGACTCTGATAGCAGCTTGAAGATCTCTGATCGCGGCTGGTGGATGGAGATGACAATGGTCTTCTGAGAGGACTTTGCCAATTTTGTGAGCGACTTCATGACCTCATAAGAAGAAAACGCATCGAGTCCTACATGACGCCCACGGTTAGATAAACGGGGCTCCCTTTGGTATCATTGGTAATAAAATGGTAAACGAAGCTGGGTCTCATACCTGAAGTCACTTCGTCGCAGAGCAACATCTTTGGGTTGGTCAGCAACTGGACACCCGCAGACACGCGACGTCGCTCTCCTCCGCTGATGCCCCGAATTCCTCCGCTGCCACTCTCTCCTCCACCAGGGTCCCCAACCCTAGTCTCGGCGCACTCCTTTAGACCCAACTCCAGCAAGACTAACTCGACCAGCTCCAGTTTTTTTTGCGTGGTCATGGCTCTTGGCAAGCGAAGATGGGCGGCATACGTAAGTGTCTCACGGACACTGATGTAAAAGTAAGAGTAAACATTGGTCGTTCAGATCCCATTTTCTGCTTAGTCAGAGCCTTAGAGCGACATGTAACTGGACAACCGTATGTTGGATGGGATGGGACTTACGTGAGGAAAGGCATCAAGAAGTCGTTTTGCTGCAAGTAGCCGACACTACCATCGTTCCAGTACTTTTTTGCCTTGACTCCGTTGCACTTGATGCTACCCGACATCAGCACCTCTGGGCCGTTCATCCGTCCGGCGATCGTATTCAGGAGCGTGGTCTTTCCAGATCCTGATCCACCAAGGATGATGCAAACTACCACGGAGAGAGATGTGGGAATCGTAAGTAGATCAACGCAAGATAACAAAGGGGAATGAACGTAAAGGGTCAAGCTTTGAAGGACGGACGTTGGCGAATCTTGGTTTAGACACAAAAAGAATTCATACCTTGCCCTGGCTTAACGGTCAGGTCTACCTTACGGAAAATGTTAATACCAACATTCCTGAGGTCCCGATCTGCCTTTGTGGGCGAAGCAGATCCACCAGCAGGGTGAGCCTCGTCATGATCGAGGGTGTCAAGGGTGGCGGGATCGCTGCTGGGATCGTCACTGCTTCGGGACTGGCTGGAGCTGGAGGCAAGGTGTAGTCTGCGGGCGACGCGGGTGAGCAGAGTAGGTGGAGGGATCACAGAGAGGGAGAGGTTCCGTAGGGTGAGTTCGATCCCCTTGCCTGCATCCACAGAGCCACTTGGCTCTAGCTTCTCGGCATCCATATTTGGCTAGCGATAAGTCTACTGTGTACGCGTAGGAGCGTTTCGGATCTGTGTGCTTTTGTGTTTGTGAAGCTGTATACGTGTAGGTGCCTCCGTGTTGCGTTGCAAGAGTTGAGGTAAAGAGTTGGAGATAGAAGGGGGTCGTGCAATGACGTGCACTCTTCTTGGCTGGCGAGTTGCAGTTGCGTTCTCTTCTTGGTTGGCGAGTTGCAATTGCCGCGGTCCAAAGAACAAAGCGAAACTTCAAGGTTTAAAGTGGAATGGGAAAGGGAAAAGGAAAGGGCAAAGAAGCGTGTGGATTAGAACCGGCAGCAGGCGAACAAGGACGTAAGCTCTTGAGTGAGCTGGGACGCTTTGATTGGGGCTGGAGACAGAAGACGAGCCTGGCAATGCCCTGGCAATGAGAATGTGCAAGGGAGAGTGGAGAAGGAGCGAAGATTGGATGAGGAGAATCGAGATCAGGCAGAAGGCAGAATGCAGCGATGTGAAGACGACATGGAGAGCTGGCGGAGGCAGAGGCAGAGGCAAAGAGGAAAAAGAGTCAATCGGACCGAACTCATGGCGTATATAAATACAGCAGAATGCTATGACAGCTCGCCACAATCGATCATTTGCAGCAACATATCTGGTCGACCTGTCCCTCCCTGGCCACGCTTCCGCCCATTGCCCAGTAACACCAACAGCATGGCAACGACAATGCTGCCGCATCGCCATCCACCCTCTCTTCTTCTATCGTGCCCCATGCTACAGCACCCTTTCTTGTCGTGATCCACCGACCCCAGTAGTTTATAGGTAAATGTAGACACGTTCACATAACCTGAATTCTCCTCCTTTTTGCGCTCAAACGCTCTGCGCGGGGCCCGATCAAATGACGCGTCAATCCCGCTTGATCGAAACCATATCCAATATAAACATGGGACAAACGTGCAGTTGTACTGTGTGAAGTGAAGAGTGAGGGCGCAGGAACCACAGGAACGAGATACAGGTATAGAAAGATGTATTCTTTGATCAAGAGTACGTCGCGACAACTATGGCCGTTCGTTCCTGGAGCCGCATAGGACATGAACTCTAATTGGCTGACGGGACCCACGCCCACGATCTCGCTCGCGGCAAGCCACACATCATTTGCCCAACTGCCTCAAGATGTCCAGTGCAGTCAATGACCCATTTTTGCTCCGTCACATCACTGCCCTACGCTCGTGGACCCAGCCAGCAATGTGGAACGACCCGGACCTAGATTCCCGTCGCAACCAGCCTTCCTCCTCAGCCTCAGCGGCAAGAAACCACAGAGCCAGACCATCCCACGAAGACATCATCGCATTTGGCTATGAAAGTTTCTTGTTCGGCAATGACGGCGTTGCTGAAGCCATTGAGCAAGGACAGCTGCTGATCACATGGCAGGGCCAGGATCCAGCCGACGAAAATGCACTATGGCTCGACAGGTAATGAAAGAAATCCTGCCCGTTTTTTCATCCCTCTGGACGATGAAATTGAACGGGAGCTCATTATAGCGGCTGGGACGCATTGAGGCTCGCTTGTGGGGTTTTGCACCTTGGATGCTTATCATGGGTCGCTGAGGCGCTCAATGCTGGCTACAAGGACACTTCCCAAGCAGCCGCTCACGCGCCGTTTACTCTGGTGATCGGACATTGAGGTATTGACTACGACATCCTTGTATGAATGGAGCAGACAGCGCCGAACTGGACTGGGCCATGCTCTGGCCATGAATATAACATCCCTTGCAGGTATATGATCATGCCACTGGAAACATGTCAGCATGCTGTCTTAACCCACCGTTGCACTTGCCTGACCTTTTAGATACGATGTCAGGAATCTGCTGGACGATCACCGGCTATTCTCGGACTCGCGCGACTTTTATGACACTCAACTTCTTTCAGAATGGGCGGATCTTCAACAGGAACGTTTTGAAGACCTAGACTCGGATGAGGAGCTTCTGTTCGACATGGACGAGGATGAGCGCAAGGAGCACTTGGAGAGGAAGCGTGAGGATAAGGAATACGGTTATAAAGGCGTTCATTACGAATACGGCGAGCATCGCCACGTAAATGCTCAAGAACCAACATATCGACTGCATTTCGATGTTCCAGAGGGCATGGCAGTGGTATGTCACATCACCTCACAGACGATTGATAGTTCTCGGTATTTTCACTATACAGGAGTCGCTGACACCATTTCTTTTTGAAGCCGGATAGCGAGAAAACACTTGCCCTCATCGAAAGAACAGCCAAATTCGTCAACAATAGCTCCGAGCCCACGATGGAGATCATCCTGCAAGCCAAGCAGGCCACCAACCCGAACTTTGCTTTCATGAGCCGCAGACACCAGCTCTTTCAGTTCTATAAGCATGTCCGGTGGCTAATGCAAACAGGGTTGTACGAGTCTGCTGAGGAGGCTAGGCAACGAGAAGCTGATGAGGCAAAGGCAGAACAGGATGAAGAAGCCAAGAGGACCGCGAATGATATCAAGCCGGATGACAGGCAATCAATGTAAGCAAGCTTTCAGTTTGATATTTTTGTTAGTGTCTGAAGACTCTGTTTTTCTCATTAGACTGCCTTTTCAATCATCCATATTCTTTAGTGCAATACATGTGGACGTGAAAGCGGTCCTTGAGGCAACGGTAGAGCTTCTCAATGCACATGAGGGTACTCTAGCATTCGAGGAAAAGATGTTATCACTATGTGACCCCAGGTTCGGCTTCTTGAAGTCCGATCATCCGTGGCATCGCTATTATATCCGCAAAAGAGATGAGGATCGCAACTTGAAGAGGGATCAGAGTGGCCGAAGTGATGCTTTCTTGAGTGAATCAATCTCAGGTAGTGTTTCAATGATGGAAGATCAAGAGCAAGGAGAGTCATCAGCGGGAGAGCAACAGAGACAGGACCGCCTTCAAAGGGTCAAAGCACTGCTGCAGAAACATAAAGCGGGTGTATCGGACGGTGGCTCACCCAGTTCTGCGGCCGAGAGGGAGGAGTCGGAGGGTTCACGGTCCGAATCGACTTCCAGGCGAAGGTCTAAAGCGGGGTCACCCTCGAGGTCCAGGTCCAGGTCCAGGTCGAGGTCGAGGTCGAGGTCGAGTTCGAGATCGGCTTCGGCCAGCCCCACCACCACTAAACGGGTTCGTATCTAATATCTAATGGCCACCAGTGTAATGTACATAGACTACATATCCAGATACGACAACATGAGTTGCGAAAAATTTGCTTGTTTGCTTGAGGCAGCACTGCGCCGAGGAAGATCTTTATCACATCCATGGATACAACCAGCAGACGTGAGATAGGGACAAAGGGCTACTCCAAGCCGTATTGATATCGCACTTGCCTAGTCACACCGTACTGTGCGTGGGAGTTTCTGCTTGACCATCCCATTATCGATGTGCAAAACACTCCACTTCGCAATCTCTTGGGCCCAAGCTGCATTGATACAGGCGAGCATTAGCATTTGAAGCGCTGATCGGTGCATATCAAGAGATGTACTTTGATAATCGCCAGTAGAAAAACTATCGGCTATCTGCAGGCAGATCCCATGCCACTGCATACAAGTGGCTCATGCACCCTGACCCTGCCTCGGGTCCCCATTCCGATCGTCGATAGTCACTGGAGCGCTGGACGGGCGAAGATCATGAAGGAGTGCCCCATGCTTAGTGTCATTTCGATTCTCCACGACCCCCCATAGAAAACAGACTGAGGAGTGCCCACAAGTCGCAAGGCTAGTAAGATAAACAACGGGACAAATAGGCCACAGACTCACTTTCTGGATGTAAACAGACGTATCTTGCCCCGCCATTTGTTTTCTTTTTTTGTAAACCTCGCCCTGTGTACATACGCAGATTGACGTACTCCGCCAGTCGCTGCAACGGGGATAGTCAAAAGGACAAGGGTGCTTGACGATTGCCTGAGCTGGATGCGCTGACTACAGCTGGACAGCGCGAGCCAAGTCAACAAACAACGTCCTCCCCGGGATACGAACCATCTCACCCATGAAACCTTCATCTCAGTGTCATTTTGACCTTCACCCAGTGTGAGTGTTGCTCGTGTGGGTCAAGGATTCGTTTCGCTCTCCCTCTTTTCTCTTTGACTTTTGGCATTTGTGGTCAACAGAACAACTTTTTCCTGGATATCCCTGCCCAAACATATGCAAGCCGAACCAAAGAAAAGTGGAAAAAGAGGAAAAGGAAAAAACGAGTGGCCCTCTCTCTTGCTCCCTCGACTGGCTTGTGAAAGTTGGGTTTCCATAATGCTGTGCGCACTGATACCTAGTTTGGCTCTGGTACCCTCTGCTAATGTCGCACCGAGTCCGTTCCTCTCGCCATTCATAGCATCCTTTTCCGCTCCTGTGCTGTTTGTTGCACCATAGACCAAGGCAGTCTCGCTTTTTTGCCCTCCGCTTGTTCTCCTTTGTGTCCATTCGCTTTCTTCCCAGTGTCTGCTTTGCCTGTCTGGCAGCCCTACTCAAATGCAGTTCCCATTGCGCTCTAAGCACGCAAGCCGAGAAGGAGAAGGTTGTAGAAAATGTGCATATCGATTATCAACAGCGACTGTGCATGCTTGGAGGCAGAAAAACGGAGGCAAACAAACACACACCCAGCAATCTTTTTTTTTTTCCTTTTGTCAGCGGTAATGCCGCTCAAACATCCTTTTCCGTTGACTGGGATTCTGTCCGTCCGTTCCTCTGCTCGTCTGCCCCGCCCAGCTTCCCGCGGCCTTTTCGTTCAACAAAACTAGCAGCTCGCATGTGCGTTGTCTGTCACCTTTCTGTTAATGACCGAGCGGTCCTACTTTTTAACACGACCCATCGCCTTTTTTTTCCTTCCTCTTCCTTTCCGTCCTCGCCCTCTCGCCCTTCCCCTGCCTCTCCCTCTTTCCCTCGCCTCGCACACGCCCACGCTATTACTCTATCGCCATGGTGACCGCCGTTGCAACTGAGGGGACCGCAGAAGGCCAATCCAGCGACAAGGTCAAGGCACCGACCCCAAAAGTCGGCTTCAAGAACCAAACCCTCTTTCGATCTCAGCCCATTCATGTGCTCGACTTTGACTTCCTCCCTGCACCGACCTCGCCTCTACCCACACCTACACTCTCCACTCCTCCTTCCAGCTCCAGCAGCCCCTCCCCGTACTCCTCCTCGCCCTCTCCTCGCACACCTTCACGCAAAGCCTCTCAAGACAAAGTAGCGTCTTTTGTTGCACCAGTGTCCGCATCCCTACGGCCGCCTCCAAGACCGCGGTCTGTTGTGTGTCACCTCGTCCTCGGCAACCCTCCTTCGGAGAGCCTTCCTCCAGTGCCAGTGATTCTCCATTCCAACGATACATCACAAGGCTCTAGCACACCTACAAGCCCAATTAGCCCCACAGCACCCTCATTTTATTCCTCGTTCTCGCCTCCAAGTGACAGTACGCTATCGCGCTCCCTGCCCTCAAGTGCTTTTGGATCATTCAGCGTAGGTCGAGTCCCAAGCTCCAACAGGAACAGGCCTCGTCGCAAGACCTCGCAGGCGAGTGATGTTTCCAATGAGTGTCCTATAATGATGGCCAAGGATCGCACCTTGGTCTATCCTGACTCTATGGAACCACCACAAGCAGAGCCAAATCTCATGAGCAATATGGAAGAACCTGCCAGTCGAAGTGTCACGCCAAGACTTGTACAGGCCGAGTCTCTCCATGGCCAGCAGCAACGGTTTGTTGTTGAGGAGATGCAACTCCCCCGTCCGCCAGGTCTGATTGCGACACGCTTTTACGGGATCGAGTCTAGCATGAGGTGGCGTGAAGGGGTTGATCCGATCCAGAAGCGGTTCTCGTCCTCGAATGGCTCGTGGCGCTGTCAAGATCGCTTTGCAGTCTTTTTTCGTCCTGGAGACCCCATTGGACCCGACCATGTGGTGACCAAGACGTTTTGGAGCGAGGCATGGCCTTATCCGATTGAGACTATCCTTTATGGCACGACGGGTCCGATCTTGCCTAGCCAGGAGTCTGAAACGACGCAAGGTCGTAGTCAGAGCGGTCATCGGTCCGATCATGAGGGGGATCGCCAGATCTCGCGTGGACGCGCTGCTGGTGCTCGCTCTGGTGGCTCTGAGACCCATGCATTGAAGGCGGCAGCATCGTTTCCACCGCTGGCTCGGAGCAGGGATCCGAGATATATCACGTCTGAGGGCGTCCAGAAGATTGCCAAGGTGGTGATCCCAATGCCGGATGTCGCGATTGACCAGATGGAGCTGGTGAAGGCGCCCATTAAGGTCGAGCTCCGCATTGTGGTGTTGGAGCAACCACTGCGGGTGGAAGCCACGGCCAGTCTCTTTGGCCGCACTGTTACTGGCACCACAGAGCTCTATGTTTCTGCATAGCTTTTCTTTCCATTCATTGTATTTAGTTCTTCCTCACTGCTCTCATATGCCCACTTTCTCATACTCTCGCTTTGTCTTGTTTATATAACCTATATAACGCGCATCCTCAACAATAGAGTCATTGCTCGTGACTATAGCTACTTGGATGTCATCATGGGGGTTTAGGGTGTGCCAGAGCTGAAGCAGGGAAAGAAGGAAGGGGCGGGGGAAGAAAGGAGAGGGTGGGGGGTGCAGAGGAGGGCGGAGACCCGCGAGAGGGCAAAGAGAGTCAGAGGGCGCGAAGCCAAAAGAACAAGAAAAGGAGAGCACGATGGGAAGATGGCTCGAGAGCGAGGAAGGCGAGGGCTGCGAGGACTATGTGCGGGTGCGTTCCCACGGTGCATCGTCCAGTGCTGGCACGCTACAGGCTGGCTTGGCGGTTCGCGAAAAAAAAAAAAAAAAAAAAAAAAAAAACGCATCCACGCGATATGGTCAGCCTATCTTTGACTCTTTGACTCTTTCCTTCCGCTGCTTCCTTCTCTCCAACACACGCACACACGCACACACGCACACCCTTCTCCTCGCTCCCCTCCGATGGATCCACACGCAGGCACCGGACGCGTTGTCCTCCCCACCAACGTCAGGCCCACCCACTACGACCTCACGCTGACGCCCGACCTCACCAGCTTCACATTCCACGGCCACGTCCTCATCAGCCTCGACATCAACAAGCCCACCACCGCCATCACCCTCAACGCCAACCAGCTCGACATCCTCTCCGCAAAGCTCACCAACCTCGCCCTCAAGACAGAGTCCAGGTAACCCTCATCGCCCGCTGCGTCCGCAAAGGTCGCATCCCAACCACCTCGCCCCATCCCATCCCAACCATTCATACTCATCCAATCCCATCTCTATTTCTCTCCAAAAAAACCAACCTCTTGTTAGCCAAGATGCCACTGACATTACGCTCGAAAAGAAAAACGAGACCGCCACGTTCACGTTTGCACAAGAGCTGCAACCTGGATCCACAGCAGTGCTGCACATTGTCTTCAAGGGCATCCTCAATGAGAGCATGAACGGCTTTTACCGTAGTTCCTTCAAGGACGACGACGGCAAGACCCACTACCTCGCCACCACCCAGTTCGAGGCTACAGACGCCCGCAAGGCCTTCCCATGCTGGGACGAGGTAAGAGGAGAGGAGGGCACATCCTCAGCGTTTTACTCTGCTCTCCCACGCAATACCGCGACCGATCGTAGCATCGGCTGGCTAACTTCGTCATTTTTCTGTTACGTTTTTGATTACGGACATTTTCCCTACTAGCCTGCCATCAAGGCCACATTTGATATCACTCTGCGTGTTCCCTCCGATCTGGTGGCCCTGTCCAACATGAATGTCATTTCGGAAAAGGATATCGGTCAGAGTGGCAAGGTCAAGGGCGATTCAACAAAGGGTCCCGAAGCAGCTCAAAAAGGAGACGCTCCCTCGACCCAGAAGGGAGATGTTCCTTCGACTCAAAAGGGCGACGTTCCTTCGACTCAAAAGGGCGACGTTCCTTCGACTCAGAAGGGAGATGTTCCTTCGACTCAAAAGGGTGATGTTCCTTCGACTCAAAAAGGCGACGTTCCTTCGACTCAAAAGGGCGACGTTCCTTCGACTCAAAAGGGTGATGTACCCTCGACCCAGAAGGGTGATGTCCCTTCAGCTCAAAAGGGAGACGTTGTTGGTTATTCGGGACGTCTCAAGGAAGTCAAGTTTGCCACAACTCCAGTGATGAGTACTTATGTAAGGACCGGCTCAACTGCATTCATCAGACGAACAACAACTGCGACAGATTGACGAGGGAAAAGTTTTTCTTGTTTACATGTATATCAATGTCTTTTCCTACATGCTTAGCTCGTTGCCTTCATCGTCGGCAAGTTTGAATACATCGAGACGGTGACCAAGAACTTGCCCAAGCCCATCACTTGCCGCGTCTATGTCCTGCCAGGAAAGACAGAGGAGGCGGAGTTTGCTTTGTCTGTGACGCCTCTCGCCCTCGAGTATTTTACTGAGCTGTTCGGCGTCGCATACCCCTTGCCCAAAATGGACCTGATCACCATTCCCGACTTTGAGTCGGGCGCTATGGAGAACTGGGGTCTGGTGACCTATCGCGCCATCCGCCTCTTGTTCAATGAAAAGACCAGCGATCTCAGTTACAAGCGCCACATTGCTGTAAGTCATCTGTTGCAAGTGAGCCAAGAAAATGATAGTGATCGACATCTGACTAACAATGGCTCGTTTGGATTTCTTTTTGTCTTATAGTACACCATCTGCCACGAAATAGCTCATCAGTGGTTCGGTAACCTTGTCACCATGGACTGGTGGGACTGCCTTTGGTTGAACGAGGGCTTCGCCACTTGGGTGGGCAACCTGGCGGTGTCAAAATTCTTCCCGGAGTGGGACAACTGGTCGTACTTTATCGCCGATGGATTTCAGATGGGTCTGGCCCTGGATGGACTTCGAAGCAGCCATCCCATTGAGGTCCCATGCAAGCACCCCCACGAGATCCACCAGATCTTTGATGCCATCAGCTACTACAAGGGTGCATCGTGCATCCGCATGCTGAGCTCCTTCCTAGGACTAGATGTGTTCTTGAAGGGTATCCGTATCTACATTCAGAGACACGCTTACCAGAACACCAGCACTGAGGATCTTTGGGCTGCTCTCAGTGAAGCCTCCGGTGTGGATGTCGCCCTCTTCATGAATGCTTGGATCAAGCAAGTCGGAGTATGTATAACCAGTTCTTTTTCTTATCACAGAGCACTGAACAATGGGTAACGCAAAAGATGCACACTGACACCTGGTTATTTTTTTTTCTCATCGTAGTACCCAGTTGTCGATGTGGAGGAAAGCGACGATGCAAGGGCATTGACGTTCAAGCAGTCGAGGTATTTGTCATCGGGTGATCTTACTGCAGCGGAAGACACCGCTCGCTGGACCATTCCTTTGGGGCTTGAACCCGAGCCCCATACTAGTGACGACAAGACAACAATGCTGTCTGGAGACTCTGTGTCAGTCACCCTTGAGAAGGGCGGTCTCTACAAGGTCAACTCGAACTACAACGGATTTTTCCGCACGGCGTATCCCGCCACAGCACTGGCACGCATCAGTCAGGCCATCAAAGCCCAGGATCCTCTTTTCACACCCAGTGATCGCGTCGGTTTGCTGGCGGATTTGGGTGCCTTGAGCAAGAGTGGACACGTCAAGACCAGCTCGCTTTTGGAGCTCTTGGAGTCGTTCGAGGAAGAAGACCAGTACGTGGTCTGGGTCGCCATCGCGGAGCGTGTTAATGTTCTGGGCTCGGTTTTCTACCAGCAACCCAAGGACTTTTTGGATGCGCTTGAGAGCTTCCAGCGCAAGCTGTTCTCTAAGGCTGCTGCTAAACTTGGATGGGACTCTTCTGCTTCGGATGATTACCGCTCAACATTGCTCCGCAAGCTGCTGCTGACGAATGCAGGATGTGCAGGCGACGAAACCGTGGTCGAGGAGGCCAAGAAGCGATTTGCGTCGTATGTTGCGGGAGATGTCAAGGCGCTGAATCAAAACGTCCAGAGCGCGGCTTTTGAAATTGTGGTCCTACATGGAGATGAGGCCGATTTCCGAAAGGTTCTCAAGTGCTGGCGCGATGCCACAGCAACAGATCAGAAGCTGGCGGCCATCGGTGCCCTGACTGTTGCTCGTGATCCCAAGCTGATTCAAGAGCTGTTGAAAATCGCTGTCTCGGATGAAGTGAAGGCACAGGATATCAACTACTTCTTTGCAGGGTACGTTCTCCCCCCCCCCCCCCCCCTCTTTTCTTTTTGAAAGCGTTGGTCGATGCTTCTCTCTCGCTCTTGCACACAACCACTAAGCTTCTCGCTGTCGTTAAATTTCACTAGATTGTCCCGCAACACCGCCAGTCGACATGAACTGTGGACCTACATCAAGGAAAACTGGGGAATGCTTACCCAGAGATACGAGGGTTCGATGGCTCTCCTTGGAAACATTGTCAAGGTCGGTGTGGGACGATTTGTCACCGAGGATATGGCCATCGACTGCGAGGAGTTTTTCAAGGACAAGAACGTCGACGACATTGTCCGTCCTATCGCTCAGAGTCTGGAGGTCGTCCGGGCCAATGCCAAGTGGGTCACCAGAGATGCTGCGGACGTGCGCGAATGGTTCGTGTCCAACGGATACCTCATCCAGAAGGAATAATTGCGGAAACGCCAAGCTTCTACCACGTCTTTTTATCCTTTTTTTCGTCTATACTGCTATTTATAAAAACAATATTCGAATCCAATCATTACAGTTTGTCTGATACCATGAAGTGACGCGAGATGCACACATAGCCGGGGCCGGGGCCGGAGCCGGAGCCGGGGGGGGGGCATGCAAAAAAAAAAAAAAAAAAAAAAAAAGACCTGCCGCGGATGCCGCGATAGTCCGCCGGGCGAGTGGATTTGTCCACGGATACCTGTAGGTCAGCCTCAGTCGCTTTTTCAACCAATCAGAGAGCTTCAAATCCCTGGTAGTATAGTGGTTAGTATCTCCGCCTGTCACGCGGAAGACCGGGGTTCAATTCCCCGCCAAGGAGCTTCTTTTTGCTTCTTTTTGCTTCTTTTTGCATATTTTGACATGGGAAGAACATACATGCACACGGGTGTGTATCTGTATATACACGCCCCTCCGTGTATATAATTTTTTTCTTAGGTGAAAAGATACACGAAAAAGATAATATGACATGATATGTTATTTTAGTTGTTCTGACAGCACCATCGTTTTATGCCATTTTAACGTCTTTCTATATATTCTAACATGCATGTCATTCTATCTTTCTGCCAGATACATGTCAGAATAACTGGATATTGTGACATTCCTTGTGACATTACCGCTCGGCGAGACGAGGGTGAATTGCTTCATTTTGGCTTGGGGAAAACGGTGGAGATGAATATTCGACGAGGACTTACTTTCAGAGTCGTTGTGCCAGTTTTTGTCGAAAGAAACGGAAATGAAGGTAGCTTCTACTGGAAACGATATTGGGTAGCCCTGGAAGATCTGGTACTACTAGCGAGCAGAAGCACCGCCGTTCATATCTGCTAATACAAATGAGGCGTTGACCACTAATAGCTGTTGCTCTTCGTGTATCATGGCGGAGCAGGAAAACAACCGTGTGCTATATACATCCTCTTCTTGCGCTAGATTATGAAGTGCGACTCGTCTTTTTCTGAATTTGCACATGTATACGAGCGAGAGGGATCTAAAGCACACCTACAAGAACGAAGTCTGCCTCGCAGACATGTATGCTGGCTTGAGAGTTGCAAGTGCATTCAGAACAGCCTTATCTCTTTCATGGGTTACAACTGCCTACAGCAGTGCTGTACGCCATGCCAACGCGACCATTCCTTTTCAGAAACAATTCACCAGCTGCGAATAGACGCAGTGTAACACTCCTAATATGGCACGATGATCGGGGTATGATGACTGGGTAACACTGGTATCAAGGAAGCGGTGGTAGGGTTGCGACAAGTGGAGCCGACGATTTCTATTTCTAAGTAATCAACATGGACGTGTATTGGTGCTATCATACGTTGGTTAGATGTTGCGCTAGAGTTCCTGTTGCACTTGCTCAGAGCCTCTGCCATCTATCTCCTACAGCACTTTTTGAAGCAATAGGTATATTTTAGTGTTCTTCATAGGGCGCCATTCAACGGCACCATGTCTGTATGCTCCTCTAAGATCAATGTCCACTCTTCTGCCTTGCACCATTTTCCTCCCTCTTATGCCTCTGCCACAATTATCCAGTTCCTGTCGCCTCCCTCAACACTCAGCAGGAAATATTACACTCACACCACTCTTCAGCCCTAAACCACGTTTCGAGCCGCTAAATAAAAAAAATCACTTCGTCCTGATCATTTCTGTCTTCTGGAGGCATGCGAGAGCACAAGAATAGGTGTTCGAATGAGCTTGAAGCAGGTCATCCAACTATAGACTTGTAGCGTGTTGGATCAAGTATACTGGACTCTCAATAGAGACAAATCTCCTGAGCGTCTCACTAAGTTGATGCTGGGGAGCTGTGCCCAGGCACTCAATAGCATCACTCTTTGTGAAGTAGTAGCGTGCGTGTAGGCTGAGTAGTGGGTAATTGAAGATCATGGCAGCAAGGCCGTACCTAAAAATCTGCATGTTCAAGAATGAACAGCGTTGGTACGGTTCCCTATTCGGGCGCAAGCACGGTTTGATATCCCGCGAAAACTGCTGGGAGAGTCACTTTAATCATTCGGCTCTGGTGCGAACTCAAATACCTGATCCGGCGCCTTACCAGTCTCCAGATATAGGGTTTCATCCAGGCCCTCTCCAGAACTACTCTTTGTGTGGTTGTAGCGTTCGTGTAGGCTGAGCATTGGGTCAGTGAAATTCATGGCAGCAAGACCGTACCAAAAAATCGTACCTGTTCAAGAATGAACGGCAATCGCACGCACATAAAACTGTAGCTCAGGCACAGCGGGTCAGGCTATTTTGTTAAGTTTGTGCGCTATGCAAAAATACATATAATACTACAAAAAAGCACCACGGAGTCCTTGCGGATCGCGTTCAATGTCTGGTACTGCTACCGGAGGCACCAGGTGGCCATTTGGTGCCATTTGTAGTACCCAGGGCTTTCTGTCATAGCAGTCTCGTTCATCATCCGTCTGCCCTCAATTTGCGAATGGAGTTTTTTGACGCCTGCTCATTCCATCCGACTTTTTTCGAGCCTCGGGAGCGTGCTGCATCAGGCCAGGCACTGTTTTCTTGGTTTACTCATCACCATCTGGGTTGCGGAATCAGCCCTTTCACCTTTGAACTGAATCATAAATTGTTAAATACCAAGAGTGGGACCTTTTGCGACGGCGAATATTGCCGATTCCAGAATTTGGTTATAATTGTGATTCAAGCGGCTCGGACGATCGAGCTCGCTCTGAACAAGCCCACGGTACCGGCAGTATTGTATTATAAGCATTTCGGCACTATTCAACGAGCATCTGCAAGATGCAGGTCTGATCGACCAATAAGAGGCGCCATATGGATGGGCCATAGCAACTCAGGCACAGAGAATCAGTGCATATTTTAGGTTTGTGCGCAATGCATAATGGCATTGTCTATAATGCTGTATAAAGACCATACAGCGCGCCACAGAGCCCTTGCAGATCGCGCTAAGTGCCTGGCACTGTTACCCGGACCGCCAGGTAGCCATCGGGTGCCATTGCGGTAGCCAGGGCATTCTGTCATACGGTGTCGTAAATCATCGCGCCTCAGTTTGCTATTGTGGTTTTTGGCGCCTGCTCATTCCATCGACTTTTCTCGAGCCTCGGGAGCGTGCTTCATCACGCCAGGCAGTGTTTTCTTGGTTTACTAATCTTCACCATCTGAATTGCGGAATCCGCCTTCTCACGAAAGAGTAGGACCCGTTACGACGAATGTTGACGATTCCTGAATTTGGTTATAATTCCAATTCAAGCAGCTCGGACGAGCGAGCTCGCTCTGGACAAGCCCACAGTACCGGTGGTATCGTATTATAAACGTTTCGGCACTAATCGTGGGGCATTCTCAAGAACTGGCCCCAATAGGCCAATGAGATGCGCCATGCGGTTCCTATGGCCCATATGCAGGTGTATGGCAACTCAGGCACAGTGGGCCAGTGCTTATTTTAGGTTTGTGGAATATGCAAAATACATATAACGCTGTATAAACACCATGCAGCGCGCCACAGAGTGCTTGCGGGTCGCGTTCAGTGCCTGGTACTGCTACCCGGACCGCCAGGTAGCCATCGGGTGCCATTGCGGTACCTAGGGTTCTCTGTCATAGCAGAGTCGTGAATTATATGACCTTAGATTGCTAATGGTGTAATTGTCACCTGCTTATTCTAGCCACTTTTCGCGAGCCTCGGGAGCGTGCTACATCACGCCAGGCAGTGTTTTCTTGGTTTACTCATCTTCACCATCTGAGTTGCGGAATCGGCCTTTTCACCAAGAGTGGGGCCCTTTGCGATGGTGAATGTTGCCGATTCTTGAATTTGGTTATAATTGCAATTCAAGCAGCTCGGACGATCGAGCTCGCTCTGGACAAGCCCACCGTACCGGTAGTATCGCATTATAAGCATTTCGGCACTATTCGACGCGCATCTGCAAGATCTGGGTCTGATCGGTCAATAGGAGGCGCCATGTGGATGCTATAGCCCATATGAAGGAGAATGGGAACTCAGGCACAGTGAGCCAGTGCCTTTTTTAACGTTTGTGCTCTGTGCAAAACTACATATAATGCTGCAGAAACACCATGAAGCGCGTCACAGAGCCCTTGCGGATCGCGTTCAGTGCCTGGTACTGCTACTCGGCCCGCCAGGTAGCCATCGGGTGCCATTGCGGTACCTAGGGTTCTCTGTCATAGCAGAGCCGTGAATTATATGACCTTAGATTGCTAATGGTGTATTTGTCGCCTGCTCATTCCAGCCATTTTTCGCGAGCCTCGGGAGCGCGCTACATCAGGCCAGGCAGTGTTTTCTTGGTTTACTCATCTTCACCATCTGAGTTACAGAATCGGCCTTTACACCAAGAGTGGGGCCCTTTGCGACGGCAAATGTCGCCGATTCCTGAATTTGGTTATAATTACAATTCAAGCGGCTCGGACGATCGCGCTCGCTCTGGACAAACCCACCATACCGGTAGTATCGCATTATAAGCACTTCGGCACTAGTCGACGGCATCGGCAAGAACTGGCTCTGATCGGCCAATGAGAGGCGCCATACGGTTGGTAATGGCCCATATGCATGGCAGCTCAGGCACAGCAGGCCAGTGCTTATTTTAGGTTTGTGCGCAATGCTAATTGACATATAATGCTGTGTAAACACCATGCAACGCGCCACAGAGTCCTTGCGGATCGCTTTGAGTGCTTGGCTCTGCTACCCAAGGCACCCCGGTAGCCATAGAGTGCCACTGCGGTACCGAGGGCTCTTTATCATATTAGAGTCGTCAATCGTGTGGCATCAGTTTGCTAATGGAGTTTTTTGGCGCTTGCTCATTCCATCGACTTTTTTCGAGCCTCGGGAGCGCGCTGCATCATGCCAGGCACTGTTTTCTTGGTTTACTCATTTTCACCATCTGAGTTGCAGAATCGACCTTTTCACTCAGAGTAAGGCTCTTTACGATGGCAAATTGTTTAACGCGAATCATGCCAATTTCTGCGGGAAATCAAACCGTGCTTGTGCCTGAATAGGGAACCGTACCATCGCCGTTCATTCTTGAACAGGTACGATTTTTTTGGTACGGCCTTGCTACCATGAATTTCCTGACCCATTGCTCAGCCTACACGCATGCTGGAAGTACGAAAAGAGTGATGCTGAAGAGGGCTTGGGCTCTGCACTATAGCCGTAGATCTGCAGGGCCTCACACGTTAACTGCCAGCTTTTACTAACACCTAAGGTGATCTTTCTTGGAGTAGGACGTTCCCAAAGATGCGGCGTCTCGGCGAAAGTAGCACTATACTGAAAGTTGAATACACGGAGCTGGAAAGAATATCCCTGCTCTCAAGAACTCAGAGATGACCCCTAGGTCTTGGCTGCGTAAAAGATGCACACTCCGGGGCGATGCAGCTCTTATAACGTGCGGAGGCATTCTCGGAGGGTTAAATAGAAGCTAGATCCATTCGCACCCTACTTGACCAGCGTGATGGTCCTCGGTCCTCAAAGGCTCCCATCGTGGCTGTGCTCAGATTTACCAACCAATCCGCCAGACCAGTTCTCCAGATTGGAATTCCTGATAATCAATGTCATAATAGCCTGGACTCAAAGGATAATATGACATGGCAGCAAGAGTGGTAATGTCACTTTATCTTTCTTTCTGGATGCTAGATTGACATTCAATGTCATATCATCCTGAGGCTCAAAAGATAAAAATGACATCTCGGCATGTCGCTGTATCTTTTGGCAATATCATTTTAAGTTGTTTTTTCCGAACTTTTGAGATATTCTGACGTAAGTCAGAATAGTTGTTCTGACATTACTGTCAGATTATCTTCATTGAAAGATACATACACGGGGGTGTGCATGGCTGAACACACAGGGGGTGTATGGAAGCGTGTCCTGTGAAAACCCTTTTAGATACACACCTCCCCAACTTTGTTTTTAATGAAAATGGTGATGAAGTGCGACTCGAGGGTGGTATGAATGCCTAAGCAGCGCGTTATATGGGTTTGGATCCCTAGGCAATGGCTTCATCTTATATTACCATAGCTCTCCACTGTCTCCTCTGTTACGGCCACGGTTCTCATAAATCATAGATTCACGGTAATTGCTCCTAATGTTCTGCGTCATTTGTGTCTTTTCCCCCTTCTCACGCGCGCGCGTATCCTCACAGTCCTACGCGAAGAGTGACGGTATGATGGCATGACACGGGAGCTCGTAGTTACCAGCAAGAATATCAATCAACCTTGCTTTTGGTCACCGTTTCGCTTTCAGGCTGGTCTGTTGTGGATCAATGGATGTATTACAGCACTTCAATGGCTGGTTGATTGGCGCTCCACATCAATTTCAAGCGCAGGATGTCATGGAGAAAGGAAAATCAATCTCATTCGTGGAGTTATTGCTCTCTACAATAATACACTTGCCATTCTAAACCTACGTGAGAGTCGCTCGGGCTCTTATTCACAAGGATAGCCGGCATAGCCATTATCAATACATGGAGGCATGCTTTGGGCGAAAAAGGGTAGAGGTAGGAGTAGAGGTGTGTATCTAAAGGGGTTTTCTCAGGACACGCTTCCGTACACACCCCAGTGTATTCAACCATACACATCCCTGTGTATCCAGGTTTTCCGTGTTGCATACACCCGACATGAACATATAAACACGCCCCCGTGTATATATAGATACACACCCGTGTGTATATATGTTGTTCCTTTGACATGCATGTACGAGCGAGCGAGCGGGAAGTTTCTTTTTTGGGATAACCTATTCGGCAACCTGGGTTGTCAATATTGCATGGCAACCCCCTACAAAACCCATACAAAGTCATTTTTCTTTTTCTTCTCGCCAACGGCGATCCTCTCAACACAATTCCTCTTTTTTCACGTTGGCCACGACGCTCGACGTCCCTAGCCCCATCACCGCACGTTTGTTTCCAAATATCTACTCCTACCATCCCTCCACGCTCATAAAAGTGATTTTTTCATATGAGTAGCGGCCTGAAGACAACTTAAGGATCGTCAACAGAGAGACAGCGCGAAGAGACGTGTTCTGATGTATTTTGGAGTCTCCATCGTTACTTTTGAAGCAGCAGGGTAAAAAAGTAGTTTACATGGGTTTTGTGCGTGGGTTGTCAAATTTGCATGACAACCCGGGTTGCCGAATAGATTGTCCCTTAGTAAAGCAATGTCAGAATAGCCAAGAAAGAGATAGTCTGACTGAAATGAAGATAATCGGACAGTAATGTCAGAACAACTATTCAGACGTAAGTCAGAATATCTCAAAAGTTCGGAAGAAACAACTTGAAATGACATTGCCAAAAGATAGAGTGACATGCCGAGATGTCATTTTATCTTTTGGGCTGCAGGATAATATGACAGCTGAATGTCAATCTAGCATCCAGAAAAAAAGATAAAGAGCCATTGCCGCTCTTGCTGCCATATCGTATTATCCATTGAGATCCAGGCTATTATGACATTGATTGTGAGGAATTCCACTCTGGAGAACTGGTCTGGCGGATTAGTTGGTAAATCTGAGCACAACCACGATTGGAGCCTTTGGGGACCGAGGACCATCACCCTGGTCAAGGAGAGTGCGAATGGATCTAGCTTCTATTTAACCCTCCGAGAATGCCTCCGCACGTTATAAAAGATGCATCGCCCCGGAGTGTGCATCTTTTACGCAGGCAAGACCTGGGGGGCCATCTCTGAGTTCTTGAGAGCAGGGATATTCTTTCCAGCTCCGTGTATTCAACTTTCAGTATAGTGCTACTTTCGCCGAGACACTGTATCTCTGGGAACGTCCTACTCCAAGAAAGATCACCTTAGGTGTTAGTAAAAGCTGGCAGTTAACGTGGGGCCCTGCAGATCTACGGCTATTGTGCAGAGTCCAAGCCCTCTTCAGCATCACTCTTTTCGTACTTCCAGCATGCGTGTAGGCTGAGCAATGGGTCAGGAAAATCATGGCAGCAAGGCCGTACCAAAATATCGTACCTGTTCAAGAATGAACGGCGATGGTACGGCTCCCTATTCAGGCACAAGCACGGTTTGATATCCCGCGAAAAATCGTGCATCTGCTGGTCGAGACGCTTTAATCATTCGGCTCTCATGACAGCCCTACACCTGATCCGGCGCCCTACCAGTCTCCAGTGGAGAGCTACGTTCAGTCCCTCTCCAGAATTTCTCTTTGCGTGGTTGTAGCTTACGTGTAGGCTGAGCACTGGGTCAGTGAAGATCAGGGCAGCAAGACCGGACCTAAAAATCGTACATGTGCAAGAATGAACGGCGATGGTACAGTTCCCTATTCAGGCACAAGCACAGTTTGATTTCCCGCAGATATTGGCAAGTCTTACTCTTGGTGAAAAGGTCGATTCCGCAACTCAGATGGTGAAAATGAGTAAATTAAGAAAACAGTGCCTGGCATGATGCAGCACGCTCCCAGGGCTTTGGAAAAGTGGCTGGGATGAGCAGGCGACAAAAGCACCATTAGCAAACTAAAGTCACATAATTCACGACTCGACAGATAACCCTAGGTACCGCAATGGCACCCGATGGCTACCTGGCGGTCCGGATAGCAGTACCAGGCACTGAACGCGATCCGCAAGGACTCTGTGGCGCGTTGCATGGTGTTTATACAGCATTATATGTATTTTTGCTTAGTACACAAACCTAAAATAAGCACTGGCCCACTGTGCCCGAGTTGCCATGCCATATGGACCATAGCATCCATATGGCGCCTCTTATTGGCCGATCAGACCCGGATCTTGCAGATGCGCGTCGAATAGTGCCGAAATGCTTATAATGCGATACTGCCGGTACCGTGGGCTTGTCCAGAGCGAGTGCGATCGTCCGAGCTGCTTGAATTGCAATTATAACCAAATTCAGGAATCGGCGACGTTTGCCGTCGCAAAGGGCCTCACTCTTGGTGTAAAGGCCGACTCCGCAACTCAGATGGTGAAGATGAATAAACCAAGAAAACAGTGCCTGTCGTGATGTAGCATGCTCCGGAGGCTCGAGAAAAGTCGATGGAATGTGCAGACCCAAAAAAAACCTCCATTCGCAAACTGAGGGCAGAATATTTACGACTCGGCTATGACAGAGAGCACTGGGAGCCGCAATGGCACCAAATGGCTACCTGGTGCCTCGGGTAGCGGTACCAGGCACTCAAAGCGATCCGCAAGGACTCTGTGGCGCGCTGCATGGTATTTATACAGCATTATAGACTATGTCATTTAGCATTGTGCACAACTCTAAAATTAGCACTGACCCGCTGTGCCTGAGTTCCTATGCCATATGAGCCATAGTATCCATCTGGTGCCTCTTATTGGCCGATCAGACCCGGATCTTGCAGATGCGCGTCGAATAGTGCCGAAATGCTTATAATACGAAACTGCCGGTACGGTGGGCTTGTCCAGAGCGAGCTCGATCGTCCAAGCTGCTTGAATTGCATTTATAAACAGATTCAAGAATCTGCAAGATTGGCCATTGCAAAAGTACCAGGTTGGCTTTTGTGAAGGAGTCGACTCCGCAACGCAGATTGCGAAGATGAGTAAACCAAGAAAAGAGTGCCGGGCGTGATGCAGCACACTCCCAGGGCTCAAGAAATAGGGATATATTGATCAGGCGCCAAAAACTGTGCTAGCAAGGTCGCCTTCCGAAGCTGAGCTCAGATGCTATCAGAGAGCCTTTGGAGCTGCAATGGCTTTAGATAGTTACTTGGTCGTCCGGATAGTGGTGCCAGGCACCCTACGCGATCCAGTAGGACTCTGTGGCGCGCTGCATGGTGCCTATACAGCATTGGCTCAACTCAAATGCATTTTTTTTTCACGGGTGATAATTATAAAATTATGCCAGTCGTGCACTTAGAGGAAGGTCATCATCCAGCGCCCCAGAATTGCATGCTGCACATTCGTAATCGTACGCCCGAATGTTTTTATAATTATCACCCGTGAAAAAAAAAATGCATTTGAGTTGAGCCATTATATGTCAGTTAGCACAATGCAGAAACCTAAAAAACGCACTGGTCGCTGAACTGAGATCCCCAGGCACCCGCATATGAGCCTTAGCAACCATATGGCGCCTCTCATTGGCTGATCAGGGTCTGTTCTTGCAGATGCTCGTCGACTAGTGCCGAAATGCTTATAATGCGATGCTACCAGTACGGTGGGCTTGTCCAGAGCGAGCTCGATCGTCCGAGCCGCTTGAATCGCTATTATAACCAAATTCAGGAATCGTCAACATTCGCGCTTCACAAAGGGCCCTACTCTTGATGAAAAGGCCGATTCCGCAACCCAGATGGTGAAGATGAGTAAACCAAGAGAACAGTGCCTGTCGTGATGTAACATGCTCCCGAGGCTCGAGAAAAATGGTTGGAATGAGCAAGGCTAAAACCCCCACTCACTAACTGATGCCACACAATTTACGACTCTAGGATAGAGATCCCTAAATACCGCAATGGCACCCGATGGCCACCTGGTGCCCCGGGTAGCAGTACCAGGCACTGAACGCGATCCGCAAGGACTCTGTGGTGCGGCATGATGTTTCTGTAGTATTATATGTATTGTTGCATAGCGCACAAACTTAACAAGATAGCCTGACCCGCTGTGCCTGAGATACAGTTTTATGTGCGTGCGATTGCCGTTCATTCTTGAACAGATACGATTTTTAGGTACGATCTTGCTGCCATGGTCTTCACTGACCCAATGCTCAGCCTACACGAACGCTGCAACCACATAAAGAGTAGTTCTGGAGAAGGCCTGGACGAAACTCTATATCTGGAGACTGGTAAGGCGCCGGATCAAGTATTGAGTTCGCAGCAGAGACGAATGATTAAGGTGACTTTCCCATCAGACGTACGATTTTTCGCGGGATATCAAACCGTGCTTGCGCCCGAATAGGGAACCGTACCAACGCTGTTCATTCTTGAACATGCAGATTTTTAGGTACAGCCTTGCTGCCATGATCTTCAATTACCCACTACTCAGCCTACACGCACGCTACTACTTCACAAAGAGTGATGCTATTGAGTGCCTGGGCACAGCTCCCCAGCATCAACTTAGTGAGACGCTCAGGAGATTTGTCTCTATTGAGAGTCCAGTATACTTGATCCAACACGCTACAAGTCTATAGTTGGATGACCTGCTTCAAGCTCATTCGAACACCTATTCTTGTGCTCTCGCATGCCTCCAGAAGACAGAAATGATCAGGACGAAGTGATTTTATTTATTTAGCGGCTCGTATACATGTGCAAATTCAGAAAAAAAGACGAGTCGAACTTCATAATCTAGCGCAAGAAGAGGATGTATATAGCACACGGTTGTTTTCCTGCTCGGCCATGATACGTGAAGAGCAACAGCTATTAGTGTGAAGGTCAACGCCTCATTTGCATTAGCAGATATGAACGGTGGTGCTTCTGCTGGATAGTAGTACCAGATCTTCTAGAGCTACCCAATATCGTTTACAGTAGGAGCTATTAATACCTTCATTTCTGTTTCTTTCGACAAAAAATGGGACAACGACTCTGAAAGTAAGTCCTCGTCAAATACTCATCTTCACGTTATCCCCAAGCCAAAATGAAGTAATTTCACCCTCGTCTCGCCGAGCGGTAATGTCACAATATCCAGTTATTCTGACATGTATCTGGCAAAAAGGTAGAATGACATGCATGTTAGAATATAGAGAAAGACGTTATTCGGTTTGACTGTACTGTCAGATCATCTTTCCGGCAAAAATGAAGTTCGTGTGGGCAGTCAAAGACGGCGAGGCGAAAAAAAAGATTATTTGGAGAACCTGGGCATCGATCCCAGTGCCTCTCGCATGCTAAGCGAGCGCTCTACCATTTGAGCTAGATCCCCAGCTGTTGAAATTATTCAATTTTAAGACACTTTTGATTCTGTGAACATTTGAGAGTGGTAATCACGCGATATATATGCACGTGATATACGCGTTTGGCGCCGTTTTGAGCCCGGGAACTTGGTTCATAAAAAAAAAAAAAAAAACCACCCTGACCTTCGTGGGCACGCTTCCACGGAGTGTGCTTGATGAGTAAAGCTCATGATCCACAGGTTCTGATATAGCCAAGTCCTGACCAGCGCGCTCAATCTTGCGCAACGTGTTTATTACGACAGTTCAAAGCCGGTGTTGGACATGATGGCATATCGCAGCTTTTCTTTCATGACAGACTTTGAGCTAAAGGGGGGTAGTTTGAGAAGGTTGAAGCAGGTGGAGCTAAGAAAGACCAAAAGAAAAGTAGTGTCAGCTTCAATATCGCGATATTCCGTTTCTTGTTCCTGAACAACAGAGTGGTGTTGCCCTCCCCACTTTCTTTTTTTTGTTTGGTTCTGACCTGGTAGGCAAACGCGCCTTCTTTCCAGCACTCTCGCCTGATCCTGACCCAGCACTTCCAAGGACTCCGCCAAAGAATGATTTGACAACTCCCATGGCAGCAGGCGTGCCATGCTCGTCTGTCGTCAGAGCAAAAGGCGAGGATGCCGAACGGTTTGACCTCGAAGACACTGTCGAAGAAGACGATGTCGCAGAGACAGACGACGTGTTGGGAGGTGTGCCTCCGTTGGATTGGTTCCTGTTAGTTCTATCCCCATTGAATGCAGATCGTAGCCTTGATCCAAATCCTCTTCCACTAGAGCCACTGCTACTGCTTGCTGTACTGGTTTGTTGATCCGGTTCATGACCCAGCGGAGTAGGAGCTGCACGCGTTGCGCCGCTTCCAAACTGTCGGGGTGCTGCTGCAGAGGAGCCGTCGTGGTTGTGATCTGTAGTTGTCGGGTTCATAACCAACCGAATTGAGAATGGCGGATGAAGATGCTTGAATCCTCCAAGGGGCGGCTAATAGAAGTCGAAGGAGAGCACCGTTAATAGGTATATTTGCCATAGAACGACCCACGGGCGAGTAGCATAAAATGTAGCGCATGCCCACCTTGGAGCAGCTTGTCACAAATTTGAGAAACGCTCTCTTTTCCTCTGAGCTGAAATCGTCCAGCACAGACCACAGGTTGCGAATCACCGGATGTTGGTCAAAGTAGCCATTCTGGTAGTCGGTATGAGCACGCAGGTCTTGGACATCTGTTTGAAGATAACGACATTTAGTAGTTGTCTCAATAATACATCGTAGCTCCAGATTCCAACCACATCGACGATGGAGACAGAGCCATTTGCTTACCAAAGTCAACGTCTTCTCCTGCCATTACACGATGCAACTCTTGCGGAGAAAAGATGGAAATCCATGGCTGTGGGATAATGGACCGGAATCTGGTGTGACATAAAATCGTGTAGCAAAGTGAGCAAGAGGCACGTTTGAAGATAACATCAGCTAGTTGTTCCCTCGACCGTGATTCACCTACCCTTCAATGAAAGCCCGGGACTGATCCTGGATCTGCTTGTTTAGCTTGTAGTCCGATACTTGAAAAATGTAATTGATGCGGTTGTCCTTGGTCACCTCAATGTCTTTGCCTCCTGTCAACAACTCAACTGTCCGGTGGGTTCCAAAGACTTCTTCATCTAGTGAAAAGGTCAATCCCAAATCCTCGACATCGCCCTCGTACTTCTTGAGGAACATCAGGTTCTTGAAGACCTGCTCGTCAAACGAACGCATCTCATCTAAAAACACTGTTCGCCCGAGAATCTTGCAAAGAAAAAAGTTTGCAAACTTAACCTCCACCAACAATCCTTCATACATGGCTTTACCCAGCATCCGTCCAAAGAGTCGAAACAGCTCCAGCCCTGTTCCAGGGTGTGTGTAGTGTGAGGTAGGTGATGGATACAGCATATTCATGGATGCGGTCGTCGTCGTGAACAAATTCAGGTTGGGCGAGAATCCAGCTTCGAGAAAGCTCTCCATGAACTCCTTGAACGGTCCACCTTGGTCAATACCGGCCTCATCTGCGCCCACCTCGTTCACAAATTTCACCCGAATCGTATTCTTCCATCCGCTCGCAGACAGCTGGCCCAGGTTTTGATACCCGTCCTCCAGTACGTAGCCGCGTCGAACTTTGACCAAGACCGATTGATGCAGATCGGGTCTCACCAGCGCCAAGCTTTGAGCCCTCTGGGTCTTGTCCTCCTTGATAAAGTCTCGAAAGATCTCCAAGCGCGCGCTAAAGGGTATGACATGGGGCATTGTTTCCAGTATTTGAAGAGCCGTCCTGTCCTTCTGGCTGACTTTGGCAATGAACTCTTTGGGGGTTGCGTATTGAGGCGGTGCTTTGGACGACGACGAAAAAGAAAAAAGGCTGCCATTCTTTTTCGCTGCTGTTTTAGTATTGCCTGAAGCGGTGCTGCTCTTGGATCGGCTGTTTCCAGTCAGGGAGAGCGACGCCAGGAGCTGTAAAGGCGATTGAAAAACGCTCTTGGTTGGGTGTAGTAAAAGCCAATGGTTCGGAGGACAGAAGGCTCTCCGACAGTCTCTTTCATAGAGCTGCATCAAAACTTGTCGCGCGTGATAGAAAATCGGTGGTAACGTCCCCATTGGAGGCAGCACAGGAGCTGCTGTTGTAGTTGTCAATGCTGAGGATGATTCCTTGACCTCTCCTACAATTCCTGAGTCGTCCTGCTGACTTAGCACCGACAAGCAAAACTGGTTCAGGAAACCAGACATGAAGACAAGCTCTGAGAGTTCCCATGGCTTTTGTTGCTCATACATATCGTCGTCATCGAGGGTTCTACAAGACAAGATCATAATCGTTAGAGAGCTGCAATCAAGTTTTTAGCCCAGCCTTATTAAAATTGAGCGCAAAAGTCCACTCACATAAAAAACCGCGCGCAGCACTCGCAAAAGACCTGAAGGATCGCAATCAAGGGTTCCTGGTCCAGGCCCTTGCGGCCACTTCCAGAAGCGGCCTCCAAATATATATGCATCCCTCCTTTGGGTCCTAGAGTCGCCATGAACCTCCACAGCTGTGTCAAGAACGAGGGCAAATACATCAGGGTGACCAAGATCTTGGTCTTTTGCGACTCGAACGACCGCATCAGCGTCATGTAGAACAGGCAAGCCTGCTGAATCTCGATAGCAAGAAGCGTCCCTTGAGGATCCGACCCACCACCGCCCCGATGTACTTTTGATTCAACTTGGGACGAAACGCGGTTGATATGACTAGCTGTGGAGGATGTTGGTGTGGTTACGACGGAGGCTTCTGACATCGGGTCGACAATCGCCGATGCACCTGCGTTCGCGACCGGTAGCGAGAGATCTAGCAGGGTGCGAAAGATCCCGAGCGCAAAGTCCCTACTCCATAGTTGCTCTAACTGCACAAAGAGCATCTTTGCTTGCGCGGTCGATAGCTGCTGATCCTTTTGCGAGACGTTGGTCCATGAAAAAACAGGATGATAGTGTCGGAATTCGGAAGTCTGCGCGCTCGACGCGTATTTTTGACAGTGGGTCAACAAGACTACAGCGACATCCACCAGACGGATTTTCAGGCTCGCATTGACTTGGTTCGCACCCCTCGCCATTATGATCCTGTGGAGCTGTGTCATATTACCGAGAAGGAAGAGCGTCCGGTTGAGACTGAGGGTCGAGAGAATGTATTGCTGATGACGGGTATCCATAATCGCATCCAACGTCTCCTTCAAGACGTTGCTCTTCATGGCTTGCTGAATGCACAGATCATCAAGAATATCCACAAACAGTGGAGCAGTAAGGATGTGGCAGGTTATTCCCACCACTGTCGAGTCGTCGCTATGCAGGTTGATAAGATTGTCCTTGTGATGCTTGGGCAGGGGTTTGATCATCGACCTGTCTGTAAAGTCCTTGTCCACAGACTGTAGTAGCAGACAGCATCGCCAGATGGCTGTTATCCACAAACCGAGCGCCTTCTGCCTTGACGCTTCTTCGGGTGTTGGTGTGGTCCTCTTGGCGCGTTCCTGCAGCTGAATGAGCGAATCTGTCCTCAGGAGGATGCCAGTCCTGACATCCTTGTAAAACTGGCCGCTGTTGAGTATCCTGATGATCAAGGTCGTTCCCCTATCCATCATCTGCTTCCGGATCGCCGCATTAACCGTCTCGGGTAGGCGATACGTGTTGGTGTCGACATAAGCCATCAGAAAGCGGAGCTCTGGTCCCGAGACGTAGAGCTCCTTGCTCTTTGGATCGCAAAAGGGTGGTCTGGCTGACCGGGCAATCGCCTTGCCTTTTGAGCCTATTGCGGGGAACATCCTGTTATTGAGGTTGGCGTCACTTTGGTGTCCTGAAATGGTCGTAATGCACAACTGAAGAAGCCGCAGCAGGGCAGCTGCTGAGAGGTCTGCATATCGCGCGTGGAGAAGAGCCATCTGGAAGGGAGCTTGCATCACCGGCTTTTGGTTTAACGTTGGTGAAGCAGACTCTGTTTCTAGGGCGGGTGAGGGTATATTTGGCGAGTCTGTGGGGCTCGGCGCGTTGCTCTCTGAAGCGGCGATGATAGTCTTGGAGAGCAGCAGCTTGCAGAGTGTGGCTAGTCGCCAGCTGTCCCCGGGACAGGTGAGAGGGTCATGGAAGCGGATGAGTAGAAACGCGAGCTTCAAGTTCCTAACGAGGCTCTGCGCCGGTGTCGCTGGCAACTGAGCTGCGAGAGTATCCCAGTCCGCGCGCTGCTGGTCGCGCGCTGTGCGTCTCGCATAGACCCGGCGCCAGAACTGCTGTATCCTGGAAGCGGCATTTTCCTGAAGCGCATTCTGCTGCTCCAGCTTCTTTTGCCCACTCCGGGCTAGCCTGTCTGCCTTTGCCTGGGCGATAAGGGCGGCCTTCTTGTCTGCCGTAGCGCCTGGACGAGGCTGGAACATGAAGGGGTGTGGATGGCGAGAGAGAGGACAGGCCGAGAGGTGAGAATTGGGACAGCGACGAACGAGGTGATGAGGCAATTGGACGTGAGAGAGACAGAGAGGGAGAGAGATGTGTCTGTGGGGTGATGCGCAACGAACAAGAGTGAATGAAGCGCAACGGTGTGTGGGTGCAGCAGAAATAAAAGGGGGGGGGGGGGGGGGGGGGGGGGGGGGGAACATTTGGGCCCTCAGCCAGCCTGTGCAAAAAAAAAAAGCGCAAAGCCCATTCATTCCAGCACTCATCCTTCTCGTTTTCTCTGCTCCCGACAGACATCCATTGCACTCCCGCCATGATCAGCCTCCAGGGAACACTCTCAGTCTACAATCCCCAGACACGCCTGACCATGTTCGAATCCGGGCCCGAGAACTCGCCCAACGCCGTGGTCTTTATTGGCGGACTCCTGGACGGCTACCACGCCCTGCCTTACCTCCCGCTCCTCTCCGAGGCCCTGGCTGACCAGCTGGGCTATTCCCTGATCCAGGTCATGCTCTCAAGCAGCCACATGGGCTACGGCACCTCTTCGCTGCAGGAGGACGTTCGGGAGCTGGACATCCTCTTCAGCTTTTTGCGGGACGTCAGGGCGAAAACGCGTCTGTTCATCATTGGACACTCAACTGGCTGTCAGGACGCCATATTCTACGCCATCTACGGCCAACACAGGGCGGCTATCCATGGAATGGTGCTTCAGGGAGCTGTGTCAGATCGCGAGTTCATGGCTTCCTCCATCGACATGTTCAGCGAATATCTGCATATGGCACGAACCATGATCAACGATGGCAAGGTAACTTTGACCCGCATTTTTGTTCGCGTCAAAGAAATTTTCGTTCCTTCCCCCGGGCACTCAATACGAAGTCATTTTTTTTTACTAGGGCCAGGAACTCATGGTCAGGGAGGTTGATGTCGCTCCAGTTACAGCCTATCGGTTCAATTCTTTGGCTTCCATCGGGTGAGTTCACTATAAGTGCCTCGCTGCAGGTGCTTTGACCTTTTTTTTTTGGCATAAGGAGTGTCTACTTATCCGCATTCTCAAAACACTACAGAGGCGACGACGACATGTTCAGCTCTGATATACCACAGGAAACGATGGCTGCCCTGTTCAATCAAGTCAAAATACCGCACATCTTTGCACATTCAGGCAAAGACGAGTATATACCCGAGCATGTCCACAAGGAGCAGTTAATCAACAAATTGGCGGCGAGTCCCAGCTGCCGCGGATTCGTCGTGCTACCTGAAGCAAACCATGCCATCTCGGATGCATCCTCCCAGGCAAAGTTTTGTGAAGTTGTCGTCCAGTTTCTGCGCCAAATCTCACAGGAGGCAGATCAGTTTGAGCGCACACAGCAAGAGTCATTCAACGTGCTATCCCTTTAAGAGAATGAATACAATACTATAGACAGCAGATCGAGCGCTCACAGTAGAAGTAGACTATATAGATAGGCCTGGGTCGCTTTATTTAATATGCGTTGACTTCAATGAATGGGTGATAGATTCCTCCTCACTCTCCTCCTCGCTTTCTTCTAGTTGACTTTCTACTTCCTCCTCCTCTTCTTCGTCTTCTTCGCTGTCGTCATCACCCTCTTCGCTGCTCACCCCTTCCTCATCACTGTCTTCCTCGTCGCTTCCAAAATCGCTGCCATCGTCATCCCCGAAAGCTACCATAGAGTGGTTTGAATTGCGGACCATCAAATCGTCGTCACTGTGTTCACCCTCGTGTCGGTCATTGTGTTCCTTCTCAATCATGGCAAGATATTCGTTCTGAGCGGCAATCACCGAAGCAGAGTCCGTGCACTTGGAGTATTTTGACAACAGCTCACTGTTCGAATGGGCGGAGCAAATAATATACGCCAAGGTTAGTTTTCGTTCAATAGATTTCAAATGCTGCTGCTGCTGCTGCCGTTGTTGTTATTGTTGTTGTTGTTGTTGTTGTTGTTGTTGTTGCCAGTGGCATACTTACGCATTGACTTTCTTGAACGCATGACCCCACTTGAACTTTCCAAGCAGTTCATCACCATACTCGTCAAAGCCAGTGATGTAAAAGCACGCCGCCAAGGCTTCCACACAGTTCAGCTTCCATGGCTTGCCGTAATTGACTGGGTTGGTGGCGATCAGATATGGCACTATTTTCAGCATTTTCACAAGGCAAAAAATCAGATAGACCCTCCCTCTTGTTAACCATATGTGTCTAAGGAACGTACTCAGAGAAGCAAGTATGTCCATGATCGGTATGCTGGCTATCAGCCTTTTAGACGCTTACAAAGTCGATCATGTCCTGCACGGAGTTTCTTGAAAGGTACATCGCCCAACTTTGCCCATGAACAGTCAACAACAGCTAGTCCATGCTCCTGAACGACTTCCCGATCTGACGGCGACACTGCTTGCTCGCCATTAGGTCTACAGCAAAAAAAAAAAAAAAAAAAAGAGAGAGTTTAGGCACAGTCGTCGCCTTCACACATTTGATACTCCTGAAAGAAGACCCTGGTAGACTCTTTTTCGTTTCCTCAGCTCTCCAAGAAACAACATAGCAACACCGCTACTCACGTCATGCACACTCCTCGGAACCGCTGGTTGATTTTGAGGGTCTCGACCATGCCCAGGCGGACCAATTTCTTTCCTGAACAGCGCTTGGGATCGCAGTGCTCAAAGTCCCACATTCCCAGAGGCATAGGGATGGTGCTCTTAATGCGCTCTACAAAAAAACAGGTAAAGCAAACGCACGTCAGATCCGCATCCTTCAAAAGAATATCCTCCCGCTTTCCGTGCTGTCCAAGAAAAAAAAAAGGACGTTACCGCTCTTGTCGTCTCCGCGGAGTATGTCATGCGCGTTCTCAGCGCCGGCGTCTCTAAAATGTACGTTGTGAGCAGTTAGCTTCCTGTATCTGTCAAGATAGGGCATCAGGGTTGCTGAGCTGGGGCACAATAAGAGTTGGAGAAAGACAGGCAAAGAATTAAAGTACCTGTCCTTGTGGTGGTTCAAGTGGCTCTTGCCTCCTCGGCCACCCCGACTGCCTCCACGGCCTCTACCTCGACCACCGCCATGGCCTCTCCCGCCTCCTCCACCTCCGCCTCCGCCTCCTCGCTTGTCGTTCTTTCCCATGATGTGTCGAATGGAGTGTGGGTGGGGTCAGGGTCTATGCTGAAGAATGGGTAGAGCATGCCCGTTGAGCGGTTGGCCAAATAGGCATCAAGTGGCGTTAAGGGTCAGAAAGCAGTCCTTGTTTACGCTTGCTTTTTTTTTTTCTTTTTTATCTAGTGCATCAATGCAACCTTGTCGCTCGTCTCTCTCACATCACCCACACTCTTCATCGCAATGGTACCTACAGCCTGGCCAGAAGCCCTCCTGCGCCCTCCTCTTCCTCTCGTATCCGTGACCTGACCCCTGTTCGCTAATCGTATCATACCTCATTGCACCTTCTTCCTCCCTTTGGCTCGACTAGATTCGCAGACAGACCCGCCTCAGACGTGAATATCTCTACAAAAAGTCCCTCGAGGGCAAGGACAGACAGATCTTTGAGCGGAAGCAGGCTGTCAAGGATGCCATCGCCTGTATGCTCCCTGTTGCAACTCGTTATTTGTTCCACCACTGAACCCGCCAACGTCGTTTGCTCCTTCCGTTGTACAGTTTCCACTCAACACAATTTGTTGCCTGTTTTGTTTTGTATATTTTTTTTAGCTGGTAAGCCCGTACCAACCGAGCTCAGGAACGAGGGCGCCGCATTCACAAAGGAGCTGCAGTACGACGAGGCTCAGGAGGACCCCACATCCCACATCGACGACGAGTATGCCCGTGCAGGCGTCTACGATCCCAAAGTCCTCGTCACCACCTCGCGCGACCCCAGCAGTCGTCTCCAACAGTTTGCCAAGGAAATGCGTCTCGTCTTCCCAAACTCTCAACGCATCAACCGTGGAGGACACGTCATGAAGGAACTCGTTGACGCCTGCAAAGCCAACGATGTCACAGACCTCATCATCCTGCACGAACATCGTGGAGAACCCGACGGCATGATCGTCTCTCATTTCCCTCACGGACCCACCGCCTTCTTCACCCTCAACAACGTCGTCCTTCGCCATGACATCAAGGACCACGGTACCGTCTCGGAGGCATTCCCACATCTCATCTTCAACAACTTTACCTCCAAACTCGGAAGGAGAACAGCCGACATTCTCAAGTACCTGTTCCCAGTCCCCAAGGAAGACAGCAAACGGGTCATGACCTTCTCCAACGACAATGATTTCATCTCTTTCAGACACCACGTCTTTGTCAAGACGAGTCATAAGGATGTACAACTGGCTGAAGTTGGACCAAGATTCGAAATGAAGCGTACGTATATCTCACTGCTGTTGGCTATGGCTCGTGAGAAAGAACTCAGGAGAATGGAATGGTGCGCCCCACCCTCTGACTGACCCTTTCATCGTTCTATTCTTTTATCGTTACCATCACAGTTTTCCAGATCAAGGCCGGAACAGTGGACTTGACAGACGCAGACACGGAATGGGTCTTGCGTCCATACCAAAACACGGCCAAGAAGCGTACCCAGCTCTAGTCGCCGCCGTCTTCATAACCGTCGTCGTCGCCGCAGTCGATCGCATTCTTGCCGTTCCCTCCCTCGTTCTGTTCACCTTCATCAGCATCTTAGAAAGATTCCTTGTACAATAAGCATTTTTATTTCTGAAAGAAACATCTTGAAAAAAAAAGAGAGTCGTATGCATATTCAGCTTTGATCGTGTTGTGTGTTCCTTAACGGAATCCCGAAAAGGAAGCCTTGCTTCGGTCAACATTTCCAAAGCCAGCTCCTGCACCAGCTCCAGCACCGGCTCCAAATCCACCTTGCTGCTGCTGAGCTGGCTGACCAAAGCCGCTAGCCTGCTGCTGGTTAGCTGATCCAAAGACGCTTTGTCCTGACCCCATGCCGCCCTGGGCAGCTCCGAATCCGCCTCCGGTGCCGAATCCGCCAGATCCTGATGCGCTAGCTCCGCCAAAGGCCGACGACCCACCTCCAAAACCAGACGTAGTATTGTTGCTACCTCCAAACCCACCACCAGTTCCAAAAGCAGACGACGTGCTGTCACCTCCGAATCCGCCGCTGTAGAAGGAGAACAAAATAAGAGCCAAGAACCAACAGCAAGCAATCGTTAATATCGGATGCAATTTGCCATTCCAAACGCCCGTCCCAGTCATGTATCATTCCTAGCACTCGACAGGGTCCTCCTCCCAGTCCACTTACCCAGTTCCGAATGCACTGCCTCCGCTGCCAGAGTCACCAAATCCACTGCCTTGACTGGCAGATTGGTCCAGGACATTGGTGCCACTCTGCGCCAAAGCGGCAAATGCGTTCGTATTAGAGCTAGTAAAATACAAGGAGACTTCAGTGGTTAAAATCCTGACACCTCTGACTTGTACATAATCAGAGAACACCCACAGCCTTGTTACCCACCTGGCAAAGTTGCTAAAATTAGACTGCGTGGCTGCCGAAGCAAACGCGCTGGCTTGCGGCTTTCCGAAACCTCCGCTGATCTGCGAGGGTTGTCCGAATGCCGTTTGCCCAAACGCAGAGCCGCCCAGCTGTGCTGTTTGGCCGAACGCAGTGCCACCACCGAGGTTCGAGGTTTGACCGAATGCAGAGCCGCCACCAAGAGTTTGGGCAAATGCAGTGCCACCGCCACCAAGGCTAGAGGTCTGACCAAAACCAGATGTAGCAGTCGAAGTCTGCCCAAATCCACTTCCAAACGTGGACGTTTGGGCAAATCCAACAGCGGGAGTGGAGGTCTGCCCGAAGCCCGTCCCAGGAGTTGAAGTGTGCCCGAAGCCCATTTCGAGAGTTGAGGCCTGCCCGAAGCCGGTTCCAGGAGTGGAGGTCTGACCAAAGCCAGTTCCAGGAGTCGAGGTCTGACCAAAGCCAGTACCAGGAGTCGAGGTTTGACCAAAGCCAGTACCAGGAGTCGAGGTCTGCCCGAAGCCAGTTCCTGGGGTCGAGGTCTGTGCGAATCCAGTTCCTGGCGTAGAGGTCTGGCCAAAGGCAGATCCTCCAGAAGCCCACGAGGTAGGCGCCGATGTCAGAGTTGAGGGCTGTGAGGTGAAGGCGGACGTGGTAGCGACTCCGGATTTAGGACCTGCCGCTGTTGTACCACTGACTCCGAAACTAGCAGTCGATGCCCAGCCCACGGTGGGTGCGGATGTCTGGCTCACATTAGCCCACGAAGATGATGTCGAGGTAGATCCCCAGGGACTTGTAGTTGACTTGGGCTTTTCGCCTTGATCGCCAGCTCCAAGAGACAGACTGAACGAGTCCAAAGCTCCTGCACTGTCCTTCGTCTCAAGGGTGCCAAATCCTGACAGTGGCCCGGGCGTCGAGTCGCGAATTCTAGGAGCTGGTGAGTCATCATTGTCTGATTCGGCGCTGTCCTCCTCCGCTGTCGTGTTGGAGTCCATCGAATCCCGTGATTCCTTTCTACGGCGCGGAGGCTTTACAAACGGCGCTTCAAAGAAACCCCCAGTAGCCGCCTTCGTGTGTAGAGAACCAAATCCGGACAATGGTGCAGGGATTGTGTCGCGCCCTCTCTGGACTGGCGAATCATCATTGTCCGAAGCAGCATTGTCCTCCTCATCTGTCGTGTTAGAGTCCAGCGAATCTCGCGATTCCTTTCGACGGCGCGGAGGCTTTACGAATGGCGCATCAGCGATCTTCACAGCCGCCTTCATATCCAACGCAAGCGACTCCGAGATAGAGTCCGCAGCCACGGTTCCAAATGAAGATGAGAGCGAGGTCACATCCCTGGGTTTGCTGCCCAAGCCGGCTTTGGAAAGATCAAGGTCGGACTCCTCCAGCTGAGATGCCTTTTCAACAAGACTGAATGATTCCCGAGACGATGTAGAAGAACAGCTGTTCTCATCTGACCTTTCGAAAGCTGCACTAGAGCGTCCAACCTGAATGGCAGTCAAGGCCGACTCTTTGTCACTGTCGTCTCCGCCATCATCCGCCTCTCCCTGCCCGTCCTCACTTGATCCGCCGTGCTGATCCTCGAATCTGCCCTGTTCGTCTTCTGCATCGCTATTGTGTTCGCCTTCAACAGAGGATCGGTCGTTCTCGTCACTGTCCTGCTCCTGGTTCGAATCCCGCAGTGCTTGAGCTCCTGTAGAGGTAGTAAAAGCAGAGGGAGAAGCTGCCTTTACAGCACTCTCAGAGCCTTTAGAATCATCTTGACCCTTGGACGCACCAAACAAGGACTTTGACGCAAAAGGGGATGTAGAACTAGCCGCGACTGAAGGCGCGCCAAAAGCGAAGGAGGCTGTCGATCCAAAGGTGTTGGAGCTGGATGCAGCACCAAATGCAGACTGCGTTTTGGGTGTGGCTTCAGGCTCCTTGGCGCTCTTGCTGGCTGCGGTAAAGAACGAGAATGCAGGCTTGGATGACTCGCTCGACCCCATCGTCGAGGTCGGTTCTGCGGCTTTAGGTCCAGTGGCAGGGAATGAGAATCCTGGCGCAGCCCACGCGCTCTTGGACGGTGTCTTTGGCTCGTCCTTAATCGCGGCCGCGCTCTGGTCATTGAGCCCGTCTGCCTCTGTTGCTTGCTCGTCTCCCTCAGGCTCCTCGTGTTCCTCGTCCTGTCCATCCTCATCTTCGTACTCATCTCCCGCGTCGTCATAGTCGCGTTGGTCAGCCTCTGATCCCCATGTGTCGGTGTCGGTCTCAGACCCTTCACCAAGGTCATAGGTTTGTCCATCGTGCTCGTATCGGCCTTTGCCAGCGTCATTCTGGTCATATTCCGCGTCGTCTGCATCGCCTTCGTCCTCATTTGCATACTCCTCCTGGTACTCTTCCTCCTCTTCCTCTTCCTGCTCCAATCTGTCATTGTTGTCAACCTCGTCTTCCTCTCCATCCCTAGCGTCTTCAGCCTCCTTCCACTTGCTCGGTTGTTCCGTGCTCGGAGGCGTTATCAAAGACGGCTGAGTAGACGCTGCGGGGGCTGGTGCCGTCGCCTTGGGCAATTGGAAGCCGGTGAACGCCTTGGGGGTCTCGTTAGCTGGTTGAGGGGCGCCCCAGGATGGAGCCGTAGTGGCCGTTGGAGTAGGTGATGAGGTAGGCGCCGATACATTAAATCCAGCGAATCCCGCTTGCTTGTTGACTGGCGAGGTGCCAAAGACTTGTTGAGCGGGCGCAGTTGAAGCAGAGGATGCAAAAAATGGCGATCTAGTCGTGCTCGCGGGGCTAGCAGCGGGCTGAGCAAGCGAGAATATAGGCTGGGGTGCGCCGAACGACGGTGGTGCTTGGCTTGAACCAAACGAGGGCATCTGGACAGTCTGCTGAGCCGGGGCAAGAGGTGTCGCAGCAGGGGTCGAAATTGCGAATGAGGAGGGTGGAGGCGCGAATCCGGTAGCGCTGCCAATAGTTGACGCCTCGGTCTGAGCGGGGATCGCGGCCGAGAGTAGCTTCTTTGTCTCCAAGCGGCGTGGCTCTGTTGCAGGCACAAAATCTGTTGCCTCAGCACGCGGAAGGACAAACAAGGCCTTGTCCTGTGTGCTCTTTCCCAGATCCGTCAGGAGAGGCTGCGCCTGCTTGTTAGACGTGAAAACTCTACGGAGCAGGAAAGCAACATCCTCTTTTGCTCTGGTTGAGGGCCGTTGATCTGGCAAGGACGAAAGTGAGGCCGAGAGATCAAATCTCTTGCGAGGCTTTGTGGAAGCTGCGCTTGCCCCAGGTGTTGCCCTAACGCTAGAGCCGGCAGTCGGGTTGCGAGACTCAGATATCGCCAGTTGGTTGAGTTCATCTGAAAGCTGATCAAGATCCGCCTGTCGGCTAAGGAGGGTCCCGCTAATATTGCGAATCGTGCGACGGATGCTATCCAACGTCGGGCCGTCTGCATCATGCCCCTGGCGCATTTTGGAAGCCTTCGCGTTCAAAGCTTCGACATAGTCCTCCAACTCGCGAAGGCGGCCGTCCACAATATCGAAGGACTTCTTCATGTGTTCCTGCTTGCTGAGTTGGGCTGGATTCAACTCGCTGGCCATGACCATCTGGTGCAGATCAGGGTCCAAACGGGCTTTCAGTAGCTTGCCAATCTCCTCCTTCTTGTTTGTCACTACCGATCACCCAGGAAACAAAAAAAAAAAGAAATATACTTAGCAAAACCGGAAAAAAACATCGTCATTTACAACTAGTTCGGCCAATCTTTTACAGTAGCAGAACTGTTCTTCACTTACCCTTGATAAGATCAGCTCGAAGGCTGACAAATTCGGTGAGCACGGATTCGGCCAGGGACTTGGTGTTCTGAGCCGTATGGATGCGCTTTTGGATGACATCTCTAAACTTGTCGAGCTCAAAAAACACATGCTCGCGTGCCTTGACAAGTGCCTCCGTCTCCTTGACATGGCTGTGAAGTGTCTTGAGCTCTTCCGTCATGGCCTGGTACGTTTGTTCAAGGTGTCTAGAGAGCGCATCCATCGCTGTACTAACTTTAGGCACAGGGGCGGAAGGCTCTTCGTCGACAGCCTTACTGCGGCTGATTTTAGCGGGCACTTCCTTCTCATCCAGGATCTTTTGCATCTCATTCGATACTTTCGAGGCCACAGGCTTGCTTTGCTGGAAGCTCGGGTTGCGATTGACAACGGGGTTAGGAGGAATGGACGCAGGCGAAGCACGCGGCTGATTCGAGAAAGTTGAGGGACTTCCAAAGGTCTGGGTTGTCGTTTGAAACGCTGATTTTGAAGCCGCAGGAGCGGTGAACAAAGACTTCGAAGAAGTTGGTGCTGCGGGGGCGATGGTGGGTGTGGATGCAACCTTTGCTGGAGGTCCTGCTGGTTTCGAGCTGGATGTCGGCGTGGCGGCTCCTGGGATGGGTTTAGAGCCCACCATGCCTGGATAGGGCTGCGCAGCTTTCAAACACTGTACGTGGATGATGTGGTATCCAGCTAAGCGACCGTTCTCGTTTAGCATGTAGAGGACAGGGCAGGCGGGTACCTCGGGTCCTTCCTCCTCGCGTGGCGGAAGTTTTTTGGTCGAGGTCAAATCCAATCCCATGCCGATACAGATGCCATCAAAGTCGGGGAGCAGGGGTCGTCCTGTATCATCAAGATCCAGTTCTGCCCACTCTCCCGTCGAAGTTATTCCAATGGAGGAGATATCGTTGGCTGCGTAGCTCGTCACGGTCATGACATTCTTGTTGTCGTCCCCCCTAGTTTCCAATAGAAAACAAACAAAAATAGGTTAATTTGAATCATCCGCTGTTAGCGGCCACCAAGAAGATAGAGGAGAAATGAGCTAAGAGGGTCTGAAGTCCATCACTTACCATGCCTTCAAGGCTGGAGACATGATATAGCCCTTCGCGTCGTAAGGGGTGTCCTGATCGGGGAAGCACAGCTCAATGAACTTTGTAACCTTGGGCGCGGACGGGTCTTCGCGAGAGATGGCACAAACATTGACTGAGCCATCGGCCGGTGAGCTGTAAGCGACCACAAACACGGCTGTTTCGATCCAGTTCACCGTGAGCACTGCAACAGGCGCGTACCGATAATAAGGGACAAAGACAGGTCATTAGAGTCCTGTCCCCATAGCCGTGGTTGTTCCACTTTGGTCCCGCATTTCACCTTCATCACACAACTCACCTGCGTTGCCTTCGTTCTCGCTGTCGGGGAGGTGCTCTTTCTTCAAGGCGCCTGCAGGGTCGATCTGACAAAGACGGCCGGTATCCGTTCCGCACATAATCTGTTTGCCTTTGGCGGACCACGATATGGCCGTGTACTTGTGCTTGTCAATCGACACAACCACATTTCCATCCATCTGAATCATTTTGAGAGTCTTGTCTTCAAACAATACTGCTGCAAGTCCATTCTTGTCGACTGATGGGTTGGGGCGGATATCGCGAATCTCGGCTCCTAGAGAGAGTGTCGCCTCTGGCTTGGCACCATTGCGCTATTGATATACGAGAATAAGGGCCGTTAATCACCTCGAGGAAAAAGGAAACCCCACCCACCACGCGCGTCGAAAAGGTATCAAGATATTCCCACTTACATTGCCAAGGAGACTTGCGGCGCTGTACAGCAGTACTTGGCCGCCCTTTAAGGCAACGACGACTGTCAACTCGTCTGCCGAGAGTCTGATAATGCGCACAGAGTTCTCAGGCAGCACAACCTTGGTAGCCGCGTTGAACATGTTGTCCTCGTCAGGAGCGCCTTGCTCAAAGGCGTCTCTCAAGTTCGATAGCTTATCAAACACGAAGCCTGGTTCAGGGCAAAACACCGCGAGTTAGTCACAGAGGGCGTATCCATCTTGACAAAATCGCGCAGTTCTTTTAAGCATACCATCGCTGATGCCTGCCACAAAATATCCGTATGTGTTGGATAGGGCAAAGAGCTGGGCCTTGTCGGCTGCGCCTTTCTGCAAAGGCTTGTCGGTGAATGAGAGGTTGACGGCCTTCTTGATCTGCTCGTAGCGAAGATTCTGTTGTTGTCGAAAGTTTCAGCAAGGAAAGACAGCATCCAATGTGGTTAGGAGTCTTTGCATCTCGTTGCGAAGGGCTAGGCACTGGAATTGCCGTTGTAAACGCGTACGCTTTATGCAGGCCACGACGGTGGAACTTGCCTCGTTTCCTGAGAATGCCGCCTCTACCACGGTGGGGTTGGCAGCCATGGCGGATGAATGCCGGTCAATAAGGGACGCAAAAAGCGCTGTCGTTGGTTGCGGGTCGTGGTCCGAGGGTGAGAGCGAGGGTGGAGGACTGTGGACAGCAACAGCAAGGACAATGATGGCAACAATGGGACTGGAGGTATGGACGCAAAAGAAAAATAAAACAGTCAAAAGGGCGACGACCAAATGGCCCGTGTTTTGAGGAGGAGCACGTCTCGTGTGCCCCTTAAAACCACCATCTTCTCTCATCCATCGCTTACTCCGCACGGCGAGTAAGCCCAAATGTATGTCGTGCCTCGCCAGCAGCGGCAAGAGAGTGTCTAGCAAACTATTTTATTATTTGTAGTACTGAAAGCTGTATGTTGTTGTGGTGGGAAGAGAAAGATACAGAAATGAAAAGGAGGGCGGGGGTGTGGATATGTAGAAGAGAGGCACTGGGAGTGGGATATGTATATTCGTGACAATCTTGCAAGAAACCGCCTCAAGAGGCTTCAGCAGTAGAGCGGCGGAAGCTCAGCCCACCAAACATGCTGTTACGCGTCGACTGACTCCTCTTCAGCTTGGTATCGCCCTCCGCGACCATAAACTTGCGCGTTCCGTACGCGTTAGTCGCGGGTGCACTAGGGACAACGCCTGCATTCGCTGCCTTCTCACTTGGCCAGCCCTTGCGGACCAACGCTGCGGGTCGTGCAGACGACGTTGACTCGCGCCCAGACAGCGTTGAGTTCAGTGTATCAGAGCTACCGCGGCGAATCACACCACGCGTCGGGCTATCGGGCATATCGCCTGATCCACGGCGACCCATCTCCGTGCCATCGTCCGAGAGCATCGACAGCTGTGCAGAGGCTCTTGGTGATGGTGACCCGCTTCTTGACGTAGCCATGTTCATCATGGCTACCTCTCCAAGCGACTTTCTGAAGCTGCGACCACGGCCGAGACTGGCGGACGATGCTGCAAAGGCTGCATTCATCTCCAGCTCCTTGACCTTCTCCTGAAGTGTATGACGCTCTACCTGACCTTCCAACCACAGACGCTTCGTCTCCTCAAACTGCTCACGCATCACGCTCAACTGCTTCTCGAAAGCGTCCCGTTCCTCAACAGAGGTATCGCGCTCATGACGAAGTCCGTCAATCTCCATCGCCATCTCCATCTTCTTGTTCTGGAGGAGCATCTGATTGTCCTGAAGCATACCCATGGCTTCCTTCGAGTCGACAAGGACCTTCTCGATGGTCTGTGTCTTCTGTCTCTGAGACTCAACCTCGTTCATGGCCTCCAGGATCGATACCTTGGCGCGCACAAGTTCATCAGTGACATGAGAAAGTTCACGCTCCGTCACCGCAAGACGGTGAGCAAGTTCCTCTTGGCTGCCGCCCATGGACGATATGGAGGAAGCCTTGGTCTCGAGATCGAGTGCCGTCATTGAATCTTCCAGGTCCTCGTCGCGGGAATGGTTGGACCAGGTTGAGCTGTCTCCCATCTTGCCGTCCTCATGGACTGTAAGGCGAGGCGACGACATCACCACGGACGAAGCGGCATCGCTCTGGCTCATCACCGAGGGTGACATGGCGCTCATCATCGAGGCGCGATTCTGTTGGCGTTCCATATCCGAGACCTTCTTGCGGAGTTGATCCACCTCCTCCATGTACTGCATCTTTTCCATCTTGGCGAGAACGAGGCCCTCAGTGACCTCAACGTGGTCTCGCTGAAGAGTGGAGAGTGCCTTGGCCAGATCCTGAATCTGCTCTAGAAGCATGGCGTCCGCGTTGTTGGATCGTGCAGAGCTCAATGGCTCCGATGACTCCTCATCATCCGCATCGTTCAGCGCCAAACTGGCGGTAGAGCCAAAGGAGGCGGCAATCGAGAGGCGGCTGCCACCGCGTTTCAGTTTGGGTGATGACTTTGGCTTAGCCGCGGGCGAAGGGGAAGGTGTGGGCGAGGGCACCTTGATCTCCTCAGGCTTGGACTTTGACACGCCAAAACGGTCCTTGAAACGCTTACTGGTCACTTCGCCGGCGCGCTTCTGCTGATCCTCCAGCTCTGCCAGATAGGCCATCGCCAGGGCATCCAGCTTGTCCTTGGAAATCTCTGACGACAAGGCCATGGCGTCCTTAATGACGCTACCTGCGTTGTCCTCGTAGACATCGTACAGTTTGGACGACAGAACCTCGAGAAGGTCCTCAAATTCCTGCAGCTGCATCAGCTTTTCCTCGTTCTTTTTCAAAAACGCAACCGCCACCCGCATAATTGTCTCTGGGGCACCCTCTGTAAAGACGACATCATAGACTCTGAGGACGAGCGGGAGGGGGTAGGTGTAAGCAAAGAGGGAAAGGAACCATTGCGACGCATACATGGCTGCGTGGATGGAGTGGAAAGAGAGGTGGGCATGCAGCATTGGCAGGTGCTCCGACAGCAGGGCTGAGAACTGGTAGAGGCGCAACTGAAGACCCTCCATGTTCAGTGTGAACATGGTTCGCATGTCATATGTCTCCATTAGACGAACAAACACACAGAAGGCTTCTTTTTCGTCCATCTAGTTGAAACACAGGCAAGCATGGGAAGACAGTTTAGTCAATACATGTCAAAAGCTATATTAGCACATATGCAGGGAGCCACTGACAGTACAAGAAGGCACTTACATTCATGAGCAAGGGTCCAACCAGGAATCCGAGGCCTTGGCAGTATCCAACATGAGGATCATAGAGCGAGTACGCCTTGAGGATGTTACCGAGCATCTCCTGTCCCTTGCCACCCTCCTCCTTGAACATGTCGACCTGAGGGAATGTTCTTGCGAGATCACGCTGGATGATGCGCTCATAGGGCGAGTGCTCCTTCAGGAGCTGGGTATACATGGTCTCGAGATACGTCGACGTGGCCTGGGACATGGATTGCCAAATCAGGCCGCGCAGCTTGGAAGGCAAGCCCTGGCGCACCCTGGCGGACAAGAGATGGGGCAACTTGCTGGCGACAGCGTTGTAGTCCTGAACGAGCATTCCCCAGAACTCCCAATCAATCTCCTCATCACCGGCCTGGGGCTCCAACACCGAGGCCAGCGAGGACATGGGGTCGATGGTCTCCGAGTTGGGGCTGTTGAGGGTGGTCGAGTCGGCAATGAGGCGATGAAGAGTGCTGAGATTTCCCTTCAGGATGTTGGACTCGATGCAGATCGACTTTGGGTCCGTGTCCAGTAGTCCATTCTGTCGTTCCAATCGCGCAAGCAGGAAAGAGGTCGAGTCCTATGCGTGCGTTCAGCAGTAATGGTGCATACGAAGCATGCAAGAGAGCTAAAATTAGAACACTTTGTTCGGTCCGTCCGTAGCACTTGTACGACCGAAAAGGCAGTAGCAAGCGAGCGTGTCCACACCATGGGATGTGCTTGGGCCAGGTGCTTTGCAGAGCGATCTCATGCCAAAACACAGAGCGGATAACGAAAATAAAAAAAGGTCGCCGACGATCGCTTACCTGTGGTGGCAGGAGGCTGTTTTGCTCCTCGAGCTTGTGGAGAAGCTCGACGTCCACGGCGCTTTCCTCCGATCGGCAGGGCGCGCCCTTCAGCTTGGAGAAGTGGCCCTTGGGCTGTGGCAGCAGGAAGCCCAGGGTCGTGTTGCTGTTCAAACGAGCCCTGCTGGCTGCTGTCGAGGGCGATGCGAGGAAAGAGGCAGAGGAGCCAGCCATTCTGGGATGTAGGCTCGAGTCGAGGCCATGTGAAAGCGACTCGGAGGAGGCACCGTCGAGGATATCGTCAAGCATTCTTCTGAACGAGGCAACGTGGTCCTCTTCGTCGGCGGCAGATGTTGCTTTCAAAGCGTCTAGAGCGAGCGGCGCGAGAGGGCAAGAGGGAAAGAAGGCAAGAAGGTGAGATGCGAGTTGTGGAGGGGTGAGTGAGGCGTGTCGGACTGGTGTGCATAATGCGCCACTACGCCTGCTGTCCTCTCTTTTGCTCTTCATGCAGAGCAGGGCGAGTCTATTGCACGCCGTCTCCTGAATCCCTGGTTGACTCAATGTCTGCTCTATCCCTCCTTGCTCGCCCCTCCCCTCTTCGCCCTCAGGCATGGGCACTCCAGAACATCTGGCGGAGAACCTATATGTGCTACGTGTGCACCTCCTGCCTGATTTTGCCTCTCTTACTCGCCTCCTTTCTTCTCCCCTCGCCTGCCCTGGGATAGACTTTATGCGATGGTGATGCTGACAGCGATCACTCACGAGATCGAGTTGTCCCGGCGTCGATGCTGGAGGCGGGGATGAACCCTGCTGCCGAAGGGGTGGTCCTTGCACGGCCACCCTCTCCTCTGCCTCCTTACTGCCAAAAGAGACAAGGAAGGGGGGGCGTTCATATAGCATTCCCCCTCGCTTAATATGGCCATGCCTGCCTCGTGTCCCCGCCAGGGAGCACGGAGGTGGGCGCGAACAGGATGGCAGCGCAAGATGGCGCAGAGTGGCAGCAGATAACACGCAATAAGCAAAAAAAAAGGTTGTTGGAAAAAGAACCTTACGGCTGTGGGAGAGAGTCGAGTCAAAATAGGGTTGCGCTCAATCGTATTGGCTGGCCAGTTTCAGGTCAAGGTGGGCACGGGCGGAGAGAGAGAGAGGGGCCAAGGGAGAGACCACCTTGGACGCGTGGGTGGCGAGAGAGCAGACAGAGAGAGCGAGAGAGCGAGAGAGGGAAAGGTGGATGGAGCAAACAATAGAGGGTGCAACAGGGAGGAGTGCGAGGTGGAACAAGGGTGTTCTAGGAGAGGAAGTGAGGAAAGAAGAAGAAAAAGAAAAAAAAAAGAAAAAACTGATGGGTACAAAAAAAAAAAAAAAAAGGCTGATCTCTACTGTCTCCATTTTGTCCGTTGAAGGAAAAGAGAGTATGTACCAAAAGGACTGGCACGCGCTACGGGCTGGATGATGCGTTTTTTTAAACTTGGTCTGGGTCACCCATGCTCATAAAGCAGACTACTTGAGCAGACTACGTATATGCGAAAATGAAATAACTGCCTCTTGCGCACGCTTGCACCCTCCGCACACCGTGGTCGAGAGTGAAAAAACAATCGGGCGTGTACATGTACTCCGCGGCGCGCCCCTTTTGCACCCTACGCCCGTTGAGAGAAAAATAGCTTCCTAGTTTTTTGGTCGAGCTAGCGATCCTTCGCGAGATCAAACTTCTTTGTCTTTCTTTTTTTTTTCTTCTTCTTTCCCCCCCTCTCTTCTTGTCTCCTCTCGTCTCGGGTCAAAGTATGACTGCAAGATGGAAGCTCTACCCGCATGTGAATGGGGGGGATGAGGCAACATGGGGCATGCACTGATGGAGATGGACTATCGGGGATGGAAGTGCGGGTGACTGATTAACTTACGGGAGGACAACAGCGCTGCAGGTGTCGAGGGGCTGCTGGGAGCGTGGTCGGACAAAGGAAGCAGGGCTGGGTCGGCAGTTTGAGTAGCCATTGTCGACCGCGAATGGTGTCCCGGCAGCGTCTTGCAGGGGAGGAAAAAAATAGAACGAGAAGGTTTAGGGGGATGAATCAATTCTGCTTCAGGGAAGAATTGTCTAGCGGGCGCAAAGGAAAACTGAGGCACAGAGAGGAGGCGAGAGAGTGAGTTTGAGAGAGAGAGGCAACGGGCAAAAAGGTAAAGAGAGATTGGAAGGGGAGGGAGGGGCAGGGAGGAGAGAAGCGAAAAGAGGCAAAATAGAAACAAAAAGTCTTTACACGCTGAAAAAAAAAGGATGATGCCCTGGGATGATGAGACCGACGCGGAATGGACACATCCAAACCGTTGTTCAGATGCAAAAAAAAAAGGCTATTCATGCGGTCCTTATCGCGAGTGCCCTTCCTGTACTTGCACACACCGACTAGTCTACTGTTCCGACAGCATGGGGATGGGTGGCACAAACACAGATCCATTCCAGGGACTGGGCTGCACAAAGTTGGGTTGGGACGGGGAGTTGAGAGTGAACTCTACGGGATCCCGCCTGCATGGCTAGTCTGACAGAGACACAGGGGACGCTGTAAAACAACAAGCGGGACAATTGTCTGCGGAGAATAGACGGCCATGGTGCGGGATACTGTACACATGTCCGCGACTGCTCCACGCGTCAGACGAAGCGGAGGGACGGGGGCTGCATGCAGCGGTGCAAACAGCACAACATAAACATAGCCTGCATGCTACAGTCTACTCCAATGCATGCCAGTCTCTTCCCTTTGCCTTCGTTTTCTCTCTTCCTCTCACTTACTCCTTGCTGCCTTATGGTGCCCCCAAGCCTACTGCATGTACTCTACGTGTACTTCACTGACCCCGCACGCTACTGTTATACTTACAAGAAAGTCAGAAAAAGGGCAATCCTCATTGAGGCGCACAATGACTCCGATGCACGAAAGGAACATCGAGCTGACCTAATCCTGGAACTGTGGGCCACTGTGTGGTGGTCGCCATACAAGAATACAGGTACAGATGCGATGGGCAGGGCGAGCAGGATCTTTTAACATAGAAAAGGTTGTAATGATGCAGATATTATATATATAAACTGAAGATGTAATAAAAAAAAAAAAGAACAAACAGGACACCTCTCTCCTCTCTAGTACAACTTCTCGCGAACAGAAGCGAGCAACAGCTCCAACTCCTGGATACGGGCCTGCTGCATCTGATCCTTGTCCGCCAACAACGACCGCTCCAGCTCGACCTCGTTCAACTTGCTCTCAAACATCGAGTTCTCGACTTCGAGTTCTGCCACGCGTTGCTCAAGACTCTCCATCTTCACCAGCTTCTTGTGGCGCGATCGTCGAGCCGCATCCGTGTTCTTTGCACGCTTCAACGAAACCTCGTCCATCTCATTGATATCCTTGCCATCCAACACCGATGGGGGCTCCTCCACTTCGCGGTCACGCTTAAGAAGCGATGCGGATCTGTACGTGCTCTTGTAGGTTGTGGCCTTGACTGAAGATGAGGATGAGAACGAGGACACACCCGTGCTGGGCACGTGGGTCTGGCTGCTGCTCAGGACCGATGGCCTTGAATGAACGCGGTCGCTAGGCAAAGGCTGCATGGGCAGGCTGGGCGACAACGGCGACATGGGAGACAAGGGCATCAAGGGCGTGCAGGGGGGCGAGATGTCCATGGCATTCTCGTGCGCAACATTGATGCTGGCGCTGTGCTTGAGCATCATGCTGGCAGCAGTGACAGCACTCGCGGACGATGTGAATTGCGCAGGGGTCATCTGAGGAGCCACTGGCATCATGCTGGTCCCTGTGGTCTGACGGAGGGCCACAGCAGCAGTGGGGATGGCCATGGGGAGCGAGGCCAACAGAGACTGAGCCAGGACTGCCTGTTCCAAGGACTTGCTCCAAGGAATGTTCAGAGCAGCGGCAGCTTGCTGGACAGCCTCGGCGGTGAGGGGCAACAGCGGGTTGGCGGCAGCGCTAAGCTTGTTGTCGGTGGCAGGGCTAGGGTTGGCGGTGGCTCCAAAGAGGCGGCCGTGCATGGAGGACTGCTGCAGGTCAGGAAAGAAGGCCATCGAGGGAGAATCGAGTGCGGGCGAGTGGACAAGGTCCGTGTCCGAGGCAATCGAGTCGAATCCCAGAACGGGCGAGTCACTCTTGGCGGAGAGGACAGGGCTATGGCTGTTCGAATCAGAGTCGGACGAAGAGGAAGGGTCCTCCTGGCTCGTAAACCCGACCTGCTGGAGGTCGCCGGAGAGCCAGTCGTCAAAGAGGGAGGTTGAGAGCTCGGTCGAGCCAAAGACAGGGTCCAGGCTTCCAAAATCGAGCAAGCCTTGTCTGGAAAGACTCGCGTTCTTCTTGTCTAAGAGCAGGCAAGGGCGGGCCAGGGGAACAAGAAATAACAATAGAGGCAGAGCAGAAGAATGGAAGCACGTTAATAAAAGAAGGATCCTTTTCGGCTGTGGGGTAAGCCTGTGTGTCTTTGTGCCTGTGTGTCCGTGTGCCTGACGAGCACTAGCCAAGCTGGTGACTGGAATGTATCTGGCACTGACACAGTCGAGTCATCTTGCAGAGTGATTCATGAGCAAAAGCAGTCCACATGTGGTGGGCTCGTCTATATAATAGACCGCGCATTCTCTCTCGCCCCAGACAACAGGCACTCATACACTTCACACTCCCACACTCTCGCACTTGTTCTTACCTTGACCAGCCAGCGCAAAGTCGAGAGCATCCGCAGACTTGATCAGACGCTCGGTCGCGCCAAAGGCAGCGTTGTTCATGTTCATGTTCATGTTTCTTTTCTTTTCTCTTCAAAGGAGTTTACGGGAAAGCGTTGGGGGGGGTGGGGAGGGGCAGGGGTGGGGCAGAGGCAGTTTTGGGGTGTTGGATATGGAGATATTCAAGTCAAGGTGGTGTGTTTACGATGGTTGTCTGGTGGGTCTGTGTCTATCGAAAGAGGTCTTTGGTTGAGTGAATCTGTTGTAGTTGTTGGTTGCAGCACGAGAGGTGGGGGGGCAAGAGGGGGCCATTTTTGATAAATGAGATTGATTGATAGTTGTAAGAGATAAACTGATGAGAGTTGATTGAACAGCGAGGAGAGGTAGTTTCCACTGATGAGAGAGTATGGAGATGAGAATTGAGAATTGTAGACGAGAGAAGAGAGAAGCGCTTAAATGATAATGGACGACATCTTGGCAAGAGTTGGAAGTGGAAATGGGTTATGAATATAGAAAAAAAAAAGAAAAAAAAAAGAAAAAAAAAAGAGTAGCGTAGAGCTGGATGCTTGTTCGATCGAACAAAAGTAAAGAGGGCTGAGCGGGTTGCTGATGGCGCAAGAGCGAGGTTTTGTTTGCCTGAGGCGTAGTCGTGGTTGGTTGCAAAGGTGGAAGAGGTGGAAAAAGTGCAAGACAAACGAGGGGAGAGTGCGCTGGTTTTATATGCTGCAGGGCAGGGCAGGGCAAGGCAGAGCAGGGCCACTCTATTCACTCTATTCACTCTATTGGGCAACAGCAGCCGGTGATTGGTCCAGAGGCCGATATCGCCATCCATCGCGATCTGGCTGGTGTGGCGAGCAAGATGAGGCGGAGGGCGGCGGAGGCACAGGGGAGGGTGCTCAGGGCTTCGGACTTGAACCGCAACAGTAGCCAACATTATTTAGCGCAGGTACTATGGCCCTCGTAGCTCACATCTAGTTTCTTGGGCTGCAAATCCCCTGCTGAACAGAGTACACCTGCGGGTTGTTGGGTGCAAGGAGATTCAGCATAGTGTCCATCTCGCCAAACAGTCAGCGGGGCAGCCTACACACCTTGACAGTTTATTTCTCTCGAAGCACTCGTTTTTAATCTGTTCCTTCTCCACGGCGAGATGGGACGGAGAGCCCCTGCGGTCTCAGACATGTGTTCTACTTCAGCACACTGGGGTCATCGAGCACACTTGAGCTGTGGCGGGCAGCTGAAGAAAAAAGAAAAGCTTCCCCACTCCTTTTCCATTCTTCAAGACGCAAGAAGTAGCCTAATGGTTGGATCTTCTTGTGCTCACTGTGGGAAAAATACAAAGGTGGGATCATGAACATGCTCTGGTCAAGGGAGGGTAGCTCCCCCACTGCAAGAGTGTCAGCTGAGGTGAATGAGTCGATATACTTCATACCAGGCCATGAATCCTAAATGACCCGAACCCCAGGTGTCTTTCAACAGGCAATAGACTACTATAGGATCTCTGTCCTTGGCCTTCCTCTCCTAAAGTAAAGTGTGCAAAGCAGCCGTGCAAACAGAAAAAAGAGCCTTCTGCTGGTGATAGTTGGGATTGGTTGAACCAAAATCTCCGGGCGCATGATGAAGCAGAGGATCAACTGGAGCGCCATTTGGGATTTTTTTTTGTACCGCCCTGAAGAGAGTTCTCTCTTTAGTTTTCTGTGGGCTAGAAAGGTTCTAGGACAGAAATGCCGAAATGCCATAAGGGAGGTACAGCAGCCCTCCTGCTCCATCCTGACTTTGAACAATTGTGCAAAGAGTACATGCATTCCCAACCCCTGCTTGATTCCTTTGCCACGGACTTTTTTGGTCGATGCGACGAAGGCAAAGAGTTGCAGCTCGGGGTCTGCTGGCACAGTAATAAACTTCACGCTTGGAGGCGAACCTTAAGAAATGCTGCTTACACTCACACAACAGGTCAAAAGCGTACACAGCTTACACACGCACACTCTTTTAGGATGCAGAAAATTCTCCTTGGGCCTTTTGAAAAGCACATGATAATGCATGGAACAGGCCCGCAACGTCGTCAACTGGAGCCCTGTAGTCCGTGGGCCCATTGGAGCTGGATCACAGCTCCAAAAAGAGGTATTATTTTTCCAGACCAGAACTAGTTTGTCTGTACCGCGCAATTGTTACATACGACCTCCTTTGTATCAATCAAGCGCCGACGGATTTCCGTCTTTCTTTTCAAGCCTTAGAAGGAAGGCAAACGAACGTATCCATCCCTCTTGTATCTGTGTGATACCTGGACCCAGGTACTTTGTATTTTCAAGTTGTTGACAGGAAAAACAGCGGAGCACAACAAATCACCTCTGTGCAGCTACCATCTTCTGCATTACAGCCATTATTAACGGCGATCAAGTGGCACTTGCACGCGAGAGGGCTCATTGAGAGAGGTGATCGGCTGGAACATACTTGCATTCTACAGATCTATTTCATGTACAGGTATGGCTCTAAATGACATCAGTGTTCATTCTGCTGCTCCTGTTGAAGCAGCGATTCCAGGCGCGACGCTTCTGCGGCCATGTCCTGCTCTGATCTGGCCACTCTGTTGTCATTGTCTACCCCCTTCTTATCCACCGAAGCCGCGGCACGGTCTCCTGTGTTTCCTGGGGCGGTCAGAAGCTCGGCCGTGTTACGAGAGATGTCGTCATAGATGTCATCGTTGTCTTTATAGTCCCCCAGGCGCCGAGGAATGATGTGAACATGGCAGTGAGGCACTGTCTGGCCGGCTGTAGTTTGTAACGGGGTTCGATGATTTCAGCTGGTTAGTGGAAGCATGGTTCCAATTCATAGCTTGATCACGATCATCAAAGACTAGCTTACCTGCAGGTCCGTCCTAAACAATATGAACAGCAAAACGACGCGGTCAGTTCGATGATGGTTTCTTAGCAGTGAGGGAAAAACGCGGTTCCAAACAGACTTGAAGTTTAACGGTACCTGACATGCTATTGTGAGTGAGCTACTGCCGTACTCTTTTTCAATGACTCGTCCGATCCTCTGCGCAGCCTGGAACATATCGCTGACCTAGGATGGAGGTGTAGGTCAATTTCCTGTTCTTTTTTCTTCATCCCACAATGTATGCACGGCTGCTGGGTGAGTAGGGACCTACCTCTTCAGGGTTCAAGTCAAGGAACCGAGGCACATTACGTCGACTAATCACCAGCACATCTGCGGTGGTCACAAAGGAGACTGAATGTCAGCACAGATTCCAGGGTCGGGTCCTTGCGCAATTTGCCATAGTTGAAACTTACGTCCACTAAAGCAACAATAGGATAACGGAATCGAGTCAATGGTATGCTGTTGGTCCATGAGATTGCACCCGAGAATTCAGCTGAGCAAGCGTAGAGTGACGGGCGCCTTACGGTAGAATGGGCTTCAGGTTGACTAGACCAAGACTGTGCTTTGTCTTGTGAAAGATCTGCCCCGCCGAGATCAAGTGCGGGCCAAATGAGTAAGATCCTTTCATGGTATAATGGTAGGTGCTGACCGACACCTTCAGTCGCTGCTGCACTAAGAAGCTGAAAGAGACGTCACGTTCGGCCAAGAGCAACTCTTCGGCCACATTTATTCCTAGACCAGTCTACATACGTCTATGCTAAAACAATATCCCAGATGCCATCCTCGTCTCTAAAGTCGTTGTTGACGACGTTGAAGAGCCAGTAGTCATGGCCGATCTGGTGCAACAGCTTCTGTGAAGCAGATCCCTTGGGGTAGAGATGCTCCCACTCGCGCCAAATCTCGAACGCCTCGTCGCGCCAAGCCAAAAACGAAACCCTTTCGATCACGGTTGGTTGGATGATCTCCTTGCCGGGAAACACGCCCCATGTCACCGCATTGGGTCCTTCCACCAGCTCGTTATCTGTTTTCCCTGAAAACGACGTCTCACATACGGGCGTCTCTGCTGCTGCAGTTCCAGCTTTAGCAGCAGCAGCAGCAAGGTTGATACCGCCCATGTCCAAATTCTTTCCGCACACTTTTTTCAGCTCTGCAATCTTCCTCTGCTCTTCCAGCACATCTCCAGTCGCATTGGTGACCACGTCTCCATCGCGACTGGCTGCGAAAAAGGTGATCCAGGGCGAGGTCGTCCTGAGCTTGTCAACCATTGCCACAACCTCGTTGGGTCCCACAAACAACTCCAAAAACGCCTTCTGATAGACATAGCCTCCCTTCGGACCCCATCCCACCAAAGGATCCGCGCTTGGCTTGCCGTTCACTGCTGGTTGAGATCCTACTGTCCAGAGGCCAGCCTTGTTACACGAGACCAGTCGCGATTGGATGGCATCCGTCTCGGGCAGTGGCGATCCCTCAGACCATGGCAAGAGAGGGATCTTGCCCTGAATAAACTCGACGAATAAGTTGCTGATGTCCTCCACACTCTTGGGTCTCCTCCACATCTCAATAGCCCTTCGTGGTTCGACCTTCAGCGAAGCGCCATATCCATCCAGGTCACCAAACGCTGGCGAGCGAGCATCACCCCAGCGGCCGTTAGGAAAGTCATCCCAGGATTCCGAGCGTCCCAGGTGATCATCTGCCGGCTTCCAGATCAGGGGATTCAAGTGAATGTCTGCAATGCCGTCCGCTCTTGGTACCACTGCAGTCGCACCCTTGTCGGTTACATTCACGTGCGTTGGCTCATTAGCAATTTGTTGTTGCTGTTGTTGCCTTCGCGCAGAGTCTGCTGGGGAGACAAAGCCCACACGCTCCAAGATCAAACGTACGGACTTTTCGAGATTCAGTGTGCAGATGTGAAAGCCGGTGATTCCTGCGCTTAACAGTCGCTGAATAATGGATGCAGCCAGTTCTACGCCGTAGTCCTTCACCTTCTGATCGTCAGTCTAACATCAATAATCCGTAGTGTACCATTGGGACGGACGGTGATGGTTAGACGATGGGCTAGATTACGTGCGATTGGAAAGGCACATACACCAACTGGCATCTCACACACCTTGATAGGCTCCAATGCCTCCTGAACTGAAGCTGGGACAAGGATCTTTGCGAGGTTGGTGATTCGCCTGAATCCGTTGTAGGACTGAATGGGCATGATGCCTGGGATGATGGGACACACAATACCCTGTGCACGACACTGCTTCTCCCAAGCAAGAAAGCCGTCGACGTCGTAAAAGAGCTGCGTCAATACAAAGTCGGCACCAGCCTCGATCTTCTCCTTCAGGAAACGGATCTCGTCCTCACTGCTCAGGTCGGTGCTGTCCATGTGGCCCTCTGGGTAGCCTACATCGAGCAGAGATAACAAGTCTGGTTAAAACGTTTGGGCAATTTAAGGTTTCCATGTCACATCTCCCATGCTCATAATTCGCCATATCGATCTTTAGCCCATTGTCCAACCAGGACGCGCGCACTTGGGGCGTTAGTTCATACCTGCAACTCCGATGCAGAAGTAGTCTCCGTACTGCTGCCGGATGTAACGGACCAAGTCGATGGCGTGCACGAACGTGTCGTCAACCTGTGTCCAGTATTCTTGCCCGCGCGGAGGGTCGCCCCGGAGAGCCAGGATGTTTTGAACTCCTGCCTTTTTGGCTTCCTGTTGAAGCGGCAAAGCAAGTCATCAGAAGCAGCTTGGCAGTTTGCGACTTGATCACAATCCAGGATGCTGTTAGGCTTACCGCGAGTGCATCGTCAACCTTGCCACGATCCATGTTGGTGCACGTCAGGTGCATGCAGGTCTCGAGGCCGTGGACAGTCTGTGCTACGGCAGTAAGCTCCGTGGTCTTTTCAAACGTGGATCCACCGGCGCCCCAGGTGCAGGTGACGAAAGTGGGCGACAGAGTTTGCATTCTCCCGATGCGGTCAAACAGGTTGGTCAGGCCCTAAGCGGGGAGGTATTCGACCCAACAGCAGAGCCGAGTATTCACCAGTACAGCACCCCCATCACACCGATCCAGATACAAGAACAGTCGACATCGTGGAGTTTTTTTGTTGTTGTTCGAGGTAGGCAGTGAAGAGGAAGCGAAGGAGAGAAGGTACAGAAGTGAACATCGTGTGACGAGGGATGCGTCCCTAAAAAAGTTGTTGGACGCATGGATAGCCCACGAAGGGCAGGACGGATCCTCGGCTTACCTGTGAGGTCTTTGGGGGAAAGTACTCGAATGAGTAGAAGGGCTTGCCTTCGGCAGCCTTCTGGTGAATCTTGTCGACAATCTTCATGTGGGGCGTGGCCAGCAAGGAAGGCAATGGCAATGGGAAGGGAGAAGCAGGGCGTGGGGCGGATGGCCAGATGGAATGAAATGCAGTAGAGAGAGTGTTGAGACACGCAGAAAGAGGGCAACTGAAGAAAGGAGGGTATGCAGTCGAGTCAGAGCGTCCATGATTCATTTTTAGGGCAGGCTGCAGACGGTGCCGTGTATCGCAAGCGCGCTCAAACAAAATGCTGTCTGGATACACTATGCAGCCCACACCACCTCACCTCCATATTATAAGGCTGCTTCTCTCTCTCTTCTCTTTTCCCCAACTGACTCCATCACCCTCTTTAGCCTCCAGTGTGCCATTGGCATCTCTTCTAATTCTCCACCCTGCTGCGCACCTTCCTCTCTTCTCCCCAATCTCACTCTCATCCTCGCACTCTTACTCACCATGTCTGATTTAGCTTCCACATTGACCGACGGCCAGCTGCAAATCCTCAAGGACGCGGCCCTTGACTATGCTCTCTCGCACGGTCTCGTCGTCCGTCCACCTCCCGCGGCCAAGGACGAACATAATACAACAGCCCTTGCAGGAGGTGTCATCAACGCCCCCATATCGCTCCTCCCCACCCCCTTCCCTGCCAAGGCATTCAATGACGCCGCCAGGATCCAGCCTCTGTACAACCAGCTGGTGCACGATATTTCCCAAGACGACGCGTTCCTGAAAGAGATCATGGAAAGGCACGTTTTTGGCTGGGATTACAAGAAGAATGCTCTGACCAGAATCCTATTTCCCGCAGCTCCATATGGATTTTACTTCGCGCCAAATATCGTACTAACCCGGTTTTTCTTTTTGGCTCGCTGTTCATAGTCTCTCGACCGTTGATGACTTTGTCAAGCGCCTTTACGAATTGTATCTCCTCGTCCAGAAGGAAGGGCTCGCTCAGGTAATTTACGGGCGGGGCATGCAGGACAAAAGGGGTTCGTGATCAGCAAACACGCAGCAGCGATGGCGCCATCGGTGCTTTTGCCATCCTTTGTACTCTTACTCTGCCTCTGTGTTGTGCCAGTGCACGCGCGGCAGCATACCGATCGGAGAAAGCCAAATTGCACGCTGAATAATTGGCCCACTGGACTGCTTTCTTCCCAGAGCTTACAAATGCGCTCCTCTATTCGTGGCTATGTCGGCTCCCTCCTCGAGTAGCCTGCGTCGCTGGGCTTGCATCGGTCCGACTACATCATTCACCTGAACCAGGGCCAGGCGTTTACGGAGGCAAAGATCAAGCAGGTCGAGCTCAACACGATCTCGGTCTCATTCGGCAGTCTCTCCTCGCTGACCGGTGATCTCCATAGGTAATCTTGCGTGGAATATGGACAAGATCCCATGCCTTGCTTGGGTTTCCAAGATGGACTCGACAGCTAACCGGCCCATACATTCTCTAGATACCTGCTGGCCACCACAGGGTACTTCACGGGCAATATGGACATTTCAGCATTGCCCTCAAGTGACTCTATCGAGTCCATTGCTTCTGGCCTGGCATCTGCGCACAAGCTATATGGCTCAAAGAAGTATGTATACTGTATCATGATGAGAAGCTTCGCGCTACTGATCCTATGGTATGACCGCCTAACTTGTGAGCCCTTTCTCTTCGCTTTTGTTCGCTTTTCGTATGCAGTGCCAAGGTCATGATGGTTACTCAGCCAGGAGAGCGGAACGCATTTGACCAGCGGTGGATTGAGTACAACCTGCTGCAAAAGTAAGGAGTGTTGTGACGATGTGAATTGCTAGCAAATCAGCAAAAGAGCCATGTCTAATTGATACTGGTCGAATCTAGGCATGGAGTTGTACTTATTCGCAAGACTCTCGCGGAGATCGCAGACCAAGGGCACTTGGACCCCAAGACAAGGGCACTATACATGTAAGAATGCTGCTGGTAGATTATGTAACAAGCACAGGTCGCATTGGTGCCTCATACTGACGTCCTTCTTGACTTATGGTTAGTGGTGAGCAGGAAGTCTCTGTGGCATATTATCGGTCCGCCTATGCTACCACTGACTACCCCACAGAAAAGGTGAGCCATCTACGACATAAGTAGAACGTGGCAGGCTACGTTGATATACATCATACTTACATGGTCCATGTTGTCTTAGGAATGGGATGGGCGACTTCTTGCTGAGAGATCGTTGGCAATCAAGTGTCCTACGATCGCATACCAGCTTGTCGGCACCAAAAAAGTCCAACAGGTCTTGGCGGCACCTGGTCAATTGGAGCGTTTTGTCAAGGATCCAGCAGTCGCAGCTCAATTACGGGACTCTTTCACAGGACTCTATCCTTTGGATGATTCTCCTGAGGGAATTGCAGCGTATGAGGCAGCACTGATCAATAGCGATGAGCTGGTCATGAAGCCTCAACGTGAAGGTGGAGGTAAGCATGGAATAGGCAAAGTTGAGAATCACTTTGTGTCTTGAAGCGCGCTTCTTGTTCGAAGATGTCTCGTCTTGACAGGATGGCTAACACAAAACAAATACATTTTTGCGCTTTCGATCGGCAAATGACTCAGGGAACAACATCTACGGGAAGGACATTCAAGCGACACTGAAGTCTTTGACACCAGAGCAGAGGAATGCCTATATTCTGATGGATATCATCCGCCCACCAATTACCAAAAACATTCTTTTGCGTAAAGGCGAGCTCCAGCGCGCCGATGTTGTCTCTGAACTAGGCGTCTATGGAATTTATTTGCACGACGGACACGGAGTGATCAGGAACGATCGTGGAGGCCATTTGCTCCGCACCAAGGGCGTAGAGAGCAACGAGGGTGGCGTGGCGGCTGGATTTGCTGTCATTGACTCCCTGTTGCTGGTTTAGATACCCCCTTACCCTTCCCATCTCTCGCTCACTCCCACACATACATTATCAGCCCCAACAATCTAGTGACTGAATCGGCATAGAGGAAGATCGAATAATGGTTTTCAGGACCCGAGAGGCGGATGTGTGCAGCGCGAATGATACGATAAGGACAATGGCGTGCTCTTGCAAGCGATCATTTCGCAAGCACAAGCGCTGACCTTGAATGACGAAGGCAGCGACATCACCACACGCGTGCATAGGCGCCCAAACGGGCTTTTTTTTTGTCTTCTTCTTCGACAAGCACTAGCGGTGTTGGTGTGCTGAATTCTCAAGGATTCACACGCGACAATTTCAAAGACCGGCTAAAGTGCTTGGAAAGATTGAGGAACCATTTTTTTTTGGCACAAAGGTTTCTGTTTATGCACTGGAAAGCGCCGGATCTGCTTTTTTAAAGTTTGCATAATGTCATCCACAAGAAAACGGCATTCGACATGCGCCTGTGCTGACCCTGAAAAAAAAACAGCAAGGTTCTCGGGAAGCCTGTGTTTCTGCAGGCATGGGTGGGGCGCTAAACTGCTTGGTCACACTCGTTTGTTCTTTTCCGACCCCCTGCGGGAAACGTTCAGAAGAATCTCCGACAGGGTACAGCAGAAGGGACAGATCTGTGCGACCACCAGAAGTATGCCGTGGATACGTGGCCAGTTACATACTATGAGGCGTGATTCACTTTACCCAGGGCCTTTACTCTCGGAGAGGTAAAAAAAAAAGAAAAGGGAAAGAAGTGGTAGCGTTGAGTAGGTAAGAGCAGGAATATTTGCAGCGGGATGCGTTTTGCAGCACATTGTCAGGCACAACGTTTATGCACTGACTAACAAGAGAAGACGGAGACATGCCTGTTCCGCGTAAATACGGGTCATATCCCTGCGTGCACAGCCGAGTGTTAGAGCCAGGGCAGGTCAGGACGGATTTGCGTTGGGCTGTGCAGTTCCCATCAGCCTATGGAAGTCACATCGGCTATAGGGTCATACTGAAACGTTCAAATTTTCGACTCTGCTCTGGCACCGTTAGGGATCCTCGCATGGCAATCGGGTCTGCGCCTCTTGTTCACGCTCATCCTCCTTTCTTTCCCATTTTGGCATCAAAGACCATGTGCTACAGAGAGGTGAGCCATAAAGGGTCCCGCAATAGATATTGCTGGGTGGGGATCCATTGCAAGTGTGGTGGTGGGACAAGCTTGACCTGACCAGTCAAATTTGAACACTGGTCTAATTTGGGTCGGGATGACGCTCAATACATGTTTGCTCACGAATGCTTTACGCGACACGCGACACGCTATGGTGACCGAGAGAGCGGTTAATGTAGGTGCAGGTGCAGGCAGCTGTCAACAACCAGAAAAAAAATGAGCACCCTTCATCTCAGTGTTACATCTCCTCCCTTCATTATTTTTTTTTTTGCACTGCCGACTCTAATGCCCCCCTCCCCTTGTTACATTCCCAAGGCAGCGGGCAATGTTAAACAGTCTGTGCACAAACTCGGAGATCTTATTATTTATAGATCTTGCCGTGCCGATCTTTCTTCGTTAATTGAACGATCATTGGCTCGAGATATTGTGTGTGGGAAGGGTCTGCCTACCATACGCCCTATACTCGGCATTGTATGGACACTCTTGATGATAAACAGTGCATGGTGCTCGCGGACTCGGGACTCTTGACAGATGTGATGTGAGCCGCATCTCAGGGGACCCACGTGTGCTTGACGCATATGATCCATTTCACGAACGCGAAGGCACTCCAGTGCTGTATTAGTGATAGAAGTCATTGTGATGAAATATCTTCAGTGTTAAGCACAACGATGGAAACTGCCATGCATGGCATCAGACATTATCAGGAGAGCTGTGTACTGCACCATGCAAACCGCAGTTTTGGGGTAGCAAACGCGAAAGAGGAGGCGCGTAAGCATGCGTTGACGGGAAGAGAGAGTGTGCGCCTGCTCCCTCGCGTCCGATTGCCAATGTTTGTTTGTTCCCCGATATCGTCGTGCATCAGCGAAGGGAAAGATTTTTTCTTATTCGCTGTGCTCGCCCCGAACCTGCACAGACCCATGGGACGGATGTGCGAATCTACATTTGTTGACTACGTCCCTTTATGCAATCACCACACGGACGAGGCTGAGGAAGTCGCTATGCCAGTACGATAGAATTTCCTATGCTCAACATCGCGTGCATATGAAATCATATGTTCACAGACTGACGCTCTTGACGATTTTAAAGTTGCTAGGACGCTGTGTTCTATTGCGTTATGGCATGGCCGACGCATCAGAATAAGACCTCGCACTCTGAAGCACTTCCTGTTAATGATATATTGGCTATGCCCTGTGCCATGGCCGCGTTGGTTGAGTAGCGATCAGACTTGCACTGCCCTAGAGGGTAGAGAGCAAAGCTGGCGCGTAACCCAGTGTACTTTAAGAAGCCAATACGCGGATATGCGGAGATGCAGACGTGCGGGCGTGCAAATGCAATATGTCGGCAGTCATAGCAGAGGAAAACACACCCTCCATGCACGACCAAAGTCGAGATGCTGGCAGATAAAACAATGTAGAGCACAGCCAGTCGCAATGTGAGAGAGGCATGGCTTTCAAACTTGACTCGACCACCCCACATCAAAGTTTGTCCGAGAAAAAAAACAAAACTTTAATGCGCGACATCCGCGGTCTCTAATTGCAACCCCATTGCTCTTCAGCAGCTGGCATGCTGACCCCCCAAGGCCATAAGCCAATTCAATTGCAGCGTGTAAAGACATACATATGGGTTGACAGGGACGTGTGAGTAGGAGTGTGAGAGGTTCCCCCTGTCCGCAAGAATTCAATATGCGGTGGGGGTCCAGGAGAGCGTACGTGTTTTTTTAAAAAAAATTTCTTTGTTCCCCTTGTTTGACAAGGATGGTCTACAAATAATACCTCTGAGCCTTGGTCGCCAAACCTCTCGGCCTTACTGACCTACAGTCAGCGATGACCTTTACTCTTTACTCATGTATATCCTTATTATCTTTCAAAGGCGGTGCTTATGAAGACGAGAGCACGAGCGAGAGCGAGACAGACCTGATCAGAAACTCGGACAAATGATTGTTTGTGCACTTGGACACACCTTCAGCTGGCTAAAAAAAGTCCAAAAACGGCGTCCATTGCGTTTCCCGGCAACTATTGCCTGACGATCACCCGTTGCTCTCCTCCGCGGCACTGCCTCACTCCTACATGTGTACCTTTCCAGTATTGTCCTTGATCGGCTACACTTTGTCACTTTGGGCTCCTAGTAGGTGCTAGTGTTAAAACTTCTCATTGATAAAGTCGACTAAAACTCACACACTTTGGACTCAAGTACTCGATCAGTGACCAAGGTGCAATGGAAGGGCGGGTCTGCATCTGAAGCGATGCACTTACATTCCTTTCAGCAGTGCATTGGACCACTGGGGCTTGGTTTCCGGGACCAAGAGCGCACAAAGCCGCGGCATGCATCAATTGATCCCACAGGACGCTGTGCTGGCGCTTGGTGGAGCAAGAAGTGGATGGGTTGATCATGGTGGATATACAGCTTTAGGGCGAAGCGGTCAAGAGCAGGAGCGCGGTCCTTCACAGGATTGTAGAACCTGAAACTGCTTATAAACCCGCGTGCTACCTTAATGATATCGAGTAGACGTCCCTGGATTCAATACACCAGGCACATAGAAAGGGCGAATGAGACTACTCTACGTCCTCTACATACTCTACAAGGCCTGTTCTCTAACAAAATAGACGTGTGCTCCGTACGCTGGACCACGCGCAACATACAAGGGTGCACAGGCAAAAGAAAAAGTTCAAACTCAATTGAAGTCGCTCAGAAACAAACATGTTGTGCCTTCCTTTTCTCGCCCTACGTTAGAGCTTTGTAAGGCCCGAGGAAAGCGTTCATGCACAGGCAGATTCGGCGCTGGATGGGCACTTTCCGGCTAGAACGGATGCAGCTGGGCAACTATAAACTGCATTTGTACCCTGTTGCCACTTGCTTGCCACTGTGCTCAAAATTATGTGCCAGCAAACAATGCTGTAGCCCGTTCGCCTTACTATATACTCTGTGATAATTGAATCCCAAGACACCTATCTTTATTGCACATCCACACGGGTCGCAGAACAATTGTCTATGTTATTGGCGAAGTCCTCGCTCATCGTACCCGCCAAGTATAAAAGCTTCTCCTCTCCGCGCCTCTTTCCATGGTATCCTCGTCTCTGCTCCTCACTCGCCTTCACTGCTCTGGGCTTCAACACCTGTGCCTCCATACAAACTTGCTTCACTTGCTCTCGCTCTCATTCTTGCTTATCGCTCTCTCTTTCCGACATTGCTCACTCTTGCTGTGCATACTCTCACTCACTGTCAATTGCTCTTCTTTCGACGAGACTCACGATCAGGCATTGTATGAAAGTCCGTCATCTTGCTTCCGCTCTCTGCTGAACCCACCGATGTCCTTCACAGCAACCTCTCGCTCAATTAGACCCTACAAAACTTAGAAGCGGGGCCATGTTTTTTTATGTTTTGTTTTGTGCTCTGTGTGCTTTATTTTCTATTGAATGATTTCTTTGACGGAGCTGGTATTGTACAAACCAATATGGCGGGATCTTGCCCAGCGTGGAAAAAACACTGTCAGCTCCCAATCATGATGCCCGTTGTCGGTTTTACACCTTCTTTGAAATACCCTCTGTCGTCTTTTCTATCTCCCATACCCTTCACAAGTACTACGGCACCAAAACTTTATCTTCCGCGGATTAAGGAAAGGCGCGATGTTATTTACCCTCTCTATTATTTACTCTGTTCAACGCGTAGGCCATCTTCGGGTTTGCCACCTATTCGTTTTTTTTGCTCCGTCGACATCCCTCTGCGACTACATACTCGATATTTGTATTCTGAAGCAGGAGCGGGACAAGCGCCTCGGCAAACCACGGATCAAACGTCTGCGGCAGTACCATTCATCGACTTGCTCGACCAGCGAGCTCTAGCGTGACCTCTATCACTCAGCTCCCTCTTTTGTGCTCGTTTTTCCTCAATCTTTTTCCGGATCCGCCAGAGTTTTCTATTTCACATTTTTCTTCCTGGCCGCTACGAACAACAACGCTATCTCAACGTGCGATCCAACCTTATTCGTGCGGGGAAATCTTACAGTGTCCCAAAACCGACAGTTGAAAGGCATTTCACGCGCAACTCAATTTTCTTTTCTCGTGCTGTTCTGGTCGTCCTGAGAATTATATCCGGTAAAAACAAAAAGAGCCCTTTTGGAATAAGGTCTTGCTCAACGAACGGCCTTGGAACTGAGACGGGCAAGATGTTCCTCCGCTGATCGACCTCCTTCTTTTTTTGCATTATTACTAGCTCAAACATTATATAGGAACCATGGCAAGCCCACATGAAACTCATGGAAACAATTCTCAACATGCCCTTCCTGAGAACATCCATCAAAGGGGCTATGGCCACCACCATGCGCCTCTCGGCTACACGAGTGAAATGCATCAGGCTATTGTCAGACGCTCAGATATGACCGACATTGGACGACCTCTTACTCCTACCCTTTACGGCACAATGTCAACCTGCGACGTGGAAGAGTATCAGAAGCGAACTCGAGGACCCTTACATTCCGTCCATGACCCATGCCCTTTCTTCGCTTTGCTTTATGGCGCGCGAATGAACCCTGACGACAATGCATTTCAAGACACTGCCAGTTCAGTCAAGGCAGAACAGCAACTCGAGCCTCAGATGTCTATGGCAGTGGGATCTCCCGACACTATCGATCCTTATCATATGGTTTCACTCACTGTGGCAACAAACAACCTGGCGCTCTCTACCCCTTGTACTTCGCCGAGCATTGGCACCAACTCGTCCTTTCAGGGCATGCCTTCATACAATTCTGTCTACACATCCGGCTCTGGTGCCATGGATGCGACAATGGAAGACGATCTGTCTTTGAATTCTCAAGGCATGGATGCACAGCGTGGAATGTACATGGAAAACATTCACAGCCGACCGCTCAACAACAGCAGCGCTAGAGATGTGAACGAGATGGGATCCCGATGGACCGCTCGCCATGAACGCATGCAGCAGAGCATCAGCTACAATCGATCCAGAGATCTTGCATACCCCGCATATGACATGGCCCCGACATCTCCGCCTTCGCCCATGCCAGGCCGATCGATTCATGCTCAGTCCAATTACATGATGAGTCCAACAGACACTGCAGCCTCCTACTCCATGTCCTCGTCTTTGGCCGCATCGCCCATGGTCATGCACAACGCATCGGCAGCAGCCCCTCCACCACTTCAGCGCACCCATTCGCTTCAAAATACTCCTACACTTCAAAACCGGTTCTACAGCTGCTATCCGTACTTGCCTCCAGATATCCTTGCGGAGGCACTTCATCATGCCAGTCAGTCTCAACATGCTGAAGATGGCGACTCTCAGCAAGCCTACTACCAGCAGCAGCAACAGCAGCAACAACAACAGCAGCATCATCAACAACACCAACAGCACCAACAGCAGCAGCAGCAACAGCAAACCATTCACGGTGGAGGCACAGATCAGTCCACCGACTTGGTTCCATACCAGGATCAACCGCAGCAACAACAGCAGCAGAGGTTTGCTAGCCTTGCCCATCAGCAAGATACACCTTCCTACCAAGCCCTTGTGAGAATGGGTCAGGAGCATCAGCAACGCCTTCAAATGTTCTCTCTGGAGACCCACAGTGACGATGAATCCTCAGTAGAGCCCATCAAAAAGCGCCGGGTCAGTTCATCGGGTGAGGCGACGACAATGACTACGACGACGATGCGAGGACGGTCCAAGACCATGGTGGGTGCAGACAAGACGACGACGAATACAACAGTGGCACCGCGTCGACATTCTTGCTACCTGTGTGCAAAGTTGTTCACGCGACCCTTCAATCTGCGCTCTCATATCTTGACCCATACGAATACGCGGCCGTTTGTGTGTGATATGAATGCTCCATGGGGTCCTTGCACGGCCTCGTTCACGAGGCGTCATGACATGATCCGTCATCAGCGAGCGAAGCATCCTGCGGCCGATAAGCAACGAAGAGCCAGCAAGAAGGACGATTCTAAAATGGTCATGGACCCAATAGAAGAGGCGAGCGGTTAAACTGAGGCTTTCGAAAGGACAGTAACTCGACGCTTAGGAGAAGAACCGCTCAAAAAAAAAAAAAAAAGACAACCACAAAAATAAAAAATAAAAAAACACGTTTTTCTTTCATCACTCACGAACCGTGCCTATTAAATGACCATTGACACGAAATTCCTCTCGAGAAAAAAAAAGAAGAGCGATCATTCCAGCTAGACTGTCTGTCTTCTGACACGGGCTCTTGCGTTGTTGTTGTTGTTGTTGTTTTTTTCCACCTCAATGATCGCACGCGTTGGGCATCATACTTTTGAGGATGGGAATTTGGAATGTGGTGATAATTGCCAGAGCAATCCACCCACCACCTACGACCCCCCCCCCCTTTTTTTTTCTTTTGTATCCATTCTGTAATCTCGAACGCGACTGACTACGGTCGCATTGCTCGACATAACGACCAAAAAGAACTTGGTGCTGCACATGGGACGTAGATTTGTGGGTCATCGCCCTCTGATCTCTCTTTCTCTTTCTCTTTTCTCGCTTTCCCTCTTTTCTATACCCTTTATTTTTCATATCTTGCTCAAAAGGCACGCACTGAAAATCACACCGCCCACGGTACATCAATAGATTCTCGAGCAACAATGCGCTCCACTATTCTATCAGCCATCGGTAGGCATCCATAGAGCACTGAGAACTTAACAGAGAACCTACATCAGCACTTTGATGAAAAGAAAAAAAAAAGCATTCTGAAAATATTAACCATTCTTTCGAACTACGGTTCTCTTCCCTTTCCTCTGTGCTCGACTGGATTACAGCATTATCAACGATTGCTGCAGTCGTTTCAGCAGACCCTGCTGGTTCTGTAACATGGGCCGACTTTGTCACCAACTGCAAGACCCCTGGCCAAATTGCCCTGACTTATGTAGGCCGCTACCCAAAAAAAAATATATGTAAAATTGCGAGGAAAAACAAAACGCGATTGACACCTTCATCCCCCTCACCACCACCACCACCACCACACTACTACTAGAGCGAAGGTCCATCCGAAGCCACCATGGAGATGCTCCAAACGCTCAAGGAAGCCCAGGCAAGAGTGACGTTCTTTACCAATGCCACCTGGTTGCAGTACATGCAATACGCCGGCGTGACCCGACACGCCTATCTGGACGGCCATCTCATCGGCATGACCTATCGTCTGCCCTCCGATACCTCCGCAGGACACACGGACCAAGAGATCAAAGATGGCATCGCCAAGGCTTCCCACACGATCCAAGACCTGATCGGCGTCTATCCAAAGTACATGAAGATCCACGAGTCCAACCTCAAGGACACGCATCTGCTCAATCTGGTCAAGAGCATGGGTTACACTTTGGTAGGGTTCAACATGGACGAGTACGATTACAAGTACAACAATGCCCAGGCTGCCAGCCAAATCGCAGAGGTCTACAACGGCATATTTTCGAAGCAGTTGGATGCTTATGGCAGAAAGGCGTCGTATGTCGTGGCTGGGTATGATGTGCCGTCGACCGGTGCTGCAGCGGCCTTGCCAATGGTTGTGAATATGATCAATACGCACGGGTATGACATGGTCCGTTTGGACGGATGCACCAATGACAAGACACCGTACAAGAAAGATCCTATCCTGAATAATGGCTTTGTGGGTGATTCAAAGTCGCTGGGCGCGAAGGAGTACAAGCACGGACAGACTAATGTCAAGGCCGTGGCTTACAATCCTTCTCACGGTAGCTCCAAGGGCTCCGCTTCACCGAATGGTGGTGGTGGTGGTGGTGGTGGTGACGGTGGCATGGGTAAGAGTAACGGTGGCAGTCCGTCGGGAGCATTCCCGAGGAGGCGGTCCGCTGTTGATGCTGTAATGACCGCGGTTGCCATGGCGGCAATCCCCGCCTTGGTGTTTGCACTTGCTCTTTGAGATCTTGCCTAGTCCTGTTGTTGCTGTTGTTTTTTTCATAATACAAATAAACCTCCACAGTAGCAAAACGCTTTCGCTGCTGAAGAACCCGCGCACAAGGCTGAGCTGTGCATCAGAAGATGGAAGGTATGATCCGAACCCCCTCCTTTTGAAGACTTTTGGTGTCAATTCTCTCTGGACATGTTTTTGATTTGAGTTTCCGCCAGACCATGTCGCGACCCCTGAATGGCCTTTGTCTCTCGACTGTGGACCGTGCACACCTCCTCGAGCAGAAAAAGATGCTGACTGTTGAAAGTCAAGTGCCCAAAATAAGTTCACACCTCGTTAGAATCAGCGCTCTCATCTCATCACCATCACCCTCGTTCCGTCCCCCCATCTCATGACCGAATCCAGCCCATCAGGCCACCGACGACGCATCAGGACAGCGATCCTCACAACGGTCGCCCTCCTCGGTGGGGGGCAGCTCTTCTACTACTACATCTGGTCAGGGCGGCTCAGTGCATCCTTCCATCGTGAAACCAGTGACCGCACCATGCATCATCCCATGGAAACGGTCGAATCCGACCGGGCCTGCATCCTGCTGGACCGACCATTCCTCGCCGCCAACCTTCCCGATTACACAAAAACCAGTCTCAAGCAGTGGACACAGTGCCAACGACTCAACAACACCCTGCCCGAATGGACCGTCCACCACTGCGTCACACCTGGAAGCAACCAGGGCGACGACGAACCTTCGTGTTACCCTGGAGGATACTTTCGCATCCAGCGAACACAACAATTCTCCGCTGCTGTTGTCGATCCCACTCTTCACAAGCAGGAACCTTCCTTGTTGGAAAGAGGCACCTGCCACTTGAATTCAACCGCAACCCTGGCAGAGGACAGCACCACGAACCAATACGCATCCTCGTTCCTGGGCCCGGATACGTTCCGTGTGGTCCTGGTAGGGCCTGAACGACTCTCCTTAATGCAGCAGCAATCACTCGGGAACTGTACGTACGCGATCCCATACTTGATCAGTCGACCAGGACGGTTCTGGGTGCAAAAGATCTTTCACACTTATGAGAATTACAACGCTCTGAACGAGAAGAGGCCCAAGGATTGGTGGCCAGAGTACGTGGGCAAGGATCTTTTGGACACCTCATCGGCAGCACTATCACAGCAACAGCAACAGCAACAGCAAAAGCAACAGGATCAGGATCAGGATCAGCAGCCGCACCGCAGAGATTACTATCAGTTCGATGTCTGCTCGCATTGCGTTCCCTGGGTGGCGATGGACGAAGCCCAAGGCCTGGCAGGGACCAAGAAGGCTTGCTCCACAAACGCAAAAATGCAGGCAAGGCAGTATGGAACCTATCGAGCCAGGATCCCGATTGAATCAGTTCAGCAGGCAGTCAGTCATCCTTATGAGTGGATACCCGTTCGGCCGCGCTGCATGTTTTATCCTGCCCAAACATTATTCGAACCCTTGGGTGATTCAGACAGCGACGAGATCAAGGCTCAAAAGATGGAGGCTTCCAACTGCCTTCAAAAGCCGCGCTCGATCGCGTTTGTTGGCGATGAACATATCCAAACACTCTTTCGTGGGGTCATGCAGAGACTGAGAGGTGATTCAGGCCCCATTGAGGCGAGTGCTGAGGGCCGAGAAGCGCAGGTACTAAGGGTGGGCAAAGTGGAGGCTCGACTTGACTTTGACGCCTACTTGGACGAGACCTTGGCCAGGATTCAGTCCTCATTGGATCAGCAGAGCGTGTCGCCTGGCGATGATGCTGGGACCGACCCCGAGGAGCCGGTTTCGGATTTACAGAACCTTGATGACATTGACACGGTCGTTCTCGGGCTCGGTGTTTATCCCGCATCCGTTAGACACTGGACCACAGCTCAGTTCCAGGAGCGGGTCAAGACTGTGTTGGAAGGCTTGACTAGCATTCGAAATGAGCGTCAATTGGCGTCAGGAGGAGACAAGATGGACCGGTTGAACAGTCTGAAGGTGATTTGGATGGGCAGCCCTGCTTGGACGGATCGTACCGACCAGGAGACTAGGGACGCAGCTGACTGGCGAACGAACCACCGTATCCTGTACTGGAATAAGTTGGTCGAGGAGATGATTGAGAGGATCAACATCCAGGCTGGAGGAGACGGGATCATTGACAAACTGTCGGGATTGCCCATCACCATTTCGTTCAAGAGCACCAGTCAGGAGCTGTACACGGCGCAGACGCCCGTCGATAGTCTCGCCGCCGAGTTGATCCACAAATTGGATCTTTGTTCGTAGTGCATGGTTGTTGGTTGTTGTTGTAGAGAATATAGTCCGATATACCCTTAGGAGGCAAAAGTCAGTGCTTTATTCATTAAGTGAGTTAGAATTGGGATATATTTATCATCACGTTGAGAGCCATGGCCATGTCCAAGCGGCGGAGAAGGTGACACAGCCAACTGGTATTATTGTAGATACCCGCCCACCGACACGCACTAGGCACTTATTCGGGTCGAGGACTTACACTAGCCAATTTGGCTTCTTCTTCATCGTCCTGACTCTGATCCGACCCGGCTTCGGTGCCTGTTCCTGCGTGTGCCGACAGCTCTGTCGAGTCCGAACGGGTCTGCTGTGTCTCACCCTGATATATGAGCGCGATGTAGCTCACAAACGGTGTGGTCATGCCCAGCGCGAACCCGTAGACGCCCTTAAAGATCTCTGGCATGGGCCAGACATTAAAGTCGCCTCCTCGATGGCTATGGTCCATGCCGATGCCGTGGATTTTAAGTCCCGAGAGGATGCCGATGGTGATGGGCCAGTAGAGGATGAACGTTGCGACAACCAGGACTGCGATGCGCTTGCCGTGGTAGCGAAAGTAGTAGGCGAGCCTCTCCTTGAAGGTCTTGTACACACGGACCTCTTCCAGGCCCACAAACCAGCGGGTGATGGCGTTTGCGTTCTTGGGCATACGCAGGGGGGCGACCAGACCCTTCTTGAGGTCACCTCCCACGGCGAGGCGGTCGAGGATCCAGGTGAGGGTCTGCTGGATAATAATGGTGACGGCGGCGTCCCCTGCAAGGGTGTTGGGCAGTGGCCAGAGGGTGACGGGGTCCTTTGTGTTCTTGTACATTGCAGTGGCGAGGCCAAAGTTGATGGCGCCATCGAGGATCATGGCGCCAATCATGTGCATGACGACGAGATAGACGACATGGCGAGTTGTCAGTCCGTCGACGGCCGGCTTCGGACCTGGCATGGATGCGAAGGAGGTGAGGGGGTGAGCGAGTGAGAGATGTGGGATTAGCTGCTGCAGAGGAGGACTTTGTTGAAGAGGAGAACAGGGTGCTGTGGCAGTATTGCGGCTGTTTGGGGAAAGGAGCGGAAAGCGAAAGCGAGGGAGAAAGGGAGAGGTTGAGAGAGAGGGATGGCGGGAGCGATGGATGGCGAGGAAGGAGAGAAGGACGAAGCGGAGACGAGTTGATGGACGAGGAAGAGGAAGAGGAGCGAGGAAGAGGAAGAGGAGCGAGGAAGAGGAAGAGAAAGAGGAGCAAGAAAGAGCAGAGCGGAGAGAGGGTGTGGAGAAGGAAAGAATGGAGACGATGCAGCCTTGTGTGTGCACGAGGTGTGGGCAGGTCAGTTGGGTTGGTTGCAATGGCCGCAATCAAAACAATGCACCGAATAAAGGAGACACGCAAGGGCACGGTCAGGCAGTGAGGAGTGAGGAGGAGAGAGGAGTAAGGTGTTGAGGTGTTGAGGTGTCGAGGTGTGAGGTATGAGGTATGAGTTGTGAGGTGTGAGGTTGACCAGGGCACAAATGCACATTCGCATTGCTATAACACATATGCTTCACTTCAGGATACTTGCGTTGCGATCACACACAGTGGCTTTTTATATGGAGGTGCTTGACAGCGCCTTGGAGTTGGAGGGCACGGCTATCAGAGCCAGGTTCTCCAACGACGTGTCCTTGTCGACATAGTAGACAAGCTCCGCATCAAACCCATGTTCCTGCAGGTAGCGCACTCTTCCAATATCGAGCAGGCGCTTGCATTGCAGACCAAGTCGCTCGCGTGCCTGCGAGTCCAGCGTAGGAATGTGTGATCTAAACGCAAAGGCAAGAAGGACACAATAATAAGCAAACTGGGATATACACCCTCCCACAAAAACAAAGACACATAGCCACAATCAAAAAGCACTCAGCCTGCTTTTTACCCGAGCTCTTCCAGTTCACGGTCAGCAACAATGCGGTGTTCGTCGTCTCCCCCAATGGTACTGCTAGAAGACGTCTGCTTGTCTTCCAAAGCCTCGGCTGTCTTCTCAGGCTTGAACTGATTGACACAGACAGCCCAGCTGCTCATACGCGTCAAATAGACAAACTCTTCGGCGCTGATATCGATCTCCTTGAGGAACGCTTGGTTCGGGTACATGTAATGCTGGCACAACTGATGGCAACAGAGCGCTATCAAGACACCCTTGACAGGAGAAGCCAGTGGTGAGTGTTTGCTCTCCCTATTCAGCAAAAAAAAAAAACACAGGCTTGTTAGATATCGCTTTCGGTTGCGTGTGATTGCAAATCTAGTTTTCTCATAAACCAAAGTACTGGGCGCCTTACGTCTGCTGATAGTTCATGAGGCATTTAAGCGTAATGTCCGTGGCGCCTCCACAGAGATGTTTTGACAACGCGACAACAGGCTTCTTTTCCACGTATTCAGGTTCCTTTTGCGCATCTTCCTTCTCGGCTTTGCTATCATTGCTGCTACCTTCCTGTGCTTCAATGATGACGGGAATGTCCTTGACGGGGAGTTCGCGCTGAGTGGCTGTCACATCCCTCCTGATCTCGGGCACTTCGCTGAGAACCAGATCCTTGATGTCCATGGTATGTCTCTTGACCAGAGACTTGATTTCTTCCAGGCCAAGGATCGCGCTGTCAAACTTGTTGCGGGGCGGCGTCCTATCCACGAGGATAAAGGTGGCCGTTCCGTGATCATCCACTGCGATCTTGAGGTAGTTTGACAACTCACCACGACCAGCTCCAAACTCGACATAACAGGTCGTGGGGTCATTCAACATATCGCGTTGCTTCATATGGCCCAATAAAGAAGCTTGCTGGTGTGCGTGCTTAATATTCTTGACAGTCTTCTTGCGCTCGTCCAAAGCTGGATGATCCAACACCTCTTTCCTGATCTCTGGCACATACTTGGCGTGCAGATCCTGAATCTTTTTGATCAGTGACATGAGTTGGTCCTGAGAGAGAGCTGTCAACACTTCGCTCTTTCCGTTGGCGCCGGTGGTGGATGACGCTGTTGTTGTTTTTGATGCGGATGCGGATGCTGAGCCAGAGGCCGTCTCGGGTCGTGGCATGCTAAGATTAATATCCAGTGAAAACTGGGCTGGGTTGTCCTTGGGTCGGGCGTTGCATTTGAACAGATGGGCCTTGAGATCATCCGCCCATGCCGTGCTAGAGCAGCGCATCAAATCAAAGTGTTTCGTGGTCAACAAATTACGCTGTTCAAGAAGAACTGTAACCAAGAACAACACCAAACACAATCAGTCTTACTGGCTGGGGTCGAATGGACATGGGATACGCTTCCGAATAGTCTTTGCTTCTGAACCGTCTGCCGCTGCCTCCGCGCTGGGCGAAGCAGCCTCCTCGAGCATCGAGTGCTCACCACAAAACTTGAACCCGAGCTTCGCTGTCAGGCTGCAGTACTTATTTTTACCCAGGATCAAGAAATGGCACTGTCTGGGTCGGTTAGGCACAGGTGGTGGTGGTGCTAGGAGCAGAAGACATATGTGTAGGGCAGCGTTGCTTTCTGTGAGTTTTGTTGCCGCCGTGAAAAGCCTATACAGTTCGCCTGTTGCTTGCTACAAACCTTGAACTTTTTGCCGCTTGGTGCGTCTTCTTTGGTTGAGTACTGGAGGCTCCAGAGTCCCGGCGAGTGCCTGAACGATAGGGTCGGGATCCTTGTCAAGGGGTCGCTTCGTTTCTGTCATGGTGTTGATGGAGGAGGAAGGAATGTTTTTGTTTTTTTTCTTTCTTTTTTTTTTGTGCCAGGGCACTTTAATCGAGTGACTGCGGGTTTAACAGTCAAGTAGAGCCAAAGCCAGAGGACGCAGTGAAATAAACCACTCTATATTCTTCACGACCCAAATGTCAGGACCAGGACCATCGACATCGCAGGTCACCTTCTCCCATAACCGCAGTCAAAGCAGCAACAACGGTGGAAGTGGAGGCAGCGGATACTACATCCCGCCGGCTTCAGACTTGACATCATCTAATCATGACAAGGCCTTAGGCGTTATTGATGCCGCGTTTGAACAGACTGACAGAATGCTCAATGAGCGGGACATGAAAGCCTTTGGTAACCAACAGCACGCTCAGAGATATGTACTGCCTTTCCTTTTCCCCGTAAACAGTTTGTTCTAAACAGCTTCACAAACCCATTCTACTGTAGGCGACAACTCGGAAAGTATCTTCCAGGAACTCAACAAGATCAGGAAGAAGCAGCTTGCTTTAGCGGCTAAACACATCAGCATCGAGACCATTGCAGACGACGACAAGTCGCTCGCACCAGATGGAAAGCTTCTGGATGCAGCAGACAAGGATGAGATTGATCCACTGCAGTTTGCGAGGAAGGGGCAGGAGCTACAGGATCTCATGGCTAGTGTAATGTTCCCCACCCAGCTGATACTTTGAGCCGCTGATCTTTGAGTCGAGTGAGAGGATGGTTCCTAACGATGTTCTCCGCTTTCAACTACTGTAGCTCGAAGACCTGGGGCGATCCATGTATGTGGGCCAATTTGCCCAGTAACGCTGGGAGTGTTGATGTTGTAATGCCCTGTAGAGTGTGGTATTGAATACATGCTAATGGCTGCTTTCCTCGTGTTAGGTCTGATTTCCATGAGCTCTCCAACTCCACCAACAAGCAACCATTCTCGCCATCATATCTCTCTACCCCGACGAGGAAATAAGCCAAATGGAACTATCGACACCGTGCATTGCGCTTGAGATACATATTATTATTCATAGTAGCCTGATGTACAAGGTAGCCTCGCGAAACGAGGCGCTCTCGGAAGAGGGTAGAGAGACTCTGAGAGAGCCTCTGAGACTATGCCGATGCCTTCGATGAGCTAGGGAACCAGCCCTCAGTCTTGACCCTTTCGACCTTGCGCTGCACTAATTCCTGAAGAGTCCACTCCCTGGGATGGTCTCGCTCGTACAGAAAGTAGGCGCCAATGCCACAGGCTACGGAGAAAACGATATCGCCCCTCCTATTAAGAAGTGAGAGAAGCGAGCATTGGCAATCAGCACATTTCGTTGCAATGAAGGATTGGAGTAGCAATTTCTGCATATGGCTGCTCTTTCTTGGACCTTACTTGGAGATCAAATGTGTGTAGACTGGTGGCATCGTTGTGTGTGTGCGTGTGTGTGGTCGCAATCAAGTTTGAAATCTAAAACGATTTGAAGACGATGTGCCCCTAATGTGACCGCTTTAACGTTCGGCTGCATATGGTGTCAAAGAAGTGCGGCGTGCCTCGTTATTGCATGATTCATCGAAGCATGAAGAACATCCGCATGTCCTCCACCGGCCCACAGTACTTAAACTGTACTTCATTCTCTTCCTCGTACCCCACACCTCCTATTCTCTCAACGCCATGACCGAATTCACATCCCTTGTCTCCAAGTTTGCCCGCGGGAACGGGGAGGGAAGCTCCTCCCAGACTCAGGGGTCCACCAACGACAGGAAGCGCGGGCATGCCTCCGTCAAGGTCAAGGACGAGGACGATGAAGCCAATGAGACCTCTTCCTCCACGGAGCTCTCGACTCAGGTCCGCAAGAGCATGAGACTTGGCGCCTCCACAACACCGGGACCATTAAATTCTCGAGCCGTTAACGCCGGGAGCATCAAGAGTCGGCCACACCAGAGGCGGCCTCTTGCTGCCGATAATGTCACGAAAGAAGAGGTGGCAGAAGTAGCTGTTGTAAGTACTCAAGCCCCGGTTTCCATAGCATGGTTTTTGACATTAGCGTTTTTCATCTGTCTAACTTGTTGTCTTTATTTATTGCTTCTCGCGAGTAGCGTGTCAAGACACAAGGACGCAATCCTGGGTATTCGGCTCCTGAAGTCTACGCCCATCTCTCTGTGGTACCAGACATTATCGACTATGATCTCGATGTGCTGTTTGTTGGAATCAACCCTGGAGTTAAAAGTAGCGAGCGATCGCATCACTTTGCAGGGCCCACAAACCACTTTTGGCCATGCCTCTCTGACAGTGGTACGTCCTGACTGCTAGACCTTTCTGTTTTGTCGATCGCCTTTGAGGGATTCTGAGCACTAATACCTGACACATTTTTTTTAGGCCTACTGCCTCCTGGAGTGAGGTTAGGACCCACCGACGACAAGTCGTTGCCAGCTGTTTGCAATATGGGACTAACCAACCTAGTGGATCGGCCCTCCAGGATGGGAAATGAGCTTTCAGCAGCGGAATGTCGGGCCGCAGCTCCGATCCTGACAGCCAAGATCAAAAAGTACAAGCCTCGTTTTGTCTGCTTCGTGAGTAAGCAAGCCTGGGAAATGTATACAGGCGTAGGTCTAGGCTTGCAGACTGCTTGGGTTAGCTGGTACGATGAACCCGAAGATGCAGGGGTGATGGGCGGTTCGAGTCAGGAGGATACCAAGGAAGAAGGACGACACACTATCCAAAACAACCTGGACTCGCAAGGATATCGACTATCAACGTACTTTGAAAAAGGACCCAGCGCTGAAAAGTTGGTCGAGGAACTGGCCGGGGAGGGCATACCTTCGCCTTTTGTTAAAAGTGAATCAGCATCATTGAAGGCAGAGGATGACCAGGACAGGAAACCCATCAAGACTGAAATTGACGAAGCCCATTTTGGCGTAAAAGTGGAATCGAATGTCAAGAGCGAGTTGAAAGTGGAGCAGACCGAGGATAGAACGATCAAAGCGGATCCAGCAGCCTTTCAGCATCAACAACAGGAAGCGAGTGGACCATCAACAGACTCGGTGTATAGGGGCGGCGTTCGAGGCAGTCGCATGTTTGTGATGCCCAGCACCAGTGGTCGAGTTACGCAGTACAGGAAAGAGGATAAGCTGGCGTACTTTAGACAATTGGCGGAATTGGTGCGCAGGGACCGTCAACTGCGCGGGGTCAAGGACCCTTGGGCATCATAGGGTTTCATGAGCCAAGCAACACAATAATATATCCCTTTTTTTGAATCATGCTAGGCTGAAGCTAATGTGTATTGAAAGGTTTGATCTCTGAAGGGCTGCCGACCCCAAGGAAGGCTATGAACAGGGGGGCGTGAAAAGCTGGGTTGCTAATGAAGGAAAAGTGAGCTTTGGATCCTCGCCTCTTCCTCTCCAGTGGTCGGATAAGGCGTCTTTGGCAAGCCATGCTTTCCTTCGTGCCTGCTTAGACTGTCATCTTCTCCTAACGCGAAAGAAGACAAATCACGTCACAAGAAAAGTTAGGATTCCAGCACTCACCAACATCCAGCAACAACGCAACAACAGTCAAAAACAAAAGGTCAGCACAGTGTTGTCCGTCATGTGTGATTGCCACAGTCATACCAGGAATGAACTGTACACTGCGTCGTCGCATGGGCGGGCTCAATGCATTGAAGCCTGGATGATTACTGATGTTCTGGTTGATCCCTGCGGCCGCTGCGGCCTCTGCCTCAGAGGCGGCTTCTTGAATCGCCAGTGCATCTTCAAATCCTGCCGTCGAGTCGTTGTCGTCGTCGGGTCCTGCGATGGTGTCGAAGATAAGCGACTTGCTACTGAGTTGACTATTTCTGGAGAAGGATGGAGGCAATGTGATCGAAAACGAGGGGCGTCGCTCAGACTTGACTGATTTGGTTGGACTTGACTTGCCACTGCTGCCGCTATGATGATTATGATGGCTCCGTTTGTCAACGAGCGTGCCGTTGCTGAACGAGAGTGTTGAGCCGGCGGATGAGGACTTTTTGAGTCCTTGATCTTGGGAGATGACAAACTAGACAAGGACAAGGACAAGGATAAAAGATGAAAAAGGTTCGAAGGGCGGTCAACAAGGATGACGGGGATTGAAGGTTACACCTTTTTTGTGTTTTTTGTGGGCAGCCGTGCGCTGCTGCATGTGGAGAATGTGCAGGCTGTTCAAATTTGAATACCTCCTCAGATATGGCGGCCATGGTGGGCTGTTCTGTGCAGAAAAAAAGTGGTGGTGAGGGGGTGGTGAAGACAGAAGACAGACAGAGGACAGACAGAGGACAGACAGAGGATGGGTGGTTCTGGAGAGAGAGGAAGGGTGCAGAAAAAACACAACAGAGTGTATGGGTGACGAGATCAGTATGGGAGGGGGGGGGGGGTCAGGAGGCAAGAGGCTCTCCCACCCATAGCCCTTTTATCCCTTGGAGGCCTCACACTCAGCACATGGCCCGGTCCAGTTGAAGTGCAAACGCCTGACAACCCTTTTTTCATGAACCCTTGTCTTGTCTTGTCGTGTTTCTTGCCAGGAGCACAAACACACACACATGTGTCAGAACGCGGTGATGTCAGCTACTCAGTCAATGGAGTGGGATTCCAGTCGTATCCTGGATCATGAAGTGCAAACACTCCAAAAGTCGAGAAGGCCGATTTCCACAACTTCCGTCGCGGGTGCACTGGCCTGTCACGGAATCAATGATCTGCCGGAACCCTCGGGCTTTATCGCTGTCCGCAAAATGTCCAAAGGCGATGGGGCGACGTGCTTAAATGGAGTGCTGCAGTAGCTTGAGAAAAAGTGGCTGTAGCGCAATAATGCCTGTTCCTTCCACAGCAGCACAGGAATGTGCACTGGGCAGGAGATGCACACTGTATCGAGGCTGTGGAGGTTGTGAGGTGCGACGCGATCCACACACAGCGACCAGGCAGTGCATTAGCCGTGACGTCTTTCCGCCGAGGAGGACTCTTCGGCCTTGCCTTTTCGAGAATTTTCGCACGCATCCACAAAGAGATACCTCCCCGCGCTGTGTGAAGGGTCCTCACTCCTCGGCGACTCGTCTCGCTGGGCCTGTGGGGCAGCACAAGGAGCGCAGGCAAGCAAAAGAAAAAAGAGCGAGGAGTGCGGACGGTGGACGGTGTGGGGTGCGCATGGCCCAATGTGATAAGGGAGTGCACCCGCTTCCCGAGGGTCTGGAGCCCAGCTGGCCGGAGGGGATGTGTCAGAGGCAGAGCGACTTGGCGGGGTTGGGGCAGCGCCTTGCTCCGCCTGAATGAGCGAGGGCCGTTTTTTGTTTACTAAAAAGTCAGACCTGACTCGACAGAATATTACTCGTCCAGCCGTGAATCGGTCCAACCCATCCATCCATCTTTTTCAATCTCTGTCTCTCCTCTCCAAACCCTCTCTCTCCCTCGCTCTCTCCACCCACCCATCCACGCACCTCTCCTCTCCCCCAAACAATTCTCTTCATTCACTTTTCTCTCCTCCACCTAAAATCCACACCACCACCACCACCCGTCACAATGATCTCGGCCCTCCGCTCAAAACCCATCGCCCGTCTGGCTCGCCCCCTGGCTGCCCTCACCAGCTCCCCTCTCCTCTCCGCTCCCGCCCTGCAGGTGGCTCGCCGCCAGCTCACCATCAACGCTGCTGCCGCCTCCGCCGTCGCCACCCAGCGCCTTAGGTAAACACTTTGGGACCCACATATGCACCCAATCCCCCACTGTCGTCGGTCGATCCACCGACTTGTCGCGACGAGCGTCTTACTCAAAGGCGCGTTATGCCTCTTTCTCTTCTCTGGGATTAGCTCTCCTTACCGCTCTCAGGTCAGGTACTATGGTAAGTTTGAATCAGACCCACTTCAACTCCATACTCAACACGAGCAACATAGGCCCTAGTGTTTATGTCGATCGATCCGCTTATTCTTCCACTGAAAATTCTACCGAGGACTATGACGACGATCGATGTCAAAGCAGCGATACTAATGCATGGCCCTGGTTCATTGATGTTATAGCTGACTACGTTGTCAAGGTCCCCCACATGGCCGACTCTATCTCCGAGGGCTCCTTGAAGCAGTGGAACAAGAGTACGTGAACAATGAAACTTGTCGTGTTTCTCAAGCGAATAGAAAGAAGCTTTGTGCAGGCAAACAGTGGAATCTTGGACGTCTGAAAGACAGGAACCGCAAGGCCCGACTTACTGTGATGAAGCAAGAATGGAAGACTGATTCAGAGATCTTTTGGATTGCTGTCGTTTTCTCAAATAGAGGTCGGCGACTTTGTTGCTCTGGACGAGGAGATTGCCACCATCGAGACTGACAAGGTAAAAGCAGACTCATTGCCCAAAGACCTCGAGGGTGAAGGATGGCTGAAATTAGCCTCGACCGGGATCGCTAAGAGTGGACATGCAACATCTCGGGCTAAGGAAAAATAATAATAATAGTGATGCGGCATTAATGGCGTGAGAAGGGTGGATCAGAGCCCGCTGCGTACCCTTTCTTCCGTGATCTTTGAGAAGGGACGTAACTTGTTCATTGAGGCATGGATCGGGAGCATAGCCGGGGCGAAAGGACCTTGAAGGGGAGCCGAGTCCTTACGGAAGAAGGGCCTGGCAGCTTTTTTTTCTCACACTGTTCTCGTTTATGCATGATATCATTAGGTTGATGTCGCAGTCAACTCGCCCAAGTCTGGTACCATTGTTGAACTCTACGCCAAGGAGGAGGACACTGTCGCTGTCGGCGCTGACCTCTTCAAGCTCGAGCTTGGTGATGCCCCTGCCGGAGGTAGGTCCGGTTATTATGTTTACGCGGCTTTAATGTAGTCGAATGGCGAGCTTACGCCTCAGAGTCTCTTCATTTTTAGGTGCTGCCCCCAAGGAGGAGCCCAAGAAGGAGGAGTCCAAGAAGGAGGAGTCCAAGAAGGAGGAGCCCAAGAAGGAGGCATCCAAGAAGGAGGAGCCCAAGAAGGAGACCCCTGCTGCACCAAAGGCCGCTCCCGCTGCTGCCGCCAAGACCGAGTCCGCTTCCGCCCCCGTTGCCTTCAGCCGCGAGGAGCGCAGTGTTAAGATGAACCGCATGCGTCAGACCATCGCCAGACGCCTGAAGCAGTCCCAGGAGAACGCAGCCTCGCTCACCACCTTCAACGAGGTTGACATGACTAACTTGATGAACCTCCGCTCAACATACAAGGATGCCGTCCTGAAGAAGCACAACGTCAAGCTCGGATTCATGTCGGCTTTCGTCAAGGCCTCGTGCCACGCCCTCAAGGAGCTGCCCTCTGTCAATGCCAGAATCGAGGGCGACTCGATCATTTTCAACGACTACGTCGATGTCTCTGTCGCCGTTGCCACCCCTAAGGGTCTTGTTACCCCCGTCATCCGCAACGCCGAGAGCTTGTCGTTTGTTGAGGTCGAGAAGAGCATTGCTCAGTACGGTGCCAAGGCTCGCGACGGCCAGATTGCCATTGAGGATCTCAGCGGCGGTACCTTCACCATCTCCAACGGCGGTGTTTTCGGCTCCATGATGGGCACCCCCATCATCAACATGCCCCAGAGCGCCATCCTCGGTATGCACGCCATCAAGGAGAGACCCGTTGCCATCAACGGCAAGGTTGAGATTCGCCCCATGATGTACATTGCCCTGACTTATGATCACCGCATCATTGACGGTCGTGAGGCCACCACCTTCTTGGTCAAGTTGAAGGAGGTCATTGAGGACCCCGTCCGCCTGCTGTTGGATGTCTAAGGCTAGCACCTTGAGCGTGTCCCTGTCCTCGTTTTTCTCTAACCTACATATAGATATCTAATGATCTCTCCTCAACCTCGCGCGACACAGGAGTATCAAACGAACGCCCCACCTTCTCTCGCCTCTCATCATACTCATCATCCTCCCATTAAAGATCCACACTTCAAGAACAGTCTATGACGTTTCTAGATTTGTCTTCATTGATGGTCTGGGCCACTGGCTCGTTGATTCTTCCGAGAATGCCGATAAGGCACAGATTGGATAATCCAGCGTGGACGAGGGGTTGGCTATATGGCGTGGTCCGGTGTCTAACGAGCCTTCGAGGTGACAAATTGTGTGTGGCTGTTCGTGCGTGGCTTTGCGTGGGCGAAATGGATATAAGAAAAGGTTTCGGGCAAGGTCTCGCTCCTCCTTCTTTCATATCTTTCACCATCCGCAACTTTTACAGCAACACACGCCTTCACTTCTTTCAGCCTATTCTACCCCAAACATCATCATCATGGCAGTCCCTCAGAACACCAACCTCGCTGAGACCTTCCTCGAACTCACCAAGACCGACCATCAGGTCACATCCTTGTCGTCGTCCCACTACGGCAGGGCGGCGTCGGCCGACCGTGTGAATGCTGCCAAGGCTGGTCTCGAGGCTAACGGCTTCAACGTCCATATCGTCAACACCCGTCTCGATGCCTTTGAGATCGTCAAGAGACTGATCCCCGAGGTACGTCACCTTTGTTGTTTTTTCTTTTGGTTTTTTGCCTACTCAGCGTATGCCCACCCACCCATGAAGCTAGTTTGGTCGCGTTCAGAATTTTCGTGAGAAAAAAAAAATTGAAAGAGTGTTTGGCTAACACAAAAATCGTTGCTCTCTCTCTCTGCACCACAGAACGCGTCCATCAACAATGCACACAGCACCACCTTGGAAGAGATTGGCTTCATCACCTATATCAAGGGCCAGACACCCTGGAAGAACGTCCATGGTACCATTCTGGCCGAGAAGGACCAGGCGAAGCAAGCCGAGCTCCGTCGTACCATTGGTTCCACGGTCGATTATTACCTGACCTCGGTCGCTGCCATCACGGAGACGGGCCATTTGGCTCATGGTGACTTGTCCGGTTCCAAGGTCGGAGGCGTTGCCTTTGGTGCAGGCAACGTCATTGTCGTGGCGGGTTCGAACAAGATTGTCAGGGACGAGAAGGAGGCTTGGATCCGTCAGAGTGAGTTTGCGTTGCCGTTGGAAAGCGCCCGTGTGAGGATCGCATATGGATTGCCCGCCTCCGCCGTCACCCACTACGAGGTCATCCGTCAGGCGAGCCCGTTCAACAAGGGAAGAATCACCGTGGTCATTGTCAACGAAGCCTTGGGATATTAAGAGCTTAGGACATGGCTGGCCAACAAGCAAAAATCAATGATGTGAGAAATACTCTTTTTCGTATCAACTTCCCCCCCCCCCCCCTACTCGTTGTAAATACAAACTTTTCTTTTCCCCCTCCAGCCTCCAGCCTCCAGCCTCCAGGAGAGGATTGAGAAGTGATGTGCAAGGAAAGAAAAAAGGGGCAGGGTGGAGAGGATGAGCACTGATTTGAGGGACGTATGATGCCACACCGGTCAGAGCTGTCGCGATGAGCGCACAATTGTGCAAAGCATTCCTCCAAAAAAAATGGGGTCTTTGGTCGGCCCCAATATCTAACCAGCACTGAAAAACGATCGTGGCACTTAAACGAGTCTGTGTACATGTAGGAGCAGCACTGCTGCTATGCAATGGATACATCTCGCACAGCGCACGAGGATTCTCTCAGTGAAGGTTTACGACGTTATTTACAGATAATGGGTTGTATAGACTCTAGAGCACAAGTAGGGGTAAGGCTCTTTTACATGCGCCTAACTCAAGTTCTTCCATAGCTCAAAAGGCAATCTCCTCGCGAGCCGCAAATAGGGTCTTGGTGTCCATTTTGAGATGATGCTCAAGGTCCTGGGGGTTCTTGACGTGGTATCCAAGTTCTGACAGCAGTCCATTCTGGATATCATAGACCATACCGATGATCTCCACACTTTGTCCATTCTCCCAGGCAGCTCTCATGATGGGCGATCTGGCGACGGTGAGCACCGAGTTCCTGCAGTTGATCTCGACCAGGGCGCGGCACTTCTCCTCGTTATCCAAAATGGTGTCCAGACTCTCGCGATGCTCTCGCTTGACCTCCTTGATGTTGCCGAGCCAGTGGTCGATCAAGCCATAGGATTGGTCTCCAAGGGCTGCAGCGACACCGCCGCAACCATAGTGGCCACAGACAACGACGTGCTCTACCTTGAGGACCTCAACCGCGTACTGCAGGACGGACAAACAGTTCAAGTCTGTGCTCACGACTACGTTGGCGATGTTACGGTGAGTGAAGACCTCTCCTGGCGCTAAAAAACATTGATTTAGGTTGGTTAGACACCATTTCTCTTTTCGTTGTTGAGAACGCGCCTAATGCCTGGTAACGGCCCTATGATACATGTACCCTGTACATGGTATCTATGTCCCCCCACACGGCTTGTATCATTAAGGCATTTCGGTATGCTTTAGCAAGCTAACTAATTAAAAAAAATACACAGCTAAAGAACTGGTCCGAGCCCTGTTGTGCCTTTTTTCTTTTCTTTACCTAGCTGTAAGAGTTCGTTCTCAGGCACGCGCGAGTCGGAGCATCCGATCCAAAAGACCTTGGGGTGTTGGCCCTTGGAACCCTTCTCAAAGAATTCGGGGTTGCGTTCACGGATAGCCTTGGACCAGGCACGGTTGTTCTTGAGAAGCCTTGTCAGTCCATGCTCGCTGCCGACGGTGGGACTTGGTCCGAGCGTGACAGGGGATCTTGGGCAGCAGGCATCGTCGCTGTCAACTTCAGAGTCAAAGTCTTCAGCATCGTCGGAGCTGTTGTACTTGTGGAGGAGATCGTGCTGGTGCTGCAGACGGCGGTTCTCCTTGTCTTCTTGTTTGGCACCGATAGTCGAAGGGGAGGTCTGGATGTGGAGGGTCTCGACCTGGCTGGAGATGTCGGGGACTCGGCCTGCCTTTGCGACAGCGGCGAAGGTTGACTTGGTGGCGATGGTTGTGGAGGACATGGTCGATGGGTGATTTGGTGTCTGGAGAGGCTATTTTTTTTAAAAAAAAAGCTAGAGAGCGCGAGGAAGATAGGAGGACTGAGATGTGTTAGTGTGCTGGAGCGGGAGTGAAGAGAGAAGAGAGACGAGAGATGAAAGAGAGAGAGAGTGAGGTAGAAAAGTGAGAGGGGATTGGGATACGAGTGAAGAGTCTGCTCAAGGGGCGGGGAGGGCAACAAAGATCTCTTTGCACGGGTGCGCGCGGAAAAATCATAAGCTCAAGGCGATGCGCGAAGAAAAAGAAAGGAGTGTTTGATGAACAAGTTTATGCAATCAGTCATGAAAAGAGCGGCATTCATGACGGGCAGGTGCGATCGGTGTGGGTGTGGCGCTGTACGACAGACTGCCGTACCTTGATTGACGCTACGAGAATGGAGGTCCGCTGATGTGCTCTGTGCGGAGTGCAGGCGAGGGGGTGGACGTGAGAGAGATAGGGCTAATGGCGGTGAGGTGGACGTGAGAGAGATACGGCGAAAAAAGCGATGAGATGGAGGAGGAAATGAAGAAGAAGAACGAAACGAGCGGATGGACCGCCGGATATATATACAGTGCAGGTGCTGGCTGGTTGTCTCTATTGTTGGGTACTGTGCAGATGATGGACATTGTTTTTTTTTTCTTTTGGTTTTTTTTTTTTTCAACTTCAGATGAGCACTCTCGCCTGAACATCCAATGAAGGGCAGTGATCGAAGGAGCTGCAGAAAAGTAGCCTGGTCAAATACAGAAAGAAAAAAAAACCACTTCTATAGCGTTCTCGTCCTCACTCTTGTTGCGACTCCTCTGCTCCCTCAGTGTAGAATTGATATCTCAGGGCCGTCGGCATTACTGCAATCCGACGACGGCCTTCCTTTGGCAGCCCGTCAATCTGGCTGCATCATCTATGGAACATCTCTGTTGTTTCGAGCACTTAATAACGCAAGGACATTGATGGCTATTTATCCTTGCCGAACAAAAAAGGGTCAGCAGCACCACAGTGAAATGGCTCATGCCATGCCTGCAGACCTGCTTGCTACAGGCTTTTCGCCCTCTTGCCTCGCCCATGCCCTGCCAGTGTTTTGCTTCCACAGCTCAGGGCAGGCGCATTCTATGAGCAAGTATATCACCATGGCAAACTGAGTTGACCATATGACCCTGTTTTCCCTTCGGCCCTTCATTACTTTGGATCACCTTCCTCCAAAAAGAATGAAAAATTAGAACGAGAGCATTCACTCAGGTGGGAGGTATGTCTCTCCTTCGCCTCGCAACAGCATCAGACGGAGGGCACTGCTCAAAAAAACAAGAGCAGGGTGGGGAAATTTTTCGCGACGTCAATTAGACGACGCGTGTGCAGATATGAATATATATGACCTACGGCCAAAGACGCCACCAACCCCGAACCTTAAATTGCGTGCGAGGCTCTCTGCTCTGGGCCATGCACCACGAAAATACTTCTACACTATATACCTGCAGCACCCCGACTCCAGTGGATCTCGACAAAATGGATCAGAGACCTGAGAGATACAGATGCATGGTGCCCCAAGGAGCCCAGAAGTATTAAAAAACTGAAAAAAACTGAGATGCAGGATGATACAATTGTTCTATTTCCGTGTTAATGGCTGGGTGGTGGGGCTGTTGTGTGATGACGATGAAGATGCTGGTAATGATGTTCTACGACTGCGCTTTGTTCTTCCACGAGATCTCTATCCCGCCATTTTCGCCTGGTACCGGGGCATCATGTATGTTTGTATCGGTATGCACGTGTTGTCGCTCTTTCTCCTCCCTTGCTGTCCGTCCCGTCAGCTCTTGCCAGCCCTCATTGACCATTTTCCTCCTCCGCCTCCGCCTACGCTTCTTTGTCGGCGCCGATGGGTCACTAGGATCCTGCGATACCGCCTCGGGATTTGAATCTGTGATGCCTGCGACCGGGGGGTCTCGCTGCTTGGTATGATCTGTCAAAAGTGATATGATGGGTCCCTGAGAGGATATCGTGGGTGAACTGGTTGCAGCTGAAGGTGATGTATTCGAAGGTTCCGGTACTTGCTCGCCACTGTCCTCGCCACTACCAGATCGCCGCCGATTGGCAATGACGTGAAAATCCTTGCCTTGCCGCCGCTGTTGATCCAACGCCTGAGCGCGCTTCTTATCCACGACTTGCCACGGTACGAATGCTGGTGCTGCGACTGTAAATACGGCTCCGACAGCAACAGTGAAGAATAGAGATAGTGTGATCCTCTGCCGCTGTAGGAGTGTCAGCGGACGCATGGTGCTTATCGCTCCGGATGTTGAGATCAGCTCGAGCTAATGGAATCGGCGCTCAGTAAGGGAATGACTAATTGACCTCGTGTGTAGAACTGGTTGAAGGCTGTCTCTAACTGAGTTGTAAAGATTGGCTCCAAAGTGTATAGTGTACTGATCCTGATGCTGGCTTCCGGCGTTCCTGAACTTGACATTGAAGTGAAGCTTTTCCGAAAGCCAGGCTTAGTCTAGAGGTGGGAGCGAAAAGAATTTTGCATGAGTGGCTCGCTCGTGCTTGCTCAGCGCTCGCTCTGTCATCAAAATATCACATGACTTACTGTTGCGACAAACAACAAGTTGTACGGTGCGTCTGCAGACGGTTACTGCCGAGACAGTAAGAGTCTACCGCATTACACCGCTGGTTTTTGGAAGGCGGAGGGTCGGCCCCGGTCTTGGATATGCTCGCGTCCAATGTACGCGATGTTATGGGCGCCTGCGCTGTCCCTGTGGATCAAGATGCTGCAGGTGCAACACTCAACGCTCCTGGCGTATTTTATCAGGGGGCTGTGATCCCTCGGGCAACGGCTGCTCGTGTACGCCTCGTTCACCTGGAAGACGAGTATGCCCAGTCCACGAGCCTATACAGCACATTCAAAACGATAACTCGAGTTAGCTCTGAGACGTTGACACTGCCACACATCCCCCATCATCTGGTGAAGCTGCCTCACCTTCTTCACTATAAACGCTATCAGGGTCCTGTGTCGCGATGATCGGCCAATTCCAGAAGCAAACTCGCCATTGCCGATCACGATCGCTAGATTCATGCTGTATCCAGTGTTGGGGTCCACTTGCATGGCTGGCACTCGGGCTGTGGCACTTCCGGGTCCTGTTGCACTTGCGGAGCGCAATATGGCGTCAAAGGCTCGCTCGTAGTCTCCTCTGTCTTGCTTGGTGCGCTCCCATTGTCTGCGCTTGTACCAGAGGCAGCAGTAAAGGGAGTTTAGCATACGCTCAAAAGCAGAGTACCATCTGATGTATTGCTGCAGTGGCTCCACTCCAATCTTTCCTCGGCGAGGGGTGAGCGCTTCAATCTCGTTGATAGAAGGATATGCCACGTTATTGAGGATGGTCTTTTCAGCCTTGCGTGCCTGCAGTTTGCGATTGAAGTTGTTGGTAGCTTGATACAAGGATGCACGGGAGACGAGGCTGTTCCTCGCCGTCTTGACTTGTGGATTGGGAGGCAGCGTGGTGCAGGCACATGTGATGACTTCACCGGGATCCAACCCCGCCACATGTAAGGTGCCCTGGTGCGCATCGAGGTGCGCTTGGACGTTGGCGTCGAGGCTTTTTTTCCCTCCAAGAAGAGGAACCCCAATCAACGGCGAGCTGCCAGCCTTGAGTGGGCCTGGCTTTCGCTGAGAGGTGTCAAAGACCAAACCTTGCACAACGAGGCCGTTGGTCGTGATGGCGCCGCTAGTCACTTTGTAACATTTTGGTCTGCGTGCCTTTTGCTTACGAGGACCTGGCAAAGGCGATGTTATAAAAAAAATATTAGAGTCAGTCTCACTCGTAGAAGGCATCCTCTAAGCCAAACATTTACCCCATTTTCTTCACGTCTCTCTCACCTGTCTCGACAGCTTGGTTTGCAGCCTTCTGTTGGTTCCTCTCACTCCACTGACGTTTCAGGTTCGTATACAGACCGTCCTTATCCGCACCATACTCTTTCATCGACATGGTCACTTTGCGGTGCCGCGTCCGTTCGAAAAACAACTCTTGGGGCAAATCCTCATCTGCGGTAAAGAGCAATGCCATTGCCGACCTAGTAGGGCAGTCCGTGCTCATGAGCGCATCGCGCAGGCCCTTGCTCGAGAACTTGATCCATCGATCGCCCAAGGCTGGCCGGGAAAAGAAGGACCACCGCTCCTCCTCTCTGCGCGCTGTGTTCAGCGCCATGTATTGTGCGATGGCATTGTTTCCAGACAAGTCCTCCGTTTTAGTCTGGGTCTAGAGCAGTTGAGACAAATCCAGTTAAACAACGTTGCTGTTTGTAGAGCTGGCAAATGTCCTCCTCAAATTGTTTGTTTTTTCACCGGTATCGAAGACAAGGCATGATGCTTACCACTTCTTGTAGCGCTGAGAGGGAGGTTGTGAAAAACTCGGCAAACTCGTCCGAGAGCGTGTACGTCATGTCGGCATATATCTCCCTATGACCTGCGGGGATAGGGGGCAATACCAAGTGCGGGCAACATTCTCGAAGCAGCGTGGCGGCGGCTATGGCAATCCGCTGAACGCGTTCCCTGTCCAGGATGCTTCTACGCAGGGGTATGCTGCTGTCCATTCCGCTCAAATAGTTGCCAGTCCAGCGAACGATGTTACGGCTCCTGGTTGGATGCAGTATTGCCCTCATATCTTCTTGATCCTGGTCCATCTGTTGTTGAGTCCTTTGCGACTCGTCCCAGATAATCGAGGCCACAAACAAGCAGAGAGCGTGATGAATCCAATGGTACCACCTGGACATGTCGTGGACGATAGACTGGAGATAGCCGGCTGTGATATGGGCAATACGAGAAATGTTTTGGATGTGTCCTAGACACAACGCCCCCGTTGCAGCTCTCTCCCGCGGGTTGGCGTCCAACGTCTCAAGGTTTGCTCCGGCTCCAAGATACGCAGCTTCCAGCTCCGCTTTCGCTACAGGATCGACACTATCGAGCGCCTGAAAGTCCTGAAGCACCAAGTTGTAACTGTTCAGGCGTTCCTGAAAAAGTCTCTGCGCACCTACTAACATCCTGGGGCCTTCGAGGATCCCAGTCTGGTAAAGGTAGCGCCACGTTATCGCCATACCATATCGTCTCAGTGCACGGTGCAGATTTCCCTGGAGCTCTACTGATTTGGCAACGATTTTGGGCCCCAAGTTTTGTCGTAAGAGGTGTTCCAATGATCCAAGCTCCAGCGTCGCCATCGCGTGGTGCACACTCAGTTCAAACCAGTGGGTTGCAGATCTAGTCTCCTGCTCACTGTCCTGAGGGAGACTTGTCGCCACCGCAGATGGCTGCGCGACTCCCGTGGTCACAGCTGTGTCGTCCGGCTTGGAAGCCATTGCCTCCAGAATAGCCATTGCTTCCTCCCGAGTAGCTGTCATCTCGTCAGCGACTTCATCTTGCTGGCCTTGTACAACCCCTTGGGCGGCCTGCTGCAGCACATGGCCTGTGCTGGAGCCGACTGAAGGCACGGCAGAGGATGGGCCTATCAGTTGCAGTGGATTGATGGGATGTGTTAGATATGATTGCTCGCTTGAAAGGTTCAATAGTCCATGTTACAGCCAGCCCCTTGTGTTATACGGTACCTCCCATGCCGTATTCACGATTCCTGGCTGCCCTGGATGAGATTCTGAACCTCGGCACCGTGTCGTCGTCGTCGTCGTCTTCCTTCTTCTTCTTCTTCTTGCCCCTGTTGTTGTTGCCGTCTAGCTGTCGTTTTGGGGGCCGAGTTACTGCTACGGGCGCGTTATTCACTTCCTGGGTCCATTGTACCGGCTGTACACCATAGCTCGTCCGCCTTCTGAGCTTTCTCTGGGCAGGTCGTGGAGCCCTAGCACGTAGCAATCGATAATTAAGTGATTTGGTTAGCAATAAACCAAACAAGAGCAACAAAAAAAAAACGTCTTGTGGCTGTTATGAGCCTTGCCATCTATCAAGTGTACCTTGGCATCTTGGATATGTAAATACGCTTTGCCTGGAGCATATTATACACCGATTCTCTATTGGGTCTCGGAGGTGCCGCCACCTCCGGTCCAGCTGGGGTTTCTGCCAGATTGACAAAGATCGACCAGGAGTTTGAGGTGTCTGTAGTCCCGACAGTCCTCTTATATTGCCGTAGCAGGTGCTGCAGACGGGCAGGTCTGCCAGGGGGGCATCGCAACCTTTTGATGGCCCTGTGGTTCTTGACAAGTCCGTAGCGGGGGACAGACTTGCAGTAGTCGGAGGTCGACACAACTGCAAGGAGCTGCAGTTGGTCCTCGTCCATCTGAAAGGCCCTCAGTACGTCTTCGCGGCTGATCAGCTCGAGGCCGCCTTTCGCCGGCATCAGCACCTTGGTGACAGGCCGATGCATAAGGAGATCGCTATCTCGTGTCAAGGTGGCAAAGTTGAGGTCATTGCTAGCCTCGGCGTTCCTCGCGATGCACACATCTGCTTCCCCGGTGCAGACGTGCACGTTCCAACCGAGTGCGATCAGACGGTCCCTGATAGACTCCTTCTCCAAGGCTGTCATATCGCGGATCTCCTCCAACAATTTGTAAAAGCCTTGAGTTTTACAGCGCTGTCCGTTGTTTGCGCAGGTTACAGCCCTATCGAGGATTGCTTGAGCCGCTTGTCGCTTTCGACTGGCTACCCTATTACGCTCAGTCCTCGCCCTAATCTTTTGGGCTGTGCGGGGTCCATCCATGTGAATGACGGCAGTTGCTGGATCAACGCCGAGCCGCTTCAAGTCGAAGTCGACCATAAATTCCACGCCAGTGCTGAATGGCTGGTCTGGAGGTGTGCAAACAAACTGGAAGTCTGACGTCGCGTAGCGCACGGTGCTGTAATGACCGGATTGCAGTTCCTGGGCAAGAGCTCTTCGGGCCAGTCTGAGGTCTTTCTGGTGAAGTTTTTTGCGTACCCTGAAGAAATAGTAACCAAAGTCTACATGGACGTGCAGCTCGGCAACGTCCACGGCGGTGACTTTTTCCCCCGTCAGATTCTGCCTCTTCCGAAACTCGCCAAAGTTGGCGAACCCCATGAGTAAGGCGTGGTAGGAAGGTGTAGAAGAGGGGGATAATGTATAGAGCGGTGATTGTGTCGATGGCGTAGTGAGTTGAAAGTTGGTGGGTGGTGTAGGAGTTGATAAGTGAGCCGAGGGCGCCAGGAAATGGTAGAGAACAGCGAGGATATCAGTGGTGCACGCTACAGAACACTGAAAAGTTGGCTCGACTGTTCTGCCCACACCCATATCAAAGAGAATAAGCGTATCCTCCATTAGTATCATGGGTGCTGATTCTTTCTCCCCGAGGTGATACTAATATAAAAGGCTTTTCTCTCGATCAACTTCAAAATCAGTGGGTGAAAGACTTTACACTGCGCAGGACTGAAGCCAAGGCGCTGCAGAGATTAGCACTCTCACAAGTGATGAAAGTGAAAGGACAAGAAGTTGTGTGGGCGGGCAGGCACAAAGCAGCAAAAGAGAAACCGCTTTGTGGGTGGGGGAACAAGGTGCAAAACGACTTGGCCTGGAGTGGTGAATGAGGTCGCGAAGCAGTGTGGTGCAAGTGGTCCATTCCAAGAAATTGCTACGCCTTTGCAAGCGAGAGTTCTTTCAGAGGGGTGCAGGCAATATCCAAGACTACTTAAATCTCACTTTCTGCCACATTTTCGACCTCATTCGCTCCTTCTAGCTTTCTTCTCCAACACCTCGGTTTCCTTACTTACATCTCTTCTCGACGCACTTCCTCACACAATGAATAACAATTCCCAGTTCATTTATCATGGCCGAACTGTTTATGTGCCCCTCCTCGCACCCTCTGTGCCGCAGAACGCGCAGATGGCCATGTTCTCCACGATGGATGGGCATTGGGTGATGTTGCCAGTTGCAAGTTACGCGACCGATGGCGCTATGGCCGGCTCTGCCCCACCTGCCCAAGCACCCGCTGGCGCTGTAGCTGTCTCTGCCCCACCTGCCCAAGCACCCGCTGGCGGTGTAGCTGTCTCCGCCCTACCTGCCCAAGCACCCGCTGGCGCTGTAGCTGTCTCCGCCCTACCTGCCCAAGCACCCGCTGGCGGTGTAGCTGTCTCCGCCCTACCTTCCCAAGCACCCGCTGGCGCTGTAGCTGTCTCCGCCCTACCTTCCCAAGCACCCGCTGGCGCTGTAGCTGTCTCTGCCCTACCTGCCCAAGCACCCGCTGGCGCTGTAGCTGTCTCCGCCCTACCTGCCCAAGCACCCGCTGGCGCTGTAGCTGTCTCTGCCCTACCTGCCCAAGCACCCGCTGGCGCTGTAGCTGTCTCTGCCCTACCTGCCCAAGCACCCGCTGGCGCTGTAGCTGTCTCTGCCCCACCTTCCCAAGCACCCGCTGGCGCTGTAGCTGTCTCTGCCCTACCTGCCCAAGCACCCGCTGGCGCTGTAGCTGTCTCTGCCCCACCTTCCCAAGCACCCGCTGGCGCTGTAGCTGTCTCTGCCCTACCTGCCCAAGCACCCGCTGGCGCTGTAGCTGTCTCTGCCCCACCTTCCCAAGCACCCGCTGGCGCTGTAGCTGTCTCTGCCCTACCTGCCCAAGCACCCGCGCTCCCCATTAGCTCTAACGGGATCATCCAGTAGTACATAAACCTATGCTTTTCAAAACTAAAGAGTGTACTTTTCGACCAAAGTTTTAATAACGTTTGCATTTCCACTCGTAGTCATGGCGATATTACTCGGCTCCAGGTGGATGCAATCGGTACGAAAGATGCCTCATTGAGTTGGCAGCAATAATGTTGTGCCGACAATGACCTTATGACTGACACTCTACTCCAATGATATATAGTGAACGCTGCAAACAAGGATCTTGCACAAGGCGGTGGAGGTACGGTTCCCTTTTGCACTGCTTTGGTTGATGCTGCTGGCAAAAGGCAATGATACTGACCACACGATGATTTATTTAGTTTGTGGTGCGATATTCGATGCCGCTGGGCCTGAGCTGGTGGCAGCATGCACAGCTGCTGGTGGATGTGAGGAAGGGGTAAGTGTGCTCGATGTAGACTACCTGAATAACATGGGAGTCCTTGTGTGTGCCTTAACAACTGTTATATTGTCTCTTGACGATGATTAGTATGCAAAGGTTACCCCTGCATTCAATTTGCCCTGCCGTTGTGAGTACAGCATACTAGCCAGAGTCAAGCAATATGGTTATAGCTGTGTCCGTTGGTCTAATTCATCATCTTCCTTAACACTGTATTCGCATGGCTCTTTTGTAGATATAATTCACACTGTAGGGCCACAGAAGGGTGAAAAAGACGTCTTGAAAAGTTGCTACTGGAACACTTTGACACTAGCAAGCGATCAGGGCGACATCCAGAGCGTGGTATGTTATTTATCACACGGATACATGGGGCACTTTTTCATTCCGCTAATCCTTGTCGTTGCTATGAACGGCAAAACAGGCACTGTGTTGTGTATCGGCCGGAATTTATGGTTTCGACAAGATGGAGGCCGCCGGTACCGCCATAGCCGAGGTGCATGAGTGGATCAGCGCTCATCCTACACAAGCTGCAAGGGTAAACCAGTTGCGGCTAATGTTCATTAAGTCTTGACATATCTGTAGTCCTCTCACACCGAGTAACTTTCTATCTCCCATGAATAGATGAGCATTATCTTTTGCACGTTCACGGACATAGACAGGGCAAGTTACGAGGACGTGCTGCCTATGTTTTTCCAGCCCGGTACAATACATCAGCTGCCGGCCTCCTTTGTGAGGCCAATATAAGTAGTGAATAAATCTTTGTTCCTTATCACCTCGTCCATTCTGTATCCTCATGTGCCTTCCAACGCGGCAACAACTTGAAGAAAGATGTACCTCCTGCGAGCGAGCTAGCGGACGAGGTCGTTCAGCTCCCAGCCCTTTTTTCCTGTCATGCACTTTTGTCGCGTACCTTCGAGATGGCGCCCTCGCGACAGCGCTAGCTTAGTCGGGCGAATAGTAGAAGATGAAACGTCACTGGTTTTTTGGAAGTAGGCGCTATTATTTCAACCTCACGTTCAGAGAGGCTCGCTCCTGCTTCTCTTGTTCAACAACCATCTGTCCGTCTCCCCCTGCCTCACAACCCCACCATGACGACCGTCCAGGATTTGTTCGCCCAGGGCAGCCACGCCTTTGCAGACGAGGACTATGAGGAAGCCATCAACTTTTACACAAAGGCCATCGAGATCAACGCGACCCACGTCGAGATCTTTTTGAAACGGTAAGGGAGGACAATCATGGGCGGACCCCGACTGTGGCCTGGCGGATGGCATCCTCAGACGCGCACTCGGCAGTATCGGGCAACGACGGATTTCAGCTTCACGGTCTACCTGCTGCTCTAAACCCCGCTGCAAGGACGCAATGTCACCGAGGTGTAACCATCCATTGCATTTCTTTCTGGAACTTTCCGAAAATCAAAAAATAGCTCGGCCACGTATCAGAAGGTGGGCAGGGACAAGGAGGCGTACGAGGATGCGCTCAAAGCACTGACCCTAATCAAGGAGAAGCCATCGGTCGATGTCACTGTTGAAGCAAAGGCTCAACTGCGCAAAGGGTAGGAACAACAGGGACACATGCCACCATTATAAGTATTGACTACTTGCTGTAACTGCAACGACTCTCTGCTTCTAACATGGCGCGTAACCGACCTGATGCTGCATTCATTAGTGTTGCTGCGTACCACCTTCAGGATTATCAGACTGCTAAGATTGCACTCGAGGCATGCTATGCCCTGAGTCCTGAGCAAAGAACATTGGCGAGTTGGATGCGCAAGAATGAGCAGGAGTTGGCTAAGCAGCCCAAGGCCGCGCCTGCTGTCTCTGCTCCTGCACCAGAGCCTGCCGCCGCGCCTGTTGCCGTCCCTGCTCCCACGCCTACTGTCCACCGTGTCAGGTAACAAGTCGCGTATTTGCTATTGGTGCTACATTGGATCCAATCTTTGGCAACAGATGTTGACTGTGTTTACTCTTGATAACTAGACATGAGTGGTACCAGAACGACAGCTACGTTACCATCAGCGTCTTTATCAAGAACGCCAAGAAGGAGTTGGTCGATATCAACATCACGGAGAAAGCTGTAAGGAACCCTATTCAAACCCTTCCGTGAACTCAAGTCCCATTGTCGACATGTACAGCAGACTTATACCTCTCGTCTCCTATCTGATGCCCATACTTTAGCTGTCGGTGTCTGTTAAGATGCCTAGTGGAGCGGATTATTCTCTGGAATTGGATCCTTTGAGCCACGCTGTCATTCCTTCGGAGAGCAAGTTTGAGGTCTTGTCGACCAAGATTGAGATTCAACTCAAGAAGGAGGTATTCGCCATCAAGTGGGGTGCTCTTGAAGGCGACGACGTCAACGCCGGATCCATGGCCACGACCACTGGTATGTATATGTTTTTATCTGTATTTTGAAGACTGAGTCGGCGCTATCCGGACATTCCCCTAACGGTATGCTCGGCTATCATGTACTTTCTCACAACAGTTGCTGCCCCCGCCTACCCTTCCTCTTCGAAAAAATCCAAGAACTGGGATGCTTTGGAGAAGGAGGCGTCCAAGGACGAGGAGAAGGCTGATGGTGACAAAGCCCTGAACCAGCTGTTCGCCCAAATCTACAAAGATGCCGACGACAACACGAAGCGCGCCATGATGAAGAGCTTCACGGAGAGCAACGGCACTTGCTTGTCGACCAACTGGGACGAAGTCGGAAAGGCCCCTGTAGAGACTCGTCCCCCTGAAGGCATGGTTGCTAAGAAGGTACTTCTTGATTCATAACTACTTGAGTTGTTCTCATTTGTAATTTCGTGCCCACATGTACTCAACGCTGTCTTTGCATATTTTTTTTTTTTTGCAGTACAACTCTTAAGCTAAAGAAAAGGCAAGATGTCTGGAGTCGTCAATCTTGCGTAATCAGTGAGGATGTCACCGTGGTATGGTACCCTACCAGGAAACGGCCAAAAAACCCCCCGCCCCTGGACAGGATCAGGAAAAACAGTACACAGAAACAAAAGAAAAAAAAAGAAAGAAAAGGACAAGGGAACGAGAACCCGTGGACCGTCATTGTTAGCGACACCTCATATGCGCCATCAACTTAATAAAAGGAACTCTCATCAGTCCTACATCATCGTTCCCGGAAGCGTGGCAGGATAAGGAAACAAAGCACAGGCCGAGAGCTCTTTGACCCCCCGCTTTGGGACAACCTTTATTATTTCAGTAGTGATCGTTGTAGGACTCGACTGCAACGCTGACATGAGTATCAGTGTGCCGTGGTCCGACAATATGTTTTTCGCTGGTGCTGGAGCTGCTCGTGCTATTCACATGACTGTGTGCAGTGTGCTGTTGACCCGAGTACCCATGGACATACGACTGCGGGAGATGCGGCTGCTGCGATGGATGGTTTGGATCGTTGTTACGGTTCGCATGGGTTTGGCCAGTGGAGCTCTTGGCCCTCGAGGTCACCCAGTGGACAGTGCAAGCGTTCAGGGTGACGTCCAGAGTGCAGGAGAGCAGGCACAGGACCGAATCTTCATAGCCCTTAAAGTACACAAGGGTAAAGACGTTGGCAGAGCTGAGGATCAGGGCAATTACTGAGCCGATGAGGGTGCGGCGCGCGACCTGGCGGAGTTTGCCCTTGCTTGGACCTTGAAGGACGGAAGTGGTGCTCATAAGTGGACGGATGAACAGGACGGTCAACCAGGAGGAGATGAAGATGTCGTAGAGAATGAGCGTGATTGAGGCCGTGGGTTTGAGACCGATGTAGCAATCGTCATCTTCATTGAGGACTGCGACGCGGTTGAGGACCATGAGGACAAGGATGATGGTGTAAGGGGTGAGAAGCAAAATGTTGACACGGTAGAGCTATGCAAAAAAAAAAAAAAAAAAAAAAAAACCTGTTGGTCAGTGCGTAGAAAGAACACTTGTAAACGGGGGACGCGAGCGCGACGTGAATAAGTTAGAAAAAAAAAGGGCAAATTTCCCTACCGTTGTATCCTTGCGGGTGGAGGTAACAGAGCTGACGACATAGACCTTCTCAATCAGAAAGAGGTAGATGACGATCTTTGACATGGCGTAGAGCGACAGACAAACAAAGATCGAAATGGTGCACGACGTGATGTTGCCAGGGTTGGTCGAGGTAAGAACCGCAGCAATGGTCGTGAACCCCCAAGAGACGATGTAGAGTGAGATAACGAGACCACGCGCATAATTGATGTTGGCCATGCTCGTCCCCGAGGTCTTGCGACCAAAGAGAACCGACATGAGTGAGATGGACAGGAGCGAGACCATCAACGAGATGACGGCTGAGTGTCATTGGACACCCCGCACGAGGAGTAAGCAGAAAAAAATCAAATTGTGAGATGCTTGAGATGATAGGGGCCAGCTTGAAAAAGAGTGATATGGGGAACCACTTACTGGGGGCATCTGGTCGTTGAGCCATTATGAATTTGATAGGTAGGAAGGGTGTTTGGTGCCGTGGTCGTCAAGAACGAGTACTGTGTGTGATGGGCTGAAGGATAGTACCACGTGTACAGTTACAAGGAGATGTGTGCCGTGAATGGTGTGAGAGCGTGTGTGGAAGATGGCAGCCGCAGGGGAGGAGGCGTAGACGGCTCGATGGTTGTTAGAGTACGCGACAACTAGGTGAACGAATACGGAGGAGAGGAAGTGGAAGTGAACGGAGGACAGGGCGAAGAACGGAGACGGGTTCAGGATCTGCCAAAATAGGGAGTATGGTGCAGCAGAACTTTGCAGTGATCAGGAAGAAGGCGCTGAAGCAGTGAAGGGTCACAAAGATAGAAGACCAGGGACGGCGGATGAAGGGGAGCAGGATCAAAAACGCAAAATCGGTGTAGAAAGGCGGATGAAGCGAGCCTTTATACCAACCCCCTCTCCCCTTTTCTTTTCGCCGCCGGTCGTCCACCGCTCTTAGTCGTTAGGACAGCGATGCTTCCGGCAGATTAATCCATCTCTAGAACAAGCATGCAAGGGAACAACCCCCTTCTTTCAACGACAAGAGACGAGGCGAGATGAGTGGGCACAAAAAAGCGGGAGCCTGGCGGGGTTGCAGGCACTGAACGAAGACGTGTCAGCTAAGTCTGTACCCCTGTAAAAAAAGGCACATCATTCATGCACAACTCTGCTCACCCTCCACTCGCGCTACCTCCTTGTCCCTGGTGGATTTCGTCCAGTCTCTTAGTCCATTTGTTTGTGTGTGCGGACGCGAGTGGGAAGGATGACACCTGTAGGTTTGTACGCCTTGCATTAACCCAACGGATGATTGACTGAGAGAAAAAAAATTCAGGGGGAGAAATTGGAAGAAAGTACGAAACTTCAAACGATCCAGGGGCGCGAGCACAACAGAGCATCAATAGCGTTCAGGATAACGATGGATGACAAACGTGCATTGTTCGCATCTTTGTTGGCACTGTTCCAATAACCATCGTGCGCCGAGCTAGAAGGCCGAAAAGGAGAGGGGGGAAAGAGCGAGAGAATGAGCCATAGGATGATCGAGTTTTCTATGATCTTGGTAAGCATAGTTTACTGCTGTTGTTGCCGTAGGTTAGCGACTAGGGAGTTGGCGACAACAAACGTTTGGCTTCTAGACTGCGAGGCTCGTGCATTTTGTGGAACTGTTGTTATCAAAATGGCCTGCGCACCCTTGCTGGGGCTCCATGGTCCGTCTTTTGGCGTGCCCTGTTACAGATGCACGCAACAGGTACGAGTACTGTTCACCAGGAGCATCGCAAACGCCGCCTAGTGCGCCTTTTTGAGTCCTGAGTGTGTCAGCCTTCCTTTTCCTGTCTTCCATATCTCTCGAGAATGATGCTAATATGCAAGCGCCTGCACGCAATCAGGGGAAAATGATTGACCATGGAGGAAAAAAGTCCCGCATTCCCAATGCAGAGATGGCTACTTGTAGCTGAGCAAAGTTGGATAGACGTTTACGCGGATGCGGCGCCCAGTTCACGGGCCTCCCCACTTTAGCAACGTTGTTCCGACTTGATTTCCCATTAGTTCTTTTGAAGTCTTTACTCTCCCAGATCTGAGCGGCTATTGACAACACGATGTAGCCACTTGTTGCAGACCTGTGCGACCAAATACGCTTGTCTCGGGTGCTATATTTATACAATTTTACGCTGGTGGAACGCGTATAACCAAGTGACGGCAGCAAGATCGAGCAGAAGCACTCCGATCCTTAACACAGCACATTGGGGATCGCTGAACACCTTGTTGCCTCCGAGCGATCTGCAGCGACCTTCTCGCCCCGTGCCTTTAATTGCTTCAAAGTTCAGAGTCCAGGGAACGCGGGGCTTTCATCCTCCCTACTCTTGAACTCACCTGACCAAGGTACACATGGCTTCGTTGTAATGCACATGCTGGTTCAGCAAATTGCTCTTGTGCTCTTTATTCTCGTTGAGTGCTCTTTGTGGTTTTCGTGAAGTGGCACGACGGTGCGAGTTATATAGCCAGAGATATATACAGTAGGCTATAGTAAGGACTATACAGACGAGAGGGGCCCGCGTGCATGGCGTCCAAATAACGCCCAGGTGGGGGACAGACAAAGGTGGACACAACAAGAGCAAAAAAAAAAAAAGAGTGCTGTTGAGAATTTGAGAGCTCAAATATTAGATATCATCTAGTCTTTAAGTCCTCTCAAACTGTTCGTTGCGTGGGAGTCAATACTGAGGCATCTGATCGCTCTTATCAATTGGCGATCGAAGCGGGGCAGGCGTGTTGCGTTAGGCGGCCATCAACTTCCCGGATCCATCGTTGCAGCTCCTCCTCTCTTCTCCAAGGTCCTGAAATTGCTCCTCGGCCGTTGCGATTTGCTGGCACCCAAGAATAAATTGTATTTGCCCCAGGAACAGTCCATTAAACGCGGGGGCCCCGTGGCACTGAGACAGTGCAGAGCAGTTTGATGCAGCCGTGTCTGAGAATGCGAATAAGCATGAACACGATGGCAACCTTATCGCCTTTGTCTTCTTCGCAGTGAACCTTGCACTCTGCAGTCTGCAGTCTGCTGTCGTAAGTCCGCAGGAAGGTGTTCTGTCTATCTGTCTGTATACCTGTCTGCCACTTTTGCTGCAATGAGGCAATGATGTGCGAGTTGCGGTTGTAACGTCAGCATGTCCTTGACACAGAGAGCCACACTAGAGAATGGAGACTAGGCCTCAATTGAGAGGCTCGACACCCGTCGTCTTCCCATGCGACATTTGCTGCCAGAGGAAGACCAGGAAAGTGTGCGAGCACAAACATAAACCCTAACCAACATACAGTATCGCTTGTCCACTCACAGGACAGGTAAGCGAGTCGGGTACGGTGCTCGTCGTTGTTTTTGTGTGATATCGCAACTCACCACTAGTGAGAACGCTCATTTTCTGTTTCTCTCTCTCTCTCTCCCTTTTTTCTCTTTTGTTCACTTTCTGTCACCTCTCTCCTCTTCGCACCTCATCCTTCATCTCCATCCCTCTTCCTTCCTCTCCTTCCGTTGTTCCTTTTTTTTTTCTGTTCGTCTCCACAGCCTCTCAGTCAAGGCGTTGTCGGTGGTTGCTCTTTCTTGTCTTTCATTTTCATTTGTATCTCCTACCACGTAATTTTATCGACCGGTGTGTGCGTATAGTCATTCAGTCACCTCATTCATGTCCGCGTTCCCGACCCTGTCCTGATTTTCTCGAGCTCCGCTTTTGCTTTTCCTTACTTTTTTTCTTTCTCGCTGAGCTGATTCCTCTTGAACTGTGCATCGGCTCGATCATCATCGTTCTCGCCTGTGCACTCTTCGTCTCCTGTGCTGTCTGTTGTCTAAAGAAGCACACCCTAGTGTTTTGCCCCTGTGCCTGTGTGTGTTGTGCCAATAATACCAAGCAAAGCAGCGGTTTTTGATCGCTATCGTTTCAAACGGCCTATTTTTTCTCCTGGTTCAGCCCCCTTCACGTTTTGTTCACTTACCCACGCAAACCTACTCTTCAGGTCCCTCTTCCAATCACACCTCGCCCAAGCCGTGCAATATAAATACTCCACCCATCATGAGGCTGCTTGCAAACACTCCCACTTTTCTCTCTCTTGCCGTCCTGCTCCTGGCCATGTCCTCCTCGACGACGACGACCCTGGCTCAGCGGGACTCCTCGGCCCCTGGCCCATCGCCCACACACCCAGCATCCGTCACCTCCTCCGCCCCTACCACTACTGCCGCTCCTCCCTCTGTCACCCACACGCCTCCCCCCATTCCTACGCCCTCCTCCGCTGCTCCCCCAGTCATCACTATCCCGAGCTCCGCTCCACCCGTCGTCCCCACAACCAGCACCGTTCCTTCTGCTGCCCCCACCTCCACATTGAACACTCCCTGCATGAGCAGCGCCCAATGCGGTGAGAACCAGCTGTGTGCTTATCAGACCCAAGGGGCCATCACTGGCTACTGTCAGGCCATGGTCGGCTCCCTTTGCCGATCCAACCCAGTGATCCCTTGCCAAAGCAGTGCTCAGTGCAACAGCCCCGCCTACTCGTACTGTGTAGCCCCCGACGAAAAAGATCCCCTGAACAAGATCTGTACAGGACTCGGCATGCCCGGCACAGACACCCAGTGCGGCGCCCCCGGCACCTCGGGTGGATCTAGCAGCGGTTCTGGAAGCAGTAGTCTCACCAACACACTCAAGTACGCAGGTATTGCCGTGGGCTCTGTGGCTCTGCTGGGAATCATTTTCGCCCTGGTGCGTTGGCAACGAAACAAGAGGCGATCCACGATCCCAGACTTTGCAGAGATTGATTATGGCATGTCCAACCGTCATCGGTCAAGTGCTGGCGCTGCTGCCGTGGTCAGTGGAAGCGGCGGTGGTGGGGCTGAGCAATCCTATCCTTTCTCAAATCGACCCAATGCTGCCACCACAGGAGCAGCAGCAGGCGCGGGCGCTACCAATGACCAGGATGGGTTTTACGACGACCAATACTATGACGACCAATATGCACAAAACATGCATCCCATGTCAGGGATGGCTGCGGGAGGTCTTCACAAGCAACAAACCCCTCAAGACCAGTATTACGACCAATATCTACCCAACAACCATTATGACCAACAACAGCAGGCTTATGATGAACAGTATTATAAAGAGGCAGCCGCATATGGTGGCTACGATCAACACGGAAACTATGTCGGCGATGGAACCTATTACGACAACAATGCAGCCTACGGCGACTATGGAACTCAACAGCAACAGCAGCAACAGCAGTACGGAGCCGCTCAGGTCGTACCTACAACAGGTGCAGAGTACGCTGTCACTTCACCCACGTCGCCTCTAGACGCCCATCTCCGTGCGAACAATGGTGCCGTCAACCAGTATGGCGTAGAGCCGTCCGAGCTGGACTTTGGCGGCACAACCCAGGCCCCTGGCGCTCATGGCGGCGCCTATGGCCAGCGGTATTGACGTACAAAAAAATCTAGTTGTAACAAAAAAAAACCAAAAAATATAATATCATCATCCATTTCTCACCATCGCACCATCCCCCCCCCCACCCTAACTAACAAACAAACAAAAACAAATATGCATTGAAATTGGAAAGGAAATTGAAAGTGTCGATTATCTAAATCGGCCAACGGGCTTTTATCGTCTACATGATACATAGGAGAGGAGGAACAAAGGTTTGGGCGAGGATGATTATCATAATGCTATTTACAGTTTTTGGGACGCGCCCAGCGTCCCCCCCTTGGGAAACGCAGAGTCATTGTGCTGTCATGGTTTCCTCCTCTAAATCGCCCTTGACCGCCGAAACCTCCAGAGCAGATCTCACACGGTTCATATATTCATTGCTGTCGTCAGCAGCTCCTGTAGTGTCCACAGTGGCGGATGCCACATCTGGAGCGACGTGTGCAGTGACAGGATCAAGACGAACTCCTTGGCTGGTCATCACCGCCGCACTGACCACATCGTGGAAACTCAGTCTTCCATTCTGAAGCCGCGTCTTGCCTTCTGTCACTACGATACCCTCAGTACATGCCCCATCCACACCTCGAGGAAGGCCATTGTTGTCCGAGTCAGAGGACGAGGAGGGGGGGGATGACGGCGGCGACGAGCCTTGCATCCTGCGAAGAATGCCAACAGCTCGCACTGCCTTCTTGAACACGTTCCTCGCATTGAAGTTCTTGCGCATGGCTGGCAGTAGATTCACGCTGTCCGCTGGCGAAGCAGGCGCTGCCAGATCTTGATCAAGCATGGCCCTGAACCAAGGATGGGATAACGCCTGCGTGGCTGTGGGACGTCTCGATGCTTGTGTGACCAGTAGCGAGTCGATAAAGCTCTTTGCCAGAGGTGAGATATCTTTCCAGTACTCCTCCTCGTACTGGTATTCTCCCGAGATAATGTTCTCAAACAATGACAGTTGGTCTTTTGTTGAAGAGTACGGAAAAAACAACGTTAGTATGATGGGAACAATGGCATAACTCAGCAACGACATCGTTTCAACGGGAAACAAAAACCAAAAAAAAAACCCCCCTGGCCAGGAGGCAAGACAGGAACAGTCATTTACCTTCGCCCCAAAAAGGCGTGTATCCACAGAGAAGCGTGTACGCTATCACGCCGACACTCCACATATCCACAGGCTTGCCATGACCAATTTCTTCAAGAACCTCCGGCGCCACATAACCTGGTGTGCCACACGCTGTCATCAGCACATCATTCCCGCTCGTCAACACTTTGCTCAGTCCAAAGTCGGTGATCATCAATCGTGAGTTCTCGGTCTTGTCGTGGAACAATAGATTCTCGGGCTTCAGGTCCCGGTGAACGATGCCCATGTTGTGCAAGTACTCGACACCGAGCAAGATCTCGCGAACCAGCCTTGCTGCATCGCCCTCGGTGTAGTAGCCCTTCTTGAGAAGCTGATCAAAGAGCTCTCCGCCTGCTGCCAGGTCCGTCACCAAATAGACGGCATCTTCGGTCTCAAACATCTCCAAAAGTGAGACGCAGTTGGGATGTCGAACCTTGGAAAGGACCGCGATCTCGGTGTCCAGCATTGAGCCCTTCCCTAAAACAGAACAGTGGGGTTTAGGATAACTTCAACAAAACGTCGGGACTACCGCCTTGTTGCATGCAATTGCAGAAGAATGGCTATGGTACCGGTAAGAATTCCTTACCTTGCAGCGTCTTTTTCAAGATGATCTTGAGCGCAAAGGATTGTCCCGTGCTCTTCAGCTTGATCTCCTTGACTGTTGCAAACGTGCCAATGCCAAGAACCCGGTCCGTGACCTCATACAGCTCCAGTAACTTCGGATGCATACGCGGTCCTCGTGCCCGCTCCTTTCGCTTCTGTTCCTCTAATGCCTCCAGTTGAGCTGCCGCCGCCAGTGCTGCGGGTGACATTATTGATGTCTTGGGAATAGTATCGGCTTTCAATCCTTGTGCTGTTGTCTGGTTCTGTGATGTAGGGTGCCTCGCCTCCTCGGCGTGGTGATTACTAGCATGGTTCTTTATCTTGTCGATGAATTTCATAATTTTTGGGACGCCTTTGATGGCCTGGAGGCCGTTGGACATTGCCAATGTCGCGGTGTTGGCAATGCTTTTCCTTGGCCCGGGTGGATTCTGTGGCTCCGGCTCCGACCCTTGCGTAAAGCAGATGTTGCTCCTGGATGATTCCTCTGAGGCGCCATTCTCTGACACGGACAAATACTGAAGACTGCAGTCCGATGGCTCAGCTAAAGCAGATTCTGTTGCAGGGGTTGATTGTGGTGGTCTAAGCGAAGCTGGTGTGGATGACGACGGGGCAGCCTCCTTGGGTTTCGCATCCTCCTTCTCCTTCTGTACGGGGCTTACATTGCGTCGCTTCAGGGTGCAAAGGAGACGTTGGAGGAACTGTACTAGGCTCCTGAAAGTTCGTGTAGATCGTTCACTTGCTCTCCGCGCATGTTGTTGGTGACGAGGACGAATCGGGTGGGGTTTTGAACCGTGAGGAGTGTGTTTGCTGTGTGCTTGTCGATGGTGTGTCTGGAAGAGAAAGTGCTTCTCGACCTTGATGGCGTCGGCTGTGGTCAATGAAGCGGGTGTGGCGACGGACACGCCCTTGAAGGATGCACTAGGTTCAGCGGCTTCCCCTTCTAGAGCACCCGTGGAATGGTGTGTGTGATCGGCTGACAATGGGGCAACACCCTTTTGGCGGACTTGGTCTAGCAGGATTTGGGACCAGTTATGGACGTCCTTATGTAGAGACGGATGATATGGCGCCAGATAGTCAGGGTTCAGTTGGGCTGGCGGCCACGCCGAGAGGCTGGGCGAAGGTGATTCTGGCTCGAAGACCTGGGTCTGCACCGCGACCTTGTTCGGATCCTGATAAGTATAGGTGTAGTGATCAATCGGGGGAGTATCCTCGCCGTCCTCGTCGTACTCTAGTTGCTGGAGCGCTACTTCGGGCTCGTGTATCTTTTTGGTAGCAGCGACTGGGGTTGTGAATCCTGTTTGGATGGACAGAGTGAGCGGAGGCATGGGTGGCGGTGGCGATGCAGGCTGCGGCAGAGGTGTTGACGCGAAGGCCAGGTCCACCGGGCCAGGTGGCACTGTTGCTTCGGTCATCTTGGGTGTTTTGAGGATTAGAGTTGGTCTAGCAAGCCAATGCGGACAATGCCAGGCAGAATGGTCTGTGGCAGAGTGACAAGAGGCAGTTGATCCGAAGACGGATGATGGCAAGAGAGACGATCACGAGGACGGGGAAGGGACAGGGAGAGAAAGAGAGAGAGGAGAGAGAGAGGAGAGAGAGAGGGGGAGTAAAAGAGAGTGCGAGAGCGAGAAAGTAAGCAAAGGTGAAGAAGGAATAAAAGAGGAGTGAATGTCGCTCGCTGCAACCCTGCCAAAAGTACATGCCTATGGCTGTGCCACACGGCCAGGTGCCTATTTCAGGCTAGTGCCGTCCACTCGCCGAGGAGCCCAGCCTGAAGTTATGGACCTTCCCTTGCTTAAATTAATAGGGCCTTCGCCCGTGGTTGAATTAAAAGGGCCTTCGCCCGTGGTTGGCTGCAGCAAGGGCACACCCTCCTGGCCGCACCCTGGTGACCGCGGGATGCCAAGAGCCGTCAGCATACAGGCACGGCGAAGAGAGGAAGTAAGGCGTCAGTCTCACTTACAAGAGGCAGTCAAAGGTGATCGAGCAAAAGACTTCGCCCTGCTCCCAGCACTACAGTCTCTCCTCCTTCTCCGCCAGTGTGCCCGCTCCTCATGAGACAGCCGTGCGCCCAATCGATGTCTCTGAAAAGCACAAGATCCCTCGCTGGTGTTCCTAGCCTGCCCACTATTGCATAAGCACCCCTACGCCAGCCGGCCGGTCCTTGACATCATGTTTTCAGTCAGCAAGTTCGATCATGTTTTATTTGTCGGTCCATGAAAGCTTCGGTGCTCACAACAAACATCTTCTCCAGAAAAAGAAAAAAAAAGAAACAGTGCGCCGGCCATCGCTCTCGCGTCTGCCTTTAGCGGACCTTGTTAATGTTTGCTGTGTACAGGGTCGCCAGATTCGCCGACCACTTGTCCATGGCATTGTATCGCAACGTCCCCGTTGTCCTATTGTGGTGGAAGTGCGTTAAAAACATTGTCAAACACACAAAGGATATATATCAGTATCTCAGGACAACATGCCGATTTGTCTCAGCAGCAGTAAAAATACGTACTGTCGCTGCAGCTCTAGGCGTTGGTTCACTTGATCAATGTGTCCCGCAATCTTCCTGTCCAAGATCAACCCCACAAGTAAGTCCTCCACATCCTGCGCTGGAATGTTGAGTTCCCGCGAAATGAACGGAATCTCGATCCTCGTATAGGGCTTGATCAGCCGGATCAGAACCTGGGTCCGGATATTCTTGAGCACATCGTCGATATAAGCCCGAATGAAGGGGTCGTCCATGATCGTCGTCCGATTCTCCCTCAAAATCTTTTCAAACTCGCGAATGTCCCGCCTCTGGTAGGCACTCACAAGGTTCGTCATCGCCACAATCTGAGGATCATTCTTGTACGGCTTTGTCTCCTGGGAATCAAAAGGGTTGATCTGCGACTCCATCAACATGTTGGCCAGAACCAGGTACTTGAGCACTTGGATGCGCTGGAAACTACCAGCCTCGTCATAATTACGGAACGACTCAAAGAAATCCGTTTGGGCTTGATCCCACTCCTTCTCGCTCATATGCATCTTGCCACCACATTCTCGGATCACACCCATGATGCGCGGATGTGGAATCGCAGACTTGACAGAAAGGCACTGCTGGTAAAGTGCCTTGAGCTTTTTGCTGTTCTTGGTCGCCGTGTACATTTGAATTTCGAGTGCAAAAATCTCTAGCAGATGTGTTCCCTTGCGCTGATCATCCGTGCCGTCATCTGCCTGACAAGAGGCATGCAGCTGCCTTAGAATCTTTGACAGTCGTCCGTATTCCTTCCTATCCAGCCAGAGTTTCGCCAGCTTCAAGTTGGTCTTGACCAGTAAACGCTAACAGTGTGGTCGTGAATGAGGTGGTACAGTTAGGACCCTGTTGTCTTCTCCAAACCAAAGGCTTGATTACAAGTATGTGAACAGTGATGGCGCATCCTTCCACATTACATCGTTATTCGCGTCCTTCAAGGCGTTCAGCGTTGTTTGGTAAAACTTTTCCATGAAGACCATGTCCGATGAGGACGAGATAAAGTCCAGAATATTGTTGATGCTCTTTTCACTGTAGTTCCGAGTCACCGCAGCCTTGGTATAAGGGAGCAACTGCTCATAGTACTCCAGTGTCTATTGCCGCAACGGAAAAAGGAAAGAATACGTTGTTAAACACACGTTGCCAGAGTTAATTCTCGCGCGCACTTTTAAACCGCTGGGCAGATTGACCACAAGCGAAAGGTATACCTTATCATAGTTGCCCATCTTGAAGGAGAGTTTCACCATCTGCTTCAAGGCCTTGAACCCCCTGTGATGGATAAAGGGAAACCCGCAGACATATTAGTCCCTGATATGATTAGAAAGTAACCATGTTGGTCAACGTAAAACTCGGGCATGCATTGCTGTCAAGAACAACACGTACCAATCTCCTTTCTCAGTCTCGGCCTCTACCACACCTTGGAACTCAACCAAGGCCGTCTCAGGCTCGTCTTCTTTGTGTCCCTTGGCATTGTAGTACTTGTTCTCCAGATCCACGTCGGGTTCCTCGCCGTCCTCGTCCTCGTAATCAAAGTCGTAATCCTCATCTTCCTCCTCCTCCATCATGAAATCGTCGTCGTCGCTCATTGTTGTTTAGCGTAGCTGCTTGTCTATTGCAGGTTGCAAGTTGAGCAGTTGTATGCGATGCAGTGTAGAGTGTTAGCTGAAGCGAGAAAGACCCTGTTGACGACAGAACGCGTCAGCTTTAAAACGGTGCCAGAAGGCGCAGTCTGCATGACACATGAGGTAAATGCGTCGGTCGCGTTTGCACACGCCTGATTGGCGGTCAGAGGAAAGGAGTTTTGTTTGTTACCTGGAGCTGTTTGAGTCAAGAAGGAAGAAACGCGATGCTTGCTCTCCTTGGACGCGCGATGTGAGGCAAGAGGGCAGCGGAGCAAGAGGGTGGGCGAGAATGAAAAGGAGCGAGTGGGAGCTGAGTGCAATGGAGGACAAAAAAAAACGTGACAACTTTTTTTTTTTGAACCCTGACCCACCCTTGTGCAAAAACGCACATGCCTTGCAACACTTCTCAGGCCCACCACCACAGACGCAGGAAAGCATGTCCCAAGAATGCAGGATCCAGACATTCCCAAGCGACATCCACGCCTCAATCGTCTGATCACCGACCTCAACGCGCGATTCCTCACCCCCACTGGATCTAGTCCCCAAACCGACCAGGACATCTTCCAGGTACATCCAGCGATTCCCTTTGCGTTACAAGCTTCACCTCGACGCCATGAACACTCACGGACCAACTACTCTCCCAACCACGATAATAGGCCAGGTACAACCTCAAGCACAAGAAGGAATACTTAGAGTCAAAAGCCATCTTTGAGCCCATCGAGAGGCTGCGCTTTCTACCACTAGACAACCATCACCATCCAGCTCACGCCAAGGATACCCTAGAAGCCAGTCGAACTGCCGACCTTCAGAAGCAAGTGTCCCACCACATTGACCGCATCCTCAGCATCCTCGATGCGCGGCGACTTGTAGTGGCCGAGGCCTCCGCGCCTTTAGGCTTAGCCAGCACGCACACCTCAATGACGGGATCCTCCCGCACGGACACGGGCGCGGTGTCCATGATCGAGCTATTGGCGGGACACGACCCTAACAAGGATCTGGATGGCTTCACATTGGAACACTTACAGACCCATTTGGATGCACTAGAAGGCTTCTCACAACCCATGTACAGGACCATTGAAGAAAGCATCTCTGCCCGAGCGATCGATATTGCCACCCTTCACAGCAACACCCCCCATCCTCACACCCTACCGGCGGCGGCGTTGCAACAGGTTCTCGTAGACACGCAAAAGAAAGTCGCCGCTCTTGACAGGATCCAAGATGACGCCATCTTGCACGACCTGGCCATTCAGCAAGAGGTCAGGCTGCTGTTCGACACCCTCCAAAAAACGATCCTTGTGCTCTGGGAGATTGTCCTCGAGTTCAAGATCCGCCATCAGTTCGAACAGAACACCACCTTTCAGGAATACTTCTCGTCATTGTCAGAGTCCATCATTTTAAAGCTAGAGTACGATGCGCGTCGCTGTGTCCTTTTTTTTTTTTCTTTCTGGCATGGAAAGTCATCACTCTTCTTCTCTTTTCTTTGTGGGCGCTGACAAGCATTCTTTTTGTCATATTCTGAGCAGGATTCTCAGAGTGACAGTGCACGACTCTGTGTACGACCAGGAAGCGGTGCAAAGGCTGTCAGCTCTTCGGTAAAGTTGAGTTGTAGCCCACACTAACAAGCTGTCCGGAGAGGGTATTTTTACCTCAGCGACTGACTATTCGTGATCTACAATGGCTTCATCTAGTGACACACTTGAGAGCAAGGAGAAGCAGCTTCAAGTGCAAACGACCCAGAATGCAACACTACTAAAGCAATACCAGAGTGCTGGGCCTGAATTCAACATGATTGTGGATGCCTACGCCGACCTCATGCAGCGAATTGATATAGTAGAGGACGACATCCGTCGACTGGAATAGCACCAGCCAAAAGGTCAAAACAATAGATAGGGTAATACATGGAATTACATAGGAGTGCAGCTTCTCGTTTTTATCCGCTGGCTTCCAACACACCTGAGGTGGCTGTTGGAGTGGAGGGTTGTATCTGGCTATAAATCATCTCCTCGGATTTCGTCCGCCCCGCCTCGCTGCCCGCCATGATCACTCTATTGCTCAGTCGCGTGCCCCGCTGCTTCTGGGCTTGACTTGGGTCCGTAAACGCACCCTCTAGTGAATCTGTACGTTGAAGTCCTGTTGGGCGACGGCCTTCCTCGAAAGACACCTGCCGCTCTCTTTTTTCCAAATTTTCTTGTTCATGCTGTTGCTCCTGCTGTAACCGCGACTCTGAAAAGCTGTTCATGCGCGGCGGGATCTGATGAATCCGCTCCTCTGTATGCCCCTCTGTGTGTTTCCGAGTGGATCCGGAACTGCTCGGCATTGACTTTAACAAAGAACGTGCCTGACCATCCTCCACTGCATCCACTGCATTCATTCCCATGGCGCCGTCAGAGTCGTACAGCTGGTCCAAGGCGCCAGAGACAACTTTCAGACCCAACTTGCTGAGGTGCATCGGCAGAGTTTGTGGTGAAGATGAAAATGTTGTCGAGCTGCTGGTCTTGCCGATGTGTCCATGCAGCTCTGGGGAGCTCCTCTCCGAGACACTGCCTTCCGTCAAGCTGTCTCTGGCAGGTCTGCTGTTGTCTCTGTTGCTGTTGCTAATATGGCTAGGCCCGAGATCATTGTCGATGCTATGTTTGCTAATCTTGGAATCAAATGGACTTGACAGTGATTTAAGCACATCGCTCTCCACCTGAGGAGTAGCCACGCTTTGGGTAGTCGTAGTCGTATCGAGATTCGTTTCAAAAGGAGCATCGCGCATAGGTTCCGGTGCCACGCTTGCCCAATCCCGGAACGCCGGATGATCTGCGCACTGTCCATCCTCGTTGTCGTCGGTTGCAATGCTGCTAAGGCTCAAGCTAGAAGAATAATCATGCTGGAGACCGCTCCGCATCCTCTCATGGGCATGTTGGACACCCTTCGGCGAGGTGGGGATGTTACGAGGGCTGATCCGATCAGCTGGCGACACATCACTCCCAGTGGCATCCCTCGGGCTTCGGGGCGATCTCACAGGTGTGTTGTCCAATATAAGCACGTATTCTCCATCGACGGGGTCATATTCCCGTGCAAGCAAAGAATGGTCGCCGGGGTTGAGTCTTGTTGAGGACGTCTGCCTTTCGTGTCCCGGTTGACTGCCTGATCCTGCGCTACCACTTTCACCAAGGCCTGAGCTTTCCACGCCCGTGTCTAATCCGCGCTCAAACTCGTGCTGGTCCCGCGACATGATAAAATGCTCGTTCCGCCGCTCCGGCTCAATGCGATCTTGCCTCTGTTTCTTTGTAATCAAAGTCTCCATCAGATCCCGAAGGTTGGGTAATGTCCGCCGAAGATCCATGAACTGGCGGCCGTATGCGTTCATGAGCTAAGACAGAGGATATGCATCAGTCAGCTGCTGCACGAATACCATGCGCAAAGGTTAACAATCCTGTGGTGCGATTCAGTACCTGCTCAATGTCCTTGTTCAAGAGAAATACGCCATATTCAAACCGAAGCCTGTCTTGGCCTTTTCCAAAGAGCGGAAACCTAATTGTGCAAGGAGAGTAGGCCCCATTAGCCACCAATCAAAGTAATAAAGTAAAGAGGTTCTCTAGGTATGCATCATCCAACTTACTCTTTGGGTCCGACTAGAAGAGACACAGGATCTAGAACAAACGCCCTCGATCCCATCGGCGTCAGAGGATATCTCAAAGGCACCGAAAGGTAATGCGCGAGCATGGTAACTAAATGACAAGCGAATCCCAGGGCTACGGCGACAACCTCATCATCCAGGCCTAGTCCAGACACATTCACACATTAGCCTTGGCGTCAGGATATCATCTGTAACAAGTACCTGGTAACCAGCTACATACCTGTGTAGTCAGAGTTGGGCAAGGGCACATTGCAAATCTTTAGCGGTTTCGAATCTTTATCAGACTGGAGAATAGGTGATAATGTTGTGAAAACGTTAGTGAGCGGAATTCATGCGAAATACACAGAACGCATCAGTACCTAGAGACACAAGACGTACCCCTGTGATAGGAAATATGGTGAACAATGTGGCAATCAGCTCTGTACGCTTCGTCGAGAACTCTCTGAGGACATGGAAAAGACTCTCCTTGTTCTTGGCAAGATTGATCAAATTCTCTTCCAGATACATCTCCTGTGTCTGCCCCCGCTCTCGTGATTCCGCAAGCGCCTTCCGCCGCGCAGCGTGTTCCTGACGTAAAGTGCTGGCTCTATGTTGCGCTACAAGTATTAAGGAGGTTCCAATCACGACAGGGCCTTGTCAATTGCTACAGTTCTATTTCCAGCGGCGCGATTCCATGATGGGTACATGATGGCAAAGGCAGCTGAGCTGTAGAGCGTACCTTGTTCCAAAACGTTCAGCTCATGTCCAACTTGCCGTTGAAGATGCCATAGACGCTCTGTACACTCCCCACGGCGTTTTTGCTAGAGAGCAAGGTGGGGCGTAAATTAGAATGCAAATCGTACGGGGATCAAGAAGCAACATTTCTGTTATCAGTCCGGGACCCTGAAACTTGAGGTTTTTCCTGAGCGGCATGTGCATCCAAACATTGCTTACTTACCGTGATCATCGGCGCATTCTCCTTGATAAGGGCTGCCTCGATATTGCGCTTGATTTCGTTCCTGGATTCTCTCGTGTCCGCTATACACTCGTGCAGATTATTCAGCCTCATGACACACTCGTATGTGTAGGATCGCTTCAAGCTCACTCCTGATATTGATGCTAGGGGTTCCTGTGCAGTCGTATGTGGGTGATCCACCATGTCATCCTCGTCGGGTGCGGTGTAAAAACCACTCTCAAACCCAAACAGTATGGTGTTATTTGGTAAACCCGCTGGCAAATCCCGAAGATCCTTCCCAATATATCGCAAGCAGCAAAGGTCTACTCGCCACTCCAAGAGATTAAAGTAATCGGATCCGCGATAGCCAGCCCATATCCGAATAATAATGCTGCTAGACCGCCTTTTTGTCGGATCCAGAAATCGGTGCTCCTCCAACGGGCTATAGGAGGGATTCTGAAGGCCATTTGCAATGCGATTGATATTATGTTATATTCTGCACAAGTGTGCCATATGAATAACTCCCAGTCCAGTATGCTTACATTGGATCCCGCTACAGTATCACTGGTATAGATGACGTCGTCTAGAATGGCAGAGCAAGAAAAGAATGGAGCGTAGTTAGAGTACCAAATAAGGTCATATATCTTGGCCCTCGCTACCCTACACATTAACTCGTTAACGCTAGGCTGCGAGGAGCGTTACCATTATTTGGACTGTGAAATGTGAAATAAGTATCCAGAAGAACGGGCTTGGACTGACTTCGAGCCCTTGTTACAAACAGTGGCATCCGGCTGTCCTCTGAATCTGAGCCAAAGGTAGGTAAGCCGCCGGTGATTTCTTCAGTCAAGTCCTTTGCAGAACGCGGCACGATTTCCTCGCCAGGAGAGAAATACTTGTCTCGTGCTGGTAGTGACGGTGGGGGCGTACTAGGAACAGAGGAAGAAGCATCCAGCGAATGGCGGCCGATCGACAGTTCCTCATGTGGTAACTTTTGCCGATTGGAAACCGAACTACGACTCAGCACTTCCATTGAATTCCTGAGCCGTGATTTGGATGTCGACGGCGTGGTCCCAAGTGCAGACGTCGCTCCCTTTCCGGAAGTAGATCCTGATTCAGATGTATAGCCGGACTCTGCGGATGTGCCGCCGCTGAAAACGGTCGCTTTGAGTCCGGCGGAGAGACGGGCGATAGGCTCTCTGATGACAGAGCTTGCGCCCCGTCCTGACTCAGAGACGGCTGACGTCGATCCAGTATCCGATCCCGGTCCTCTGACCTTGGGAATCCCATACTGGTAGCCCTTCCATGGCGATCTAAAATAACTTCTTGTCGGAGAGGACGCAGTGGAGGGTAAGTCAAGCGAGGGTGTGGCGGACCGGGTATGTTGGTGATGCGGTAAAGGACGATAGCTATTGCTGTTGCTGTTGGTGCTGCTATTAGCAAAGTTGTAGTAGCCGGTGTTTCCCTGTGAGTACTGCGAAGATGGCTGATGCAGCAGAGCTGACGCCAGCGTTCGTTGATTCGCGTTTTGAGCAAACGTGAGGTTCCTCGCCAGGATGCATTTGATATGGCGCACGCGTCGCTAGAAGGTCCAAAAGGAAGACAAGGATGACGGTTCAGAGAGGCAGGTCTATGAAACGTCAACTCAAAACTGCAAAGCTGCCACGGCCTCCCCTGCTCCTTGTAACCCTATACGGGTGTCGTGCAGGGCGAAGGAAAGCCCCTCCTTTCCCCCTAGTCTGACCCGTCTGCTGGTCAAGAACGATTCCCATAAAATAGAAAAAAGGACCGTTGATGCCTGCAGTAGGTGGTTGCTTGAACAGGCTTCGGTATGCCTGGACTCTACACGTTGCTGAACCTGTGCTGTGCTCCTGCATAGGCGACTGCATGCTGCAAGACGGATGCTCATTGTTCCAGAGCGCACGCTCACCTGTGTGGGCTCGAGTCCATGCCTCTGCTTCTGCCTGGCCTGGCTCATGTCCATCGTGACTGTGCGTGGGCTGCCGTGGTGGGAATGATGACTAGACAAGCTGCCCGCAGGTGAGACTCAAGGAGCGAGAGGGTATGTTGTGTCCGTGTGTGTCTGCGTGTGAGTGAGCGTGTGAGTGTGAGCAGGTGCTCAAAGAGAAGGAGAGTGGTAAGGTCGAGAGACGTGTAGGAGCAGACAGAAGGAGGCGTGGTCCCTCTGTTTAAAGGCCCATGGCTGCGTTGGGAATGGAGGAATGAGAAAAAAGAGAGCAAAGCTCTTCCTTATCACCTCAGCAGTGCAGCTACCCCGTAAGCACGCGGTGACAGCATGAACGAGGAACCAAGAGCGCGTGCTTTCCTTTAGTATTATGTTTTCTTACTAGAACACGGTATCGAAAGGTACGGTAGTTCATTCCCGCGGCCGCTGCGAATCGAACTGCTCATAAGCCTGCTGCTCATAGGCCTGCTGCTCGGTCTGGCCTAGGCTCTGCTGTGGGGTTAGGGTCTCGTCCGAGGGATTGACCACGTACAGCCGGCCTCGAGGCACCGCCAGCATCTGCACATCCATCTCGAGCATCGCATTTTCAAACCCGTCAGAGTACGCACGTCCGTGGGGCACGTCCTCATCTTCTTCAGCAATACAAGGCACGTAAACCCCAACCCCAGCATCGCCTCCCGCTCGACTGGGACTTCCAAATCCTGAGCCAGAATGTCGCGGTGAGCGAGGTGATGATGGTGAACCGGGCGTTGCGAGAGGCTGCTGTAGTGGAGAAAAGATGGGCGATAACCTCCCGATCCGTGATCGAGCGCGATGGACTGCATCCATAAAGATATCTTGGTCCGAGATAGGTCCCCCATCCTGCAATCCACGCATACTACTTGCGTCCTCATCGTGCTCTCGTATCCGGTGAGATTGTGATCGATTGGCTGCACGCCTATCTGTACGCCAGAACGCCATCGCTGCCATACCGTCACCCCATAGCTGTTCCACCCTCTGGCCGAACGACGTGGGTGACGATTCAAAAGCCATCCCCGTTGGCCGGTAAGCGTCCTCTTGCCATATACTGTGTTGGTTCGAAAAGTCTCGCCCATAATAGCTCGCCATCTTTGCCTGATACCATTGAAGTTGGTGATGGCGGTGTCGACGTACCAGCACTAACGCAAGCGCGGCAATAGCAAATACTCCCACAATTCCACCAACGATCGGACCGACATGCGAGCTACTCTTGTTTGGCGGTGGGTGATCTGGATCATCGCCACCAGGTATGGCGGGCAGGTCGGGCGGAGGTTTGTATCCTGGCCAGTCTTCCGGCTTTGTGGAAGTAAGCTGAAGATTGTTTGGCGCATAAGAAGTCACCCAGGTGTTGGAGATTGTGTCCAGAATAAAGATGTTGTTCGTAGCGCCTCCTGCAGTCAGCCCTAATGCGGCGGATTGCGGTGAGAAGTTGGGTCAGGAGGGGTCTGCGTGCGTATCATAATCGAAACAGGGCTTTAGGCTAGCTTACCAAATGTCACAATCATATTCGATCCAACCATGACTGCAGAATGCGAGTATCGACCTGTTGGCGCCGTCCCTTCGATCGCGGGTTGACTCCAGGACCAAGATGTTGTGTCTAATGGGTAGTCAAAGAGGTGGAAACAACTGAATGAGCGGCATTCTGGCGCATAAGGTTTTCAGGCGTGAGGTCGCTCGTTGCTTCCCTATATGCCTTACCAAGTATCGCCGTATCAGCAAAGAAGTTCGTGGCACCCACATCTGTTCCTCCATGGACATAGATCTGCCCGTTGCTGGCTGCAGCGAAGGAAAAAAAATGGATCAGGGGGGAGGGAAATGACGCAACATTGCGCATCGCAGAAGTACACAAACAATGAATAGAAGAAATGAAGCGGTAATCGGTTGTCAGTCCTCATGTACAGCATATCTTCTTCCCGCGAGCCTCAATATGCAGCGCACTCCAAGTTTGGAAGAGAATCACTTACAAGCAACTGCTACATGGTTCCTCCGAAGTGGCGGTGTGGCTCCTGTTGCCGTCTGCACAGACCACACCCCAGCTGCTGTGTCATAGACCAAAATTTCACTCATGGGCACCAGGGCGCCTCCCGAGACGCCACCAACGACAACCAGTAGTCCATTGGATCGCACAAGAGTTGCGGTATGTCCATATCTGCTACCCGACCCAGCCTGAGAACTGGCCAACTTTTGCCACCCTGCCGTCCCTGGCGATAGGCCTGGAGGTGCCTGTCTTCCAGGGTCCGTAGAGTTTGAGGCGGTGGAGTTGAATGAGGTAGAGTTGCTCGAGCTGTTGGTCAGGTACCCGCCCACGGACCAAAGCTCTGCGGTTGGCGTTTCTGTCATCAAGTCTGCTGACATCACCATCCCCCCTAAAACGAACATAGTGCCGTCGCCTAGACGAGATACCGTGGTTTGTTGTTCTCTCCTGGGCGGGTCCTGAAGCGGCGAGGTTTCCCAGTTGGCTGCAGCTGTGTTGTACAAGTTTAGCGAGTTGGACCCGCTGGAAGGAGAGGGGGCAAAGGATGTGTTTCCGCCATACACAGCCAGCAAGCCGTTTCCCGACCCCATCAGACCAACCGAATGGAACGCCGCATATGGTCCTGGTGAAAGTTGCACCCATGGCGCTGTGAAAGAGTTGAAAGGCGCCGATACGTCGATTGAGAAGAGGTCGGACCCTATAGGCGCAGACAGTGGATTAACTCCTGTATGGCCGCCATGCACATAGAGCTGATTTCCGCAGAGTATCTATGAGTGTAGAGGTGCGTGAGAACGATGGCAGGACTGGACGAGAAAAGAGGACATAAAGCATGTAAAGCGCGTGGGTTGGATCGTTACAGAAACGTGGCCCCATCTGGCAGGCGGCGCTACGATTGACAGCGTAGTCGATGTGCACGAGGAGAAGACGATGAAAAGAAGGGCCGCTACCGAGCGATACCGAGGCCTTTTCATCGTGTGTTGCTACGGACGGGAGCTGAGTGCCTCGGCTGAGGGTGAGTTATGAGGACTGACGGGGACAAATGGCTCTTGTGCACGGTGAGGATAGAAGTGAAAAGCTAGAAGCTGGCCAGTTCAAGGAAGGCGCATAGAGAAAAGGAGAGACAGGGAGATGCGGATGGTGTCGGTGCTGGTGCAGGTAGGGGCTGTGTGAGGGGTGGGGGGGGGTTCGGGAGTGCAGCAGTGGATGTGTAGAGAGGATGCTGCGAAGTGGCAAGACGACGGGAGGGAGGCTCGTGAGGACGAGACGGGAAGAGGGGAGGAAGTCGACGAGAGACGAAGAGAAGAGAGAACGGTGGAGAGAGGGGCATCACTTATACGACTACAAGGGCTATAGTGTGGCTGGTTGACATGCGGCAGCAAGCGTACTGTATGGGGTGGGTCGAGGGGCACCCTCGCCACGGCCTGCCTGCGTCTAGCTCAGGCACAACCTGCCTGAGCCTGTCTGCTCTGATGATCGCTCTTCCACAGACATACAAACAGGCAGACAAACAGGCAGACGCGAAAAAGGGGCTAAGTCACCGCGGGCGTGCTCGTCCTTCAGCCAACAGTTGCTGGTCATCCTGTCCACGACTTCTTCTTCCGAAGCGGGTGACCAGCCCGTGTCTCCTATCTGTCGCGCGTCAAAATGCCTGATATATATGTGCGCTTATTCATTTTGTTTATTCTCTACAGCTGATACTCTATCTGTCGCTCGATCGTCGTTTTACCTGTGCATGTCTGAGCCTTGCTCCATGATCCCTGCTCAGCCATTGTGGCGACTCTCTAACTAACCTTTGACCACATACACAGAAAAGCAAAAGACTCGTTAGTTCTCACGCCTTCTTGTCATACGGTGGTGGGTGGAATGTGTGAAAGTAGTAGGGAGGGTGGAAAGAATGTAACCGTGCCCATTGAAGTAACTCGCACTGGACATCGAATGTCTCCAGCTCTGTTATGATGAGGTCGATCCCTGCTTTGTGGTTTTCAGTCCACCAGGGAGACCATGGGCCCTTCTCCGGTCGTGTTTTATTCTTCCTGGCCAAATCAAGGACAACTGTCACTGCCTTCACTCCCGTGAGGGAAGAGGGTCTACACAGGCCCAAAAGAAACCAGGGTACATTTTGTTTTACAGGGTGTGTGAAGGGAGAACGAATTCGAAGAAAGGATTGTTCAATTAGACAATCTTGATTCTTACCTTTTCGATGATCGCGAGGTGATGTGGAGGTGTGGAGGGAGAGGGAGAGGTGGGTGGGGGTGGGAGGGAAGGATCAGAAAGCAAAGAAGAGATCGAGCGTCCACGATCTTTTAAACAACAAAGACGCGGAATCTGAAACATATTTTATTTCTCCGCCCGTCGCCTCACTGGCGGGGTCGTTTCAGGATGCCACCCTCCTCAGCATACGACGACGACCTTCGTCCAAGGTGGACTTGGCCCTTGCCTAGCTGCTGGTGCTGATGCCGCTCCTTCATCCATGCAAACGACCGCCTCAGTACCCACCGAATCAAAATTGGAATATTGTCGCACGTCTGGAGGACCTTCGTCAGCTTGTCGCCCTCCACTGCAAACGCAGCATCTTGCCGACCACCCTGGTTCAGGTCAACGCCGCCGCTAATGCCTCCCGGAGTTTGTCCCGTGATAACCAGTCTGGCAGTAGGCAGCCCTGTTCCTGCATCGATAAGGATCTCCAGCACCATATGGCTCTCTGTATATGGGTTCATAAATGCCACCAGTATCATGTTGGGGGGTTGAGGTGTCTGTACTACGATCGAGACTTCCAGAGTCGCATCCTCGTTCAGGCCCGGACGAGCCACTGCTACTGCTGCCGTACGATGTCGAGTCGCATCCACTGGGGCGGTCTCTTTGAAACAACTTTGGAAGAGCGTGTTGAAGGACAGCTGCTGTCGCAGAATCTAGACATCATACATGAAAGAACATCTCTCAGCAGTTTGAACAACTCACAGCAATATAAAGGCTTAGCAAGACTCTGGGTATACCTTGGTGCATAGGTAAACTTGAGAGATATGTGTGAATGGAATCCGGTGCAGTAAGCGGGCCTCGTTTTTGGTCCTGTCAAACGAGAAGAGCTGGCGAACAGCTCCTGGTCCTTGATCCAGAGCGATCTCCCATTGCGTTTGTTCGATATTTTGATTAATCTAGAGCAAAGGAACAGAGAGTAGAGAGGAGTCTCAGAAATTGACCCAACAAGATCCAGGCCGAGGAGAGCAATATGAAAGACGAACAAAACTCTTACCAAAAGCTCCTGGAGTGACAGGTAACCTGGATCCCTGTGATATCCCATTGTTGAGCTTAGTCCAGCTTGATTGGAAAGTGCAGCCAGCTGCTTTGCCACCTCTTCAGCCACTACTACAGGTGGGTGCAAGACAGCCACGTACGTCGCCTCAACACTCGAGTCGGTGTTTGGAACAATCCATCTCAAAGGTTGCTGCAGGACCGTGGTACCGCTCACGCTACCCTGGTCGTTCATGATGGATCCATATGGCACAGATGACAAGTTGGATGTCTCTTCCTGCGAAAGCAAAAATCCTGAACGTTCAGCTGGCAAGTAGCCGCAAGCCGACTGTGTCGACTCTTCCATGATGATGCTGATCCGATGGAATGGAACTTTCACCTTCTCGTTGGCGCCTATCGGTATGAATCACATATGCGTTACTCTCTACAGCTATTCAAAAGCGCAGCCACTGTGACATTAATTAGGAGGTATACCTTGCTCGATCGCTACCGAGAGTATATCCCAAGAAACATCGAGGAGATCCGCCTTGGAGGCCCAGTATGCCACAGACGGTCCTGGTAAAACGGCGTGCGTCATAGGGAGACCATGGCCTTCTCTGAAAACACGCTGCAAATCTCCTCCTGTTAGCGACCTAAGTAGGGAGAAAAGAGCGTGTTAGCTCACCAGATTCATCTGCGAACAATAGCTTGTTTAACCGCGACAGTCGCTCATACATCTCCCTTTTGAAGAGCTCTTTGAAATCCAAGTCCATTGCACGGATATTGTGAAAAAAGTCGATGTTGGGATACTTCTTTGTAAAGCTGTCGAGTGTCGCTAGAGCTTTGAGATTCTTTGAAAATGCATCGAAATCTCGGCTACAGTCCGCCAAATGGGTGAGGTTCACGTCAGATGGTTTGTCCGTTTCCTTTGTTTGTAATAGCTTTCCGCACTTGCATCTGAGGTTGTGTGCAAGCAGGCGGTCAATCTATACCGAAAGCAAAGACAGCTGTTAGGATTTCAAATAGTGTATGCGCGCCTGAGCTGGGGTTATCCAATCATTCCTCCATACCCGTTCGTCCTGGTGAATCTCTGAAGCATATGAAACCTTTACTCTCAAGATAGCGCCTGTGCTCTCGACATCGATCTACATAGTATTCAAGATCGAAGATTTCTCAGTACCAAGTTTTTTTTTTGCTGGCGCAAAAGTTTAGGACAGATCCTGTCAAGGACTTACATCTACGACGATCACGTTGCCTCCGATAGTAAGTGTCGATACTGGCAGCAAGTTGTTTGGCCTAGATCCGGTTTCGAGGTAGCACTCCAGTCTATGACAATCCGGTGATTTCGTTAAAAAGTCGTCCTAAAGCAACCCGGCGCGCGCAACTCCCTTTTCCAATGCTCGTATCATACCCTAGCTTTGTCGACATGTCTCTAATTGTATTGATAAGGTGGTCTTTCTTGATGATTCCATCCTGAGATGCTGCGCGCAGTGTATTTTGACACTGTGTCATGCTCATTTTGACCGAAGATAGCGCCTCCTCCAGCTGGGTCTCATCCTAGCGTCGGAAGCAACCATGAGATTCCTTTGACTTTCGAAACTCGGCAGTCTGCACGAATAAGCGCAACGCACGTTAGACAGCGTACCTTCAATAGCGCGGCATACTTTTTGAACTGCTGTAAGTTTGACGAATCGCCTCCATTGAGTGATTGGTGCAACGGTCCCTGAGCGAACGACAAGCAAATGGCGCGGATGGCTGCGATCCTTTCCTTGAAATCCCTTTGCAAAGTCCCGACCTGGACAGGGCCAAGAGGATGCAGCTCTAATGAAGTGAGCAATATGAAGTCATCCATTAGCGCATTCACTTCCTGTCGACTGTACTGAATGCATGTGTCCTGAAAAACGCGAAGGCTCTGGTGACGCCGTTGTGATTCGTTACCATGAATCAGTCTATTGGGATTGCTCTGTCCCGCCAGAGCTGCTGCTGAAGCCGTGTCTGTGGCCAGATTCCATTGCTTAAGTGAGTCCTGGACAAGGCTTTGTAATTCCCGAAGGTGCTCCCGCACCGTCGTTGGGTCTGTTGGGTTTGGCATGTTGGGTCAAAGGATGGCATGTCGAAACGAGAACAACGGGCAGTTTATGGGACCTGAAAGTCCTTATGCAACTCAACAAATCATTTGAGCGACAGAGGGAAAATGGAACATGCGCGGAAAGAGCTCTCCTTCCTCTCTTTGAAGCCCTGCTTGACAAAGATGCATATCATGAGCGCAGAATGTGCTTGCCCTGAATGTAGGCAGCCAACTCGCGTGCGCTCTCTTTGAGAGAAACAAGCAGTAGCCTCAAGCGTAGCCCTCGAAAGATCCGCTCCTCAATTCACTAGAACAAAGAGCACATTCGCCAAAAAGTATTTAACACAGGAGCAAACACCCCCAACAGCCTCATCCCTATCACCCAAACGAATAGAATACAACAGCCGCAACGATGAGTGTCAACACCCTTTTCGACTTCTCCCTGACTGAGCCGTACGGCATTGCTAACCCCGAATACCCCGCCGAGCAGTATGGGAATGGGAACATAGGCTGGTCAGACTCTGAGCTGGATCAGTTTATATTTGGCTCTCCTTCTCTTGAGCACACGCCATCACCCCCAGCAGCAGAGGTTGATGGTGGCCTTTTTCTTACCCAGGCAGCAGAATCGCAGACACTCCACTCTCTTTTCTCTTCACGCCCACTCTTCGACGTGGTACTATCATCATCCGTACCCGGGACAGCTATCCCTGATGCATGTACCCCTCAGACTCAGCGCGTTCCTCAACTACTGCCCAAAACGACTGAACTGGCCTTGTTCACATCACAGCTGTCAGCAGCGTCTTCGCCAGTGGCCGGCGACCTACCAGCCGTCAGTCCCCTGGACACACTCCAAAGCATCTGCGAGTTCACCACGCTATTCGGCTCGACTATTTCACGGCCAGAGACCAACTGCCAAGGCAGCAAGCTGTTACTGCTGCCTACTTTAAGTACGGACTGCACGGATCTGACGAGTTCGCTGGGCTGGCTACAGACACCGCCGTCTACTCCGATACCAACCGCTCGTAAGCCGCTACCTACGACTCCATCCGTCACGCCCACGCCTCCCATATTCTACAGGCACGATCCAGTGCTGCCCCAAACACTTGCTCAAGAGGTCTTCCTCCGCGATCTCTTGGGCTTACACCCCTTCGACAAGACGAACGCTTGCCAGAGCGCCTCTAATACAATAAGCACCCAGCCTTTCCCAAGTCCTCACATCCACCCTCTAGCGTCTCCTCCCATACTTGAAAGCTCTACCGGAAAGCGCAAACGCTCTGATCACACCTTCGCGATGAAAAAGCATCCAAAACTGTCGACAGCAAAAGCTCCCCATCTCGGTCATAGATCCCCCACAAACGAGTCGACGTTGCATAGGGATCAACTCGACCAACAGCAACGAATCAAACGGGCCAACTCGAAAAGCTCAGGAAAGAAGTTGACTGATAGCGCACACTACCGTGCCAGAAACGCATTCTTCATGTTCCGTGGCTTTGTCTCCCGTCTTCAGTGTACATTACCATGCAGGTCAGCGTCAGACTCTTTCTGCCCATCCTACCCCTCGTTCTCGCCAAAGTGGGACTCCAAACAACCTCCACCCATCGCAACTCGACCCCAGGTGACAGGTCAACCCCAAACCAAGGTCTCTGTAAGCTGTGGCAAACTCTGGCGAAGTGAATGTTTCGATTCCTGCGGAGCTGGAGGGTGTGCCAACTGCAGGATGCGCTCACTATTTAGCCAGGCATCCGACTACTTGAAGCTTCGACAGGCCCATATCGAGAGGAAGATCGAGTTCCATGCCGCAGGAGATGATCAGACAGGACCTTGGGCGGATCTACCTCTGGAGGACACGTTCAAATGGACAGAGTTTCAACAGCTGTATTATGAGAGTGATCTATTCAAATGGCACCGCGATAACTATTTGGGCCAGGACGGTGTGTTGGACCTGGAGGAACTGAAGCGGATCTGGGTAGAGAACGAGCAGAGCTATGAAAAGACTTTTACTCAGGCGGCTCGCCAGCGGACCGCCCTGGAAATATCAGGAAACCGCAGGAAGATGGGACAGAGAGTTTGAGAGCCTTGATAACCAGATCGTATCCCGCTGAGTCTCCAATCAATGCATGCTTTTTGCAATGAACAAAAAAGCTGCCGATCACACCTCTTTATGACATAATGCCATCCACGTAGCCACCTTGCTCCACGCGTCATAATGAATAAAAAACCTTCCGTTGGCTTCCTGGTTACAGGTTCTAGTATTGGTTGCATGTCCACAAGACGCAGATTGCCGATAAACTTGGCATTCAATCCACAGCCTGTTAGTACGTGTTGGCAGAACCATGAGACGAGGGGCTGACGTGCTAAGGTGACAAGATCCCAAGGACGGGGCGGATGCTAAAACAAATAGCCGAAAGCTGACATTCAGATTGACAGATGAGAGCCATGAATAACTGCGGAGTCGAGAAGGCTGTCAAAAAAACACAATGAAAGTTGGAGGAAGATTGTCTGCAGACGGAATAGTCAGCCAGTAATAATGCATGAAGGGCAAAGAAGGGCAACATTGTCCGCCTAAAATAGCAGACAATCTGGGTTCGAGAGATTTTCTCCAATGGGTCCAGACTTGGCACAAAAAACCCGTTTCCTGCTGCGGATGCAATGCTGCGGAATCCAGTGGAAAGAAGATGGCGTGCGTGTACCTTCGCGGTTTGTCATCCGAAGAGCTGTTGACACTTTGCTCATGACAGGAGCCTATGACAGGCAAAGCCAAGACAGCAAGGACAAAAACAAAAAACAAATGCCTCGCCTTGAGTGTCCTTAATTTCCTTTGAGCAGGGCTGTCCGCCAAGTGTCTTTGAGTGCTCGCGAAGTGTGCGTGCGTCCTTCATCCAATCGGCCGATCAAGATCGGACACCCAAAAAAATATATAAAAGGGCATCCGTGGCCCCCTTGCAGTCTCTCTTCTTTCCCTCACTACTTCATCATCAATCGATTTCGCCCTTCTCTTCTCAGAACACTCCCAAGCCATCAAACCACCATGTCTGTCCAGGATAAGAACATCAGCCACTTTAACGAGACCGCCCAAGCCTACGACGACCAGCCCCAGGTCAGGGAGGTCACCAAGCGGTCCAGCGATATCATCATCGAGGAGTTCAAGGCCTCCACCAGCGCTGACCATGTCAAGAATGCTTCCGTGCTCGACTTTGGATGCGGCACAGGTACGCTCCATCCACACAGCCATCTCTCATCCTCAACTTGACCTCACCAGGCACCATCCTCATATCCCCTTCCTGACGTGGGAAAAACATTGATAACCAACCCCTTTTCCTCCTTTATCTCTCTCTCTCTCTCGCTCTCGCTTCTATAGGACTCTGTGCCTTCCTTGTCGCATCCCATGTGAAGCATCTTCTCGGTGTGGACGCCTCCGAGGGCATGCTCGTGCAGCTCCACCACAAGCTAGATACCCAGGACGAGTTTGCATCAGTCAAGGACAAGATCCAGACCGTCCACCATCTCGTCTCCGACGAAGCTCCTCTTCCAGAGCCCCAGGCCTCCCAGTACCTCTCCGGACCCGAAGGCGGATTCGACATGGTCTTCTCCCATTTTGTCATGCACCATATCGAGGACGTCGACGGAGTCACCCGCACCATTGCCAACAAGCTCCTCAAGAAAGACGGCTGGCTCATCTACCTCGATCTGGAAGGTGCCACCCCTCATAGCCACGGACAGGAAGGACATGCACACGGACACGGACACGGACACGGACATGACGACCACTCTCACGGTCAGCATCAGCACCGCCAACACCCCGAAGGTCATGAGCAGCACACCGAGGCCCACTTTGTGGACAAGGACGGCAAGCCCATGGAAATTGTCCCCCACAAGCAAGGGTTCACGCCCGAGAACTTTAGCGAGATCCTTCGCAAGGCTGGATTGGTCGACGTGTCTGCAAGGCACTGCTTTGGACAATACAGAGATGCGCACGGTAAGAAGGTCTGGATGGACGTCATGATGGTCAAGGGCCGCCGTGCCTGAATTCTCCCTCCTAGCCGCCTGTGATCATAGACACGAACAAGGAAGAAGCCAGTTCAAAAGGGACTTTCGGGTCCGTAAGATATATATATAGTCATCCAGAGCTAGAACGATAGCAAAATGGACAAAAAAAACACCATCTACTATCAAGTACCAATTACACCGAGTGTGGCTGTGTGGAAACATGTTTTTATTGTTGTCTGACAGGTCGCATACATGCTCATACCTAAAGCTTGCTCTTGACTGGCGACTCGGGGGTGGGTGGGCAAGCAGCAGCGGCCGACAGAGCCTTCAAAGTCAAAGCTCTGGCAGCCTTGGATCCATTGGTCTTTCCCAAACGCTCCGAGATCCAGTTTCCAGTCTCAATGGCCTTTTGAAGATCGACACCTGTGTCGTAGTGCATTCCCTGCAACATGTAGATAACATCCTCAGTGGCGACATTTCCTGAAGCACCAGGGGCATAAGGACAACCTCCCAATCCTGCCATCGAGCTGTCAACCACACGAACACCCATCTATTCATTGCATTACAAGACAGAACAACGAAAGAGAAAAAGAAAAAGGCAATCTTAGCCGAATGCGGTCGAAAACATGCAGTCTCGTACTTGAACCGTCAAGGACGTTACCTCAATTGCGCAATGGATGTTAGCGAGAGCCTGGCCATAGGTATCGTGGCAGTGGACAGCAAGAGCCTTCATGGGCACCACCTGAGAGACAGTCTGCAACAGCTCGCGGATCGTGCCAGGCGTGCCAACGCCAATCGTGTCTCCCAAAGAAATCTCGTAACATCCCATGTCGTACAACTTTTTGGACACCTCTGCCACCTTTCTTGCAGAGATGGGACCTTCGTAAGGGCAGCCAACCACACATGAGACGTAGCTATGGAACGAAGGAATGAGTAAACGACTGTGGTGAGAACCGACATTCGTCTTCAAAGCATTGCTGATTTTGAACGCTGTATAAAGTGACAAAAGGGTAATAAACAGTCGTGTAGCGTACCCGCGAACCATGATTCCGTGCTCCTTAGCCTTGGTGATCAAAGGCCGGACGCGTTCAAAGCTCTCCTCCACCGTGCAGTTGATGTTCTTCTTGCTAAAAGAGTCTGAAGCCGCGAGGAACACAGCGACCTCCTTGACACCGGCCTCAATGGCAGAATCCAACCCCTTGATATTGGGGGTCAAGCAAGGGTAGTTGACATTTCCCTTCTTCTTGATGGATGTAATCACCTTGGTGGCATCTCCCATCTATTTACATGAGTTGTAACAATGAAGGATCAGCGGGTGGGATCGTCAACGAGAAAGGGTAGGGTGCGGTCAAACATTCAACCCCATTGACTCTATTTTTTCCTCGGTCTGTTTACCTGTGGCACCCACTTTGGAGAGACAAAGCTGGTGGCCTCGACGACAGAGAGTCCAGTGTCGGAGAGGCGGTTGATGAATTCGATCTTGGTCTCGGCAGGAATGACCGACTTTTCGTTTTGAAGTCCATCTCTAGGCCCGACCTCGACAATCTTGACGAACTTCGACGATTGGCTGGCAACAGGAGCTGCGGGAGTAGTCTGTTGGGGAGAGTGAACTGAAGATCAGCTACAATAGTTCAATGTGGACAATGTGCACCAGAGCCCTTGACTGCACAACGGAGAGGATCATTACATTCAAGGTGCGCCTGATGGACTGCTGGAAAGCGCCCCGCGTCAGGTTGAGTGCGATTCTGGAGACTGGACGAATATTCATCTTGTATAGAGGTGCAGAGGTGGGTGGATAAGGGGGGACGGGGAATGGGACGAGAGTGAGAGGGAGGAGAGGGAGGAGAGAGAGGGATGCGCAGGGGAGGTGGCAAGGCAGGACAGAGTGGAGAGGAGAGGGGAACGGATGGCAGGATCGGATGAAGCAAAAGAGTCGTGCGGGGATGACAAAGAAAACGACATCTCACTCGGAAAAAGTGACCGCTACCCGTGGGAAAGTGAGGGCACTGCGCTCAAGAGCTTGCCTATCCACCCCGCGCCGTATGGCCGACCATCGTGTTTACATGTCGATAATCTGGACGCTGGAGATGTCCTAGCAGCCTCTTTTACTCCGCACTGCCGCTCCTCTTTTTCAGTGTCGAGTTGGTGGAGGACTACAAAGCAGCGATCGAGCATGCACCCAAGACCGAGAAACGCGAACGAAAAAGAGGAGCTGGTATATGGGGTTCGCTGTATTGCTTCAAAGCGGCTCCGACGGTGTGTACGAAATAATAATACAGCCACGCGGTCTTCACAGTCCGCAGCATACGCTGCTGTTGTTGGAGGTTTGGGCTTGCTGCAGTCGTTCATCCTCCAGCTGCTGCAGGGTGATCGCATTCTCGGCGTTGATCCTTTTGACCCGCTCAATCTCCTGCTTTCGCTCGACCAGCTTGCGCGTAATCTGTAGGAACAACTCCTCAATTCCTAAAAGGCGAGTTGGAAGTTAGTGGTCAGGAGGCATTAAAGTAAAGAAATGGCATTCTCCAAAGCCGCAGCATGCGAAAATATCCCGTGCAAACAACAATCATATCCTGAACAGTCGCCTACCATCATCATCCTTGGCAGATACCTCATGCACCGTGCACTCTGGACCCAAAGCGTTTTCTACATACTCCTGTGTGCGTGCGATCGGAATAGCCCTCTTTGTTGATGCCAGGTCCAGTTTGTTTCCAACCACATGAATGACTATATAGAATGATGCGAAATGTAACTGCATTCAGTACATGACAGAGTCCTTGACACAAAAATGAATGCTTCATAGTACTCCTGAGTAGCATATATCGATATCGACTTACTCAGCTCTTCCGACATATTCTTGCGTAGCTCGTCGACCCATGAGCTCATGTCCCGGAAAGAGTCCTCTGAAGTGATGTCGTATACCAAGATTGCAGCATTCGCCTAAAGACATCGTGGCACAAGACCGAAGCGCGAGTGGGGGAATTAGTCCGCGTCACTAGTCAACATGATCACGCGTGGCATACTACTGGCCACGTATCTTTCAAAACAAGTGTCAGCGGCAGGTTCCTTACCCCGCGATAATACATTGGAGCCATCGACCTGAACCGTTCCTGCCCTGCCGTGTCCCAGATCTGAAGTCTTACTTTACAATTGTCAACGACTCTATAGGGACCACCGATCGGTGAGGATCAAAGAACAGATATTAGAATTTTACTCCTGAATATGGCGTCTTCGTAGAGCATGACCTCCATAAAATTCCTGCAGGCCTAAACACGGAACAAAACATGGCCTAAGCATTAAAAAACAAAAAACAAAAAACAGACGCATAACACATACAGCTTCTTTGTCATAAAGGAGGCTCCGATAGTCGATGTGCAGTTGGCCGAGAACGTCTTTTGCACATATCGCACAACGAGCGACGTCTTTCCAACACCTACAATCATAGCAAAAAGAAGACGAACAATAGGTGAGTATCCAACATTGCGAGACATCACGAAAGATGGGCACGAAAGTCTCCTCGAAGGCTAGTGTCCCCTCCGTGAAGAAGCCTTCCCTTCCCTCCCGGCCGCCACCTGGCAAGTCTCCAGTGCTATGGTCCCTTCAACCCACGGTGTACGACCATCATCCTGTACTCCAATGAAGTGTCGTGTGCTTTCCCTTATATCACTTGTGTTCCCCCACCCCCCCACCCCTCTTCCACAAGTATGGTGTCGTAAGCTGTTGTGTTTTGTGGGTTAGCATGTGTGCGCGTGTGAGTGTATCCATGCACGTCGATACGTCGGTCAAAGGGCAGTTTCTGTCATGTTTGCAGTGCTGGTGGTCATAGTTCAGACTGCATCCTGTGGGGTTACATCGTTGTGCATGATTCAATCGAAAGTTTCTTTCTTTTTCTTTCCTGCTATCACCGTAGACTCTCCTCGCTCACTTGGTCGATGGGCACAACAAAGAACACTCTGGCTGCGTCTCCTTCTAGCTCACTCCCTCCCTCCTTCCCTCAACCCACAAAGAACCCAGCAAAGAGTATCGCTGCTACCGAGTCGAGCTTGCAAAAAATAATAACACTAAAAAAAAAAGAGAGCCTCAAAGATACAGGGGATACAAGGATGATGCTCATTTTCATGGAAACAAAACGCAAGCTCCACCTCCCGTAAGCCATCCCACGTCCAGGTTTCGCCTTTTGCTCCCGCTTTTTTTTTCGAGAACGACGCGTCCGTGCCGCCGTCTCTCCTTTAGCCAGTCCCAGGATCATTAACAGTCCCCCCCCCCCCCCCCACAGCACCGTGGACGCGGCCAACCTTGGTGAACTGAACAAAAGTTCATGGATGGGTGGCAATGGTGTAGACTGATGGCCTGCGCTGTTGGGTGCGCTAATCTCAAGCTTCCTGCTGTCATGCCCTGCCCAGTTGAAATTCCGTCCGCGAGCAGAGTCATGGTGCCTCTACCATGACCTAAAACGCCGACTGAAGCTTACTGTACCTTGGCTACCGAGGATAACGACCTTGGCCTCCAACAGCGAGGAATACATTCTTTTTTTTTTGTTTTTTGTCTGTTGTTTGATTGGGTTAGGAGAGAAGGTGCACGGAATGGAGTGGGTGGCGAAATAAAAAGAGACAGAAGAGCTTTTTTAGGAATCGACAAACGAGGGCCGTAGAAGAGTGAAAGGCGCAGATGCAAAGAGAGCGAGGGGGGAGAGAGCCTCAAAAGGAGGAGGAAGGGTGTCAAGAAGCGAGTCTGGTTGCGGTATGGCGGACTATGGAATGGAAACGAAGACGCAAGAGCAAAATGAAGACGAAAAGAATAGACGACGGCAACAAAGCAAACAAAGAGCAAATGAGATGGAGTAACGAAGGTCTGCGGGTGCTAATGAAGATGCAAAACGAGTATGAAATATGAAGTGGCGGGGAGGCAGAGTGCGGAGAGTGGAGCACACGAGAACGGAAAGGAGAGAGAGTGGAAAGAGGGAGGAGGAGGACAGAGGAAGGTGGAGATTCGGATGGATGCAAAGAAGAGAAGGAAGATGGACCAAAAAAAACAAAATATAAAATTATTTTTCTCGTTCTTGTTTGGGTCTGTCTGTCGCATGTGTCCATTGTCGCTCGGTCGATGCCTGCTGCAAGTGAAGGGGTGGTGGTGGAGCAGCGTTCGTACCCCCCCTTCTCTCGACTTCATTACCCTCATAGAGGTTCTGCTTTGCTCCACCCATCACAAGATTCACGCACGAGCACTTGCTCTTTCCCACCGCTACTGCTTCCTCTCTCGCTCCTCGCTTGCATGCCCCCTCCACGTTGGCCCGCCAAACTCCAACGAAATGCATGCACCTGCAAGACTGCTGCTCAGTGAGAACTTCTTGGTCATTCTTGAGGTCATACCGACTCAGCTCTAAGCGATCCGCTCATAAGTATCACCCACTACTGAACTGGCAGGTGTCAGGCTCCTCTAACATAACCTGAGTTTTTTTTCTCCTCTGAGGACAGCGCTTTGGGAATTGTAAGCTATTGCAAGCAAACAGCCGAACACATCTTACATATCCGACGACTATGCGTGAGAGCACATCCAGAAGGAGCGTCAAACTAGGGCCATTGGGAAAAGGAGTAATATCGGGCATACAAATTGATAGTGTGTGGCCATCATCTTGTCCTTTCCCCTCTTTTTTTTCAGGACAGGCATACACGCATCAGTGACATCTTGTCGCTCAGGCACGGATGTTTGTAAATGCAGAGCGCGGACAGACGTTCGATGTCTGAGATTTCCTTCATTCTCAGCGCTCTGTGCTCTCGTGTCTTGGCTCTCGATGATGCTCGGTACTTCAAAATGAAATGGGCACTGACAGCTACCAGGCGGAAACAATTCGCTCATTCCATTCTCAGAGTAACTTCTATCCGATGAGCAGGAACGGCAGGAGTAGTCACCACCAACGCCCAAACTCGACCCTTTTGTCAATTGGTTTTTTTAGTACTCCAACGATCAATTCGAATGCGTTTTAGAGTGGGAATCGGATCTAGGCTCACATCTCATCTCTCGCACCCCCTGCAGACCTGTTCATATTGCTCGAACTCTTGAGTTCCTTGGCATGCAAGGGCAAGGATACAAAGGACATAATAGGGCGTGCAAAGTGAGAGCTCCGCGGTTAAGGCTGGCAATTTCACTTGTTCAGCCCTTTTTTGTTTGGATGGAACCTTCCTCAAGACTAGTAATCGACTATCACCTCGAGCGGACGAAGCGCATTCGATCAGCGATCTCGTCTCCGCTTTGGGCCGTTTAGCATCAATGCTCAGAGGGCCATATTTGTGGTTTTATGTAGTTCATGTTCGATAACACCGCATGCAGTGGCGAAGTGCCCGAATGCAGACAGCCAGCCGTAGGCGCGTCGCACGAAAAACAGGTCACAGAGAATCTGCATCGCCATCGCCACCAACATTGTCAAAAGCTCCTACAGCGTAGCGCATGATAAGAGGCGACGGTCGCCAGCACCTCCCTCAAGTGTTCCTGCATCGTGCATGTTCCCTTTTCTCTAGAATCCCTAGTGCACACGTCAAACACAGTTTGATTGCAATTTATTTGTCGTGCCTTCCCGCGCTGCTCCTTATCAAAACAGCAACACGTTTAGTAAACAGCAACGAGCACTTGACTCTCAAGTGAACAATCGACCAATACACACTCTATCGCAAAGGTGCAGTTTTCATAGTTTCGAAATACCCCCTTGATTCTCTTCTCTGAATGAAAGAGCTCTACATTCTGAGCCGCTGGGATTCCCGAATCCGAGATCAGGCAAGTGGCAGGCTGATCAGGGAATCTTCCTTTCACGGGAATGGCCGAGTTGGCAAAGGTCATGGTTGAGTGTCGAGTAATGAGAAGAAGGCAGTGATCAGTTTTCGCTTTATGGGTGGCAGCACAGTAGAACAGGGAGATAGGCAGAGACACGAGGAGCTCGCGTTTGAAGGTACTTTCTTCTCTGGCTTGAGCCAAGTGAATAGCGGCATATAGACGGTGAGCTAGAGCGGCGTCGAGGTCATTTAGTCCGTTGCAGGGGGTTCCTGGAGGGGGCACTTTTCTCATTATGAAGCGGCATTGCATTGCGAAGGTCATCGCACTTACTCTGGGCGCGGCACACTCTATTGCAGGGTTGACAAGAAAAGGGAGGAAGGAGAGTCTGTAGGCATGTCAGTGACCTTGATGGGCTTTATAGACTGGCAGCACATTGACGTATATTTTCCTTGCTTTCAAGCTTCTCCCACATCAACCTTCGAGCATTCAGGCCTGCAGCTGTGCATTGACTCGTGTAGAGCTACGATGTTTATAGTATAGAAAAAGTGCGGTCTGGTCACATCAAACGCACCTCCCTCCCTTCCGCTACGCCTTCCTCCTCCACCCTGCTATGACTTCAAAGTAGCTCGCCAATTGCGCTCCCTCTCAGTCAATCCTTCTTGCCGCTTTGATCCCGGCAAAGATTGGGCTGCTGCGGTATGAGTGGCTCTCCTTCCTCTGACGGCGGTGGCAACTTCATCCGCACTCGCAGCAGCAACTGTGCTGCCTCAACCGGCGACTTCCTCGACCTAGCCATTACTCTTGCTTGATCGAAACTGCGGGCAACGCGTAGGATCACGGTTTTATCTTCTTCATCCATCCATGCACTCCCTTCACCAACGCCACTCTCAGCCTCGTTCTTGCCGCCATGGCTGAGCCCTCGACCGTTATTATTGCTCTGGCTTTTGACTCCTCCTGACGGTCGCGACGGATCTCGTCATCGCCTCCGAGCATGCCTGGCTTCCTTGCGCTTCCCTTCGTGTCTTTGAATCTCTTGCTGACGCATCTTTTATCTATGTTGCTGCTGGCGGTGGTGAAGATGCTGTTGAGACAACCGTCGCGGCATGTTATCACGCCCGCCTAAAGATGTTGGGTTCTGAGGTGACCTCAAGTTGGCAAGTTCCTGCTGCAGTCCCGCGAGCTCGCGTCGCTTCTGCTCCCACTATTCCTGCTTCTGCTGCTCAACCTCCTCGTCACTATCACGACCCACATCGGAATCCTTAACAAGACAGAGCGGCTGTAGCTTTCGCACGAGTGAAATGAGGTGGTTATATGGTGGATATATTCCGTATGATGCGAACACACATTGATGTAGGAGTGCTCACTTGAAGCAGGCGCCAGTGTGCAGGTGGTGTGTATCACTCTCTCGATACTTTGTGTGCACCGTAGTAAGCCTCCACTGGATCCTCTACTTTTCTACGTGTGGCAATGCGCGTTCTAGCAGTCGCTACTGGCAGGCCGTGGCTTGCTGCAGCACCACGAGGCAGGCATGCCGCACCGGTAGACAAGGTCGTCTTTCTAAGCCTTCGCTCGCTCTTCAAAAAAAAAAAAAAAAAGATAAACATTGCGGGGGGTACAAAAGCTCAGAAGAAAAAACTTCTTCTCTTCACACCCTTTCCTCTTCCCTCCTTCCTCATCTTTTCCTTTCAACAACCTTCCGCCCTTCTTCCAAGTCAACACTGCAGGTTTTACATGAGTCGCTTAATAAAATGTGTCCTCCCCCCAATGTCAATGTATCGTGCCTTGCTCTTGTCCTTGTTTCTTGCTTGATCTGTTCTCTCCTCCTCCTCCTCCTCCTCCCACCCCTCTCCTCCCACCCTCTCCTTACCTTCCATCAGGCCACCTCGTGTTCGTGAGCTCGCTCGCTATGAAAATCTCGTGAAGGCAGGGGGACGATCTTCCTGCTGAGAACCTTTCTTGCAAACAATAGCGAACATACTCACTAGACATGGTGGCCAAGAGCCCAACTCCAGGGAATTTGTGTATTCCATGATAAGGATCTTTTCTTTGCTTCACTCCTCAACAAAGAAGATCTGCTTTGGTGATACTGTCCCACATTCTTTTTTTCTTACCAAATCATCAAAGGTTGACATTGATATGGTCCAGGGCAATTCTCCTTTCGATTTTTGCCTCTTGGATGGAGGTTTGATTCCTCATGACCTTCCTTTTAATCGCATCGTCTGGATCAATTGCTGTTGCTAGAATGATTGCCCCCTCCATGGTCGTCATAGAACATAATAATAAAGAACTTTCAAAAAGGAAAAAGAAAAAAAAAGCACTCGTGAATGCAGATAGGATGTGATCTGACTGGTATATTCGTAGAAGAGAGGACAAGAGATCTCGCTCATCCTAACTTGACGATCATCTATTCAAAAATCCTCAACTTGTCCTGTCGATTCCTGATGACGAACGCTGGACAAATCCACCGAGAGACATGACTTCCTCTCCTCGTTATCATGGTCTTGATATGGAGATCCAGTGCAAGGGCTGCACTCCTCACCCACCTCATACTCAAACACCTTGGTTGTCTTGAGATCAAAGCCCACACAACGTCGAGGCTTGCGAGTGTTGACTCTTCCACTGCCTACTAAGACGTCGACCTTGTTCGACGAGGACAATGACCGTTGGAGACGATCCTTCTGCCGATAGCTGCCGAATCGTGAAGGCGTGGAGAACGAACCGGACACAGATCTCACCAATGGGGCACCCGATGCCGGCTGTACTCCTGCTGGCAACGACTGAGAGAAGGGAGATCGAGGAGAACTAGACGGTGCTGGTGTGTATGCAGAAAAAGAAACGCCCCGGCGACGTGCCCGTCTACGGTTCTCTCTGGCCTCGCATTCCTCCCTGATCTTGAGCTGCCTCAATTGCTCTGCACGTTTGCGCTGCCTTGTCTGTCGCTCCTGCAGCGTCGAGGGCAAAGGATATGGGAGGTCTGCCTCCCCTAGAAAATCCTGCGGTGAAGGCTCCTCCTCGCTTCCCTTGACGGGACTTGAAATAGAGCAAAAGCCAGCAGTTGCGACAGGGGGTGGGGAGGATGAGCGCGTGCGAGTGTGGAAATAGGTCCTGGGCTTGATCTGTTGGAATCGCGACTGCTTCAGCTGAACGGGTATATGTGCCTGGTAGTCCCTGCCACTACAATTGCTGTCGCTGTCCTGGTGCAGTTGCTTCATATTGCTAGGCATATCGTGGACCTGTCCTGTCGCACATCCTGAAGCGGTATCATTCTCCAGACTTGCAGGCGACTCAAGCGAGCCATACCCCTTCCACCAATCCTTCTGGTCAGCCTCGGGAAAAACGAAATACGGTTGAGTAGGGGACGAAGCTGATGCAGAGGACGCACATGAAGACGAGGCAGAGGACAATGACGGCACCGCCGACGGTGGGGGCGACAGCGGCAGGGAGAGTGAGAGTGTGCGTACGTGAAATACCGATAGCCCCGGGGGGGCAGGTGATGCAGAGGGCGTCAAGGAAACAGGCCAGGCTAATGATGATGAAATATTTCCCTGCAGCGGTGATGACGATCCACTGCTGCTCCGACTGCTGCAGTCCAGCCTTCCAGACCCACCCAGCTTGTAGAAGCCGCCGTGGTTGCTGAGATTGCTGGATTTAGTGTTCTGGCTACTAAGGCAGCCGTTATTATCTTTGTAGCTGTTGCAAGCCTTTGTGATCCTGGTAAAGGTTGGATTTGGTTTGGAGGTGGAAGGCGAGTGGCGGTCCTCGGTGCAATCTTCGATGAGGCGCAATTTTGGCAGGTCCTCGATGCTCTTGCGGTCATAGTGCCGGTGGGCTGTGTAGTAGGGGCCTGGATCACAGGCTGGCGGGTCCTGCAGGTAGTCCGATGGCTCGTTGCTCTGTGACCGTGACAGACGCGGCTTGAAACGCTCAAGGCCGTTGTTGCGGTCGTGCGCGGTATCACTGTTACTGCTCATGCTGTTGAAGTTGCTGAACAGGGTGCTTTCCAAGTGGCCCGAGTCCTTGCGGGGGATAGAGTCGGACTTTGTGGGCTTGCCAGAATTGAGGACGCTGGAGGAGAGAGGGCACAAACCGCTACTCAAACTGCTGGAGCTGCAAGGTAGACTCCTGGCGACTCTAGTGAACGTCCGAAAGCTAGGCCGTGTCCCGCTGCTACTGGTCTCTAAAGACGAGGCTGTGCTGTTGTCAAGATGGAGGTCGCCAAGCGAGTCAAGAGCATCGAATGAGGCTGGTGGGGTGGAGAGCATTGAGTCCTCTCTGGTGCGATAGTGTTGCAGAGGATAGCGAATCGCAAGAGTGAGTTGCCGAGTGGAGTGGAATGATGAATGGTGGTGATGGATGCGTGGCAGAGAGACGAAAGGGGACGAGAAGAGTGGGGAAGAGTGGGGAAGAGTGGGGAAGAGTGAGGAATGAAGGAAGAGACAAGGGGAGACTGGAGAGTCAGAGAACAGCTCAAAGGACAAAGAGCGAATAGCAGCAGAGCAGAGCGGAGGAAAAAATAGGCGAAAAAGAATGTGCTCATTCTTCAAATTGAGTTTATTTTTATGAACCTGCGCTCGCTCGAAAGAGATGCGATGGGAGAGGCAGCGACTGGACTTGTTGTTGTTGTGGTGGTGTGCTGGTTTGCTGGGTGGGCTGGGTGGGCGCAAGCCTAAGGTTTGAGTGAGCAGCCTCTGTCTCTGGACAGGTGGGAGAAGGGTCTGCATTCCCAATGCATAATCTTATCGTCATCAGGGACGACAGCCTTGGCACATGTGCCCCTTTTTTCCACTTTGGCCGCATCCCCACCATGAAGGGATCATCTTCCCTCATTATGCAAGTCTATGCACACACAAAGTGCACGCACCTTGGATCCCTTACGTGGCGGAAACATTGCTGACTGGCTCGTTCATATTTCAACCCGTGAGAAAGATGAAAAAAAAAACTACCACCAGAGACTCGAAAAATGGTGCTGCACCGTGGGGAATAAGACGTCAAGCAAAAGTCTCGACTCGGAGTCCTTGACAGAGTTCTCTCCGAACTGCTCCAGCATCTGATCCACACTAATCTCACCAGTGACCAGACGTGTGAACGACAACGGTGCCAAACTAGCACTGTACTCCTTCCTCTGCATCTGGGCCATATCTCCCTCCTCGAGTCTCCTTCGATCCTCCATCATGCGCTCTTGAGGCGTCGGCGGAACCCAATCCTTCACAGAGATGATCTTGCCATGCTCCAGCATCATCTTCAGTCCTCGGCCTGATGATCCCTCAACTCTTCTGAAAAAATCAAGCGAGAGCGAGCCAGACACTCCCATCAATGCTGATCTGGTCAAGCGCTCCTCCAGGACAGGAGCCACCTTCACGAGAAATTGGGCATAACTGGGTATGCGAGTGTAGAGCCTCTCAAAATCCCCGGGTCGCACGAGTGGTTCCAGGATCTGACTTGCTGGATGACGAGGACCAAGGTCGATGATCAGATGGTCGATGAACGAGTCTTCGGGAGGCGCCTCAGGATGATCGTATCGAGCCTTTGCCATCTTGACCATGCCGCGCAGAACAGGGAACACTGCCTCCAAAAAGGATACCCCGTTCTCAAGCGTAAATAGATCCCATTGCCATTGCCCCAGGAAAGAAGACACCGTTACACCGACATCCTTCCCTGTTACAGTATCCACAATGATACGCGTTTGGCGCGATGCGTCAAAGATACTCTGTTTGGTTTCATAAACATCGTGCGTCGTGAACCTCCAGTAGGCCTCGTCGAATACAAGGCCAAGCTGAGTGCCATCCCTGTACAATCGGTCGGTTGTACTCATTCGGACGAGGTAAGGAATATCGGCAAGAGTGACACCGCGTAAATGAAAAGCCTCTGTCTCGCCCGCCTGGATCTTTGGCTTTGGGATCAAATCCAGAGAAGGGATCCTGGTACGTCTCTCTCCTGTACGGAGGGCATAAGTGTATCCGAACTGACTGTAATAGCTCAAGCAGAGTTGAACCGAGTTAGCAGAGGAGAAGCACAGAGCAAGGTACATGAGTGAAAAGAGGCATCAACTTACAGGTAAAAATGAGGGATGCCTTGTATAAACTGAATGAGGTCTCCACGCTCGTCTGAGGCAGGGTGGATCATTTCAAGCAGCAAGCGTCGAATCAAGCCCTTGTTGCGATAGTCTGAGTGCAGAAAACAACAACAGTCAGATCAGAGCAATTCTAGTCGAGTCGCATGGAGACCTTATAACTTGCTATACCTGGATGGGTGGCAATGACCTCTAGCTTCCCGTATTGCAGTTGCACCGAGCCATAATACCCTGGAAGTGCATGAAGACAAGCACAGGCAACCAAAGGACACTCGCCTGGCTGAGCGCGTGTGTTCTCAACCAAGGCATAATCGTACTCTGTCATTACTGCACTGTTCCCCCGGAGCAGACGCCTCTATTAAGCAATGACGGTGTGGCATGAGTACGAGCAGCAATTGTATTTTGGCCATTAATACAATCAAGATGTCTGAAATACCCTACCCCGGATGCCCTAACCACCTCGTTTGGACCAGGAGCTGTGCCTACTGGGACTGGAGGTCCAAAGGGCTCCCACTAATGTTGGTCATATCCTCTGCGTTAGATAGGGGCAAGCCAAGGCGGCTTATATCGCTGCACATGGTTTCCAAAAGATCAGGGCAAAGAACTGTTACCCTGAAGGCTTCGCTGAGAAGGGTTCCGACGTCGTCAGCATCAGCCTTGGAAGACCAGCGCATGACCAGACCGTCTCCGATATCGATTCTCTGAGTCCTAGGACCTTCCTGAAGGGCAAAAACAGTCATTCCAAGCAATTGGTGGTGGATAATGGATGGTCAAAGGGATGGGGATAGGTCGAGGGCGTATAAGTGTGTTGAAGGAGCAACTTGCAGCTCTCTTTATAGAATGTAGCAAACAGAACAATCGGTGGCGGGTGACAGCAAACAAGCAAGTGGACAGTCAACCCGCGCTCAACTTGCGGCGTGTCGAGGGCAAGTGGAGAGAGCCCGTTGATGTTCTTTCGATCAAGCCGCGTCCAGCGGCGCGGCTTGGTGACTGCCCTTCTGGTGCACGCTCTTCATATTTCGCTGCCTTGTTTGTGCCCTTTTTTTTGCATTCACTCACTCACACATCCCCCATCAGCGCTTGTGGCGGCCATGTTGCCCCGGTCATCGAGTCTGGTCCCGCTGCTCCTCCTCCAGGAAAAGGGTCAGCAGCGCAAGCAGCAGAGATGGCACCACACACAACAATCACCTGCACACAGTTCAGCATCCGCATCGGAAGACGACGACGACGACGACGACGACGAGAACAATGACCCCGTCGACGCCACTAATGGTTTCTGGACCGAATCTGAAGCCTCCAGCACTAGAGGCCTTCTCAAGTCTGACAAAGAAGACTCTGGCGCAGACGAGGACTCATCAGATCAGGAGGAGACACTTTCAGGACCCATGGACTCGAAACTCGACCCAGGGTCTGGCTTCGAATCCGAATCCGAATCCGATGGCTCCGACACATCCCAAACGCTCGACGACCCCATCGCAAGCGACATCCGACCCCGTCCAACCGTCCCACTGCATACCCTCCGCGAGGAGTCTGTCCAGCGCCTAGCTAATGCCTGGCTTGACATCTTCACGCGTTACGGCAAGGATACTTCTGAACTGCCCCCAGACGATGAGATCGACCTTCGCACCGGAGAACTCATAGTGGATAATGGTGTGCTGGCCTCTCAATCGCGGACACTATTTGGCACGCTCACAAAACTTGGACATGAGCTCAAGGGACCCCTGGAGGAGGAACAACGCAACATGCGTCGCAGGATGCGCAAGGCAGCGCAGAGGACTGAGATCCAGCTCCGGAATCAACGAGCGAATGAAGGCAAGGCGAGGACGAACCCCCGCAATGGCATCAATAAAAGCCGTGGACGCAATTCAGTCATCAAGGAGGAACTGACATACGGTGGAGATGATTTTGACAACCTGTTGTATATACCCACGCCGGCGCCAACGTCGAGTAGCGCGCAGGATCTCTCACAACCACGTCAGCTGGAAAAACACAATCGTAACACAGGAGATCCATCGTACTACGCCACGGAGCGAGCGCGTACACCACAGCTGTCTGTCAATGATGAGGATGAGCATGACGAGACTGAGGACGAGAATGATGGAGATGAAGATCGTGAGGATGAGGAGCATGATGATGGCGAGGGGGAAGTTGATCAGGATGAGGAAGGAACAGAGGAAAATGATGATGAGGTTGAGGACAGGCAGAGTGATATACGGGAGGGCTTCGTGGACAATTCAACGCTGTTATATGGCTCAGCTTCGGACACGGAAGATGCACAGAAAACCAATTGGGAGGCATCAGAGGAGGAATACTATCGTCCCAGTGAAGATCTGGACAATCACTTGGCGCAGGGCCACCGTCAGGAGGAAGGTTGGGAGGATGAGCAGCGAGACGACGAATCAAGGATAACCCCACGGAAACCGGTCGCAGCAGACACGCAACCCTTTTCGGTGCGCAGCGCTATGAGCACATTCAGGGCAAGAAGGGACGATGCGGGTAGAACATCGTCCTCGTTGACATGGACAGCAGAGCCGATTTATCGATCCTACAACCAACGCAGCAGCAGCGACAACGAGAACATAGTGGACGACGACTGGAAGAAGAATAAGGGGAATCACGCTTATGACGATAGCACTACCTTCATCACCAGTGGAGCCACGCGCTTTCGATCCCAGTGGTCGCCACCACCACCGTTAACACCACCTCGATCAACACCAGCTCGACCGACACTTCCTGCATCAATACCAACGCGACCGACAGCTCCTCCGTCGACACCTCCTCGTCGTGATCAGGCACGCCTCTTAATCGGCTCCCCTTATCTCGAGCGATCGCCCCACCTCAGAACACAAATGACACCGAGAGCACGAGCGCTGGCGAACTCCCTCATGACGAAAGGTGTATCTCCAAGCAGCCCCGGCAGCACTCCGAGCAGCACATCTCTGGCAACTTCTGCCACACCCTCCCCATCACCGCCACCGCCACCACCTTCTTTTGAATCTCTCTCGCCGTTCAAGACCCTGAAGAACCCATTCTTGTCTTCCACCATGACAAGTATGAAGAGAACCCGTTCAAGTCCAGACCCGCAACAGGATCCTGGAAGCCTTCCAGAATACAGGTAAGTTCATTGAAAAGAAAGGGAAAAGGCAAAAAGTGCAATTGACACACAAAGTTGACGTTAATATTTTACAGGCAAACCCATGTTAACCCTCGCCACTATCATCATCATTACCCCTACTCTTCATCATTAGCGAAAGTCTCTTGAACAACGTCCCCCAGCAGCAGGACCTGGACTTGGACCTGGATCGCGGCTTCCTGGGAATGAACTTGGAGTCGCCATTGAAAAAAAAGCGGACCGATCCGGACCTAGTGCTAGCACCAGACCCCACCTACGCCTGTGGAGGTCCTGGGATCTGCTCAAAAGACTTTTGTTTCCGATGCCTATAAAACCATACAAATTCACAGTTCAACGATGATCTTGACGATGGCTTTATTTTACAGAGGTAGCGAATAATATGAAATCGGTGCAATGGTAGAAGAACATGTCGTTGATTGCACGCAGCGCGCGCTGCAAAGCGAGCATGTCTACCACAAGGAAAAAAAGGAGGGAAGAGAGGAAACATCAAGAGCAAAGTAGGAACAATAAAAACAAGTTGAAAAACACAAAACAGAATTATTAACACTTCCCCCCCCCTAAAAAAAAAAAGGTCCAGCGCAAGTTCGTGATCACCTCTCTCTTCCTGTTTCCTGTCGATGCCTTTGCTCCTCCCAAAAGCTGCTGCTGCCTTAAGCTCCGCGAGCCTGGGCCTTGGCGGCCATCTGGTTCAGGGCAGAGCCGAACTTGAACCACTTGATCTGGTCCTCGTTGAAGGTGTGGTTGAGCTTGATGTCAAGCTGCGAGCCATCCTCCTTCTTGACGTGCAAGTTCAGGGGTACGCCCTCCTTGAAGCTGGTCAGACCCTGGATCGAGACCTTGTCACTGGGGGAGATCTTGTCATAGTCCGCGGGGTTGGCAAAAGTCAAAGGCAAAAGACCCTGCTTCTTGCAGTTGGTCTCGTGGATACGAGCAAAGGACTTGGTGATGACAGCAGCACCTCCAAGGTGACGAACCTCCAGGGCGGCGTGCTCGCGCGAGGATCCCTCGCCGTAGTTCTCGTCACCAATGACAATCCAGGGCTGATTTTTGGCCTTGTAATCACGGGCAACAGCGGGAACAGTGTCGTACTTGCCGGTGAAGCGGTTCTTGACGCTGTTAACGGCATTATTCTCAGAGTTGAGGGCACCGATCAACATGTTGTTGGAGATGTTGTCCAAGTGGCCACGGAACTTGAGCCAGGGACCGGCCATCGAGATGTGATCAGTTGTGCACTTGCCCTTGACCTTGATCAAGATGGGCAGGTCCTCCAAATCCTTGCCGTTCCACTTCTTAAAAGGCTCCAAGAGCTGAAGGCGGTCGGAGGTAGGCGACACCTGGACCTGGACGTTGCCTTTCTCCTTGGGCGGAGCCTGGTATGTCTCCTCGCCGGGATCGTAGCCACGGGGAGGAAGCTCGTTGCCCGTGGGAGCAGCAAACTTGAAAGGTTTGCCATCGGCTCCAATGAGTGTATCCTTGGTGGGGTTGAAGGTCAAGTCACCGGCAAAGGTCATGGCGGTGACAATCTCGGGAGAGGCAACAAAGGCATGGGTTTGGGGGTTGGCATCGTTACGTCCAGTGAAGTTACGGTTGTACGAGGTGATGATCGAGTTCTTGGCGCCCTTGGGAACATCCTTACGATCCCACTGACCGATGCAGGGACCGCAGGCATTGGCAAGGACAACACCTCCAGCAGCGTTGAGGATATCCATCTGACCATCGCGCTCAATAGTGGCGCGGATCTGCTCTGAACCGGGAGTAATGGTGAAGATAGACTTGGCCTTCAAGCCGTGATCCAGAGCCTCTTTGGCGATGGAGGCAGAGCGGGACATGTCCTCGTACGAGGAGTTGGTGCAGGAGCCGATCAAACCGACCTCGAGCTTGGCGGGCCAGTTGTTGGCCTTGACAGCCTCCTTGAACTTGCTGAGGGGAGTGGCAAGATCGGGAGTAAAGGGACCGTTAATGTGGGGCTCCAAGGTGTTGAGATCGATCTCGATAACCTGATCGTAGTTTGCGCCAGAATCGGCCTTCAAGTTGTGCTGGAAAGAATCGGCCCACTCGGCAATGTAAGGGCGTGTAGTGGCCTTGAGGTAGTCGCCCATGCGCGCGTTGTAGGGGAATAGGGAGGTGGTAGCGCCAATCTCAGCACCCATATTGCAGATAGTAGCCATACCGGTGCACGACAGGGTGTCAACACCGGGTCCAAAGTACTCGACGATGGCTCCTGTGCCACCCTTGACAGTGAGAATACCAGCAACCTTCAAGATGATATCCTTGGCGGAAGTCCAGCCGGACATTTTTCCAGTCAGCTTCACTCCAATGACCTTGGGGCACTTGAGCTCCCAGGGAATGTCAGCCATGACATCGACGGCATCAGCTCCACCAACACCAATGGCAACCATACCGAGACCTCCTGCGTTGGGGGTGTGCGAGTCGGTTCCGATCATCAGGCCTCCGGGGAAAGCATAGTTTTCGAGAATGATCTGGTGAATAATACCAGAGCCAGGCTTCCAGAAACCAAGACCATATTTGGCGCAACTGGAGGACAGGAAGTTGTAAACCTCCTTGTTGATGTCCTTGGCACGGGCCAAGTCCTTGGCGCCTCCAACCTGGGCCTCAATCAAATGGTCGCAGTGGACGGTGGAGGGTACGGCGACGTTAGGGAGACCAGCGGACATGAACTGAAGCAGGGCCATCTGTAGAACGAGAGCGCAGGGAAACGTGGTGGTTGTACAACAGCGTCGCGAAGGTTAGATTGGGTATCAAGCCATCGATCTTTCAATATCTGTCACTCCCATCATCCATGCGAGTCCTCTATCCCCATATCAAAGGCGATCTAAACTCAGCGGACACGAGAGCCTGCGTGATAACAGAACCTTCCTTCGCCCCTGTTGCGTACGTCTCGGTCGTATCATTTGAACGCGCCGACCAACTTGATCTTGCCAGATCACCAAAGAGTGTGAGAAACCAGACCCCAAAACAAAGATGGTGTGTTCTTACCTGGGCGGTGGCATCCTGGCAGGCAACGCGATCAGGGCGGAGCTTGAGGTAAGACTTTCCACGCACAATGTCCTGGTTGTGAGCATCATCCAAATGGCCATAGACGATTTTCTCGGCGAGAGTCAAAGGATGGTTCAGTCTGTAGGATCGAGCACCATCGCCCGGATGGGTTACAAGCCAAACGGCACCACCAGAATGTGAGTGTAGTGTAGTAGTGGATATAGGTCAGACCAGAAAGACCGAAATTGACGCACAATAGGGGTGAAGGGGAGGAGGCAAGGAGAAGGTGAGAGCGCGAGTTAGGCGAGGCTGTTTTGTCTAGCGCCATGCAAGTTCCAGTTCCAGTTGGACTACTCATAAAGTCGTCCAGAGATGACTTCATGCGGACGTAGCACTACGCTCTCCTTCCCATCCATCCATCGTTCCACAGTAAAGAGGTGCATTGAAGCACTCGGACTTGCCTCTTTCTGACAACAGCCAGGTTGTCCTCGATGCGCTGGTAGTTGATGTGCTGGTCCTTCTCAAAGTTGGACATCTGGACCTTGCGGGCAGAGTTGGCGGCAGCCTGCGCAAAGGTGCGGAGAGGAGCCTTGATGGCGGAAGCCTATATAGTTTAAATGCAAAGGATGAAGAGAGTGAGTACATACTATGCTCGGACGTGATCTCCGGCCGGCTTTTGCATGAGCGACGAGAAGGCAGACAACAGTGTGCACGACCCATACCCTCCAGGTTCGGGAAATAGCTCCGGACGAGAACATGGTGTGGGTTGTGTGGGTGGAGGCTGTTTGGAGTGAACGCAAGGACAGTGAAGGCTGCGCCGGCGAGTGATGGAGAGGTGAATGCGGATGGAAGCAGAGAGGGTGAGAGAGAGAAAGCTACTCAATCAGGGTCCAATGGCGGTGTGAGTGTGTGAGTGTGGGTGGGGAATGGAAGCAAGGCGAGGAGTGAAGAGGAGGAAACGAAGAAAAGAAGAGAGAAGAGAAAAGAAGAGGAGAAAAGGAGCGGGTTGGCCGCGTTTGTGATATATGAACCAAGCTGGCCAAAGCCATCCGAATCTCCGAGACACATGAAAGCCCTCACTGCGCTCGCCACTCCCCTCAATCGCGCTCGGCCCTGGGCCACGAAAAAACTCTATTGCGTGGAGACCCAATCCACAAGTGCCGACAAGGCGTCCATCGCCGTGCTCCTCTGCCCTCTCCCTCACTTCCCAATCCGACTATCCGCAAGGCCCATGGCTGCTGTGCCCTCTCTGCGCACCCTCCCTACTGTACCGCTTCTGCCACTTACCGCTCCGTAGCTTCGAAACTGTCCTGCCTGCACGCGACCTACCACCCCACCCACCCCACCCACGGCATCCCCCAGCACTGTCCTGCTTGTCCTACAATGTGAGAAAGAGGAAAGAGAAGACCGAGCATAGAGTTACAGTTTCGGCCTTTATGCGTTCGTGCACCACCTTCTCGCACTCCCCCCCTTTGTTCGTATTCGCTTTCCCTCCCCACCTTCGGGCATCCTCTTCTTTTTCCGAGTACATTTTACACTGACTTTTAGCATAGGCATGAATCCCCCGTTGTCGCAAAGGTCGAGTCCTTTCTTCGTCAACCACAGATCTTCTTTCAAGAATGATGAGGCGTACAAGCATGACCTTCCTAAAGCGGTCGGGAGTGTGGGGTAAACAGCGTGTGAACTATCGGTTCCTTTTCCCAAAGACAATGACGACAAACAAACAAAACAAAACAAAACTGGAAGCGGTCATGATGCAGGGAATGGTTCATTACTAGTGACTAGGAGAGAGGTGCGAACATGTGTGTGTGTGCGTGTGTGTTTGTGGGAGGAGAGACGGGGTAAAGAAAAAAAAGTACTTTAAGGCTCTGGCATGGTGACCGACTCTGAAACTGGTGGTGAAAGGCTCGATCGATGGGGTCGGTCCCGTATCGTGACACGTCGTTGCACGCCGCGCTGCACATCCACACCTTCTTCACTCAGCTCCTTTCTCAGTAGCTCCTTAGCCGCTCGACGCGCTTCGTCCCGTTCCTCCTCTTCTTCGTCATCTTCGTCCTCCCATCGTGGCTTCCGCATGGATTTCCTGAACGTCTCTGCGATTAATTGTGCGTCTCCTGCAGAGAGGACTGGCTCCTTCGTTGGCTTTCCTTGGCGGTCCACAACACCTGCAGCTGAATCTCCCTTGACCTCTTTTGTTCCTGCGGCTGCCCCTGCTCCTGCCACCACCACTGCTGCTGCTGCGTCAGAAGCTGACTCGGGAGCATGACACAACGTCGAGGACTTGCGCTCCAGCAATGGCAATGGTGCTGATGAAGACTGCAATGCCTCATTGTTGTAACCCAACATGCCTGGCGCTCCCTTCATCATCGGTTCGGCTGAACGTGCTGTATGGGAAGAATTGCGTCCAGCGAGACCGCCTCCGAATGTAGGTCCCAAAAAGGGTGCCTCTGCCACGCCCAAATCCTGACCACCCTCCGACTTGAAGATGGAGCTCTTGCTGGCGCCATCGGTCGGGGAGTTGGGATGATCTTGCAAACTCTTGAAGTGGCCTCCTGTGTTGCCTTTGAATCGCCTCCGCGCCCTGTAAAGGAGTCCAAGTGCCGCTAGCGCAATCAACATCGCTGCACTCCCTACAGAAATAAGAGCAATGACCAGTGGTGACAGTGCTGACGACTTTTCGGATTGGGCAGGCTGGGTGGCGGAGACTGGGAATCCATCAGAAGTTGTGGAAGCTACGGTCGATTTGGCGCTGGAGAATCTAGTGGTCGTGCCAGCTGATACCGTCACGGATGCCGTGGGAGATAGAGTGGGCGTAGTTGGTGGAAGAGGCACTAGGGTTCCGTTGACTGTCTTCATGGTACCTATATAGAATAAACCAACGTGGACGGACGCGTAAGACGGGAGCCCCAGGGATAACTCAATCTTTGCAACCAAAAGAGACGCATAACGGCTCGCTAGACACTTACGGATCATGAAAAAAGAGCTCGAATTGAGCGTGCGATGGGATCCATCGAGACTATTGCCAACACCCGTCAGCACGATGTGACACGACCGCCTGATGGGCAGGTCTTCGGGAAAGAGGATCGCTTCCAGCCTAACAGCCATGACACCGATATTCAGATCGACCTCCCCCTGCAGCAAGTTGTGGCGCGCAGGATCGGCGTCGTCGACCACATGCATGTCGACCTTCTCATACTGGTCGAAGGGCGCGGTCATTTTGGGGTTCCAGACGACGGACTGGAGCGTGTTCTCTGGCCACTCGGCCCCAGCCAAGGGCGCACAAATTGGTGCGGTATTACATGCTATATGAACATGGCAGGATATACGGGGGGAAGGGGCGACGAAGATTAGAATACGTATGTACAAAGGGTCTCAAGTACCACTGTGAGAGGTCGAGCCAAAATAGAATGCTAAGACGAGAAAAAGACGTCGGCAGCCCGGTTCATCCATCTTCTTCTGCACTTGGCTCTGCAGGGGTCTATCGAGTCGTAAGCCATCCATCTTCTGATCCATATGGTCACATCTCATGCGAATGGTAAGCGAAGGGGCTTCGTTGTATGCACCACGCATATGTCATCCCAGCGAAATATGATCTCGCGCTTCATACAATTTCGTAGAGAACCATATTCTCTGGCTGTGATGAGTTACGGATAGACAAAGATAAAAATAGCCGCCGCTGACCCGAAACGCAGCCCAATTTTTTTTCTCTCTCTCTGTACACCTTTGGGTCTCGTCATTGTTGTTTGCTGGAGTTTTGTTGTTATGGTTGCTGGTATTGCTGATGACTGATTGCGAATGTTCCCCCCCCCCCCTGCCTTGGAAAAACGTAACATGCTTCAATGAGAGGAAGAGGGTTGTAGTGGTTGTCCTGTCAATCCTGTTCCTGTCTTCTCCAAGGGGGCGAAAAATAAAGCCTTTCAACAATATCTTTCTCTTTTTTTTGTTTCCCTTCGACTATAACTAGCATAACGAGCAAAGACGTTCACAAAAAAGGGGAGTCCAAGAGAGCCGATTTCTTACCTGGTGCCTGAGCAGATGTCTGCTGAAGAGCAAATTGCAGGAACAGGAGGCCACATAGCACGGCATGCGCGAGGCAGCCGTGGGCGGTGAACATTTGCCACGGTTAAAAATAAACGACTAGACAGGAAGTCAGCGCGCGGACGAGTGACACTGGAGGCAGAGAGGGAGAAGGGCTTTTTGGCAAAGACAATCGAATAAGAGTCGTATGTGTTGGCTATGCAGGTGAAAGGGGGGGGAGTTTTTTTTTTTTTTTTTTTTTTTTTTTTTTGGCGTGGTCAGAGGGTGTTTGCGTTGAAATGAAGTAGGAAAAAGAGGGGGGAGAAACAGTTGGAAAAGGTGATCGAATGAGAATAGCACGAGAGCTGTTGGTGTGTAGCGAGCGAGATCTACGCAAGAGATGAGGTAGAGATAGAGAGGAAGAGAGGAGACGGAGATGGAGAGTGGAGTGGGAAGGGGGATGCAGTGGAGGCGGATTAGGGTAATGACAATGGAGTGGAGAGAAGAGTTGCAAAAATGAGGTTGGATAACCCAAGGCGGTGCCTGAGGGCGTCATAAGAAACTGCGACAAGCTGAAGAGACAGACAGACGGCAGGCGACTGGCAGACTGGCAGACGGACCGGAAATACGAGTCGCGAGATACCTTTCAGCCCAGAGACCAAAAATGAACTCTCGTCTCTTTTCGCAGAAACACCCGCTACAACTCCGTTCTTCTGCGAGCGGGCACTGTTGCCGTTTGTTGTCGATACTCCTGATGGAAAAATGGGCTTCAAAGGGCGCCTGAGCTATGTATCCTCCCATGGTTCGCAATACAAGAACAACAAGAGAGCAATATAGCGCACTGTACATCCCATCAACAATATCACACCCATGCGTCGGTCTATCAGTCTATCTGCCCATCTGCCATCGCTCTTCACTTTATTCTTTCATTTTGTCCTGTGGTAGTCGCACCATGAAGCTGCATAGATCTCACACATACGCATACAAGGTAAACGGGGTACGGTCCGCGCAATAGCCAAAAAAGACGATCAAACAGAAACAAGGGAGGCGGTCGTGGGTAGCGTAGCGGAGAATCGATGCACTTTACAAAACGTGAACGCACATATAGACTATACCTCAACGGCACTATGTGCAGTGATAGTGTTGTCATTGAGCAGAGTAAACAATGCTCATACTTGCACAAGGCTCACTGGGTTCCGATGGCAGCTGTCTCCAAATGTTTCCATCAGGCTTTGGTGCAGTATCTTGCTAGACAGTGTTTAACCATCGAGCAGAGAAGAGACCTGGACTAGACAACTGCAAAAGAACGTACAGCAGCCGACAAACATGGCAGGAAAGGAAAGGATCCGTTCGCGTTTTTGAACAGTGTTGCCTGCTGTCACCGTTACACAGAGAATGATGCGAGGCGAGAATTGAGAGAACAACCCAGGTCTAAAAAATGAAGCGCGCACGATCCACAATCTGCGCTTCCGGGTTTTTTTCCCTATTCCTGCAACCATTGACATTCCTGACCTCTTGTCTCGAGTCCTGGCCCCCATTTTTCGAAACCCAAGACGACGGCTCCTGAAAGACCTGAAAGAGGGAAAGTCTAATCCAAAATTTGCTCTCTCTCACTCATATACACACACCCATGGCAACTACGGGACAGGAGCGCCCAAACCTGCAGCTCACCATGGACTTAGAAAGGACGCTCGAGGCAATTCTCACTCTGCGCATAACGCAATGATTGACTTTCATAGACGCCATAACCACCTAAATGGGATAGACCAGAAAGATGCGTAATGGTTAGCAAAAGTGCGGAGCTAGGCACAACCACACAACTTCTCGGATGCTATGAACCCACACAAAATAGAAGGCCTAGTCATCCACCGTTGAAAACAGCCGCAGCTGAAAACAAGACTTTTGTTCCTCATAGGCTCTCATCCTCGAACGGACAAGAGCATCGACTGTACAGCTGCCAGCTACCAAGGAGGAACTCGAGACAGTGGAGGGGTCGTAGCAAAGCGCGGTCCATGGCGCAGCGTACGGTCTTTAGCCCCTTACGGACCCAAGGCACCTGAGCAACAGCTCAAATCTGCAACCACCTCAAGCAAGCCTGAAGTGAGGCCATTGCATGGGAAACTGACCAAGGCGCGGCGTACAGTCCTTTGACCCCATACAGACTCGATGAGGACATGCTCACATCTATCCTCGTCCCGTACCCAACGCCATGCTTGAAATTCAGAGAAGCCGTCCTTGCCTTGTGAACAGGAATCTCCTGATGTTACGCTGTCAAATCGCGCGCAGAGCAGTTGTGTGTTTCCTGTTGTGGTTTTTGTGGTTTAGTGCGGACTGGAGGCTGTGAGGCGACCGTGTTGCAGGGTCCGTTTTGATGTAGAGCGTGTGGAGCGATTGTGTGAGTGAGGAAGTCGCGAAGGATGCATGCAGCACTCATATTCCACTATCTGCAAAATGAAGGCATCAAATGAACTGCAGTAACCTCCACAAAATGAACTGCAGTAACCTCCACAAAATGAACTGCAGTAACCTCCACAAAATGAAAGCCATCGAACCTCGGCAAAATGAAAGTGCCGGGACTCGAACCCGGTTCTCAGGCTTGGAAGGCCGGAATGATACCCATATACTACACTTTCATGTGGGAGTGTTTGTACTCGGACTTGAACCGAGGACCGTCTGTGTGTTAGACAGACGTGATAACCAACTACACCATACAAACGCTTGAAAGTCCGAAATGTTTTGCCATCAAAGTCCTGTGAGCAATAGCACTTGCGATTCCATGACGTAATCAAAATCAAGCGATCCTATTGGTTGATGGGTAATAAGCATTGTTGGAAATAAATATAATTATGCGCTTCTATTGGCTGGTAGGAAATAAGTATGAAGATAGGAAATAACGACTGTCCATGATGCATTGCCGCTAGATTACGCTGTTTTCGACATGAGCCAGGCTTTAAGGCCTGGTAGCACTCAAGGTGTGAGGTATATGTTGATATTCATAAAGAAAGACTAACTAGCATTTTGTTCTTTTTGTTTTGTTCTGATGATGGAGACACAGATTAGTGCTTGCGACCCTTCTTGGCTTTAGACTTGTTCCCTTTCTTCTTGCCCGGAACTGCTCCTTGGCCTGCAACCTTGGTAGCGGTCGCGGCAGTCGCAGGAGATGATCGCGGCTCTTCCTCCCACTCGAGAGGGTCCACAACATCAGCAGAAATGAGTCCAGCGTTGTCGAGACCTCGCTGAAGGCTACCCAGTGCCGAGCGGACCTGGCCAAATGCGTGTTTGGCCATGACCTGCTCAACAAGTCCATCTCTCTCGATATGGCCCGAATTGTTGTTCCAGTCGGGCGAGTCACTCCCTAGCACATGGGTCACCTCAGGATCGACCGCTACCGTCTCCTCTACAACTGCTGCAGCCGCTGCAGCCGCCTTGTCCTCTGCCTCCAGCGCCTTCTTTTCGTCCATAATAGCGTCATCGACCGGCGCAGACTTTTGGATCATTATATGCTCGACAATGTGGCGATTCAGGACCTTGGGCTCATAGGGATTCGGGTTCATGGTGTTGTAGTCGTCAAACATGTATGGGCTTTCCTCCTTCTCCATACTCAGGATCATGTCCATCTCCTCATCTCTCAGCACAGTCTCCTTTTCAACACTCAGATCAAACAGGTGATCGCGTGCATCGAAAAGCAGGTCAGTTCCTGAGTTCACGTCGTCACTTCCTGACCCGTCAGATCCAAAGCTATACCCCTCGGCGAACAAGTCCCGACGGCGCATTAACTCCTCTCGTGTCATGGTCGGCGACTCGGGCGAAAGATAGTCTCCAATGCTGTCCGAGTCCATGTCTCTGTGATGACCTGATGATTGTTGATGGTGATGGCTGTATTTGCTGCCAGCGAGCGAGCTGGACGAGCCTGATCTCCTCGCCAGATTCGAAGCCACGGCTGAGGCAGCATCCTGATGGTAGATGGTGTCATCATTAGCACAGTACTGGCCCCAGATAATAGCATGCTCCTGCGGCACATCCAGATTCTTCACGTCAAAGAACTTTGACGCCGAGCCAGAGGCACTGCTGCCTCCAGATGTTCCTCCGGCGCCGTACTGTTGCTGGAGCTGCTGTCGTTCTAGAACAGTCAATCCAGGATGACTTCCGATCTTGGCAATCGAGTGGCCACCAGCTCCAAATGCCTGAGGGGCAGTCTTGCCTGTAAGAGAACTGTTGGATCCAGAGCCCGAAGCCTGGTCCAATGCACTGTCGCGAGAGTTGTTGTTGCTGCGAGTAAGTGCATTTTTGATGGTCCTGAATGCCCCAAAATCATAGCTGCGACTTAGCTCCTGGAATCGCGTCTTGCCGTGAGATCCTGCAGAGGGTGGAGGGCGCTTCATGTTGTTGGCAGTGGGCGAGTGATGACGACTTGAGTTTTCAGGATCGTGCAGATAGGTTGCGGTGGGGGGAGGCGAGTGCATCATGTTCATGAACGTACGATCGAAATGGATAGGGGAGCTCTTTCGGTTTGGCACGTCTAGGCAGCAGGATAAATTGTAGAGAGCCAAACACGAATCTGTTAGCTTCAATAGGCAAAACAAAGTTATCAACCCAGCAAGGCTCGTCGTATCCTACCTCGTCTGTGGTATTCGTCCCCAGAAGCGTCGTCGCGTGTGTCGTTGCGGCCACCTTGGTTGAAGCTGTTTTCATAGTAACGACGGTAAGCGGTAAAGCCGGCAATAGCGCCCATCACGAGAAGAATGGGGATGGCGGCTAAGAGGATTGTTCCTTTTCGAGGGTGAGCGGCCTCCTCTTGAGCCTCGCTAGCTGGGTCTGCAGCAGCATCCTTGTCGCCTGGCTGACCGGCCCTAGCTTCAGTTGACTGCGATCCGGTCTCGGCCATAACCCTCTGTTGGTCATCCATGGCTTTAGTCTCCTTGTTGCCTACTGTTTCCATTGTCGAGGCCCCATCTTTGTTGACAGTGTACACCGCCTGGTCAGGGGTATTGTCTGCTCGGATATGCACTTCGGCTGCCTTGGCTGAGTTGGCTGAAGAAGATGGGTCCATAGGAATGCCATTTGAACGCTTCTCATGAGAGTGCGCGTGCTGTTGCTGTTGCTTGTGGTGATGGTGCTGTTGTTTGCCTCTGTCCCGTCTGCTCAACGAACGTGCTTGAAACGTTGCCTTGACGACCTCAGCCTGTAGCTTCACCTCCTCCTCTTTCAACGCGGCGTCATCCTCTGTCGAAAATGTAAAGAGTCCGCCTTGGTCTGCGTTCGAATCTGAGGCAACCTGCACTCTCAGCCAACGCTCTTCCTCGGCTAGATCCTGCGCCTGGTTAAGGTTGTTTTCGACAAGGTCATCGATAACGTGTATATCGTCAATAGAGGCACTCTCGGAGCCTTGGTCCTTGAACGAGACACAGAGTGGTTCCTGTTCAAGCGCTGAGGCTGCCCAGCGCTCATTGTAGGCATGGGAAAACAAACTGTCCTGAATGTGGGCCAACGTCAAGGGCCGCGTGTCGGTGACTGATGTCGAGGACAATTGTAGCGGCTCGAGGGAGTCGTAGCAAGTTCTGGCGACATGGTCTCTAGGTGATGCAGGGCCATGAGAATGAGCGCATGACGTTGGTCAGGAGTAAAAGAGATTTGGAGCATTTGAAAAGAGAAGGGCGAGATAAAGCCATGAGAATGAGCGGATGATGCTGGTCAGGAGTAATAGAGCTTTTGAGAATGTGGCAGGGAGACCTGAGGAACAAGGGAATGAGGTTGGGTTGTGCAGGTTGCTGCCAAGGAGAGTAAAGTCAAATACTGAGGTAGTGACAATTCAAAGGGCGAGATTCCATACCTGACAGACCAGCAGACAGGCACGGCCGTGTGCAGCTGTGGCTCGCACTTTGTGAACTCGAGCAGGCAGAGGGCATCCTGGAGGGCAGTCAGGCAAGAAGTGCTCAGTACAGACTGCGCTACGGGCATGGCCTCAAGGGCGTCTGCAGATTGCAACCAGGATAGGAAGTTTAATTAGATATCTCGCACCTGCAACATTAGTCTCTATCTCACGCCTTGTGAGCGTATATGTACATGCCTGTGATGCGACTCTCGGCGGCAGAGATGTCCTGCACGCTGGTCAGGTACTCGAGCGAAGGACAGAGACGCGACTCTCGTCCAAGACTTCGGCAGCCACTCGAAGCGATGGTATCGTCCGTTGCCGACGCAGCTAAGAGGCAGGGCGTTGTCTGTAAGTTTATGCATTTCGACGATCGAGTGAATAGTAGTCTGCAAAATGGAGGCCGAGGTACCTGCACCGATGGAGGCGACGGTCAAGGCTGAGAGCGAGAACAACGCTTTCATGATGTAGCTCGACAATATCGCGTCGTTTGCTGCAGTGTGGAGAAGCTGAGAGAAAAATGTCCTGAAGGCGCGGACTGATGCTGCTGGCGATAACTAGAAACGGGCGTGGTGTGTGGGTGTGATGAATGTAATAACGCGGGTGCCTGGATATGGCTCAAGTAGGGCCGAGCACAGTCGGGACGCAGCAAAGGTTTGAACGAAAAGATGTTACAATGATACAAAACAAAATATGGAACGAATGTAAGGTTGTGAGGTTGACCTGAGGTACACCTTACCCTCAAAACACGCAAGGACGAACGAGAGCGAGTGGTGAGTGCGATGGTGATGTTCGACTCCCTCTTTTTTTCACATTGTCGGCATACAATGGAATGTGTGCCCTCGTCTTCTTCTCAAGCCATTTGTGAGATAAAGGAGAGAATGAAGAGGGTTTATGCTTGAGCAGTGCTTCTCTGTGGTTTGCTCTCCAGGACAGATTGAAACCACGGCCTGCATCAGTGGGGTCCTGTCGGTGTTGTTAAGCAACTGACAGCCTGAGGATCATGGATCATGGTCAGGGGTGGGACTGACCAACATTCCCATTCGAACGTCTATCGCTTTCTGGAAGAACGTGTTGTCTTTTGGGGCATGTAGGCCACAGGCCACGCTGCCTGCACAGTAGTCTATGGTCGAGTGGTGGAGGGACTGTTGGAACAGGAGGACGAAGCGCTGGGCAGTGGCCGCACTGTCCTTGGAAGCAATAGAGCAGCAGCGACCTCGGGTCATCCTCGTCAATTCATTCAGTCGCAGCAAGCAAGGCGAGCTTACAGCTCAGCAATGCACAGAAAAGGGCCGATGGGCACACGGCCCTTTTGCAAACTCCACTAGCGATCGATCCGGCGACGCCGAGCGGTCGGTTTTAACTCTCGTTATGGTGCATGCTTGCGTGCCATCATTGTTGCAATCTGGTCCAACGTGATTCCGATGACTCCTCCAGCGCACCTATGATGCCTGCCTACAGCGTCCGAAGGCGCTGTTTATAAAGCCTTGCCCAGCAGAGACCGCCTACTTGGAGCACGATTTCACCCTTGGCTCTATTGAGATATATCGGCGATCTGGATACAGCAAGCGTTCCTATTGACTCTACAACACCCGTTGTACCCCCACCCCCACCCCCTCCTCCATATCCTCCCCGCATGTTCCGGCTAGTCCACAAGCGATTGGCCGTCAACCGCGAGCGCGAGAGTCTAAAGCAGGAGTTCAATCAATGCTCGCTGCCGATTGAGTTTGTGCACAGGACTGTAGTGGCCTGCGTCGACGAAATCATGGAGCGCGGACTCAACCATCCGTTCATTCTCAAGAACCCATACCCACCCTCCGTAGTCGCCGCCCTCGTCACGCTTATGCTGGATCCAGAGCGCAGGGACCTGTTTTCGCTCAAGTGCACCAGGATCGACACTGTGGCCGGGGTCATGTTGGCAGTTCTTAAAAACCTTCGAGAGGCTATTGTGCCCTTGGAGATCCAGGGTGAACTGACGTCAGGCAAGTCTGTATGGCTGAGAAACATGTCGATTTGAAAGCCTGTTGTCCTTTTGGCTTTTTGCTTGCGCTCCTTTGCGCCCCCATGCACTCTTGTCCTCACTGCCTTCCGCCTCGCTAACAGCGCTCTACTTCTCCTATGCAACAATAACAGCGACCAACCATGCGATAGCAGCAGGCGGGCTCACCAACCTAGGGACAACAACGCCCACGTCCGGCAACAAAATCAACACGGTCGACTCCCTTCTCAACCACCCCAACTTTCCGTCCGTCAACAGAGCACTTTTGATTGAGCTGTTAAACCTCTCGCTTGCTATTCTCAACCGGTCTAGTTTCAACCGTGTCAAGCCTGACATGCTCGCTTCGGTCCTGGGCCCTCACATCTTTGCGACTCAGCATGCCACCATTCTCCAGCACACTCCACAGCAGGCATACTCGTTCGGATGGGGAGTCGCTCTCGTAAACGACATCAAGCGGTGTAGCAAAATGTTTTACGTACTGCTCGGCGGCTATCGGCGGCAAGTTCTTGGACCAGACGAATGGGAGGACTATGGCTTGAACTCTGCAGTACCCTCAGGACTTGGAATGCTCCCAGGATCCTCACAACCCGGAAGTTCTTCCCGAGGGCAAGTCAGACAGTGGCTCGGATCAACGGCGACTATCCACGGGATCGGCAGCATGGGAAGCGCAGGATCCGACCCAGAGGAGGATCAAAGTCACTATTTTGGCCAAAGCAATCGACAGAGGCTACACCAAAGTGTGCCTCAGCTGCGAATCGTCACAGAGAACGTCGATTCCCCAACATATTCTCGAGGCTCTTTGGCACCGTACGGGATGGTGCGGAATGTATCGACGACTCTGACAGAGTCTATACGCGCTGCTGCTGCACAAGAGGCAAAGCAATGGAATATCCGCCCGTCTAATTCAGCATCCAAGGGCCCGGCTGCCCTAGAGCACCTGAGAGGGTCTCAGAGTGGCCAACAGCAGCACTCTAACGGTTATAGTCGCGAGGGAACCGGCAACTGGAAGCAAATGGGGCAACAGAGAACAGTAGAGCAGCGCCAGCAAGATTTATTTCAGCATCGATTCAGCAGCAAGAACCCGTCTGGGACAGAATGCATGGATGAGCTCAGTCAGGTTCTGCGCCGGCACAATATCCGTGGTAGCAGCAATGGCGCAGATAAGGAGGACGATGGCTCTGGACAGATGGACGACAATGCTAGGCAGCGGGAAGAGAAGCGGCTGGCCATTGAGCAGATGATTCGCAGCTGTCGGGGGACTGGACTTGGCTTTACGCCCAGGGAAGGCGATGGCGAGGGAATCGGTTCGTAATAAACTTGAAAATGGGGGTGAGTATACAGCCGTACGTTGCATGAATATAGAGAGAGGGTCTTTTGAATTTGCACGTACTGTAGCCCTGTTGTCTTGCACGTTGGACCCTTGTTTTTTCCCACAAAAGACACCCTTTACAGTACAGGCCAAGTCTGCCCGCAGCTCTTCATGTCCCTTTCACCTCTCTTCCTTTCAATTTCCTCCCTTCAATCTCTTCACTCACACATCTGCGGCAACATTGACGGCATTTGCACCCACTGGAGTCATTATTATACCCAGAGAACCATTTGCACTTACACTCATGATCGTTGGACCACGCTTCACAGCACTCCTGCTCCTGGTGACCGGAGGTCTGCTCATCACCACGGTTCGTTACAGGTCTAACCAGCAGCAGCAGCACGACAGCCTGGAAGGAATGCTCGATGACTATGGAGAGGACCTTGGCACCGCCAATGGCGACTACAACTACTGCCAAGCCCAGCGACCGTCTATTAGAACATACCCGTCACCCAAGGTACGCACCGCCCCCTCCTATCCTTGAGCCCTTGCTAATCAACGTGGAACTGCGCTCAACTTTATTGGGGTCTTCAACACCAGTTGGAAGCTGAGCTCCCAAAGAGCCATGATCCACGCCATGCGGAAAACGAGGACCAGAGCTCATTCAAAAGTTCTTTTTGACGCATAGGTCCAAGGCTCCACGCTTGTTCATTCTCAACTCTTTGTTCGCCATGGAGACAGGTAAGAGCGAGGGCGGGAGAAAACTAGTCTTCTTTAACCCTACAAGAACAGTGACGACGAATGACCCACGTTCTGCTGCATCACACTCCTTTTAATAGAACGCCTATTACCGTTCTCCCACTCGATGTTGACATAAGCTGGGAATGCACCAACACCAGCGCATACTCATTCTCAGGCGTGAGCAAGCCAGATGGCGAGCCCCTCGAACATGCAAACGTTCTTGCCCATCAGGTGGTCTCCATTCCCCCTGGTTCCCCGTTTGCGGCAGCGAATATGTGGAAGGGCAATTGCATCCCTGGCCAGTTGACGTCAGTTGGAGCAATGCAGCATCGTAGGCTCGGTGCAGCACTGCGCCAGATCTACGTTGGCAAGTACAAGCTGCTGCCGACGACCTACGACCCTGAGGCTGTGCAGATTCGTAGCACGGGTAAGGCACTGAGCATTATCACTTTAGAGACATTGTATCTTGACAACAGTAGCTTATGAACATCACAACCTGTCATTATAGATGTTTGGCGTACCAAGCAGAGCGCAGAGAACTTTATGGCAGGAATGTACGGGATCCCAGGTCAGTTCAAGATGAGCTCTCTGCCGGTGCTGCAGATCCACACGCTCCCTATCGAGATTGAGTATCTCTATATGAACGATAGGGTGTGCCCGCGAATGAACCGGCTGCGAGGAGAAGCTCAAAAGTCCTCCAAGGTGTTGAAGAAGTTACAGCAGGATAACGTCGACTTTCAGAAGGAGCTCATTGACATCTTAGGAGAAGAAAAGTCATGGAGCGGGTTTATGGACACGGTTCTCCCTAGGGTCTGTCATGATAAGCCTTTGCAGTGCCGCCATATGGACGGAGTCGAAAGATGTATCAACAGTTCAATCGCAGAGCAGATCTTGAAAAATGTTGGCATTCAGACGGCTGAGACCTACCGCGATATGAAGGGTATGTTCGAGGTGCTTCAACTGGGGATCGGACCCTTGACGAATGACATCAAGCAGAATCTATTGGCGGCAAAGGACAATGGGAAGGTTCGCTTCCAATTCTATTCTGGACACGACACCACCATCCTACCCATGCTCGGAATGCTAGATGCTGAGGATATGAGGTGGCCGCCCTTCGTAAGTTTAACGGAGGAAGCAAGTGTGTTTGTTAGAAATGAGGACGACTGTGACTAATACCATTGCAATGTTAGGCGTCAAACATCTTGATCGAACTCTGGAAGTCTCCTAAAGGCAATCATTTCGTCCGAGTCCTCTACAACCACATGGTACTCAAGACTGCGTCGGATTGGTGTGACTTGGAGTGGTGTCCACTAGATGTGTTTGTGGCCTATCTTGATCGATTCGTTGTGGAGGATTTGACCTCACAGTGCCAATTGTAGCGTCTTTGAAAGCCCCCGCCCTATATTTTTCATGACTAAAGACGTGCCTGAACCATTGAGCTTGTAGTCGCAATGGGTTGATTCCTGATGTGATGCGCGAAGCGTACTCCAAAAGCCATATCATACCAGAGCATCTGCGTCGAAATTAGCTGCGGGAAGCCTCTTGATATAGCCAAGGTTTCAAAGCAAGAGCTCCATGGACAGGTTTGATACACTTTTTGTTGTAGTTTATTCTTCGAAAACTGGTGCACTTGACGTAAGCTCCTTGCTGACAACCATACTCTCCGAACATAGCGTTTAGTCCTATAATAATTTCGCGATGTTAACAGCTGCAGACATAACCAAAGTCTTTGTCGAACAGAGAGCACGAAAGGGAAGCATATCCTTACCTGGCGGGATCTAAGTGTTCTTGTAATGACCTTATCGGGTGTGCTAAAAGGCATAAAAGCAAAGCAAGGGTCAGATGCGGCCTTGGCAGTCATGAAGCGAGTTGAGAAGGAGCATATCCTGGTTTCGATGCTTACATGACAGTAACCTCTGCTCCCCAACCACTAAGGCAGTCGCGGTCAACAGCATTCATCAACGACTGTGAGATGGTCTCGAACAGCTCCTCGGGTTCCTATGAGTAGTGGCTATGGTCAGAAAGGGGTGTTTTTCCAGCATTGGGTTTGAGAGCGAGCATCCTTCAAATCCTCTCCGACTGACATACCAGATCAGGCTCCCAAAGCGATTCGCACATTCCGTAAAGCTGGTTGGAGGTGGTTCCCGATACGACAAAGTCCTTTGCAAAGTTGATGCATCCAATGAGGTCTGTCGAGCAAATAAACGGCCTGTTCTCCTTGTCCAGTCCTGCAACTACAGGCTCTACAAACCAAGGGCCAAATCGTCGCTCATAGAGAGTAGATGAAACGAGATGTGCCAAGGTTCTGGGCTCGATCTCACGCTCCTCCTTGAGTTTGTACATGTTGACCTTGAACCGAAACTTCTCAGCCCTGCAGTTGGTCCATAGTTAGAGATCCAATGGCCATACGAGAAAAAAAAAGTTTGTCAGTATCCGTTTTCACAGGCATATTGGGTCCACTTTTTTTTGCTTTCTCTGAAGGACGGATGTCAGCTTTGTCCAGCAAGTCTCTGTACTAGTCCTTACAATGTCTGGACGTCGGTGGCAAGACCTGGAAGGCCGATGTATGTCTTTGGCGTGACCTGGAAAGTCTTTTTGAAATCGGTCGAAATGGTCATGGCTTGAACTCCAAGACGTTTGTCGCAGGCGATGGCAACGCAGTTCTTGCCAACCATAGCCACCACTGCACCTCCATTATATTCCATAATCGACTATTTGGGAGGCCGTTGAAAGGAGATGCATGTTTAGCAGAGTGGACTTGAGCATCATTTGTTGCTTCAAAGGTGAATTTCGCCAGCATCCAAGCGGTTTCTTGGTCGTGCGCCTACCATGATGAGAGAAGTGCGCTTGGGTTAACCGGGTAACAGGCGGGGACAGTGAACGGGATGAGTGCGCGAAGGTAGTGCTGGAGCAAGAAAAAAAAAGAGGTGAATGAGGGTTGAAAGGAGGTGGTTTGAGCCGAAGGAGGCGATAGTGTCGAGTGCGTGTGTCTGTCTTCTGGTGCCGCGTAAGAGAACAGTCTTCCTGAACGCGTTGGTCGCGAAGTGTTTACGTACCAGGAAGAAGAGAGCCGAGCATGGCTAACAGCACCTGTGTTCGAATCCCACCCAAGCAATTGTAAGTCTGTGTGGCTTTGCATGGAATTCAGGGAGCCAGGGCGACCAAACAGCCAACTCTTTCATGAGGCTTCCTCGACCTTCCTCGACCTTCCTTCCATCCCCATCCCCTCATCCTCCACCCATCATCCTCATCAAATCATAATGGATGGCATGAACGCGGTCTACGCCCAGGACGAGTATGGGCGACCATTTATCATCCTCAGAGAGCAGCAGAAAAAGTCGAGACTCAGTGGCATCGAGGCACAGAAGGTAACCAAAAACGTCACTCAAAAACGGAAAAAAACAAAACTGTAGTGATCTGGTCATCCTCCATCAGCAAGCGGCCCCATTTCAACCAGTCTGGCTGCAACACGCGTCCATCAACCAATTCGCTCTCTGCTTGTCGCACAGGCGAATAGGCGGCAATGCTTTAGTGGAGCCATTGTCAGTTGGTGTATAGAATACCAGCACGAAAGCTTTCCTGATCAGATTGACACGGTCAATAACCTGAGCTGCCGCAATCTCTTTTGTTTCTAGTCCCACATTCTGGCTGCCAAGACTGTCGCAAACATTATCAAGACCTCCCTCGGACCTCGCGGTATGTTGAAATACGGGTCGTGATATGGTCGTTCTAGTCCTGCTTGCCTGAAAGTATTCGTTGACTGATCCTCGCGTTTTATTTTGCTACGTGTATAAAGGTCTCGACAAGATCCTGATCTCCCCTGATGGCGACATCACCGTTACCAACGACGGCGCAACTATTCTTGACCAGATGGATGTTCAGCACCAGATCGCAAAGTTGTTGGTTCAGCTGTCAAAGTCGCAGGATGACGAGATTGGAGATGGCACTACTGGTGTTGTTGGTATGTCACAGAGCACCTCTTTATTCACATGCCGTTTTTGTAGTGACGCTTTTGCTGTGGTGCGCAACGTTGATTGCAAGCTTGATTTTCAATACTAACACGCTGCTGATCCTGTCTAGTCATGGCTGGTGCACTGTTGGAGCAGGCTGAGCACCTGTTGGATCGCGGTATTCACCCTATTCGCATTTCTGATGGATACGAGCGTGCCTGCAACATTGCGGTTGCCCATTTGGACACCATCTCAGATATCGTCGAGTTTTCCAGGGAGAACACTGAGAACTTGTACAAGACCGCCAAGACCAGCTTGGGAAGCAAGATGTATGTTCGACTAGACAACGTTAGCAATACGCTCAATGGGATGTACCGTTACATTTCGTGTTACTAATCCTCCTTTTGTTCATTTTGACAGTGTGTCCAAGTGCCACGACCAATACGCCAGAATTGCTGTTGATGCAGTTCTCCAGGTTGCTGACCTGGAGCGCAAGGATGTTGACTTTGAGCTGATTAAGGTGGATGGCAAGGTCGGTGGATCCTTGTCCGACACTGTCTTGGTCAAGGGAGTTGTCATCGACAAAGACTTTTCTCACCCCCAGATGCCTCGCGAGGTGAAGGATGCCAAGATTGCTATTCTTACTTGCGCCTTTGAGCCCCCAAAGCCCAAGACCAAGCACAAGCTGGATATTACATCGGTGGAGGAGTACAAGAAGTTGCAGACATATGAGAAGGAGAAGTTTGAGCAAATGATCAAGCAGGTCAAAGATACTGGTGCCAACCTTGTTATCTGCCAGTGGGGTTTCGATGATGAGGCCAACCACTTGTTGATGCAGAACCAGCTTCCTAGTGTTCGCTGGGTCGGAGGTCCCGAGATCGAGGTATGTCCATCATCTTATCGCTTCTTTTTTTTGCCAACCTAGTTCGAGTCACGAAGGTCAGACATGTACAGCCACTAACCCTAGAGGATCTCTTCAAATCGACTAAAAAAATAGCTGATTGCCATCGCTACCAATGGACGCATTGTTCCTCGTTTTGAGGATCTTGCAGCCTCCAAGCTTGGACACGCAGGAGTGATTCGTGAGCTTAGCTTCGGAACAACCAAGGATCGCATGCTGGTCATTGAGGAGTGCGCCAACACTCGCGCCGTCACTGTTTTCGTCCGTGGAGGCAACAAGATGATCATTGACGAGGCCAAGCGCTCTCTTCACGATGCCATTTGCGTCGTTCGTAACTTGGTCAAGGATAACCGCGTCGTTTACGGAGGTGGTGCTGCCGAGATTGCCTGCGCTCTGGCTGTGTCCAAGGCTGCCGACGAGATCTCAAGCGTTCACCAGTACGCTATGCGTGCCTTTGCTGAGGCTCTGGAGGCTGTCCCTCTTGCCCTTGCTGAGAACTCTGGCTTGCCACCAATTGAGACTCTTGCAGAGGTCAAGTCGCGCCAGGTGACAGAGAACAACAGCCGATTGGGAGTCGACTGCCTGTACAAGGGCACGAACGACATGAAGGAGCAGTTTGTCTACGACCCCCTGATCTCCAAGAGGCAGCAGATCCTCTTGGCAACACAGCTGGTCAAGCACATCCTCAAGATAGACGATCTTATTACGAGCCATGTGGAGTAAGGCGCGCGAGTGTGTCGGGGAGAAGGGGTGGGGGCAGTACTGTAGGAATTAAAAATCACGTGCAACACAGACGCGCTTTGAACTGTTTATGCTGCTCTCGACTGTTCATGGCATTGTTTGCCTCCACTCATTCCACGCAAGGACAGCCCAACAGATCCGCTCCTCATCCACGCCGTCAATCAGTGCCAACTGGAGCAAGTTATGGTAGCCATGTGCTCACTTCGGCCCTGTTAATCTTCCGAGAATATGTCGTCGTCCGCCCACCCCTTCGCATCCACCACCCCGTCCGGTCTCATGGCCCAACACCATTCCTCGCCCGAGAACGTGCGATCGGTCTTCTGGACAAACCTCATTCTTCTCAGAGTGCAGGACTTCTCTTCCAAACACCAAGGCACCACAGTATCGGCACTGGGAACCTCTCAGCCACCACACGATGCATCCACGCCGTCGCCGTTTCTGCACCGGGACCAGGATCAGCACCATCATATCGTAATAGACGCTTACAGCTACGGATCCACGGCCGCCACAAAACCGTTAGAGCTACACAGGCTTATGTTTGCAAAAGGACATCAATCTACAAGGGCTTTGGAGTTTGTTCTATGGTTTCTATTCACCCGGCTCGATAAGGCTCTGGCACAACAGCGCTTCAAGGATTGCTGGCCAGTCCTGGATCGACACGATGCCCGAGAGCTGAGGAACGTGGCTTTCAAGTGGCTTGAGGAGCTCAGGAAAGAGGGCTCCTTTGGGATCGGAAACAACATCGTACCATCAGAGGCAGACACTATGGCCTGGGAATCTAGCTCGAGTTTGGTGGCAGCTGGAAAGACAGGCCAATCAGGCGGGCTTGGAGTCTTCCTGCCAACGATCAGGAGGAGCTACCTTGATGAATCCATTGGTGAGCGGATAGAGAAGCTGATCTTGGCTCTCTCCACCTTTGTCCTCTCGCGAGCTGTTACACGAGATATGAACTGGCAACAGCAGGATGAGCTCAACGATGCTGATGGAGAGCTTCTTCGTCTAGCCAGAATGGTACCCAGATCGACCCATGAGGAAGAGGCCTTGCTGGAGATGATAGACTTGCATATCGTGAATCGATCCCATAGTTTTATCCAGGACATCGATAAGCAGCAAAAAACGCGTCGGCAGTGGGATAGTATGAGCCGAGAGATGACTGCAAAAATGGACAAGTATACGAAAGAAATGGTATGTCATATAGGTCACAATTGGGTCACTTGGCATAGCTCATGCTCAGCTTGTAGGCTTGTCGAGTCGGAGCAAAGTCATCTTATTTCTTTATCGACTTTGCGTCTTGTAGGACTCCATCGAGGCGGAACGACGGGCATTCATGACTCATCACCACCAACTGGCCGAGAGGACGACACTGCTAAGTTATGACGAACTTCGGATACTGGAAGACCGTTGGATTGAGAAAATCGATGGTCAGTGGCGACCAATTCTTAGCTTCGTGGAACGGAACCTTGACCGCAAGGAGAGCCTTCAGTCGATACTTGACTCTGATCAAGGAAAAGGGAGCTCAGTTTTGAATGGACGCAAGATGGTAGAAGAAGTTGCAGACTCCACAACGCATGCACAAGAGCACGGCTATATGAAGGTACTTGATATCAAAGCTTGGGATATGTCGAAGTTCAAGATCTGAGAGTGTCAGTGGAGTGTTTACTGTACTTACTGTTCTATTCTCTCTATGACGTATGTCCGATAGCGCGCCCAACGTCCCAATGTCGACCCTGCTTCAGTACTCCTGGCATGGAAACGCTCGCTCCAGCTTCTGGAGAGCAGGACTTCTCGCTCGCACGAGAGCAATGCAGAAGCTTCCTCCAGTCATACAGGACCATTAAAGGATATGTCCAGCAGCCACAGCCTTCAGCTCCAGCGGATACAAGGATCGCGCAAAAAACTGGAGATAAGATTACAGGAAGCAAGTAAGCGAGTAGAAAGACTCAAAAGGTACAAAGTCCAACGCAACAGTAATCTTTGCGCGCAACCTTTGTGGGTCAAAGTGTCATGTATTCTGAAACCTTCGTTGCTACCAATAGGGAGAATAATACTATGCAGAGGTCCTACCGACGGTTACTATCGACGGTGCCACAGGTTGACTCCCGTATCACAGACAACCTTTCGCCAAATGCCGCGAACAGCGCATCTCAGGAGGCTATTGCATGCTCCAGAAGCATTGCTCATTGTTTGGCACCCTCAACGAATAATGGTAACATTGAGTCGGGACGAAGGTCGCCAGTCCTACATACGCTTAGTAGGCGAGTGACTTACGCTACCATTGCCTGTTTGTAGAAGGATCATTTTCAGACCAAGTCCAGAGTATCAGGGACACCCTTGGCACCACAGGACCCCAGTTGCTAGTTTACGATAGGAGCTCACATCGCGGCCTGCGCGAGGCTCTTAGCGGGAAGGGTAAGAAGCTTACACACACGTGTCCACTCTTGACATTGACCTCTAGACCTATAATCTAATAACGAGCCTTTCTGAGGATATAGATGCGCACTTGATGCTCTCAGTGAGACCTTCCCCAGCCCCAATCCCATACGTTGCAAAGGCCAGGCATTCTGTTCGTCGTACCCTTCCACTCAAACCTCAACTGCAGTCCGAGGTGGTAGCCGACCGTGCTGTGGTACCCGATCGTGCTGTGGTAGCCGATCGTGCTGTGGTACCAAAACCCGTTCTGGCGACAAGTGCCATTCCCTCAAAGTCCATATATCAAGGACTTGGCGCATCGAAAAAACGGAGGCAGTCGTCCGACTTTCACAGTAGACTATATAACCCCTCGACAGTGGAGAACCATGGTCCATCGCAGGAAACACCTTCAACACCCGACAACCCGCAACCAACGAAACGAATCGACATGTTCGACAGCATCTTACAGGAAACGCCAGAGACGCCCTCAAAGAGAACGAAAATCGACGCGTTTGAGATTAATGGTGTCGGTAGAAGAACCACCAATAATGTGGGACTGAAGACCCCCGTAAAAGAGAGGTCGGTGAACAATAGCTTGGTCGACCAGTCACTACCCAGCTCCCCTTCTTCCCGGGTGCTGGACCGTAAACGCACACTTGCGGTTCGATCACCCAAGCTGACCTTGGACGACCTGCGCGCTCCGACACCAAAGCCCATGAAGATATCGAGTGTCGACGGAGGCTCTGCTGGCTTGAAAATGCCAATCATGTTCCTGCACACACCCCAGCAGAAAAAACTCTACGAGATGCTGGCGGATACGGAGATACCGAAGCTGTCCCGCCCATTCAGCGCCTTGACGCCACCATCCAAGTCGGACGACAAATTCGACCGGAAGTCCCTTTCGCTCAAGACACCGCTTAAGCCCTCACCGTTTGCATCATCCATTTTCACGCGATTCAAGACTTCAAGTGGACTGCAGATGGGCGAAGGGCGGTCATCCGGATCGGAAGCAAAAGCTGTGCCTCAGTCGCCGTCTGCCTCTGCATTATTTCTGCTCGACAGCCCCCGGACAGCAAAATCAGAATATCCTACAAGCCCATTGGCCAACAAGAGGCCGACCAGATATCTCGCCACTTCGGTCAGGGTTAATCACCTGTTGACAGGCAACTCTGTAGCTCTGGACAGGATTTGCAACAGTGACAACGGGATAGATAGACACCCACACACTTCAACTGCGACCAGTGTCGAACCAAAAGTGGACAAACAGGAATCAGCCCAGCCCATACAAGCACAAGCCAGAGTTTCCCCATCGAGTTCTGAGAAAATGGCGAGGTCTGATCGGAGGACTGAGGCCGTCGCTGCTCAAGTAGATTTGAGAGCCAGCCGTAACCCCTGGGGCCGTCCTCCGTCATGGAAACCCAAGTCACCCCGAATGATTGATATGGAGAACAAGAGGCTGGAGGAGAGCATGGCAGCAAAGAGAGGGTGTATGTTGCCACCGCCGTTTGAGCAGCTATCAAAATCAAATCTTGGCTCACTCAAAGTCTCGGTATTTGGCCGCAGCCGCAACGTGTCGCCTCCATCATCCACACCGGTTTCGTTCTCGTCATGGTCCTCATTATCATCAAAGTCGTTGCATTCAGATGCAGGCCCCCTTTCAAGTCAGTTGGAGGCTGGACGAGCCACTAGTCATGAAGACTTCAACGCGGAGAATGCAAGTGAGGACAATGATAACGAAGTCGAAGACGAAGACGACACTCGGGGATTCAGTCCGCCAGCCGTTTCGCCTCTTCGGATGCCACGTATGAACGCGAACCGCTCGCTAACGGCATCCATGTTGTCATCGTCATCAAGGGACGTGGCAGGCTTTGTGCTTCCAAAGAGAATTGGACGAAAGGCTGACATTCCCTTCAAGTCAGCGGAGCGGCCTTTAGTGGGCAGGAGTAGAGAGCGTGGAAATGAACCGCCAAGTCGTGCGCAGGTGTACGATGCTGAAGCGAAGCGGTTCCTGGACGAGCCCATACAACAGGATCCGTTTCTTGCTCCTGAGCAAGCGGGCGAGGAGGACTACACGATGCTCAACTCTGAGCTCCAGCCTATATTCAACAACAATGAGGCGACCGAAGGTCTTTTGGGCGAAGCTATGCCCGAAAGCCTGGATCCTGAGGAGATTCTGTGGGAGACAACGGAGGCGTTCGCATAGTAGCTGGGTTGTACATTATTTCTTGTAATCTCATAGACGCATCCTCTCTAGCAGAATACACCGCAAGACCCTGATTGCTATTGAATATATAAAACGACCTGCTTCCCTGCTCCCTTCAGTGGCACACGAATGGAAACTGCCGGATAAGCATTTCACACCGCAACGAGATATATGAAAAAAGATTGTTATTTTTTTTTTTGTTTGTTTGGCTATGTTTTTTTTTTCCTTTGTCCTTCTGCAGACCCATTTTTGCTCCGCCGTTTTCCGCCGCGTCTTCTTCTTGCGAGTATGATGCATGTTTTGTGGTGTGAAAAATGAAAGAGAATGTGAAAGGGAGAAAAAAGAAAACAACTAGTCTGTAGTGGTTTAAAAAAAATAACAATGAAAAAGATGAAAACCCCTCCAACGACGACAACTCAACGAACAAAAAGCACAAAAAATAAGAGAGAAAAAAAGAGAGAGAGAGCTCACAATAAAACGGATATCCTTGTGTCAACACCGGCTTTTTCCTTCCCTGCATTTACTTGCGGCCTCCCCGCACGCTGTTGCCAAGACCATTGTTAAATTGATTGCGTCCTCCACGACCGCTACCACGGGGACCCATGGTACGCTGCTGCTGCTGCTTTCCGGATGCCTGATCCTTGTTGGCGTTGGGTCCCTTCTTGGGACGCTCTCCCTGCTGAGGGCTCTTGAGCTCCAGCAACTTCTCGTTGCCCTCAACGAATCCAGCAGCCTTCTCGGCAAAGGCCAGTGCAAGGGACTGAACTCTGCTTGCCTCGACGTGGTGCAAGATGACGACGTTGGTGACCTGGTCAATGCTGGCAGAAAGCTCCTCGTTCCAGACCATCTTGGAGACGATGGAGATGGTGTTCGACAAGGGAAGGTCAAACATCTTGGCGAGCTGCTCAAGACTGACGGACGAGTAGTAAGAGGCGTTCGTGAACAGGTAGGTGCGGAGACCCTCCTCCTGGATCTTGCGACCCAACATCTCCTTGATCTTGTCAGTCTCGGGCATAAGGTCCCAGATCTTGATGGCGTTGATCAACTCGATCGACTTTTGCCACTCGCCGCTGGCCAGAGCCTTGGCTGCGCCCATGATGTGATCGCGAGTGTTCTCGGGGGGTCCGGTGAAGACCTGGCGAGAGTTGTAATCGAGCATGCGGCGGAAGGGCTTGGAAATCACCTTCTTGCGACCCTCGGGGTTGGCACCAGCAGAGGCCATGGCGGGGATTTCGAGGAGCATGGAGCAGGTCAAGTAGGCGCACTCCAAAAGCTCAAGGTTGATGTGCATGTGGAAGGGGAGCTGACGCTGACGCTCAAGCTTCTCCTGCTCGGGCGAGGCAGAGCCGTAGCGCTGGAGGGACAAGCCCTGGGCCAACAGCTCCTTGACGCGACCAGTTCCTGAAATGTCCTGCAGGGCCGACTGAGCCTCCCTGATCATGCCTCCGCGGAAGGCGCAGAGACCAAGTTGGACCATAGTGCGGTTGTGCAAGATCTGGGTGGTGACGTCGGCCTGGTGAATAGTCTCCTGCAAATGCGACATCAAGAGCATATCACGAGCGACAAAGAAGCGGTTGTGCAGGGCGTGGTGGTAGATGTGGCAGAGCATGGCGCGAGTACGGAGAAGGGACGAGGCGTTCTTGTACAAGTACACGCACAGATCGTGGATGAGGTTGGACGAGTCCTTGCTGGCTTGAGCGACATTGGGGGGCAAGAGAGCAGCAGTGGCAGTCTCGACAGCGACAATGACAACATCGGGCTAGATAGGATGGGGAGCAATGACGAGGAGAGTAGAAGGCATGGTGAGTTAAGAGCTGATCATCTCCAAACCGACTGCGGCATTGCTACTATATATTAAAACAAACTCACCTTGAAGTACAGGTGCTCCAAACGTCTCATGGTGGTGCGGCAGATGGCATCAATCTGCTGGAGACGAGTGAAGTATGCGTGGGAGCGAACAATGACGGTGTAGAGTCCGACCTCGTCCTTAAGGCGATCGACGTAGTCGGTGGTGTGGGGATCAATGTTCTGGAGGGACTTTGTGAACTCATCGTCCAAGCGGTCAATGAAGGCGACGATCGATCCCTGAATGAAGATGGTCTCGCCGTTCTGGGGTGAGCGATCTTTGTCACTGTCGTCCTCCTCTGGGGCATCCTCCTTGACAACATAGTCCTGGTTGGACTCCAAGACAGTCAACAAACCGTTCAGGTACTTCTCAGCACTAAAAAGAGAGCAAGCATTAAAATAAGGCGAGAATGAACAGATGTTAGCTGCCGGTGTTCGTACAGAGCCATGCCCGTCTGCAGCAAAAAACCGTTCTAATGGGGGTGGTGACCACGTACTTCTTCCAGAGAGGAATGCTCATGTAGCCAGAGAGACCAACGGCAAAGTCGAACTGAGCAGAGATCAAGCTCAGGAAGACGCGGATCTTCTGGTAAGGGGTGTTGCTGATGTGCAACAGCTTCTCCAAGACGCGGACCTGCTCTTCGCGGTTGGTGTTCTTCTTTCCACGGGCATCAGCGACCTCTCTAAGCTTCTTGAACAAATTCTCCTGAGTGAACTCGACGGTCTTTCCACCAGCACCAACGGGTGTGAAGCCATCGTCGACGGGCTCAGCGCCCTCCTCCTCCTCGTCCTCCTCCGAGTCCGAGACAACCTTCTTGGGTTTCCTGCCAGGCTTGGGGGTGGCAACAACCTCCTCCTCCACGTCGTAGTTCTCGGGATCCTTCTCGTACTCTTGGATCTGAGTCTCGTAGAGGCGGTTGTTCTTCTTGACCTTTTGCTTCATGGAGTTCAGAGCCTTGGCGTTGGAGGCGTTCATCTTCTTGGAGGCAGACTTCTCCTTCTCCAAAGCGCTTTGAATGGCCTTCTCCAACTCGGCAACAGCCTTGATGTAAAACTTGGGGACACCAGTCTGGGCAATGATACCAGCAGACTTCTGAAGAGCCTTGTTGGCGCGGTCGAATTCTACCAGTCATGGTGAGCATAAGCAGGGTGGCAAGGTGAATATGGCGGTCTTTGTCACACGCTCCTGCGATGGGTTGGTTTTCTTTTCTTCCAGATATGAAAACGCGCTGCGTAGTGCTCAGGTTGTGGCCGCAAGTCATATCCCGTAGCATCCTGAAGCGCATACTGAAAGAGATTTCACACTCAAAAGGTGTGCTGCTGCGGTAGACGGTGCTACTGCGGCCCATCCTTGAAAAAAATAGAGCATCCTTTTTTGATCATCCTGACCGTAGGGTCAACATCCTGCGTCCTGGAGCCACTGGTGATTAATCCTGATGCGCCATCAGTCAAATATTTTTCATCTTTTGATCTTTACCATTCTGTGCAGAGACCCAGTCGTTGATCTTCTGGCCGTTGGCCATCGAGGTCACGGCCTGCTCGATTTCCTCAAAACGCTTGTCCTTTGCCGAGCGAACGACGCGGACGGTATCGTCATCACTGTCAGAGTCAGAGAAGGATCGCTCGAAACGACCGACCTTCTTCTTGTCGCCCTGCTCGTCATCGGACGAGTCATCGGAATCAGAGTCGGAATGGTCCTCAGACTCAGAGGCCGACAACTCCTCAGAGTAATCAGACTCTGTGTCGTCAGAGTCGCTCTCTCCTGCGCGGAAGAATCGAGACATGATGGATCAAGTAAAAGAGGGGTGTGTGTGTGCTGGTTTTTCTGCAATCGAGGGGATGCGATTAAGAAAATCCAAGGAAGACGGCGGAGCAGAGGGGAGGCGGCAGAGAGAGTGAGTTGCGAGAGTGAGCGGGGAAGGAGCGTAGATGGATCTGCTACTGCTGACTGCCTTGATGGATCGAAACAAGAAGGTGTTTTTTTTTTTGGCTGCGAAATCTCAATTCATAAACGGATTCGGTCACTCAATCTTTTTTTTGGCCCTCAGGCACGCATAGCAGACAAATAAACACAGAAAAAAAATATTGAAACACGTCATCCTTTCATATATATCCAGGCAACGTTGGAAATAAGTCTCAGGCAACAGCGAACACAGTTTCATTCAAATGTCATACATATGGAATAGAACAAACACAGCGCGAGTGGACTACTACCACATGGCTACGCTTGTCGACATCAAGGTGATCAGGGCTATAAACACTCCCGGAAGCACGCTCCTCGTTACCCCGTTCGTGATCTTCGAGAAATCACATGTGGCACACAGAGGCGCTACAGAAACACATAAAGACGTTCTGAGGTCAGTCGCAGATCCCTTCAAAGGTCAAAAGAAAAGAACGATCGTGGCACTTGCAGGAAACTTACGATTCTGATCCTTGCCAGGTGTGTACCCGATTGGGGGATAAAGACCAATCTTGAGTCCCACATACGTCTCCAAGTATCCACCGGGAATACTTCCATAACGACCAACCTGTCCGTCGAAAATGCGGATGGTGTAAATTTTGGCCTGGATAGGGTTGGTCGCATTGATTTGATTCGCAGCTGGCCAGGTATAGTTCATGGTATTGCCAGGCAAGCCGCTGGCGATGGTGACAATGTCCTTGTCAGTTGTGTAGGCCTCAATGGTAAGATTTGTTGGCTTCATAATCAAGTTCTGAATATCGGTGATGGTCCACCCAAAGGCAATATCTCTACCCAGCTGAAACAGTGGCGGGTTTTTGATATCGGCCTTGGGCTCTAACATTGACAAGTGTGCAGGGGGATCACTCGGTTTGGTGCTAGGCAGTGGGCCTGTCGGTCCGGGTAGTGTAGCTGATCCTGTTTGTGACCCTGAGGGCAGTGGATTGACCGTCGATCCTGACGGCAGAGATGCAGTTGTAGTGGCTCCTTGGGAGCCAGAGGGCGATGTGACTACAGAGTGTGATAAAGAGAGCCATTATCAGTAGATGAAGGCAGTGAATAGGGAGTGTCCCTTTTTTTCCCCTTCTTCCTCTTTGTTATGCAGCGTTGTTGTTTTTGGACTGGTTGAATGACGCTCTACCTTGACCCTGCACATAGACATTAGACAAGCAGAGAAATCCCAAGAAGGCCAGAAAGAATGCGCGTTCAAGGGCTCTCTTAAAGCTCATAGATGAGGCCAAAGAGGCAGCCATTTGTTTGTTTGTTTTTCTCGTCTGTGAAAGGAAGTGCGATTGGAATAGGTTCGACAGCCTCTCTCGAGCGATTGATTCTGTGGTGGTGTCGAGGGGTTTGAACACACTAACGAAGGTGCGCGAGACGACAACGGGATGCGCAATGGATGTGAAATGCAAAGGAGCAAAGGCGGATGAGGAAGAATGCAGCACTGATTAAACAAAAGAGGACGAAACAGGGTGAAGGCGTTCAACCCACTTTAACCCCACAGGAACATGGGCAGAGCAAAAGGCACACACGAGAGTAATACATGGGCTACTGCAAAATTAGATGTCTAATAATAGTCAGCGGTGTCACGCACCGTTGTTGATCTTCCGAAGGACCATTTGACTGGACTTTATTGCACATCATTATTGCGGTCAGCATCTTATGGCTGTTCACATTCATTGTTCGCTTCATTCGAAGAAAGTAAGCGATAGCCTCCCTTGTGCCTGGGGACAAGACTGAAACCTGTAACAAAAACGTAGCTATATTCTCAGTCCTTGAGGTGTGCAAGAAGCGAGCGGCGAAGTACCTGTCTGAGCAAGGGGATGGGCCAGAAGGTTTGCCAGCAGATCTACTCTTCTTTTGCCGCTTCGTCTTGCTTCAATGTGCATATGTAACGAGGCGAGGGAAGTTGTGTGAGGCCATGTACCTCATAAAGGCAGCATTAGTGAAGTGGGGATTCCTTTCGTCACTGCCCTGAAGCCATGTTGCAGACCAGGTGTAGGAGGGGTTAAATGGAGTATAGGGGAGCGTTTACCTCAGCAGGGTTCTGATGGTCTCGTTCGACAACTCTTTAGAAGAGGTCGTTGCCGAGTCTTGCTGCCTGACCGTTTCCTTCGTACATGAGGCCTCGCTTGGCCGGGATGCAATAACAGGCAGACATGCAACCATAAGGCTCCAAATGCGAAGCTGCAACTATACGACAAGTAAGCGAAGAGGACAGAGCAGCAGGACAGTGAAGGATGAGGCAGAGCTGTCGAAGCAGTCTTCGGAATTTAATGAGGGAGGAGGAAAGTGGATGGAATGAGAGCAACAGAAAGAGAGAGGAGGACGAGAGAGGCTAAATCTCAATTTTATTCTGCAAGCAATGAAGATTACATAACTGGGCGTTGACGCTGGCTCTCTGCGGAATGGAGATCGTGTCCGGCCACTCGATCGCCAAACTCATCTGGCGAGTGCCCGTGCGCACCCGTCGACGCCGAGGTCTGTTGCGCTTGTGCAACTGCTTGAGGCTGGGTCTGAGCGTTGGGTGCTCCAGAGGATACTTGGTCAGAGCGGCGTGAGTCAGCGTGGAACGTCATAGGGGGGATAGCATGAGCTCCCACCATGGAAGCCTCGGCAACATATGCATTGTCGTGTTCGTTGTCGGGACCGCCATAGGTGTGGGGCATCTTTTGGGAGGCACTCGTGGTGGCAGGCTGCTGTTGCTGGTCCTGGCCGTGTCCGTGTCCGTGGTGGTGCATGATCTTGTCCACGATCTTTTCAACAAAATTGGGCTTGTGGGCTGGAGCGGCGCCGGTGTTGCTGGTCTGTTCGGTCATGATGAGAGTGGGTGTTCTGATAAGAGATGACGAGGCGATGAAGTAAAGAGAGGACAAGGAGCAGCTACTTATGTCGTGAAAAAGATGAGACAGGCGTCTGGTGTCATTGGCCATATGCGGACGACGCCGCAACATTATTTGGCGCGTCTCAGCAGGACTGGACTGGACGTCGTTTGATCTCCCGCCCGTCCGGATGGTCCTCTTTTGTGTGCTTCTGTGGCCTCCGAGTCATCTGTCGTGGAGTCCAGATGCCTCCGGAAGATCTGCCTCGACATTGTATCACCCGGCGCACTCTAATGATGTTTAGAATGTGTGCGTAGAATCGCGTAATCACAAAGGCTTTTTATCACTGTCTGTGCTCTGACTTAGATATGACAGCACTTCCACGTTCTGCACGCGACCGATGCATTCATACAGGTATAAAATGGGCCCCACCCTCTCTCTTGTTCTCCAACAACCGCCCATCATCCTCGCTCTTGTCACCTCTTGTCACCTCTTGTCACCTCTTGTCACCTCTTGTCACCTCTTAAAACCAATATCTTCACATCCCACTCCCACACTTAACAAACTTCAAACTCACAGCCATTATGTGCGGCACCATTGCTTGCGTTGCATGGGTAATCAAGCATTCTCCATTTCTTCAATGGCTCCTTCTATGTTGATGCAAAGTGACTAACCTTTCTTCGTTCCTACCGGCGGCACATCTTAGGACGGTCTGATCGTGGTTGGACTCATTCTATTGATCATCTGGATCCTGTCTATTACAAATGTGATCCAAGTTGGATCAACTGCAGGCCTGAAGGTACTTTTATACTTTGTTCTTGATGAGCTTTTCGTTTTCATTGTCACCCAGAATTTGAGCCATTGTTTGCTGACAGAGACAAACTGTACTGCTGTTCTTTCATACTGTAGCACATCTTCATCGTACTAGCCGTCGTATTCATCGTTGCATGGATTTTCATGCGATTATGCTATGGTCGCCGTCGTGGAAGTCGTGCCATCGTCTAAACAGAAGGCGGAAAGGTTAACACATGATCGCGCGCCAGCTTCATCCCTCTCCATCCACTGTACTTTATACTTAATCCCATAGTCTCAATAAAGTGCTATGCGTCAAAACAACAGTGCTTTCTATGAGAAACTCGGTAACTGCGACGGGGGTTCACCTTGGATCAAGCTACAGACATAACAGGTGACACACTTGATCTCAACTATCACGGCAAGGCAGTAGATAGTATAGGATCTCGAACAGTAGCTGAGCAAGGACTGATCCGGCTGCAACACAGATGACTTGCACACCCCCGTTTGCTTTCTACTACATAAACAGGAGGGTCTACTTCATCTTCCCGCCGAAATGACCACTTTTTTTCATTCTGGCTAATACATTCCGATATGTGTTCATCAATCGAATTAGCTGCATACGACGGACTCGTTGTCGTAGGCCTCATATTGGTAAGATCTAGGATGCAGGCTGTTAGTGTTCATGGCTCCATTGAGTTTCCCTTCTAATCTACGATATAGTTTGTTGTATGGATCCTAGCGCTGACGGGTGTCATTTACATCAAGACGTATGGGTTGGAACATGTTTTTATTGCCTTGGCGGTTGTCTTCATCATAGCGTGGTGCTGCACTCGATGCTGCTGCCATCGTAGTCGTCACCGCAACCGGACTGCAGCGCCTGTCGTTGTATAGTCCACCAAATAATGGCCATGCTGGAGCTTCAGCATATGAGGACCGCACAGCCCCAGCAGCCGTTGCTGAGTTCGCCACAGCCACTTTAGAATCTTCCCGTCCCTTGAGTTTTTGGATACTCCGCCTGTCAAACTACACACGTGTGTACTTTTGCTGTTACTCTTCCTATTCAAATGTAGGCGAGAGTCATTGCTGAGCAATTGTTGTGCCATTTGAAATAATTAGCCGCTCTCTTTGAGAGCTGTTTTTGTAAGGAATGAGTTTCCTGTTTGAGCTCTGCATGCATGGCCGTCGATACTGCAGATGCTCCATCGTCCAGTGGTTCATTTGAACAGATGCACACTATGTAGTCTGATCGTTTGTTTGAGGCTCGGCGCGGGCATAGTACACGCCATCGTTTCATCGCCGAATGCTCAGAGGCGGGATCAAAAGCGAACCTGTGCCAATTGGGATGTTATGCGTTATGCGCTGCCAAATGACGCCCAGTCGCAATGTCCTTTGGTGGTGTCACTAACCATAATGCATGCCGGGAAAGACATTGGAGAGACAATGAAAAAAAAAGTGGAGTGCATGCGCGCGTGGACGTCGCAATTTGACAACCAGCGGTTCTTAGTTGTTCGTCTTGGCCTCCCTCCACCGTTGCTATTACAGTAGACACAGGATCACAACATTTCAAACTCATATCGTACGCCATTGCCTTTATTTTCATACCGTTGCAACCAAATGCCCCCTGTACTTTTCCCACGAGGATAAACCTGCGCTTTCATTTCATGAAACATGCTCCGAAGAAGCCCAGCTGGCGAAAAACAGGATTGGCCTCAATGGATGATCGGAAAGGGGACATTGTGCTTTGAACTCAGATAGGGGACAGCTGCGAGAAATTGAGCCCTGAGCCATAAACCAATCCAAGACAGAATTCCTAAGGCCGCGAGAGAGAGTGAGAGAGAATACAGTCCTGTATCTTGGACGGTGGTTCAATGCGAACTGAATAGTATCTCCTCAAAGCTTCGTTGCAACGGCAGAACACATGCAGTACTCCTGCCGGAAGAGAGGGACACTGGACATGATGTATCTAGCATGATCGAAGATGAACGAGACCAAGGACGAAAACATCAGTGACCTTCTATTTCTCTCTATTTTCCCTGGATCCAGCAGCACGCCCCTTTTCTTTCTCTCTTGGCTCCTCCACACTCGCCTGACTCCTCGCATTCCTTGTCCATGTCCTCGGACGGTCTCTCTGAGCTCGTTAAGGTATCAGAATGGTTGTTTTCCATAGACCATGCTCCCGCGTGCGTGGCTCTCGTACAGCTCCACCTTGTGTCCGCAATCAACCGGCGCGCAGACAGACGACATAGTCTACGCCCTATACTCACACAGCAAAGGGGCTGGGAGAAAATGTGAGCGAGAGAGTGAAAAGCGGATCCCATTCACGCTAGCAGGAAAGTAGACTACTGCACTACTACACTGTGAATGCACACGCACATCCATACTTTACCGGACCTATACAGTACAGTACATGGCTGCTTGTCTTCCTTTATTTTTCCTTTGTTCTTCCTTTGCTCTTCCTTTGCTCCTTTCTTCTTCGTCGCTGGACTCTTCTTTTTGTTTACACTTTTCTCGTCTCTCTCTATCTCTCTCTCTCGCTCTCCCTCTCTCTCTCCCTCTCGCTCTCTCTCTCCCTCTCTCTCTCTCTCTTTCTCTCTCTATCTCGCAGCGCACTCTCACTCTCTAACTCTCTTGTCTCTCATCACTCTCCATCTCCATAGCAGTGATCCCCTTCACCTTCTCGACACACGACGTGGCCGCCAACTTGTCCTTCTTCACTTGTCGCCCGCCTCCTTGCTCTCTCGCTCAAATCTCTTCGATCACTCGAGCATATTACAAATTTCTCCGTGGTGGCTGTACTTTCCATCGACGTACAGAAATTCGCTTCTTGAGAACCTTCTCCATTGCCGCTTATTGTCAGATACACTGCCAGCACATCCCTCTCCGGACTGGAAACGCAACACAGCCATGGAACAAAAGCAAGATTCAGGGGATTATCAATGGTTAGAAGGCCGAAGATACCACGACGCCCAGTCCTATCTTCTGCCCAACGATATTGACGAGTATGTTTTTTTTCGGTTATGGTGGCCATTGATCGCCCTCGAGTGTTTACACTGGATGCGTCGTACAAGTTAGGAGGTGGTCATGGTGTCTGTGTCTTTGTGCTCCTGTGTGCTATCTGCGCTACCCCCCGCTTCGACCTCTCGACCGCTTGCCTCATTAGCCCTGCCCTTCTAAAGTTTTAACCACCTTCAAAGACGTGCGATCCAAATCTGTGGCAAACCTTCCTCATCGATACACCCCTCCTATCCTTCTCACCCTGCGCCCGCCGTGTAACGCGACGGGCAACACTTGCCATGTGCTACACGCACCATCAGCAGCATTAGCAATAATAGCAGCAGCAACAGCGACAAACAAACAGGCAAAGGCAGCACGTAGAGCGAGCACAAACTTAAATTGCACAACTAGGATCATTGAGTGGTCCCAAATGCGGACGCTCTTCAAACCAAAACAGCATTCGCCACTCTCTGTCTCGCTCTGCTTATCCCTCGACATGTTTTTGTCTTGAATCGTAACCTACACACACTCCGCTCCCTGTTGCGTGCCTGGCAATGACACAGGCACACACAAAAAAGACCATGATGTTCGGGTTTATGGTTGGGGCGGGCTGAATTGTTCTGTACAGTTGGAATGCTTACTGCTCCCGCGTAATTCACCACACGTGTTCCCCATCAACTTGTTGCGGGTTTGCGGATAATTGTTTTGAGCCAGGGAATGGAATCTCTTAAGGAAACTCAGCACTCGCACTGATACATGTTCCTTTCCTTCTCTTGCTCTTCTTCCGTTACGACGTCATGCAGGGTTGACAGGTACGAACATCGATCAACCGGAAGAATAATTCAGGGGAGCGGCTACCTAAACGCGCTACTCATGTCGCTCATCACTTCGTTCCCGAACACCATTACACAATGTCCTTATGCACTGTCTTAGGTTGCAACTCCAGGTAGGTCATCAACATCGCTAAACAAAAAAAAAAAGTAGTATCAGCTTGCGCTCCCGCGCTTATTGAGCCGACCAACTGTGCGTTGTAATGCTCACTCTTGCGTCTCTTCTCCAGCACTTCATATTACGTTATGCCATGCATGGAAACTACAAGTCGCCACTCGACAAGTCAAAGGTATCGGATCTCACATGGACGCCTTTTCTTTCTGCGAAAATAGTCTCACTCTTGGCGTGCTGCTTCGGTCACCTTGCAATGCCTGTCCTAAACATAGACTGCACAGTCGGGCACTGACCGCTTCTTATCTTCTACTGCTTCCTCGACTCTTTCTACATCAACAGGTCCGATCTATTTTGGATGTGGGCTGCGGCCCTGGGACTTGGACCATGGTAAGGATTCTCACACTAAAGATTTTTTTTTCCACTTTATATGCTGCAGGTACCACCAAACCTACAACAACAGCTCCCCCAAAATTACGAAAGGCGCTACGGTTCATGTAATTGGACGACACGTCGCCAACTGCTTTCTACTCTATACTAACCTCATAGCCATTGTTGTTTATTACATGGTGCTACTGCTGTTGCATTGGTGGTGTTTAATAGGAAATGGCCAACGAGTTCCCAGATGCGACCATAACCGGTATTGACATGTCGGCAGTTTTTCCGACAACAGTCATCCCAGGCAATTGTTGCTTTATTCAACACAACATCCTTGATCCGCTCCCGTTCGCAGATAATACCTTCGATTTTGTATACCAGCGGTTACTTGTTGCAGGATTGCGGCCTCAGGATTGGATCTTTGTGCTTACTGAATTGGAACGGGTCACCAAGCCAGGGGGGTGGATCGAGCTGGTTGAGGTCGATGGCTTTGGAGGCAACAATGGACCTACTACCACTCAGCTCTGGCATTGGATCGAGCGTGCAATGGCAAGTCGAGGGATCAATGTTCATATCGGATCGCAACCCGGATTGAAACCGCTGCTGCAGCAAGCTAGAGTTACAGACCTCAAGGAGGAGGTATTTCGGCTGCCCACAGGAGACCATGGCGGCAAGATCGGGACCCTGTTGAAAGAGAACGAGCAGGCGTTTTGGAACGCCATGACCCCGATGATTGTCCATGGCGCTGGTGTCAATATTCACGAGTACGAGGACGCGATGATGGTTAGCGCGCTTGAGGTCGAGAGGTACAAGAGTTTCCATATTTTCTACGTGGCTTACGGTCAGAAACGGGTCCCTTGTCTAGACAAGGATGAGGGCTCACCTTCCTCGTCTTTGCCCTCGCCATTACCGACCCCCCGACTCTCGCAGATCACAACAGAACAGCAGGGATGCGCCGTGGCCGTTTGAGTTTCATGCCATCCGATTGATTACTTGTAATATTTTCCACACACCCTTGTACCTTACAAACCATACTTCCACTCTTGTATTATAATACCCGACATATTCACGGTATTGAGGACTCTACTCTCTGCCATATCCTGCCCTGAGCAATGTATGTGATCGAATGTATCCTCAATCGAAGACTCGCGATCGCCAGATTTTGCAGCTCATGACTTGGTTCTAACGGCGGCGTACACCTCATACGAACCAGGCTGTATTTCAATATATCGCGTGTCGACAATTTTTCGTTCGTCAGGACCTGCGCTAGTTGATGCAGGTGGACAGTGCCGTCGGACCCTTGTTTTTGTACAGGTCCTCGTTCTCGCGTCTGCTCTTGCACCTGCCCTTGCTCCTGCGCCTGTTGTTCTTGTTCTTGTTCTTGTTCTTGTTCTTGTTCTTGTTCTTGTTCTTGTTCTTGTTCTTGCCTTTGTTCTTGTTCCTGTGGCCCCTGCTCTGGTAAAGATGCCTGCCTCGCCCGAATAGAAGGACCAGTCGTGAGCTCGATGAGACGACTGACTGGGAGGCCATCCACATGCAACTTGACCACATCTGGCAGATACCGTTCCAAGACTATCTTCAACTGTAAAGCCGTACTCTCCACTGTGGACTCGACCACACCCAAGATCCGTAGTCGAAAGATGACCACAAACCGTTTAGGTGACATTTCAATGGTCGGTCGTCCCTCAACCACGTCATTCTCTTCTGCTGCTTCTCGAATCACGTCCACAGGCACGTCGCGGAGGTCGAGGGACTCAAGTCCAGGAATGTTTCGCAGCATCTTGAACCGAAAGTGACGCGTTGGATGATGATGGATTTGGAGGTGCCTCACCGTGAGGTTTTGGACATCTGTCAATTGCCACATGGAGGGTGGAGGGCTCATGTCGCAATTGCTCTTGCTGCTGCTGCTGCTGCTGCTGTCGGAGGTACTTCTGTCAAGGCTATTGCTCTCGGAGCTATCGCTCTCGGGACCGTCGGGGCTGTCTTTATGAAGAGAGTGAAGGTGTCGAATGCCGATGATGTTCACGTAGTTCATCTGAGGAGTATGCTTAAGCCATCCGAGATTGAATCTCTCCGCGGTCAAGCCGATCAGGTCAAGAGCTTTCAGACGTGATGGAAACTTGATCCCTTGATCCCGATCAAAAGGAACAATGTCGGCTTCTCCTTCTTGTCGTTTGTACCGTTGCAGCTGGTGTGGTTGGCCAGTGTGGGCATGGTCCTCGATCGACAGGACCTCTAAAGCCAGGCAAGCGGAAAGATCTAGAATTGGCCTTGTAGGAAGTTGCAAGAACGACCCGGGATAATGATGTGCGGGCGCTGCCACTGTTGAGGCGCAAGAGCGACCCAGAAATAATGGCGCATCCGCTGTAGCGCGGTATATGATCTTGAGCTGCCTTAGCCATGGCAGGTACAACGAACTAAAAACTTGATTCGAATGGCTGAGAATCACCCTTGGTTGGCTCTGGGGCATGTGGGCCAAAGCATACAAGCAGGTATTGTTGATATCAAGCACACGTTGATCGTTTTGCTGCTGCTGTTGCTGCTGTTGCTGCTGATGTCCTGTAGTTGACGAAGAGGATGATGAGGCTAGCGGTGTGCAAAGGTAATCTTGTTTCAAGTTGACATCTACCAGGTGAGGCCCGAGAATGTTCACGATGTCGTCGAACAGCTTTTGCTCAAAGAAAACGTCCTTTTTCCTTCTCATCGCTGCCGTACTGCGGGCGTTTCTTGAGATTTGAGCTGTCATTGGCGTTGAGAATTCGGTGTGCGATGCAAGGTCATGTAAAGAAGAAAGAAGCGGTGTGGAAAAACACACCTCTTCTAGTTCGATGTCAAGGGGGAAAGCCTTGGCCGTCGAGCGTATTGTGAAAAAGGCCACATTGGCGATGGTACTTTAGACTGCGTCCCACAAAGGCTTCGCATTCACAATTATTTGGATACAGTAGTGTGGCCAGCTGTGGTAGGAGTCAATGTGATGGGGCACCCGCGTAATCATGGAGACCATGCCTTGGTCGGACGATCGCATATCGGTTCAGGGCACCCTACATTTAAGGTTGCGCCATACTGTAATTCTGAACTGCAAGGACCTCCTAATCGTTCATAACTTGGATTCGACCTTCGACCGCACCAGAATGACCTGCTCGGCCTCTGGAATGCAACGAGCTAGGTCTCGCTTCATGAGGATAATGTGTCAGAATCTGTTGATCTTGAGATCGGTCCTATTCAGCCTTACTAACCTCACCAACCCTCGACATGATCGATGATCTTGGATTCGACATTTAACCGCACCAGAATGACCAGCTAGGTCGCAGGAATGCAACGAGCTAGGTCTCGCTTCATGAGGACAATGTGTCAGAATCTGTTGATCTTGAGATCGGTCCTATTCAGCCTTGTTAACCTCACCAACCCTCGACATGATCAATGATCTTGGATTCGAACTTTAACCGCGCCAAAATGACCTGCTCAACCGCAGGAATGCAGCGGTCGCGTCGCGACTCAAGATGACGATGTGTTAGATTCGGCCCATCCGAAATCGGTTCTCCATGACTAACTATGGAGCTCACTCGACCTCTCTAATCTTGCTCACTTGAATTCGACCTTCAGGCACAATGAACTTGACCAGCTCGTGCGTAGAAACCTAACGGCTAAGGACTATAGAACGCGTAGACGACGGCGCCAAGGGGTGTATTTGTACCATAAGCCTTTGGGTAATACAGTGAAATCTGCATCTGCTTAGACCCCTGTGCATATGCCTTACACTCATATGAATCAAAGTATTACATTTCAGGTACGAGCACGGACCAGAGCTCATTCGCAGATTCCTTTGAACGTGGCAATCTCAGATCATATCCATTCGTGGGGCTGTCGATGAGCATGGGGTCTCCCCCTGGTGAATGCACTCTCCATCGTTGGCTTTAAGTACCATTGTCTTCAGAGAAGGAGGGTGATGGCCAAGAGTACCTTTGCCACGAGAATGCGATACTCTAAATGTAGTATTTTTGAAGGCTCCAGTGCCTTGACATAATAAGTCAACGTTCTTTTATGGCTACATGAAAAACCTCCTTATTCTCGCTTGACTACAATAGCTGTAAGCAACTCATTCAAAACAAAGAGTTCGCGGGGCGCGCGTGTGAGAAGAGGTGTAGCTCAAAGCATGCCACCAGTTCCTCACTCTGTATCCCTCGTGTATGATATGTACCAAGCCCATGATGCATGGTGTACATGTGTAAGCATCAAAAGAAGTAGATGGGAAAGAATGGGCTGATTACTAGCCCAGCACACCAACACATTCCTGCGCTGCGCGACCATTGACTGAGTGCCACTTCACTCCACAGCAGCTGTTGGTAACAACAGGCTGAACCGCATGAAATCACTCTTAACTTCTGCAACCAATGCAAGGATACCGGCCAAAACATTTGAAAAACGACTCCATTTGACAAGATGCCTCTTATATATGAGTCGTTCATTATGGAAAGAAGGGAGGTCGCGTAGCAGTGCAAACGTAATTAAAATAAAGGGTTCGCTTGATCATGGCGGAGAGAGGACTACAAGGCGCCCTGTACCTTCGCTCGTATTCAAAACTCATTGATGTATTGCTTGCTGACCTTGTTCATGGACGTGGTACATTCATCTCACCCCAAAACCGTCCTGAAAAGAGATCGCCAGACTTGACCATCCATGCTGCCAGACTTCCGAACCATGTCCCGACAACAGGCAGATGACACACTCCACCCGTCGGGTTCATGGCTAGTACCATCTGGGCACGAATTGGCACGTAGTCCTCAAGGTTGTTCCATGACCGACAGCGATATCCATCCACGCTATCTTCAGGCTGTGCGCCAGCTGCTCGCCTTCGAGAGGTGCTGCCCATGCGAATCAACTTGACAAGGTTCCTGGCAGCCGTCTCACCAGCAGCGATTGCAGCCATACAGGTCGGCACTGGGTCCGCAGTCGATACATCGCCAATGGCAAAGATGTGCGGAAACTGGTCGTTTTCAAGCTGCAAAGTTGACTTGACGCGGATGGCCTTGGTTTTCGGATCCAGCATAGTCTTGTAGTCGAACGAGTCTGTGATCTTCTTTTGGTCAACTGCTGTGGCCTTCGAGAACTCGGGAGGGCTCAATGTCGACAAGATGCTGGTATCGACCTGCATTCCGATGGAAAAGAACTGGAGATCGCTTTCAATGGTCCTGTCGGAACCCTTCAATCGAACAGTCCTGTCTGCTCTTTGAACCGAGTTTTCTCTCGATAGACCTTCAATCTCGACCCTCTCGTTCAAGATCACCTCCACGCCTTGCTTTTCTAGATACCGTCGTGCCTCGTTCTTGAAGCTGTCAGGGAACTTTGGATAGTCGACCAAGGCCGGCATGTCATGAATAAGCGTGACGCTCTTGTTCGGAAACGCATACTTGATCTCGCCTGATAGTTCCACTCCACATGCACCACCTCCGATAACCACAATCCTGCTGCATTGCTCTACATCTTTCCTTGTTTTGTCCATAAGCTCGGTCCCTTTGGCTGAGGATGTGACCCTCCACTTGGCAGGCGATGGGACCATTGATCCGGTGGCGATCACCAAGTAGTCAAAGTCAATCTTCTGAAGAGGCTCTGATACATCTGAGGACGGGTCTTCTGTGGGCGCCACCAGGACATGGTCATGAAGGACGTGCTCAACCGTTGCTCGGACAATCTTGTGAGGGGATCCTGCTGGAAAAAGATTTGTGTAGGGGATCCAAAGGTTCTTGGCAAAGTCCTTCTGGACCAGTGCACGGTACGAAGCAATGCAGTGGTACCGAGCATCTCGACTATTGTGCGACGCAGAGTACACAGTAATGGGAGGAGTGCTATTAGTAAGCAGCCTGGCCCAGCGAAGCGGATGGGGGTTTAGCCAAAGAGGTCGTTTATTACCTTTCCACAAGGGTGATGGTAACGCAAGAGTCCTTTGGCAGCCTCTGCAGTAATTTATTGATGCATGCGACTCCGCCGTAAGACCCTCCTAGAACGACGACGCGGGTTGTGTTTGAACTGGAGCTGCTGTTGCTGTTCATGATTCACAATGCTTTGGTGGGTTGCTCTTTTTTTGAATTCTGTGTGGATGCAGGTGGCGACGGAAGGAAGTTCGAATGGAGAGCGGAGGATGAGGAAAAGTGATTGAGGAAAAAGCTGGCCGAACAGAAGAAACACAAACTCAGTCTCAAAGGCCACAGAGGTGCGCTTTAGTGAGACAGCGCTTGACCACATCATACCCACTAGACTACTGACGACCATCCACCGTCATCGAGGGCGTCGACATTATGCGGATGCGTCGGAACAAGGGACTTTGGAGGGGCGGGCTATTACGCACGCACAGGCAACGATCCGGCCGATCGCGATCGTCGCTCTCATCTTTTCTCTCCCTTTTCTTCTTTCTTTTAGTGTTCTGCTCTTGAAGCATAACGAAGTGTGTCAAGCGAGCGGCCGGCATGTGATTACAGACGGCAGTCGACGAAGAGCCGGCTCCTTCGAGCAACAGTGTTCGCGCGCTGTCTGTCACAAAAGACACAGAGGGCCGCAGGCAGAGTGGGTGACACGCGCGTGTCGGGGGATGCGTGTTGGTTGGTGCTCGTGTGGAAGGACTTGCAAGCCAGGATGGCGGGATGCACGTGACAGGATGCCGAGCTTATAGTTAGGTGGCCGTGGGGAGTGTTGCGGTTTCCTTCTCTTAACTATTCTCAATCAAAATGGGTAATGGCCCTCACAGCCAATCACATCCACCGCGCACACGGAGCCATCCATCGATTGCACACCACTGCATGCGACCCATGGCAGGCATCCATCGATCACAGCCAGCCCTAGCCTTTGCACCCGCTCTCAGCGATCCATGGAGCCATAGTCGATATCTCGAGGAATCAGAAAAAAAAATATTTCAGTGGATCTGGAAAAGAGCCAGCCAGAGGAGCTGTGATGGCTCGAATCCAACCTGTGCAGTGCCCATGACATCTTCCACCAGCAGCCAGGAATCACACTCGGCACAGGACACCTCTCACTGAGATCCATTACGAACGTTTGATCAAGGACCAGTTGTCGATCTGGATCCTTGGAACCCAGTTGATTTCATACCCGCGTCATTCAACATGCATTCAGCAACCTCACACCACAGCACCGGCCAATCTTACTTCGACCTTTGGGAATCTTTAATCGATCTCGAGAAAACTGGAGACACTGAAGACTCACTCTTTTTCTCTCTTTTCTGTCGTGAACCAACAGGTAAAGGAAAACCAAGAGGTCTTCAGGCCGCTCGCAAGCTCCGCACCACTCGCCGTGAGAACCGCTGGGCCGACAAGCACTACAAGAAGCAGGCCCTCGGAACTGCTTTCCGTTACTCTCCCTTCGGAGGCTCCTCCCACGCCAAGGGCATCGTTCTCGAGAAGATGTACGTGTTATGACAGGCCCACTATCACAAAGAACGCACAAAACGGGAGACTCGGACGAGCTGCGGCAAGCGACTTTTTTCATCATGATGGAGCAGGATGGACTGCAAGACTGCAAACTTGGAACGAATGAACACCTCACCAGCACTTGTGTGGGATGCATAAAGTGGAATAGTAGAACCGAGTGACGATTAGTTGGATCAGCCTCTTGGACAGAAATGAGATTTGCGAGGAACCTCTTCATGTCCAACCAACAACCCTTCAGGAACACCATTCGCAGCACGGACTTTTGACCCAACGAGTCCACGACCTGCAGCAGCCATCATGCTTCTCAGCAACAGCTTCGCTACCTGGACCTACAACCACAAGGAGCTCCACCGCCTGCACAACTGGACTCGACTACCTCACACCTCATATGTCCTAGCCGCAGAACCCAACTCATACTAATACTATCCTCCTTAAACTTTCTTCCCCTACAATAGCGGTGTTGAGGCCAAGCAGCCTAACTCTGCCATTCGTAAGTGTGTCCGTGTCCAGCTCATCAAGAACGGCAAGAAGATCACCGCCTTCGTCCCCAACGATGGTTGTTTGAACTTTGTCGATGAGAACGACGAGGTCCTCATCGCCGGTTTCGGTCGTTCCGGCCACGCCGTCGGAGATTTGCCCGGTGTCCGTTTCAAGGTCGTCAAGGTCTCCGGTGTCTCCCTCTTGGCTCTCTGGAAGGAGAAGAAGGAGAAGCCCCGCTCTTAAATTCGTTCGGTTTCCGTGTCCTTTGGTCCTCTTGAACTTTTGTATCCAAACCACAAAACCCGAATTAAAACATCACCATCAAACAAGCGTTTTCTTTTCCCCGGCCCCAATGTGCTTTTATACAGTTGTCTGCTGAAATGAATACGGCAGTCAGTGTCCCTGCCATGCTTCTGTATCGCTTGTCTCGTCGTATTGATGCTGTTGGTGAAGAGGTTCATGTAGCTCGACGCCCAGACGCACTGCGGAAGCGTAGCTAAGTGGCACCGCCTTGATAGTGGATGTTGAATTGGTTGCAAAAGTCGTGTTTGCTGTCGTTGTCGTGATAGTGGATGATGCATGGCTATGAACCGGTTCCTGCAAAGATGGTGTTGTAAGGTCAAGAGACCTGCTGTCGGTTGAGTGGATATATTGTTCTTTGGGTGTCGCAGCCAGCGGTGAGGATGGCCTCAGATGAAAGCTGTCGCCTAATATGATCGATTCATCCGCCATGTCCACTGCTGAGAACGACGACGATCTCGAGGACGATAACCGCTCCAATCTGCGCTCTCGCTCCTTTCGTAACCGCATCATCTCGTTCTCCTCTTCGTTGTTAGGATCCGTGTCAGCACGCACCACGACACTCGTCTGCATCCCAGAGGCACAGACGACAAACTTTCTTCGTTCTATCCCGGTGCCTGGGACCAAGACGTTAGCGCCATCGGCAGAGGGCGACATGGGTGTTGACGAAGATGCTGATCCAGCCCAGCTTTTCCATGAGAAGAATGATGTGGCAGATGCGATGGAGGGCGAGGTCACCACCTCGCTTGATCCAGAGACGACACCGCTAGCCTTCAAGATCTCGACTTTGACTGTAATGCTGTGGTCGCCTCTGACGACAACGGCTCCCCGCGACACCAGAAGGAATGTCGAAGGGCCGCAGTCCGAGAGGATGTTGCACTTAAAGTCGATCGGCTTTAGTGTGAAGTGTCGTGGTAGAAGAGTCATTCCCGTCAATTGGCTGGTGAGCGCGATCAGTGTTGGGAGCAAACTCGCTGTGTAAATTCGGTGGTGAAAAGAAAAACGTGGTTAGTGTCACCATTCCGTGCAACGACCATCATAGTCTATCCTCGCCGACATCAATTGCAAGCCCGTGAGCCTCCATCTCGACTTACCATGAAAGGCTCCTCCTTCGCCAGACACCTCGGCTCTGAAGGGCATGATGACCTCAACCCTTCCTGGCCTGACGCCCGCAAGCGAGATCCCAAGGGTCTTGCATAAACCAAACCGGGACACCATCGCATTAACTCGCTCCCAGTACGAGTCCTCCGCCGGTGTCCATAGAATTTCGCTCAACTCATCCATGCTCATCCCCAGTCCATCAGCTGAAGCTGCTGCATTGGCGTCCCTGTTCGCCAGTGCGTTGCCGCTATTGCTGTTCCTGCTGTTGTTATCCCTCGATTGTGTAAAATATCCCAAGGTCCGTATGGCTTTGATTGTGGGCGGTAACAGTTTAATGATGGGCAAGAGGACGGTGATGAATTTGAGGATAGTGGCAGGTCCAAGGGAAAGTAGGACGGCCTTGCGACGATGGGTTTTGAGCAACGAGAGGGCAACAAGAAATGTCCTCTGCACCTCAAGCGACATCCTGTTGACATACTTGGCGGGTATCATCCTCCAAGTGCTGGATATTTTCGACTGTACGTTGGGCATGATGGTAGCTCAGGCAGTGGTATGTCGGGAGATGGACTAGGTAGAGACAGACAGTGCTGGAGACAAAGGCGGAGAGAGAAAAGACGCAGGCTACGAGGGTCGTTATCGTCAGCGTGCTGTCCGGTGTCCGAAAGAGCGGAAAGGCTAATGCCGGGAGAAAGATGGAATAGCTCGGGATTGATCTCTGACGGGTGCGATCAGCTCAGGCGCAAGGACAGAAGGAGGTCGTCCGTGTGGAGGGATGGTGGATGCGGAGATGCGGTGGCGATGGTAGAGAATCAGTTGATGGCAAGAGGGATGGCAAGAGGGATGGCAAGAGGCAGGAGGAGAACACAATCAACAAGAGCAAATCAAGGCTCTCTGAGGAGTCTCCTCTGGAGGAGGAGACATGGCACGTGAAGAAAACAAGCAGCCGAAACGAGCCCGAACCCCGATCGGGCAGAGCTGGCCTTGGCGCGTCCCTTTTCTCGCGTGGTCCGACAGGTGGGCGAGCACTTGAGATAATGAAGTACTGTAACTGGCGTGCATTGGCCCCCTCTCCATCCTGATTCATCATGGAGACTGAGCTGGCTCAGTTGCATCTTTCGGAAACTGATGCCGCGGAAATACAGTCATCGTCCTTGTTTACGCTGCTGTCATGCACAGAGCCGCAAAGCCAGTCAGTCAACCTTGCTTGACTGCCACGTCCGAACTGAAGCGTCATGTCATGACCGGCGAGGTCAGGTTCATTTCTATGCAGATCGACCTCGGATGACCACATTTTAACACGTCGTTCCTCTTAACCGTGACTAACGTCGCCGAGTTCCTGAGGCCGAGCCGGTCTCTGTAATGCATCTAGTTGTCGAATATGAAACTATGTACAAACTTGACCTCTAGGCAAAGGTAGTCAGTTGAAGCGCAATTTCATAGCCTGGCTTGAACAGGCAGATTCCAGGTGGCCGTATCGTGTCAGAGAGGTGAGCGGTAAGCACGCTCTTGAGGTTTAGATGGCTCTAAACGGTGCTAGAAAAGCGTTTCGTACATGAGCTCGGGTCTCTACCTGGCCTGCACAGATTTTGTTGTTGTATAGAGCAGGGATTCAGTCGTAGCTGCTCTTCGCTTACAATGCACAAAGGCCCGAAATGAACGTCAAGACCAAAAAATTATTCACCGGAGAGCCGGGTTGTAAAGACCTCATGGAGCAGGGCTGGATCGAGAGAATTAAATCAATTCAACTGCCTAGACGTCAGTGTTGCGTGCACTCGTCCGAATGAATGGACTGTAAACACCCATTGCGTGTCATCCTAGGCTCCCATAAGACAATCATGAGGACTTGAGAGGCTCTCACCTAGCTGACTGAGAGACATCATTGTGTTAATGAATTGAAAGCCATGTACTTCCCTTGGACAGCAGGTACCACAGACAATTAGTCTCCGTGAGACAGCAGGCTGCTTTCAGACATACTTCTCAGCGCAGTACAAAATCAGTATTGCCAGGTTTACCCTACAGCGCCATTATGATATTGTCTTTGGCAAAAGGACAAAGAGGCGGCTCACCAAGATCATCCATGACCGTCCTGTTCCTGACAATGGAGCGGCCGTCTCCATCACTCTTGCATTGCGAGTCCTCCACCATGTCTGATTTGATAGCATATACATAAGAGATATGAGCCTTGCGAAAGGTGAATCAGCAAGTACTTACAAATAAAGCCTTAAGAAACATCAAGGTCAAGCAATATATCGCATGATACGACAGGACGCGATGACGAGGCATCGTGAGGCCGCGTGCGGCCGCGGACACCTCATTACCCTCACAGGGTGGTGCAGGTGCGCGCAGCAATAGAGTTCCTGGGAGATTTCCAAATTCAGACGACAATTGCATTTTTAGTTCTGTCCCCTTGGGAGGTCAGTCGATTGGCCAGCATTATTGGTTGCTCTCTGTTTACGATGCATTTTGTTTTGCCCCTGATCGATCCGCCCAGCAAAAGGATCCAGCCTCTGAGCCTCTGAGGGTTTGTTTGTCCTGGATCAAATGGACGGCAGGAATCATCTCATTCGGCACATAGTCCTCTCGGGTAGAGATGGCCAGAGCTGAAGGCTCGCAGAGACTGTTCTGCATTGAATGCGTCCTGCTAGCACTGGTCTTTTGCAGGTTGTTTCGCTATGGCGACATCCACTATGAATCTGTGGTCTGATTCTCGAATACGATTACGATCATACCTTCTTTTTCTTTTTCTTCTCCTCAATGGGCTTTGGGTACTGCTGTAGATCGTGAGTACAAAAAATGAGAAAAGAACGAGACGGTTGACGAATGAAGGCCATGACCAGACATCCTGACCTTGAGATTCAAGTTCCGAAAGAAAGGAGTCAGCTTGCTGGCCATATATCGAAAAATGTTCCTTATTGTAAATCTCGCGAGTGATTGAGTCCATAGTTTCGTAGCAAACCTTCTTACCTCTTGCCTCCTATTTACATAACACCCACACTACTCACATCTGCCAGCAGATCGAGTGCCTGCCGCCATCACGTCTTTTGCACCACTTGGCACGAGAACGAGAAGACTCCATCTTAGTCAAGTCCTCTGCTCAAGATGCTGGCCTCTTTGATATTTTGCGCTAGTGCATTTTGCTTCGAGACAATGCAGGGTGGCTACCCACTAATTCTCAGCGGTCTTTGGTTTTCATATCAGATATATTACGAGCCATCCTCCGACAGAAGTCTGCCATGCGGATGAGTGCAAAAATGTAGGCAGAGTGCATTCAAGAGCGGAGCTGTCTTCTTCCAGGCAGGGTGTGATGTGTCTAGTTTGTCGGCGCTAAGAACTAGATGAAACGGATAAGGTGTGGAGTGATGGGAGGAAAGGTAGAGCAGGCCCAAGCATTCGCAACACCTGTGGGGCGGTGGCTAAATAGTCTATCAGTTGTGCAAGAAACGTGCTCTGAATCTATGATCAGCGGAGGAGGATGCAAGGAAGGAGGCAATCGATGAGCCGGTAGCGGAGCAGGAAGCATGGAGAGAGTACCTGGGAGCGAGCCTTAGTGCGAAGTTATTGTTCTTTGTGCCCGTGTCCTGTGTCTGCGCTGTAGTCCTCTCGATGAATTGCGAAATGAGGTGAGGACGTGTGCCTTACCTCGCTCAGCGACAGGCGACGGGCTTCGCTTTGCCGTTTGTCCTAAAGAAACGAGTTAGGTCGACAGTGGGTTGAATAGGGCCCAGTATTCATTCGCCTATATACAAAAAAACTTTAATAGAGGCGTGGTGGTCCTCGCTAGAAATCCACCGCCTTCTTTTTTGCCGTGGAGGTGAGACCCCTTCGTCAGTCGGAGCATGGACGACACCTTTCTTATAAAAGGAGGCCTCTTGAGCGGCACTTTCCTCCCCTCTCTGCTTCATCTTTCCTCATCCTTCTCAGCACACAAAGACGTTGCCCACAAACACATCGCAACATTCGTTCCTCTTTACCTTCTCTGGCTGTGTTTGGCTCCTCTCGATTCGTGTTTTGCTCCTTCACGTCGATCCAATCAAAAAAATTTCCCGTTGCTCGCGCAGCACAGAAGCATTAGGACGATCAATCCCCCCTTTGACATCGTTGTCTGTCCTCTCTGTCCCCCTTTGTCTATCCTCCTGGTGATTGCACAAAGGAGCACAGATCACCCTCTCCTCTCCACCCTCTGCAGCACCTCCGAGCAGACACAGCGTATTAAATGCTCAAAGGCAAGGTCACTGTGTCCGAGAGGACCGCCCGCTATGTGTCTCTGGCGATCGGCATCCTAGTGATGGCCCTCTCCGGCTCCCTCTTCTCGTTCGCCTCCTTCAGCACAGACCTCAAGGCCCGCTTCGGCTTCACCTCGTCCAACATCAATCTGCTCTCTGCCATTGGGGACACTTCCATGTACGTTGGGTTCCTCATCGTAGGGCCCATCTATGACCACTGCGGCGAACGCTGGACGATGATCACGGCCTCGATCTTGACCCTCTTGGGATACGGTGGCATGTACATTGCCTATGCCAAGGCCTGGGGAGGTCTTGGGTTCCTTATGGTGCTTTATTGTCTTGCTGGTGTTGCTTCGACAGCTGGGTAAGATATCTTTCCTGCGGAAACGATCCTTTCAACCGCCAGTATATTTTTGTTTTACTTCTCCGTCCTTTGTTCTTTGCCGCTTTTACTTACCGCTCTCTGTGCATGAATGACTCTTGCCTTCTAGATACCTCGCGGCTCTCGCTGCCAACATGGCCAACTTCCCAACTTCAACCTCCGGTACTGTTTCGGGCGTCTTGCTCGCCTTCTTTGGTCTCTCGGCTACGCTTTTCTCCCAGATCAAGACCCACCTTTTCTCTGGCCAGGATGAAGTGGCCGATCCAACCTCGCAGCTCAAGGGCACTAAGGCCACCCAAACCTTCTTGCTCTTCCTCACTATTATCACCACTGCCATCTACCTCTTTGCTGCTGTCTTCATGGTCAAGATCAAGAAGCCAGTTGCCAAGGCACTTGACTCTGATGCCTTAGCCTCCAGCTCAACGATCCATGACGAGAAGGACGATTCCTCCCCTGGATCAACGGCTGAGGACGCCACCCACACCGTTCACCCCGCGCATGCTCTCTCTCGTAGCACAACCTACACACCCTCCATGAGCAATGGCCGCGAACCAACATCCTCCGGTCTCCATCGCCTCGAGGACTGGAACCACTCCAGCACCACCCTCGACAAGGAGTCAGTCGCTCCTCGCACTGAGCACCACCTGCCTGGCGACAACATTCTCGACGAGACCGCTCCCACTACCGCAGCCGCCGTCCCCATCACAACCTCGACCAATGTCTCCAAGGCATGGTACAATCCCTACCTAACCTCGATCGACATGAAGCCACGCGCTCTGCTGGTCGAGTCCACCTTCTGGTTCTTTGTCATTGCGCAGGTCTCCCAACAAGGCTTCTCATACATCAACAATGTGGACTCGATCGTCCATGCGATCCTAGACCCCACCGACCCTAACACTATCACCCGTGCCGTGTCCCTCACCGGTCTCCATGTCACGCTGATCTCAATCGGCAACTGTATCGGTCGTCTCGCTTCGGGCATCCTGTCAGATTGGGTCATCAACCGCTACCGCATCTCTCGGTCCGTCTTCTTCTTTGGATCCGAGATCCTCATCTTGATCCCTTTGCTCATCATGGGCTTTTCCACCTCCACCGTCTCTATGGCAGCGCTCATCGCCAGCTCCTGCCTCATCGGTGCCACGTATGGTGCTACCGGCGCACTCTTTGCTTCCATGACGCGTGATTTCTTTGGCGAAACCTACTACGGCACCAACTGTGGCATGGTCATGGTCCTCAATGGTGCCAATCCCTTCATCGCCAACCAGATCTACGGCGTGTTCTATGACCGTGCAGTCCAAAAGATGCCCCCAGCTCCCGCGGACAGTGTCCATCAGGACCATATGACCTGCTTGGGTCAAGCGTGTTACGACTCGAGCTTCAAGATCGCGTCCTTGTTGCAGCTGCTCTGTATTATCTCGGCGGGATTGTTGTTCTGGGCGCATATGAAGAAGGGTCGCAAACTGATCCGTCAGAACGACCTCATGGCATAAACATAGTTTAGCAAACACTCTCCCCATCCCCAAATCGCCATATATCATAGCCTTCTATTTCCAGTTGTACATTATACCCCCGCTCCCCCCCACGGCATTCCTAATATAACTCATTTTCAAGAAGTACAACAAATTGCGCCCAAGGTCTGTGTGCCACCACATTTCTGGGTTTGTTCTCACGCCTTCATCCCGCAATCAACGCGCGGTCCATAAAAAACCGGGTTCAAGAAAAGTAAAGCAATACGCTGCGGAGAGAGTAATGAACCCAAAAAAAAATTACATCGTGAACAAGCAAGGTCCGTTGTATTCCATGCATGGCATGCAGTGTGTATTTCCTGTGCCATTGTAGCCCACCTTTTTGTTTCTGCTTCCCAAAATCTGGGGCACCGAACGCTCTAGATAGCGCGGATGCGCATGTCTTCAATCTTCTTCTGGATCTCTGCTGGTGTCCTGTCCAGCTCCTCGGCAATCATCCTCTTCTTGTCGCCCGACAAGAGGTTGTACTGTTCACACATGTCGCCATCCACAGTACCCTAATACGGAAAGAAAAGATATGTCAGTAAAAGTGCTGCACCTTGTATAAAGTCATGGCTGAATCTCGTAGCCCTTTTTCTTACCTTGACAGGGACGTGATATCCTCGGTAGCTGAGGTGATCGCGACCGGCCAATGGCGGCATCTCATTACGCATGTGCATCTCGAGCGTCTGGAAAAAGTCGATGTCCTCCTTGGTCTGGAAGGGGATAAAGATGCCAATGCCGCCCAGGAATGACGTGTACAGCAGCATCTCGCGTCCACCAGCCACAAAGCTTGTCTTGGCCAAGGATGTCAAAATGTCGCCGATATGGTAATGGGCCACAAGATCGACTTTGTGAGCCGCTCCATGCAGGTATCCCTTACCGACAGACTTGGATCCTGCCTCATCCTCATCAATCTCTTGACTCAGCTTCTCAGGTAGCCGATCCACGAAAAAGTTTCCAAACTTGTCACCTCCCGCCACAGTGTTGTAGTCGATCATAGTCAAGCAAGATATCCATCGCGGTGCTTTGTCGTCCGCAAAGATCACAATCTTATTGTCAGCTGCAACATAAGAAGCGTAATGCACCGACTCTTGAATGTCGCCAATGATGATACGCCCTCCTTGATTGTGCAACGTGACAATGCTGTTTGGGATCGCACGGCTCTCACATTTCCGGAGCAGTTTGCGTTTGCCTAGGTCGTAGATGCGAAGAGTCTTGCCCACGCCTGCCAACAATCGTCCCTGAAAGTGCAACAGCGCATGAGGAACCTCATCCACAGGTGTCTTGTGAACCAGCTCCAGACCCATGCCATCGTTGACAAACCTATAAATATGAATGAATCCCGATGACAAAGACTTCGGAGCAAGGCTCACATCGGCCGCCGTGCCGACAGCCAAGAACAACTGGTTGGCCTCCGTCGCAAAGTTGAGAACAGCAACACTGAACGCCGCCTCGTTCTGCTCCAACTCTAATGAAAATGTCGTCTCGGCCGTGAGAGGGTTGATGATCCTGATCAAGGAAGCCCACTTTCCAGGCGTGGATCGGACATTGCCGAAAATCACTGGGTCCAGTTCCTCGCCCTCATCTTCTGCATCAAATCCGAGCTCCTTCAGCCTCTTTTTTTTCTCCAACGATGAATATGTCTGGTGTTCCGTCTCGATGATGGCCATTGACTTGTGTACAGGGTTGACGACAAATCGACGGGGAGTATACTTCAACGGAATAGGGGTTTCGTTAAAGACTTGGCCGAACCGTTCGACGGTGAAAATTTTGAGCGCATTCCCTGCAATCGCGACCACTCCCTCCAGGCACTGCTCCGATGTGAAAGGCGCGGCATACTCGAGGGCTTCGTAAGAAAGCGGATTCAAATGGATGCGAGACTGCATCTGATAGCTGAGCCAAGGCCTGCTCGAAAGAGCCAGCACCGCTGGGTTGCCCGCCATACCCAGTTCAAATAGCTTAACTGGTCGTGCGCCCAAGAATCGAGTGCGAGTATCCGAGAGTTGCCCGGTGGTTTGATCCAGGACCGTGCGTAGTAAGACACCATTCTGCAAACCAATGTTAAGATAGAGTGTCGTAAGAGACCCCTCCGAAATTTGATCCGGCATGTCGATCATCACCAAGGACTCGGGCACCGCTGACAGTGCTTGCATACTCAGGGGCTCGAGGCAGGATGATGCGTCCAGACTGAGGATACGAACTGTATTGTCATCACATCCGACGGCCAAGAAGCGGACGCGCCTTCTTCCTGCTGGCAGGGGTTGAATGCTGAGACAGGTGACATTGCCCGACATTTCTCTCCTGACATGCGACTCACTCAAGTTGCCAGAGTCGTCCACCTCGAAGTACACAAGCTCTCCTCCAGTCAATGCGATGACGACTTGTTGTTGATTGGTCGCTGCCCGAACAATCTGACGACCGCCTGGCGCCCTCCATTCTGTGACCTGCTTATTGTGACGGATATGTCTAATGCCCTGAGGGTAGATCTGAAGCAAAGCATCCTGGCCCAGTTGCTGAACAGCGATGGTGGGTGTAGTTGCCAAGAATCCTGTGTCTGTAACTTCCTCGACAGTCTCGCCAATGGACAGAACCAACGTGGCATTGGAGAAGGAGACAATGATGTACTGATCGTAAAGGTCGTCCGCGGTCAGGCGAGTAGTCCATACAGCTGTGGGGTTGGCAGGCAAAGGTGAGACGGCCATTTCCGTAACCTCCAGTCCGTGTCTCAGTATCCTTAGTGTCGATCTGGCGCCTCGTCCGCAAAGCGCATAAATTTGAGGCGTGTCTTCGTCTGTGAGGTTAAGGACCTATAGTAACGTGGATGCAAGAATGATTAGGTCCATGTTCACGTTCTTAGAACTCCACGGCGGAGACGGGGAGGGGGCAATGCTGGGAGTCAGTAATACATAGTGCAGAAAACAGGTGCCAGAGCAAGCGCATTACCTTGGCATCTGTCAAAGGCGACATGCTAACCAGCTCATCGACCAGCAACAAATTCTCCAGTGCTCTTGGCTTGAAATAAACCCTTATGTCGTCCAAGGGTTGGTCGTCGTTTGTCATAAAATCGTTACTGGAGAATTCCGGAGTGTCGTCGTCATCTCCAAGCTTTTCGAACTGGTAAAAGTGGCTATTTATGACAATGAAAAAAGGATCATTAGTCAACGAAATAAAAATAGATGGATGTGAGAAGGGGGTAGAGTGCCTGGAAGGCAACGCTTACTGGTTTCCGAATTCGCTGGCAACAAACAGGAATCCACTCTTGAGGATGCACAATCCTGATGCTACAGAGACGGTGTCAAAGTATTTGATCTTGATGGCGTTCACAGTGTCGCCTGTGTAATCAATTGTGACCTTGTACAAGTCGCCCTCCTCACTCTGAAGCAGCAGGAAGAACGAGTTCTATCCATTCAAAAATAAGCGGCAATGAAGGTAAGCATTCGGCAACAAATCTGCTGCGGTGCTATTAGCCAACATAGAGTTGCATACCTTCATCTTGTGGACAACTCCCGAGACAATCAGCAATCCACGATCCTTGTTCTCCAAGGGGTTCGCACGCCTTGGTATGGGAACAGTCAAAGTTGCGGATCCAATATGCTTATATGTGATGAAGTTTTCAGAGCACACCAAAACTCCTGAGGGTCCATCGGTGCCGCCGGGAACTAGGGAGATTAAGGTACAATGGTTAGAGTGGGTATTAGCACCATCACCTTCCATTGATTGTAGCCTTGGTGAGTGATCTGACAATGGGTTACCTGCTACCAGCATATTTGATTTGCGATCTACAGCCTCGCTCCACTTTCTGACGACATGATTGAGACCGAGATCCAACTCATAGTATGTTAACATCTATATGCAATTGGGAGGTACAAGTCAGTTAGTGTCATTCTCTCAATAACTCCTTAGCAGAATTTTGTCAAAAACGATGCTTGCTAATGTACCTTTTCCGTCTGCTGAAGTGCCTCCCCTGTAGGATCCTGATCTGCCTCTGTGTAATCAACCTCCAAGCATGCGAAAATAGGGTTTTCGAAACCAACGTCGACTCCTGTGCAGTAGTGGACGATCGTATGTGCTTTGTGCGCCTCCAAGGGTGATCCGATGGTAAGACGTGCTGCGATATCTCTGTTTAAGATATACACCAATTTCTGCTTCTCCATCGATCCTAAGGTTATGCAGCGCACAAAACAGAGACCGAGTTAATACGTGCGCAGATACCGTAAGCCTGTTTATGCCCTAGTGTTGATGTCAAGTCTACTTCGCCACCGTTCCCTGAGATGAGTCCCGCGTTTTTCACTTACCGATCATGACCGCGCGGCCTTTCGGATCGACTGCAAGATACTGTCCGGGCACAATCCTGCGACAGCCAGACTTGCCGAACGTCTCCTGATGCACTTTTTCAAAGACATTCTTGACAGGATTGTATTCCAAGATGACGATCCTGCCAGAGTCTGATCCGATCACGATGTAATCTATATGATTGTAAAAGGGACGACGATCAGTCCATGTCGCAGGCCCTGTAGTCAAAACCGGCAATTAAGAGCTGGCACAATTGCGAATCAAATCGTTACCTTTAGAAGCACCGGTCAAGCGGAAAGCAGCGAGGGATCGAATGACGCCAAAGACATCGTGCGACAGGATGGAATGAACTTTTCCTGTGGTGGTGTCCGGTCGGAGCAGCTCGATCCGCGAGACATGGGAGACGATGAGCTCCTGCTGCCTGGTTCCTGAGAAGTTTCCGAGGATGGCCTGGTTGATGGCGTTGGGCGCCTGCAAGGTCAGGTTGTACAGAAACATGGCGCTTTCTCGTTCTCAGGCAGGTAGTTGAGGAACGCAGGTGGGACACAGTTGAAAGGTTGAGATGCCCTGTTAACAAGCCCACTTGCTGAAGAGTTGGTGTCAACGTCACAGAATTTTCCACGAAGACGAAGTTGCGTCGTCCAAACTGGTGTGAAAAAAAAAAAAAAAAAGAACTGTTAAAAAGGGGATATCCCATGCCTTGGTTAATAGAATATCGCGGGGGGCGTACGAGCGACGGCTGACCTGAGGCATGGGCTTTCATTGAAGCTGATCTTGGAAGTACTATTGACGACAGAAGAGCTGTAGGTTTAATCAGCCCATGCCGCTTCGAGACTCCGTGGTATTCTGTACGGTCTACCCGGGAATGGATCCCGTCCGCTCCAGCTTGCTTCCAGCTCTCTGTCGGAGACAGAGGCGAGTTACACCGAACCGGCAAAAGACAAACAGTTTGAAAATCCGGCGGATTCAGTGCCAACGTGGTCCAGTGAACTAAAAATGCAGTCACAAACGCTATATCAGATGATGGGTACCCCTATGTGTTATTAAAAAAAGGTGAGCGCCCTTATATCGCCCAATATATATCAGACCGTTCATTGCACTCGCAAAGAAGGGAAGAAAGAAGGGTATGTGGGCGTCTCGCGATCCAGTTTTGTTTATGGGCTGGCAGCAAATAGCAGAGGCAGAGATAGGGAGGCAGAGATAGAGACGCGAGAAGCTCGCGTTGAACGTACCTTCAAATTTGGCTCGAGCCAGTTCGCAAGCGGCAGACAGCAGAACGGGTATCGAGGTCGTTAGTCCGCTGCCAAGGATTCCTAGGTCGGCAACATACTCATTCAGAAGCGACATTGCAAAAGCTCATTGCACTTACTCTAGGTCTGACAGACTCTATTGCAGGGTTAGCAAGAAAGAGAGGAAAGAGAGTCTGTAGGGGGTTCAGTGACCTGGTTCGTATGGGCTGGCAATATATACGACAGGGCAGAGACAGACGCGCGAGAAGCTTGCCTTCAAATTTGGCTCGAGCCAGTTCGCAAGCGGCAGACAGCAGGACGAGAGGGGTATCGAGGTCGTTAGTCCGCTGCCAAGGATTCCTGGGTCGGCACCATACTCATTCAGAAGCGACATTGCAAAAGCTCATTGCACTTACTCTATGTCTGACAGACTCTGGTGCAGGGTTAACAAGAAAGAGAGGAAAGAGAGTCTGTGGGGGTTTCGGTGACCTGGTTCGTCTTTATGGGCTGGCAGCAAATACGACAAGTCAGAGACACATACGCGAGAAGCTCGCGTTGAACGTACCTTCTCTTTGGCTCGAGCCAGATGGATAGTGGCAAACAGATGGAGTACGAGAGCGGTGTCGAAGTCGTTAGTCCGCTGCCGAGGGTTCTTGGGTCGGCACCATGCTCATTCAGAAGCAGCCTTGCAAAGCTCATCGCACTTACTTTTGGGTCTCGTAGTCTATAGTGCAGGGTTGAGAAGAAAAAGAGGAAAGAGAGTCTGTTGCGGTTTCAGTGACCTGGTTGGGCTTTATGGGCTGGCAGCACATACAACATGGCAGAGACAGACACGCGAAAAACGCAGCGAAAAGAACATACCGCTCGAGCTTGTTCGCTAGCAGCATACAGAGGGAGAGAGCGAGAGCGAGAGCACTTAGCCTCTCACCTTGGAGTGTCTGGCATAGGTTTGAGAAGGAGGGGGAGAAAGTCGTTTGCATAGGAACTTCAACGACCTGATTTGGCTGTGTGACTGACAGCATAGAGGACATGAACCACCTTTTGAAATAGGGATACGTATTTCACGAGTGCAGGTCAGCAAGACCTTCAAGAGATACCCCGAGTTCCTTGATCCGATGGCCCTGGATCGACGGAATTCTTAACTGCCAGCTAGGTGACGGTTTATAAATTGCTCTCGTCGTCTCTCCAGACTCCGTCCCACGCCCTCGTCTCCACAGCCCACTTCTCAGGTGGACATCCAGCTTCCGCCCATTCGCGAATCGACGTTAGTACAGTCTTCTCATTCGTCTCATTTCTCTCTTCAGGTCTTTAGTCCCTGGCTTCCTTCAACTGCCGTCTTCTGCACGGTTTATTTTGCCTCTTTTCTCTCACTCTTTCTATATCTCTCTCTCGCACTCTCCCTATCTCCCCCTCGTCCTGTCTCGATCTTCATATACGACCCTGCCTATGGCCGACTTTCTTCCGGTAAGCGATCCCTCATGGCTCCCACTGCGGTACATTCATTAGACTGGATGCCACGTTGTATTTTTACATTTAGTTCGGACTTTGCGCTAACTCGTTTCTTCCTTGCAGCGTGCTGTCGAGACAGTCAAGCGGGCGACCGAGGAGGACACAAAAGGTCATCTTGAGGAAGCGCTGCCCCTCTACCAAACTGCGCTCGAGTACTTTCTGACTGCTCTCAAATGTAAAGGAGCAATTTGCTGTCGAGTATGGATGGAACACTGGAGTTCATTCGAGGCACTAAACGCATGTCATAAATAATGGTGGACTATAGATGAAAAGAACGAGCGAGTTCGGGATACAGTCAGGAAAAAGGTCGTGGAGTACATGGCCAGGGCTGAAAAGATCAAGGAGCATCTGGCCAAACTCGAGGATAAGCCAAAGAAAAAGGCTATGGCCAACTCATCCCACGGAAAGGGCAGCAAGTAAGCATCGTCACTATTCGCTGTGGCTGTGGGGAGTGGCATCGATTGGTGCCACCGTTTTCAAAACCATAAGACTAACGGCCTGACCCCCCAACATGGGCGTTTGCAATAGGAAAAAGGACAGCGACGAAGACGACGAGGATGATGCCGACACCAAAAAACTCAAAGGCGCTCTGACCTCGGCTATCTTGACAGAAAAGCCCAACATCAAATGGTCTGATGTTGCGGGATTGGATGCGGCCAAGGAGTCACTCAAGGAGGCTGTCATTCTTCCTATTAAATTCCCACATCTCTTTACTGGTATGATCCCCTTGTGTACTCTCCTCCGCAGGCACGAAGACTGGCAGCTTGCGCAAATGATACTTGCTATCTCACACTCTTTCATTTCCTATTCCATCGCTCAGGAAATCGTGTGCCTTGGAAGGGTATCTTGCTCTATGGACCTCCAGGAACAGGAAAGTCGTTTCTCGCCAAAGCTGTCGCCACAGAGGCCAATTCGACATTCTTTTCAGTCTCATCGTCCGACTTGGTCTCCAAGTGGATGGGAGAGTCTGAGCGGCTGGTGAAGCAGCTGTTCCAGATGGCGAGAGAGAGCAAGCCATCTATTATCTTTATTGATGAGGTCGATTCGTTGTGTGGATCTCGAGGTGAAGGAGACTCTGAAGCCTCTCGTCGTGTTAAAACCGAGTTTCTGGTGCAAATGAATGGAGTCGGTAACGACATGGATGGTGTATTGGTCCTTGGGGCAACCAACATCCCATGGCAACTGGATGCTGCCATTCGGCGAAGGTGAGCTGGGTTACTCTCTCTCCTCTAGCCTATCTTTCACTCGTTTCCGTTGTACTGATCAAAGCTTGTCGATTGCTATGTAACGGGCTCGATAGATTTGAAAAGAGAATTTATATTCCTCTGCCAGATCCTCATGCAAGATCCAGGATGTTTGAGCTCAATGTTGGAAAGACGCCGTGTTCACTCACACCACAGGATTACCAGTATTTGGGACAGAAAACAGAGGGGTAAGGAAGTATTTCTACGCGGATATCTTGATGTCGAAGATGGCGAGCTACAGTATACACGGATCACTCATAGTGTTCATATTTGTCATTAGGTACTCTGGATCAGATATCGCGATCGCTGTGCGCGATGCATTGATGATGCCGATTCGTAAAGTCCAGGCCAGCACGCACTTCAAATGGGTCGATGCCCCCTCGCGTGCAGACCCGTCAAGGATGACCAAACACCTCACACCTTGCTCGCCTGGCGATCCTGCAGCACAAGAGATGAGCTGGGAGGATGTAGAGGGCGACCAACTGCTCGAGCCAGCGCTGGGGATGCCAGATTTCTTGAAGGCGGTTGACTCTGTGCGTCCGACAGTTAGCGCGGACGACATCATTGAACATACCAAGTTTACACTAGAGTTTGGAAGTGAGGGTTAGCCGTCAAAGTCACTGAATGAATGCACGGGGCGGACAAATGGCGGCACTTGATAAACGTTTGGCCACAACAATACTGAGATGTTGAGGATGGGGCGACAGGGTAGCCCAGCCCAGCCCCGTCTGTGGCAGCTGGCTCCAGTCACTGCCACACTGGCATGGTAAGAATGTTACAAGGGCGGTGCACGGTGATATATGGCTGGACGATGGTTGAGCCCCGACAAAAATAATGCTGGCCAGCCAAAGGAGGAAAGGGCTCAGATGAGGCTAAGGGGTTGAGCAGTTTGCCGCATAGCGCGGCACTGTAGTACCGTTGGGGGCAAACAAATTAGCGTCAAGCGCTTTTTTTTGCCAGACATCGTTTTGTTTGCCCTCCTCGTTCTTTTTCCTGTTCATCCAGCAACAGCACCACTGCAACAGCTTGGCTCGTTCTCTCTCTCTCTCTCTCTTTCTCTTTTCTCTCTCTTTTCTCTCTCTTTCTCTCTCTCTGCCTCTCAGCTTCTCTTTCCCCCGTCCTCTCGCTTCCCCAACCCGCATTCTTTTTGTGCCTGTTCACTTCCCTTTCCCGCGCGAACCGTTCATTTGCCGTCATGACCAGCACACTCCCACTGGGTAACAAAAGAAAAATGGGCTTTCGCATGCAACCACGTAGTCTTCCTGATGAGACACCCCACTGACGCTTTTAAATGCCAATCCATCCCTCTAGAAATTGCCTCTTCTCTTCGTCTTATCCTCGTGGGCGACACGGGAGTAGGCAAGTCAAAGTCCAGCGCTCTGTTCCTCAGCTCGGTGCCTGGACAGTGCTCAGAAGACAATGGACTCTCAAGCCCCGACATCTCGGCACTCTCAGTCCAGGATAACGAACACGATGACGGCGACGAGAATGATGATCAGGATGCATCTAAAAAGACCCCTGGGCAAACTGCGAATGGCGTACATGTCAATGGAGACGGAGCCAACAGCGAGTTCCTCACAAAGGACTCTGTCAGCACACTTGCCGTCCCTAGCTGGCTCCTGGTCGGTGTGGACGACAAGACCGCTGACGACTCTGCTGTCACACAGCTAGTTCCTGCAGAGAACATTGTTCTCCACGATTTTATCGGCTATGGTCAGACCCTGGACGCTCGTCAGACCATCGATAGGGTCGATGCGTTTTTGACGGAGCAGTATGTTGCCACGCTGGACCTTTTTGGCCCAGCCATCACCCCTCTCTCCACCTTTGCCCGTCCAGGACCCCCCTCGAGCCAGGAACCGCAGACTCAGCCCTTCTTGGAGCAGCTTCTGGTGGACTCACCCATGGCGCACTCATTGCCGGACGCTTGTTTGTATTTTGTCCTCTACGACCTCAAACCCGTGGACATTATCTTTATGAAGCGCATCATGCACCACGTTAACTTGATCCCCATCATTGCCAAGGCCGATACGCTCTCGATCAATCAGCTTTGGAAGGCTAAGGCAAGGGTATTGAAGCAATTGGAGGACAACGACATAGAATTTTTCCGCTTTGGATTTACTATGGAGGATCTCAAGGACATGGCGGCTGAGAGGCAGCCAGGCGGTCCTCCCTTTGCACTCTCGACATCGCAGCTGGAGTCCCAGAACACATCACCAGCAGCCGCTAACCTGACTGATCTGGCTCTGGCCATTAACGAGGGCAAGTTTTCAAATGCACACTCTGACCTCAGCCTGCTACAGACATTGTTGCTGGGCGCTAAGAACAGGATGTTGCATCAAGCCTCAGTCCAAAAGTTTCTGAACCGCTGGAAGACTGATCTCGGACTACCACTGGAGGAACCTGTATCGGATCCACCAGCATCGTCGACTGAGGGGCAGCAGCAGCAGCAACACCAGCAAGAAGAAGAGGAGGAGGAGGAGCAGGAGAAGGAGGAAGAGGAGGAGGAGGAAAAGCAGCAGCAACAGTCACGTCCCATGGACGCAACCGAACCAGAGGAGGATGAGGAGGAAGAAAGGGAGGAGGAAGAGGTGAAAGAACAGGACGTTGACCAGGTGCATCAGGAGCAAGAACAGGCTCCTGCACAACAGCAGCAGCTCCCGGCTGCACTTCAGCAGCAGGCGTACCAGCCTCAGTCTTCTTATACTCAGTATATGAGTCAATCGCAGACCAACCTCTTAGCTCCAAAGGTAGTAGCTGCGCAGGACGACGAGGTCGCTCAGGTCATTAAGCTGAATCGAGCACAGAGTGTCATACGGTCGGCATCGCCTGCGGCCAGGATTTATACCCAGGGAAGCATCATTCCAGCTGTGCCATCATCCCTGAACACCTCGAGCACGCCGGCATCGCCCAACTCGACCCCGCCGCCATCGTCATCGTAGTTCCATCCTTCCCTAGCTCGGAATAGAGCATATTCTCGGTGTTTTTTTTGCCTCAGCATAAATCAGATTGCGTGCAGTTATGGAGCGTGAGCTGACTGGCTGAGGGAAATCAGGCGCCCTCTATGTGCAACGGACTTTTTCAATTTCAGCAGGTTCCTTTTTTTTTTGCTTCTTTCTCTCTCTCTCTCTCCTTCTCTCTTTCATTCGCGCACCTCCACTCCCCGCTGCCACTTGTCAATAGGACCCCTTCCATCTTCTCATCCCCACCTTAGACTTTAGTGCTTGCAACCAACGCATACCTGTTCATACTCACTCTCTCACACACACGCACCCACTCACATAGTCTCATTCACACCATGGGGATTCCTCTATCAAAGGCCATCGCCAAGATCTTTGGCAACAAGGAGATGCGCATTCTGATGCTTGGTCTTGACGCTGCCGGAAAGACCAGTATGTCCTTTTCTTCTTTTTTTCTGTTGCGTTGTACTGACCACCTTTGGCTTCCTGGGTCGCAATCTTCAACATTACACGCACACTGCGGTCTTTCAGCCAAACTCTCCCTTTCTTTTCGACTCGACGCCTTTTTTTTTTAATATGATTCAGCTCTTTGCTCTTTCCACAATCTTATCGACGTTATAATGCCGCTCTTGCAGCCCGGTTGGTCGAGGAAGAGAAGCAGTTATGGAGTGGAAGGGTCTTGTTTAAAAATATCACGCACCAGCTCACGTTTTCTTTTCTCCCTTTGGGCCCGCCTTGGTTCCCTTTGGGTCAGCGGCTGACTCGCCCAACCAGGCCTCCAAGAAAACATTGAGAGCAGGAGAGAGAGAGAGAGAGAGAGTGAGAGCGAGACGTGAAAAGAGGGAGTAAGAGAGCTCTCAATCATCAAATAACCGACTGGCCGTTTTTTTTATACTCGTTATTATTATTGATGAAAACGAAAAAGAGAGTTTGAACCCAGAGCTGGTTGTCCTGGAGTACAAAGAAGCCCACACCTGATCCAGCTTTTTTCTTTTTTTCTTTACGGCATCACACAGCTTAAACGTGGGATTCCATCCAGAGGGAGCAACAAAAAAAAAAAAAAGCTCAATTCTGACCTTGTTTATTAACAAACAACTACAATCCTCTCTGATGATGTAGCTATTCTTTACAAGCTGAAGCTCAACCAGTCGGTCACAACCATTCCTACAGTGGGGTTCAATGTCGAGACGGTGGTTTACAAGAATGTCAAGTTTAATGTCTGGGTAAGGTCCATCATCTCCCATCCGTGTCCACAGTTCAAAGTCTGCTTTGTCGCGGTTACGTCTGTCTTTTTTTTTTTCTCATGTGTGCCTGACTGGCTCATGTCTCTCAGTGGATATATTACTGCGCCTGAAACATGCCAAAAGCGAGGCGGGGAAATATGTTCTTCATACTTTTCGCACGGCAGTTACTCGTGTTCTCTTTATTTTACGCCTATTGTTAATATGTTGGATCCAAACAAGGAAAAGGAAAGGAGAGCATAGCATGGAATAGGGAGGCAAGAGGAGAGTTGACCCAGTTCGTCATCGACATCATCAGCCATCAGCAGCAGCCTAATTGTTTATTATTTAATGTATATCAAAGGATGCACACGCACACGCATACACACACGCCAAAGGAACCTAACGTTTACTTGAGCAGGATGGTTCTTTTTTTTCTTCCTGTTCAGCAAAAAAGTGCTCAAGCTAGTGAGCACTTTAAGGCGCTTATTTTCTCACAAAGCACAAAAGCTGCATCTTTTCTATCTTTTTTTTTGTGGGCAAACGAGCCTTTATTCAGGAGAACGATGTCTGGACGATGTGTGCGTGAATATTTTCTGAGACTCTCATATCTTTCTTCCTTTCTCTCTTTCTCTCTTTCTCTCTATGTGCTGAAAATAGGATGTGGGCGGCCAAGATAAGATCCGACCACTTTGGCGTCATTACTACACAGGAACACAAGGTCTTATTTTCGTGATCGACTCCCAGGACCGAGACAGGATAGATGAAGCACGACAGGAGCTTCATCGTATTATCTCGGACAGGGAAATGAAGGATTGTTTGCTCTTGGTCTTTGCCAACAAGCAGGATCTTCCTGGAGGTAAGAAAAAAGAATGAAAAAGGAAAGGTCGTCCACAAGTTCGGCCAAGAGGAAGAGGAATACTCACACGAGGGGAGCGTATTTTGTTTTCTTGATTTAGCCATGACACCTGCTGAGGTAACAGCGAGTCTGCAGCTTAACACGATGCGCGAGAGACCCTGGTATGTGCATCCATCATGCGCGACCACAGGCGAAGGTCTTTTTGAAGGTCTCAATTGGATGAGCCAGAATGTCAAGAGCAAGTAAGAAAAAAAAAAAAAGGAAAGCCAAAGACGAAGGACGACGGACGACGGACGACGACAGGACGATATACAAACCCATTATTCAAGGCAGATCGATGGTGGCTACCTTGGCCATTTTCTCTATTTCCCCTCTTCCAACCAATCCACCCCTATTTTGCCTGTTCATGATACCACTTCTAGCGCCATACATAAACTCCTTTTTTTTTTTTCTTTGTTCAATTTTTCAACGGTTGAGCGAGCACATTTGTGCAAGGATCGCGACAAGTGCGAGCATGCTATGTACACGTGATGAGCACGAGGGCCTGGTGGGCTTTGCTCAGCCTCGGTGCAGGCACAATGAGTGAATGAATGCGGAGTTGAGTCGTGATGTGCTTGTAGTTATAAGGGAGGGAGATGAGGATGGACGGGTACAGTAGTAAGAAGCCGAAACAGAGGATGAGGGAGAGGTGTTATATCTCTGGTGCAACAGTGCAACTGCAAATGTGGTGAGTGCGTGAGTGCGTGCCAGAGGTGAAGGTGTGGTGTTCCATCGGTACAGTCCTCCTCAGTGATTCAACGTTGAGGATGAATGAAATGATCCCTTTTCGCGTTGGCTCCAGTCTCTGTGTCTCTCTCTCTTCTCGTCTCTCTGTCTCTCGCTTGTCTCTTGTCTCTTGTCTCTTGTCTCTTGTCTCTTGTCTCTCGTCCTGTCTCTCGTCTCTTTGTCTCTCTCCCCTGCCTGTCCATGTCCATGTCCTGTGCTCCATCACCCACCTCGACCCGCCTTGCAGCCGTGCACCCGCTCTGACGTGACCCCAAACCCCTTGTGTGCCTCGTTGTTCGTCCTGTTTGTGTGTGTGTGTCTGTGCTGTCTCCTCGATCCCTCTTTCTTTTCTCCTATCTTTTTTATCTCTCACTCACTCTCGCACTCTCACCTCTCTCTCTCTTACTCTTTCTCTCTCTCTCTCTCTCTCTCTCTCTCTCTCTCTCTCTCTCTCTCTCTCTCTTACTCTCTCACTCTCATTATCTCTTGGTCTTGGTCTCCCTCCCTCCCTCCCTCCTCCCTCCCTCTCTCCTCCTCCCTCCTCCTCCAGGCAATAAAAACGTGGGCCCGGGGTCCCTGTCTCCCACCTGTCGCCCAGTCCACCCAGTCCACCCAGTCCACCCAGTCCATCCAGTCCACCAGTCCACCAGTCCCCTACTCCCCATCCTCACGCACATACCATGGCTGCCTTGCGGGCCATGCTGCAGCTGAGGTCAAACTCACATCCGGCATCCTTGCCTTCCCAGCAGCTGCTCGTCGACACATCCGACTCCCAAAGCACCTACAGCAACCACTCGCAGTCCCATGCCCACTCTACCCACACCACCACCACCACCAACACGAGCAACTCCACCACCACCAGCAATTGCCATGCCATGTCCAATGCCAGCAACCATACCTCAGCCATCCATTCCCTTCCTCAGACAAGCAGCACTCAGCCATCCATCCATAGCCTCTCCACTGGATCTTTCCACCCTGGTCTCCATGCCTCTTCCGCAGCAGCTTCTCCAACGCCAAAGCCTGCAACCCCTACTAAAAAACCGGTGCCTTTTCAGAACCTGGGGCTCCATTCAGGCTCCGCTTCAGGGAACCTTGGTAAGGAAAAGGGAATGGGCTTTTTATTGCATGTATTTGTGAACTGGATGCTTGAGAAACATCCAGACGCGTCTCTTTCTTCCAACTCTCTTGGCTTGGGTGTTTCTTTCTCTCCCTCGTTCCCTTCTTCCTCTTTTTCTTCGATGTTTTTTTTTTTTCCTGCTCTTCCTTTTTATGAAGGTGAGGATTTCACCGCGTCAATTTTTCCCCATTTCTATCCAATTGCTCTTGTTTTTTTTCAAACACTACTTTTCTATCGTTATGGTTCTCAGATGCGCTTGGTCGTGGTATGTGGGATGTGGGGGGTTGACGGAAAGATTGGGATGTGAGGGCGGGTGATAAAATGGGACTCGGTGCTCCGCTTTGACTCGACGCCTCATGGGCGTTTTTCGGCTCCCATCCGATATTTTCATTTCCATGGGATCGCAAGTTCAACAACCACCGAAGGAAAACAAGTTGGACTGGGAGGTTCAAAAAGGGGAGAGAAAGAGAGACAGAGAGGAGTCTAGACGCCCAGGTGGTTGTGGTCAACAGGCGTTATGCGTTATGCGTATGCGCATTAAAATACATGGACGTGCATGCATGTGGACAAGTGGTGATATGGATGGATACACAGTGATGAAAGGACGACGCTGGATACGGAGAACGGGAAAAAAAACGAAATGCAACCCTTTATTTCTTTTGTTCTCTGAGAACAGACAAAAAGGAGGAAATCTATAACGCTTAGAGAAAGAGTGGGTGGTGGTGCGTGCGCTGCGCGTTTGCTTGTTTTTGAAGGAATACATGGAGACAAACGCAGATCGTCTTGAAACTGGAGCTGGTAGTGGTGGTGGCGTGCGTGCAGTGGACCATGGGACTCTGCTGATGGCTACGGAGACGGATCGCTGGAACTCGAAGAGTGTCTTACACCTGCTCTGTCAACATGGCGACATGGGAGGGATCGACAACAAATCGCAGATCACATATGGCCCTTGGTCACTCTTGGGCGCATGTGGTTGTGCGACCTAGCCATGCTCAATCTGGGGTATGGAACACGCGCACTGACCGTATGCCCTCGTTTTGTACCTCTTTTGCTTTGTGTGCTTGTGTCCAGGCCTCGTCAAGTTTGCGCTAGACAACGGTCAGCCAATCGACTCAGTCCTTAATGGCGTGTATGCTATCCATGCCGCCTGCTGCAGCAATGCCAACGTGGCCGTGGTCCTCTTTCTCATCGAGCGCGGTGCAGATGTCAATGCCAGGAGACTTCCGCGAAAGTACAGCAACGAAAAGGGCGTGTAAGTCGACAGCGCCCATTACGGGTGTCATCCAGGCTCGCCGTTAGCCAAGAGTACCAAATCACCGAAGGCAGACCGAACACCCACTCATCATCACATCTATCTTTTTTTTCTTAACTCTCTCCACAGTCAAACGGTTGGCACAACAGGATCGACACCATTACACTTTGCAGCCGCGAACGGCTGTCTTACAGTGGTGGATATCCTATTGAGGCATGGCGCAATAGTGGACATGACAGACAAGGTGAGAACCATCTTGCAGTGTTACCCCCTCACATCCACTTCCGCCCTCTCGTCATGGAACACTTCTAACAGGTCGCCCTGGAACTACCAAATAGTACGGCTCATCGCCTTTATCAGTTGCAGCGGCCAGGAATCACCCCGAGGTGGCCGGTCTCCTTCGTCAATACTCTGCCATGCAGCGCGGTGTTCAGGATCTCACTCCGGATATGGATACAAAGGAGCCGTTGTTAGAGAAGAGAGGAAGCGCCGACTCGGGCCACCGCGGCACCTCGCCCGTGACACCCACCTCACGCGCACTACCCTCAGGGCATGGTAAGGACCCGAGCACGCAGTCGCTCCCTCCATCTACTGTTCGATCGGTTCAAAACATTCGCACCCCGGGGCAGCGCCGCATCAGTCTGCCCTCGATCATCGAATCGCCCTCATCACCCAACATACCCGCGGCGCCTCGACAATCGTGCGACTTTGGTCGTGTGCCTCAATCAACAGAGCCATTGGTCAGAAGCACAGCCTCCCTCCGATCAACGCCCTCTCAACCCAATCGAAATGTCACTCTCTCACCCTCAAGACCCGAAGACCGGACCTTCAAACCTGCCCGTGAACAACCCATGGCAGCTCCTCGGATCAGAAAAGAACAGGCAGGGCCTGCACGAGCGACCATGCAGCGCTCGCATACCTCTCAGGGCGCCACTGGGCCATATCTGACGACACCAGAGGTACCCGCCATGAGACGACGACGGTCCATGGAATCGGTTGGGTTTCTGTCCCCTCAATCGGCCCACACGATCACTCGTCGCAAGTCTTTTGATCAGATTCCGAGACTTCGGCAAACTGAAGTGAAGGGCAGGAGAACCTCGGATGCGTCGACGGATTCGCAAGCAACGGCCACCTCAGAGACATCGGGCACTTCTGACACTAGCCTCTCGGAACAAAGCCCTGTTTCAACCACGAGTAGTTCGTCAGCAGCTCGCAAACCAAAGAGTGTTGTTCACCAAGGCGAAAGGGAGACCAGAGACGCTAACAAATCAAACGGTTCTTCAGGAAACGGCTCCTCGATGCTACCATCGCCCTTGATGAGGTCATCATCGCAACCTCTCCTGGACCAAATCAAACCAAAACGAGCACCCGTGTCCTTTACTGCAGATACAGTGGCTCGTCAGTCCTTGGATCTGCAGCGGTTAGTCTTGAATCAGGAGCGAACTGAGCATAGAAGATCAGTCGAGCCGAGGAATGATTCTGATTCCGATTTGCCTGGACAGTTGCTCCGTCGACGAACGATGCAGGATGTGGCCAATCCGAGATTAGTGCCCATGCCTCGGTACCATAGCATGCGTACGGGAATGGATCTGGGCAGCTCATCGTCCTCCGGGTTTGAGGATGGATCCGCGTCATCAAGAGGTCAGGAGTACCACCACTACCACCACCAGCAGCCAGCCGGCGCAGGTGCATCGTCTTCTGGTTCTTTGCAGGAGATTGCAGCGTCTCGCCACAGCACCTCATCGCTTTCGTCGGGGTATTCGAACGCGATGACGCCGCCGACGACGACGACAGCTTTCTCGGGTAGCGCCACGGTCTCGGGCCGACTGTCGCGGATCTGGACTGGGAAAGAGTATGCTGGCAAGGACGGATCCGCCGCAGGCACTTGGAATGCGGCCGAGTTTGGAGAGGCGAGTGGCGAGGCGGCTGCTCAGGGGTTGGTGAAGCCTGACCAAAGCCGGTCGCGCGCCAGTATGTTGAACCGTCTGTCAGGGATCTGGTTGCGGCGCTGAAAGCGCTTTTCACTTCTTTTTTCTTTTCTTTTCTTCTTTTCCTTGTTTGTAAGGCCCCACACCCTACCGCTTTCTCGTCTTGTCTTCATAGCAGCTGCTTTTTATCTAGATATTCAATTGTACACATGTATATATTGCTCCACAGGGGCGTTCTTTCTTTCCTTTCTGTTTATTTTGTTGTCTACAAGAAAAGCGCGCGCGCCTACTTTATTTTCTAGGCCATAAACACATTCTGATCCTTGTGTCGCTGGTGTCCCGCCTTGTCCTCTAACCTCATTGAATCGTCCTCACCCTCAAGAATGGCCACTATCATCTCTAACCAACGCTCCTCTCTCTCGGTCGTGCCTCGCTCGGGTTCGTCAATCCTCTTCTGAAGGATCTTGTCCTACGGCAGATGTGGAGTGTAACATGTTTCAAACGTTAGACTGCGTGCCTGCATTTCAAAGAGACGCGGCGAGCGACCATAATGTAAAAATAGCTATAATCCTCCTGACATAACTTACCAATTCATCGCGCATCATCTTGAACACGACGGCCGTCTTGGCATGGCACTTGAACTGGATCCACTTGTCGACGGTTATCAGCTTGGCATGATGCTATTGAAAGTAAGCAAAACAGGAAAAGAAAGTCGTGAGCCAACAGAACACAAAATACAATTCAGCTCTTTCGTCGTCCATATAGATAGATACCTTGACATTCAACTCGCCACCAAAGAGCACCAGTGGAAACTGTCCAATCCGGCCACTCTCCCAGACATACATCCTCGTCGACTTGACCAAGCTGTTGAACACGAACCAAGGGCTCTGATCGGGCCCGCTCATGGCCGCGGCCGCCGTGGCTCCTCCCTTGGCGAAATTCACCGACGATGGGTGAGTCCAGACCGTATCCTGTCTGGGTCCCGTCACATACGCCTTCAGACCATCGTTCCTCATCATTACCTTAGGGTACATGCCCGCCGTGATGGCCGCGTTCAGGACCGGGATCGACCGCTGATAGATATTGTACTCTGGAATCACCGGACAAAACGATATCCCACGCCCGCTTCCTCCATACCGTTCCCCACGGTTCAGCTCCCGTTTCGTCTCGGCATCCACGCGCACAAAGCCCGTGCTGACCAGGAATCCCAAGAACTGTTTCTTCATGTCCTCCATCATGATCAGATTCGGGTGACTCAAGAAATTCCTGCGGCAATAGTCGTAAATCCGGCTGGGCTTGTCCTCCTGGTAGGCCTTTCGCCAGCCCAGATAGGCATTGTACCACGTCAGCATGTCCGAGTCCGCTAACTTGAACCTGGCCTTGGCTGCATCGGCCTCGTCCTCGGCTCCAAACGGGGTCACGAACGGTGATTTGAAACTGAGCATCGCCGCAATGGTCAGGATCGGATCCAGACACTTGAAGATCGAGCCAAACAGGATCATCTTGCCGATATGGACATCCACGGGCAAGTTGCAGAGATGGATTCCAAGAGGCGTCAGCTCCTCTGATTTGGTCAACGCTCGCACGTCCTGTAATGCCTGGATCGCGTTTTCGATCGCCTTGACCGGTGGCGCGTCCAGCGCACTCCTGAGAATCTCTGTAATCTCACCGAGTTCACACATCTTGATCATCAGACAGAGTTCCTCCAGAGGCATCCGCATGATCTCGGGCATCTGATATTCCGGCATGTACTCTTCAAACGTTGCTCTTGAGAACAAGTGGAAGCACACTCCCTCCTGAACTCTGCCGGCACGTCCTCGTCTCTGGCGCGCGTTCGCCTTGGCAACAAACCGCTCCTGAAGTGTCGTCACCCGCTTTTTCTCGTCAAACTTGATTTGCTTCGACTTTCCCGTGTCAATGACAATGGTTACATCTGGGATGGTGATACCCGTCTCTGCAATATTGGTGGCCATAACAATCTTGCGAATCCCTGCAGGAGGCACATCAAAGACTTGGCTCTGTCCCTCGGACGAGATGGAACTGTGCAGTGGCCAGAGCGAGAACTGGGATGCGTCCCCGAATCGCCGGTTGACCTTGAGTGCATCAAACAGCTTTCGGATCTCGGGCATACCAGGCAAGAAAATGAGGATGGCACCTTGGTCCGGGATGGGCGTTGGTGCTTCTTGAGCCGCCGTTGCTCTCTGTTGGAGTCGTCGATCTTGGGGGAAGCAAATGTATTCTAGTAGGGCTTGGATCAGGTCATAGTTGATTTTGTTCTCGTCGATGCGGTTCAGCATTTGCTGCGTACGGTTGACTAGAGCGGGTCCTTGTAAAAAGTCGTCGTCGCCAATCACCATCTTTGTTTCTGCCTCCTGCCCAGGCGAATAGTCGCCCATGTCGTTCTCCCATTGCAAATACACTGTTTGACGACTGGCTCCTTTGCCTGCCACATCAACAGATCCTTTGCCTACAAGATAAAAAACGTGCCATGGGAATGGATTGTTAGAAAATAACATTGCTGAGGAACAGGAATAGGATCAATACAAAAAAAGTGAATGCTATCCCTCTCTTACTCTGAATATCTTTGCGGAAGCGAATTGCATATTCCGAGTCCTCCTCAAGGGTATATCCGGTCACGTCAATCGCATCTTCCAGGAACTGGGCGTGCACAGGGAACGTTCTGCCTGGTACTTCAAGGATAGGACAGCCATTAAAGTACTCTGAAAAGCGAGCCGAGTCCACCGTTGCACTCATCAGGATGATCCTAGAATTAGGGTGTGTGACAAATTCGAAGCATTAGTAACATTGCTCCATATCTCCGAGAAAACACATATCCGTCATATACCCTTACTTCAAATCAGGACGATTAGGCAGCAGCTTCTTGAGAATGATTAGCAAAAAGTCCGACTCGAGTGTTCGCTCGTGTACTTCGTCAATAACCAAATGGGTCACCCCCTTCAGGGTCTTGTCAGACTCTAGTCGTCGGAGCAGGATTCCCTACAATAACGAAAATATCTCATCGATCGTCAGTCTCTCATCACCTCACCGTGTTTAAGCCTGAATTATGATTGAAGGTAAATGCCGCATGCAAGGATAGACTTACCGTAGTGCAAAATTTGAGGATATTGGATGGAGCGACACGCGATTCCAGTCGGATTTGATAGCCTACCAAAGTGTTGGGCTTGCCGGCCGAGTTCCGGCTGTCACCCAGTTCCTCAGAGACGCGATTGGCAATCGAAATGGCCGAGATTCGACGAGGTTGTGTGCAGACAATGTCGCATTGGTCGCCTAGACCCTCCTCGAGCATGAACTCGGCTAGGTACTGAGGTACCTGTGTACTCTTTCCACATCCTGTCTCGCCAGACACAATCAGCACCTGGCTATTCCTCAACAACCTCAACAGCTGGTCCCGGAATTGATAGATAGGGAGGTCCTTGCGCTTCTCGAACAGCTTGATGTGAGCGGGACGCTTTAACCGTTGGTGCCAACTTTGCTGGAGCGCCTTTCCAGCTGGGGTGATGACGATCTCCTTATCCTTTAGTGCGTCTGAATCGCGTCCTTGTTCCTCTGCATGTTCAGTCGCGTCCGCAATCTCTCCATTCCCGCGGCTGGGAATCTTGGCTGCCAGCGTTTTGATGAAGGATAAGCGATCCCCATCGACAACTTTCTTGGCCATCCGACCAGCAGACTCCTTTTCGTCGATCCATTCGAGCCACAAGTCGCGATATGTCGGAGGTAATGATCTGTACAACGGCAACGGCGTAAGTTCATATAGCAACTTTGTGGCGACATAGTTTTCAGCCTCGGCCATATTCTCGCATCCCTCCTCCGTCATCTCTGCCTGGGTGATACTGCCACTGCCCCAGGTTACTGTTACGATCGCCATGACAACTGTGGGAGTTGAGCGCGGCGCCTTTTTATAGACGACCTTGGAATGACGATCCTTCTTGCGACAAAACTCTGCCAGCACCACTTTGGGTGAGCCACCGCTCCAGGATGGGTTGGCCATCTGTCGCCGCCTGACCAAGTGATCCTGATTTCCTGATGCTGCGTCTGGTACTGATGCTGATCCGCCCTCGAGGTCCCACATGGTGCCAAGCATGTCGGCTCCATCGTCCTCTCCTTCGACCTGCGCTTCCTTCTTGAGTGCCTCCTGCTCCTTTTCCTTCTTACGTTTGGCCTTCTTCGATTTTTTCTTGTCCTCGATTATCCGCTGCTTCAGCATGGACTCCGCCAGCTTCTTGTTGAACGTGAAATCAATGTCGAGGTCGTTCACTTTTGAGTTTAGTGTGTCGATTTTGCGAGTGATGGCCTTTCGATCCGCAGGCACGTCGGTCTCTGCAAGAGCCTGGGCCAGCTCTGTTAGAGTCATCCTGTAGTTAACGTAGCGTTCGTTTGGATCCTCTGCTTCCTCATCCGAGTTTTCCTATCAGTGGACATTCATACCGTACCGTAAGAATGGATGGCATCTCTTCATCATAATCCTTGTCGTGGAAAAATAAAAGTCTGAAAAACTTACTGCAAGAGCAGCCTGCAGAATCCACGCCTTCTCAATCGTCGCTGGTGCTGGGGCATGTGTCTGCTCCTGTACATGCAGGGGTCCGGGAGTGCTCCCTCCTTGTTCCAGACGTATTGCCGGCCGAGACATGCTGGCCGAGTCTGGTAGTGATGGCGCGTATGGCTGAGAGGCATGGACGGATATCTTCATTTCTATGAACACGGAAAATTGCGACTTAGTCCTTGCATGCACTGTTCCAAAGAAAGGTTGAAAAAATGACTTGCATCCGATCCACTCACCTTCATCGTGGTACAGCTTGTCTGCAAATCCACGAGGCAACTTATCCGAGTCCAAGTGCAGGCAAAGCTAATTCCACAAGACAAAGGAAACCGAGACGGGTTTAGTGCGAGCACCCTACATGCAAACGGGCGCTTCTGTCACCATGAACCGCCTTTGCCAGTGGGCTCGTACCCAGTCCAACGCGTCCTCTGATTCCCCCGTATATGTGTGCCTGAGAGCTTCTTCAATGTCCTGCTTCTCAAATCCAAGTCGGAGGAGCGCAAGATACGTGACATTGAGTTTAGCAACCATTTGATCGCTGTTCAAGTACACGTTTGGTTTAAACGCACCTATTCAGGTTGGGGTGGGAGGTGATGAAGGGTTGTATGAGATTCACTGAATGCGAAGAGCCAATGTTTGTCATTTCCACTTTTGCTGGTACAGAAAAAGAACAGGGATTACCTGCATCCTTTGCCTCAACCTCCTTTAGCAACGCGAGAACGCTGTTCTCCAAGTTGTTCTCCATTTTTAGGACTGGCAGCGTATCGACGTTGATCTTTTGCGTCTGACCCAAGAAGGCGTCGACCTTCTTCAGCGAGAGGCCCTCGAGTCTCTCTGCCAAAGACACAAACTCGTCCTCGGGCTCCTCTTCCTCGACTGCTGCAGACTTTGCCTGATCTGAATCGGAGGGTGGGGGTGCTGGCGTCTCCACAATGGGTTCTGGCTCTGGCTCGGGTTCGACGACAATGGGCTTTGCCTTTGGGATGGAGGTGGTGGCAAAGCCTCTTGCTGGTGCATTGGCGTACTTGTTTTTCTTTTTTGGTGGCATCGTAAAGCTGCGTCTGTCCTGGGACTGGGAGGATCAGATGCGGAGGGATGTGAAGAGCAGGATGGGAGCAAGAGTCAACAGCGCAAAAGGGGAGAGAAAGTGGACTGGACTGCGGTGAATTTCTGATCCGCGGCTTGGGAAACATCTGCATTCAACGGCCTGACAAACCACGTCAAAACTGTCCCTTTATGAGAAAAAGAAAAAAAAAACTTCTACAGACCCTGGGATGATAATGTGCCCTGGAGTGCAGCCATGGTGATCAAGAGCGCTTCCTCAGTCCTTACTACTCGGCTTCCTTGGCCTGGACAGGTGTTGAGCCACATGTCAAACATGTCCTTGGTCTCGTCCGCCCCGCACTTGAGATCCTCGTCAGCCTCGACCGCAGTCTCGATACCGTTGGCACCTCCAAAGACGATCAACGCATGTGAAAAGTTGGGAACAGAGCCAGTGACTGTCGGTGACAGAGGAGTGCCTTTGTCTGACGTGCCGATCGTGAGATCATAGCCATTCTACAAGGTTAAAACACCCCTCCAACCTGTTAGACTTCATTCACATCAGGCGAGCAAGTCATGAACAAGTAGCAAGTGATAAAAGCACTCGGCTGGAGACACTTACAGGGAAGGGTGACTCGGTAAAGACCTTGGAGATGGCGTCTGCCAACCTGACTTGGTATCCCCAGTAGTATCCCGTCTCCTCTCTCGGCGTCTTTGGTGAGACAACCGTGCCCATAAAGTATTTCTGAAGGGCTGCCTTGTCTTCTGTTAAGCTTGCTTCCATGGCCGCGATGGCTGCGGCGGTCTTTGCGTTCTTGTCCATCTTCTTTTTGTCCTTGTCCGCTCCATGGATCCTGACAGTGACCCTGGATCCTGTAGGGACGGGACGATCAATCAGAACCTCCTTGCGCATTCCACAGTTCACGATCGAGTATTTGCTATCCCTGGGACGGACGACAACACCCTCACGGAAGAGCGACCGTTCGTCGAGGTGGACGTGGTGAGGTGGGTCAAGAGGGTTGAGAAGTCCTGCAAATTTGAGATCACGGTGCATGGGGAAGAGGAGCTTGCGGAGATAGAGTGGTGTTTCAAGATATTGAAGTACGCGCCCCATGAAAAGATTGGGGTCGGATTTGGGAAGATAATCGTCCTTGCCGAGGTTTTCCTTTTGAAGACCCTTGGCGGATTCGTTGTAGATGACGATCTCGTCCACGTTGAACAGCACACAGGCTCGTGCGATCTGTGTAGCAAAGAAAGGGTCAGTAAAGGCATGACATTGCTCTAGGGCAGTGAGCTCACAGTGCATAGCAATAGGTTGGGCATATCCAGGAAAAGATAAGATATCTTGTTACCTGTCCGACAAGATACGTCTTCAGCTCGACCGTCAAAGATCCATCAAGGATACTTCCGGGCACGGCGATGGACACGGTCCATTTGCGGCCCTTCTCTGGGACTGGGAATTGATATGCGAGGTGGGCGGCATGCTGTAGCTGCTGTAATGATGGCGCCTTTCTGTGATCCTCCCTGCGATCTCCTCTTCCTGATCTTTCTCCGTCTTCGTGGTTAGCCTCGTACTCTGGTCCTGACCGTTGCTTGTTGTCGTATGTCTTCTTGCGCTGTAAGTAGGAGGGAGCAACGCTTTAGAGGTTCAGTATCGTGTTCTGGTAGGCTATTCAGTCTATGAACTACCATCACACTGGCTTCTTCCTGCGGGCTACCTTGTTGCTGTGATGTTCCTCCATAATGGTATAGTTCTTTGGTGCTTGGTGTTGGTGGTGAGTTTGCAGAATGAGCTCGACTTTTTTTTTTTTTTTACGTATTTGTTTTGAGCTTGACCAGCGGTTGTGACCGTCTTTAGATCACCACAGGCTTCGTCTTTCAAAGAGGTCGACGATTTGCATCAACCTTCGTTCCCTCAACCACTAATCACACGCACAAGCAAGAATGGCAGAAGTACCACACAAGAAGGCCCTTTCAAGCAAGCTGCTTACCATGAAGGTGAGCATTCCTGTTGCAAGAAAAAAGAAACAAGTGCACTTTGGTCGTGATAAGTAGTATCGCGACACTGCACCACGGAAATGAAGACTGGCGTGAATAATAACGATGCTTGTTTCAATCGCTAGTTCATGCAACGGGAGCAGGAACAGGAGACACGACAGAAGCTGGAGAAGGAGCAAGTTCGGGTCGTCACTGAAGCTCATTGGGTTCTTGACCAGAAGGCCCTGGACCTTCCCAAACCGTAAGTGCGCGATTGCATCCACCATCCAACCCACTGCTCTCCCCCCCCCCCCCCCCCCCAGTCATGAAAGTGCTAACCTAATCAACACTCAACTGCACTATAGTAAGTTCCAAGTGGAGTATGAGCCGAGTTTCCTTCAAATGGATGCTACAGAGCGGACAAGTGTCGGCAGGGTGTCGTTCCAAAAGTTTAACGCGGAAATTGAGGTGCGGACATATCTTGTCTAAGTCTAGCTACTGCGTGATTCAAAGCTTTCTTGTTTGCTCAACTATTTCCTCCATTTTAGACAACCGCATCAAAGTCTGCAACTGATCAGCAGCTGGACCGTGAGTTGAAAAGAGAACGCGCGAACGAGATCGGAGACGATGAGCTTGCGGACGGACTAGGTCATTCGAATAGCGCCAAAAAGACGAAAACTGCGAGCGCCAGCAAAAAACCAACGACAAATAGGAGGGCGCCGCCGCAAAAGTCAAATCGGTCAGGGACTTCCAACAACGATAACAATGGCAGCATTAGCGGTACTCAAAAGCGATCGTTCATAAAGCCGCAGGAATAAAGGTTTTCAGTTCGGCGTTGCATCTACCAAAGACACTCGCGGCTATGCCGAGGACCCTATTATTGACTCCAGTCTTCGTATATGAGCCCGACTATCCTCCAACTCCACCTCCAAAGAATGCACTCTGTCTTGTAGGATAGCGACACGGAGCTGATCATGCTCTGAGACTTCGATGGCTACGGTGCCAGTTAGCTTGATGACTATATGCATGGCCAATTGATAATGAATGTGAGCTCTTTGACACAGCAAAAAGAGCAGAGACGCCATTGTAGTGACTCTGTTACTCACCTCTCCATAACCGAAAGATGATGAGTAGGTTGGCCAATTCTTGCTCAGCGCCTTTCAGGATGAGCTCCAGTGTAAACGACGTGATAATAATGGCGGCGTCGACAAGATGTAGAATGCCATGCGGAACACCCCTCCAGAAGTACCGTGGGCCAAACGCAAAGAACTTGAGTAGGATTTCGAGCATAAAGATGCTGATGATGGCCAGCGAGAGGTGCTCAAAAAGTGCAATAATCCAGATTTCTTCCTTGGTCTCATCCAGGTGGAGAAGCGACGCCCCGATCTGGAGCACAACGAGAATAATATCGACCAGTGTGAGGACGAGAATGGTGATATGCGCACTCTTGGACTCGATCTTTGCTCCGATCCATTGTCGTGTCTTCGAGCACCACGATTGTTGGCCACTATGGTGGCAAATGAGATCCTCATCACCCATGGAATGGGAATGAGTTTGGTTCAACATTGCACCAGATGCCTCTGATCCCGTTCGGTCAGCGTAAGAGCAGTCGACGAATGTTGTGTGCTGTGGGGCTGGGCAAGTCTTTATTCGGCGCAAAGGAGGTTCATTCCGAGCCGCAAACCGCTGCTCGCTCCCATGCAAATTCTTCCCGTTATCCTGTGCCGGATTGCGATATGCTGCCCCAGAGCACCCAACAGCCTCTTTCACTTCATCTTGCTCGCTAATATCCATGGATGTCAAAAAAGATGTAACAATATAGAAAAGACATACAGTGTGCTACTGATGAGGTTGTTTCGAAAGTTTAGTGTAAAGAGAAAATAAAGCAGGTTGTGCATGTGTTTGTTGTTGGCATTGTGTCTGTTCATGTCATCATGAGTAAAAGAAGGCGGGATGGTGAAGACTGTAAAAAAAAGCAGCACTGCTAAGCGGAAAATTTAAATGCCCAAAGTCACCCCAGATTGGGCGAAGCATGCCATACACATTCCCAAGCTTCTGCAATGGTTAACCCTGGGCTCTATAGTTCCTCCTCTTGCCTTCCAAGCACACAACAGGTATATCGGGAGATCTTACACCATAGCAGACCATCAGACGACAGGGCAACTTGCAACCGCACGAGCCAGAAACTTGTGGCTTCGATAAGGTTTCACAATTTTGTACTACGCTCGCGTAGCATGGCCCCTGCCTGGCATAGTCTTTCCTCCTTCCTCTTCTCCACGCCTCACCTTCACCTTCGCCCGCGACGACTAAGGTAAGCGCACACACCACGAAACGCGCTCCACAAAGACCCCATCTTCAAATAAAAGGACATGCCAGGGAACTTTTCCACAACGTGCTCTACAACGTTAGCCGCCAGAGGGAGGGCGTACACTCTTGTCAAAACTTCTGTAATTTACCGTTATATCGAGCTCGAACGAGCGTCCATCAAGACTTGCCCGCTTTGACTCGAGACAACAAGGCAAGCTGAGGAACAAACAGGTAAGTGAGAATGCACAAGATCGAGCCTCATTCTTGACATTGACTTCGAAATGGGATTCCACGCAATGAACTTCCCCATGTAGCTTCCCTTGCAAGCATATAAAAGAGCATATTGCTGCAACTCGTGCACGACGAGCTAATCAACAAGAACGGTAGGCGTCTTCGTAAAGCATAGCAGTGTCCCTATGCCTATGCCTATGCCATATATACATTGAGACGACTTACAGCCGACCCTGACTCCCATGCACTATAAACCTTTCCGCGCCACATAAAACATATAAGAAAGATACGTATGTGCTGCCAGCCCATAAAGACGAACCAGGTCACCAAAACCCCTACAGACTCTCTTTCCACTCTTTCTTCTCGACCCTGCACTAGAGTCTGCCAGTCCCAAGAGTAAGTGCAACGACCAGTTTCGCGATGTCGCTTCTGAGCGAGCTTGCTGCCGATCCAGAAACCCTCTGCAGCCGTCTAACGACCTCGACACCGCTCTCGTTCTCCATCTGTCCGCCGCTATCCTTGTGCTTCGAGCCAAAGAGAAGGTACGTTCAACGCGAGAGTCTCGCGTATGTGGCTCTGGCTTGTCGTATGTGCTGCCAGCCCATAAAGTCCAACCAGGTCGCTGAAACCCCAACAGAATCTCTTTCATCTTTTTCTTCTCTACCCTGCACTATTGTCTACCAGACCCAAAAGTAAGTGCAATGAGCTTTGCAAGACCGCTTCTGAATGAGCATGGTGCCGACCCAAGAACCCTCGGCAGCGGACTAACGACTTCGACACCGCTCTCGTCCTCCATTTGTCTGCTGCTATCCATCTGGCTCGAGCTAAAGAGAAGGTACGTTCAACGCGAGCTTCTCGCATATGTGTCTGTCTTGTCGTATATGCTGCCAGCCCATAAAGACGAACCAGGCCACTGAAATCCCTACAGACTCTCCTTCTCTTTCTTGTCCACTTTGCACCAGATTCTGCCAGACCCAGGTGTAAGTGCAACGGCTTATTGCAATGCACATTCTGAATGATATTTCACCATTAATATTCAACACTCCTTCTGAACGTGTTTAACAGTCCTCACTTCGTTTCTGTTTGTATTCAACAATCCATAGCAGCCTTAGCTTTAGTCTTAGGAAGCGGCATCGAGTTCATCCGATCCTTGATATCGGAGGCATTGCATCTAACCAATCTCTGTCAAACTGGCCCAGGGCTCGCGGTCCACTTGGGAGTCTTGCGATCCATTCTTGGTCACTTTCCACGCAACGTTCCCGTCCATCAATTACAGCTACGGCTGATCGGGTTTGTGGAACGATCTTAGTCCGTGAGCAAACCTGGAAGCGGGCGGTATGCAACGGCAGTGTTGTCGTTGACGTTGTCGTCGTCGCGGTCGGAGGATCTCTGCTGGTCCAAAAGTTTTTAACCCGCGTATACGCCTTCTTCAGGACAGCCATTCTTCTGGAGTAATCATCTTGAGAAGGGAAGGTAGGTGGAGAAGGGGTAGATATTCTCACGTTCTCTATCAAGGGCTGTGGAGGGTGCTTAGGTCTTACGGTGCCTCCTTCGCCTTCCTCCTCGACTTCTTGAAGGTATTGATCCCCATTGTACACTTCTCGAACATTCCACAGATCTTTGACCTTTGCATCTTGGAGAGACGGATCGCTGCTGTTGTCTCCAAGGAAATGGCCGTGACTTTGAAAGTAAGCGAAGTGGGTGTTGTAAAACGCCATCGGGTCCGGATGAGGGTCCAGTGGGTTGATTCCCATAGCAACCATTGCACTGGTGTCGTTTACGTCTAGGACAGTGCTCTTTGCAGTCTCTCCAGCATTGGCTACAGCAACTCCCAATTCATCTCCAATGAGATCTGCATCCTCGTCATCAGAGCCGTACTTGACAAACCCCATAGAGTCCGCAGTCAATGGAAACGCAGTCTTACAAGGGTCCTTGAACAACAATGTCGGGTTTCTTTGCTCCTCCTCGAATCCTTCGATCGGCTTGAATACTACAGAGAACTCAATGGTATGCAACTGGTCTCCTACATCAAGTCGAATCATATCACCATCCTGATCCCTCAACCCTCGAGCCCTGATATGCATCGCGAGACGAGTCGCTTCAGCTACAGTCTTGACGTCCGAATTCAACTCTGACGTTCGTCTGGCCCCGATCATGACGTGCGGCGGGAGAGTCCTGATCGAATGCTGGAGACTGAGCGGGTACCGAGCGCTCTTCGATTTGGCAAAGTACGGCGGCCGGATCCAGTCCTCAGACAAGGTAGAGTAAATACTGTTGGCGATCGACGAGGCTGCCGAAACATGGGAGGAAGCAGAATGGACACTAGAGTGGCTCGAGCGCATGCGCACCGAGACATTGTCGCTTTGGACTTCATGATCACTAGCGTAAGGCGATGATGACCCTCTTCTTGATCTTCGATCCAGTCCTTGTCCTCGCGATCCCACTCGAGGCGCTGTCAGAAAGGAGGATGTAGGTTCCGACACAACAAGGTTGGTGTTGATGTCATATGATGTCGTCTCTATAGCCGGACCTGGACATGGTGTTATCATTACCACTGGCACTGGTACCTCTATGCTGGTTTCAGCTCTCTGATCCGTAGCTGCCACCTGCTTTAGCCTCGCTGTCAAGTCTTGCGCAAAACTGGAGTTACAATCGACGACTTGGTCCCGGGATTCTGATTCGAGCGCACTGCCGTCGCGTCTGGAAGTCAGGTTTTTGCGTTGATACGCCTCCCACTGAGCCCTGAATGATGATTGTGAGAGGTGGAGATCCTCCCTCCGGACTGGCCTACCCTGGGCGCGGGTGCTCACAGCTCTGTTCAAAGACCTGCGCGAGACAATCCTCTGATTGACATCTGATATAGAGACCCGAGTGCTGTCCCCCGGCAAGATACTGATCGCTGTGGGCACGGGTATTTGGTTCTGCTGCTGCTGGACCCTAGTCAGAGTCCACTCTTGGGTGCCTGTGCGAACCTGTCGGTTCATCTTCTCCAAAAGGCTGTCGCTGTTCTTGTCTTCGTTCCATTGGTGTATATTGTAAGCAAAAGTGCCGTCATAAGCTCGTCGTATTCTCGCCACCTCTACTGGATCTGTGATACGACCTTCCGTCGGTGGGAGAGTGATGTTGGGTCGTCTCCGGAAGCGGCCTGTAGTGGATCGACGTCTCAAAAGCGCTTTGCGGTTCAGTCGTTCGCGTTGTCGTTCTTCCTCTTTGCGATCAGCTCGCTCGCTTGGATCGATCGTCACTGCAGAGCCATACCGGGAGGCGTAGGCGAGCTGGGGAGCATAAGGGAAGCGAGCGGGGGGTTGGGGTACAAGATTCTGGAATTGGACTCCGTACTGGACTTGGTAGAAAGGGTTGTCACCGTCGTGCTCATTTGTAGGCATGTGGACCCACCGAAACTGCGCATGCTCTTCGTCATCCTCTGACCAGAGATAGTGAAGCTTCTTCTTGACAGATGCGCTGACTGTGGAGTGCAGGGTATGGCAGAGGAATACACGGGGAAAGAGACAAAGAGGGGGTAGAGGGGAGAAGCCAGGAGGGTTAGAAAAGATAGGGTGCAATGGGCACTGCCCGCTTGAAAATCGCATCTACTTTGTGCGCCGCTCCCTAAGTGCATGGGGTTGCCGTATGATGTCGTTACCTTTTCTTAAGACCTGGCGAACACCTCTCGGCTTGACATCCATAGACCCTCTCGTCAATCCAGAGCATGGCTGGGAAACTTCAGAGTAGTCTTCGCTTGCACCAAAGAGGCCATTGCGATCGACCTCATCATGATACCCGTCCTTCTGGCTTTGGTGGTATCCACTCTCGTGCTCTGACTCAGGACTCTTTCTGCATTTTTCTTCCACGGAAAAGCCTGTCTTGATATCAAAGGCTGGGAAGCGAGCACTTTTATCCACGTCTGAAGTCCCAGAGTCCGAAGAAGGACTGGTCGTCGAAACTGTCGTGGAGATGGTCACCTGCGACTCGTTCGGAGAGGTTTCGGACATGGAGCTGCTGCTCATGCGCTTCAACGCCGCAGGGGATGGACTTGTGGTAGCGGTTGTAGAGATGGTTAGCGCGCTGCGTCTTGCCGGTGTCAACTCCGAGAGTCGGTCTCTGAGGATCAACTGCTGTTTCCGCACTCGAGCAATGATGAGCGCGCGATCGATGGTGCCAGGTATCTCGCCACCATGGTCCTGTGTGGCAGCTAGGAGGGTCGACGTACGGAACGAAAAGAGGCCTCGAGCCGGCAGCAGGGGTGCGTTGGGAATGTCGGTGAGTTGGTGGGTCATAAACTCGGTGAGATCCTTAACGGTCATGGTTTATGCGAACTCGATTGGTAGAGTATGTGGATGCTATGATGATGCGCGATAAGGAGTGATTACTGTGCCTTTGAGACTTGCGAGAGGGTGGTGAGGAGATTAGACATAGTGTGTGAAGGAGGGAGGAGTTGTGATGATGGAGAAAAAGAGCAGAGGTTTGTATATATGTGTGTGTGTGATGAAGTGCATGACAATACCCGAGCACTGCGACATTGACCGGACCCAATATCAAAAAGCGGTGACAGGGTGCTTTTGATCAAGGGGGAATGAAAGGCTGTCCTTGTGTGTGGTGGTGGTCTTTGTCAGGGTAACCCATGGCGGCTATAGGAGAAGCCCATATGGGCCCATGTCTATCTGTCAGAGATGAGGAGCATTCATGATGGTCAGACTGCAGCTGATCCAAGAAAAAAGGCTTTCCTTTCTCCTTCACATCTGGTCCGCCTCTGGGCGCGAGATTGCATGCTTTGAGTCCAGTGCACTTTTTTATATGTAACCGTATGTGGTCTTTGCTAAATCTCCATGCTCAAGGCCTTGTAGGTCGATCTCTAGGTTAATGGGCACGTCGAGCGCATAGGGATCGTAGTAGTCAGTGTCGCCAGCCTCACACACCTTGATTTCGCTTGCTAGTGCTGATACCTTCTGGTCAGTGGTCTCGTCTCTGTCCTCGCCGCCATCATCTTGCTCATACTCTTGATGGTAGTCGTGGTAGTACTCGTCCTCGTCGCTCTCATCCCACGGCTGGACCAGTAGCCGCAGAGGCGTTGCGGGCATTGTCGACAGATATTCTATTTCGAGGTCAGAAAGCACTCTGGCTGGCTCACCGTCCTCGTCATCTGGATGCAGTACAATGCTGGGGATGATGGGTGGAATGTGAGGGGTGCGTAGTGGAGGAGGGGGTGTCGTTGGCTGTTGCTGCTGCTTTTTCTTTTTAGAGAAGGTGCTGACAAGATTGAAGGATATGGATGGGGATGGCGTTGGATCTTCGTTGATTTGCTGGCTACTGCTGCCTCGGTTGCGCCAGTACTGGAGAGGGAGGGAGGCGAGGCTGGGTTTGGGTCTTGGCGGTGGCACGGGCTCGAATCCCGAGCATGAGTGTGCGCCAGTGGTGCGGCTGTCTGAGAATGGGTGAGCGGATGTGATGTTGGGCTGCATGCTAGGCTCATCCGCGCCATAGCCGCTGCTTTGCCTGTAGCGATCCAGGTCGCCTCCCAGATCGCCCTCCTCGTCTTCACCAATACTCTCTAGACGCTCGGTCAGACTGCGGCCAAACGAGGATCGGCGCGCGGGGACGACAGGGAAGGAGCCAAAAGCATACGTCTTGGGGTCCACGGAGCACACCTCCTCCTTGTCGTCTTGTTCCTGAGCCTCCTGCTGCTGGTCTTGCTCCATCAAGAGTTGCCATGAGGCAGCGTTCTGCTTGCGCTGTTGTTGGAGCTGCTCAAGCTGCACTAGCTGACCCTTGGACAGGTTCACGGAGCTGCCTGCAACCGTCGTCATGGCAAGACCTTCAACCGCTTGGTCTTGTTCCTGGCCATGGTCCCGCTCATTTGTGGCAGTGTGCCCGTCCAATGTGGTTGTGGTGGAAAGCGTCGGCGACTCAGCTTTGGTATCAGCGTCCGTGAGATCCGACTCATTGCTCACCCTCCCTGCGAGCTCCCTGGTGACGATGGTGCTCACCTTCTCCTTGAGCAACGGCTCATTGAACAAGGGCTGCTGCACAACCTTGAAGATCATATCTGAGAGCGACTCGCCGGGCTGAGTTAAAGGTAGCTTGACAAAAGCATCAGCGGGATCTGCAATCAACACTCTCCTAGCCTCCAGATCATTATTCTCCGCCGGTAAAAATTGCATTTGCTTAGTCGCCGATGCCGCGTCAGCACATGTTGCTGCATGGGTGGAACTATGGACCTTCTCAGGATGATATGCCTCCTCAATGGTGTCCTTGAAGGTCACGACCACCTGTGATATTCGCCGTCCTCGAGGAAAGTATATTGTGCTGCTGTCACTGCTCTCTCGCTTCTCCTCGGCAGCCCAGCCTATCTGCGGCTCCTCAAGGTCGTAGATGGCATGCTGTGATGGATCCTCCTGTCTTTGCTGTTTCTCGGGGTCAGGGTATGAGGAGGCATCGCTCCGTCTGAGCGGTGCGACCACGGATCGGCGCCAGCCAAAGAGTCGCTGGCTTATTCGGCTGCTCTTTCTATAGCCATCCGCACTTTGTTGAGCTGCTCCTAATTTGTGTGTTACAGATGATTTCTTTCTGGCTGACCTCCGCTTTTGGATGTCAAATCCCAACGTTGGGTCGTCTTCTGCCACACGCAGGCACACCAGGCATACCAAAGAAATGCACCAGGCCATTGCCTGGACGGCATAGAGCGCAGGGAGGATGATTTTCATGGGATCTGAGCTGTTGTTGACAATCCTTTGACCGAGGACCAGGATCGGGTTAATGGTCGATGCAGGGACACTGACCAGGCCACAAATAAGGAGAGTGTGAATGATGGCGAGCAGGCTCCAGACCCCGACGAGGGTCGCGTACTGTTGTGGAAGTAGTTGTTGAAAGTATAACGAACATTAGCTACGGGGCCTTGATTGTTGAAAACCACTCTGCCAAGTGAGAGGGGGGGTTTTTTTTGGGCAAATGCTGTCCTTACGCTATACAAGTATCCCAGACTTTTTTTGAATGCAGCCCCGATACCAGTTATCACAAAGCAGAGGCCAGTTGCTGTGATAATGGTGCCGATCCATGCACCAGAGTCCGCGAGCAACGACGTCAAAACAATTAATAACGCCTGCGTCGTTGAAGCGAAAGTTCTGCGTGAGTGTGTGCTAAGGTTGCCTCTCTCTCTCTTTATCGATCTTTCTCTCTTTCTCACTCTCGCGTGTGCGAACCCGTGTTGGTCCTTACCGCCTGGATCCATAGTGTGACTTTGAGAACATCATAAGGGCCCCAGCCCATTGTGATGAATGTGAGGAATGGAGATAGAAGGGAGGTGAGGCAAGGGCTGACGCAAGATTTGATAAGCGCTGTACTCAAATGATGTGGCGAGCCGAGTGAGACCTTGAAAGAAACGAAGATGATGATAGCCTTGAGGAGAGATATGCTGTGTACTGTGGAGGAAGGGAGGAATGTTGCAGAAGGGCAAAATGGCTTTGGGTTGGAGGTGGGTTGGAGGTGGGTGATGGATGGCGATTAGGTGGATGATATTAATGGCGGGTAATGATTCGGAATATGGGACGATTAAGGTTGGAGGTGTGGTGTGGAGGTGTGGAGGAGCTGTCAGTATTATGGAAGAGTCGTTACGGGCTTGTGTGCGTGTGTGCGTGCATGCGGGTGCTGGGCTAACTGAGACTGGATGCGTTGGTCATGACCACCTGTTAAAAGAGCAGCAGCAGCAAAGAGAAAAGATGCGCAGGGAAGGACTAATGTGGGGTGTAGCTCACGCTTGTGAACGGAAGAGACAAAACAGGAGCGGGACAGCAAACACAAGAAAAAAAAAAAAAGAACACCGGAAAAGAGGGTCGTTTTGTTTTTCATTATATTTTCTTAAGGACCAAGGACGAAGGAACAGCGCCACGCCACGGCCGGCTTGACCTTGTGTACTGGATCCAGCTTGGTACGGCAACCAGCCCAAGGTCCTTTGCTCCAAAGTTAACCGGACCCATTTTTTGATCCTGGTTTCCAGCCCATTCAAAGGAAAGGAAAAAAAGCTTCAGTCGAATTTTGGGTGCCTTTCTCATCCTTTTCAAATAGAGAAATACTATCCAGCCCACGACTTTTGAGGATGCGACTGACAACAGTCGGCCCTTTAAAAACTGTTGCTACATGCAAATAAGGGACATTCAGAGAGTAAGAGACAACGAGTGAGAGACACGAGAGAGAGAGAGAGGAAGGGAGGGAGAGCTATATAGTGTGAGAGCGCTTTCTGGGAGGCTTTCGCTGGATCCCCTTGCTCACGACCATTCATGCTCTTAGTCATAGACCAAGGGGCGAGGTTTGATACCTTCTCCTTGCTTATATTCACTTTCATATAAGCTGGTAACGACCTCCTTATGTCCTTGGGCTATCAAAACATAAAACGAAACGCCTTTCGCGTACCGTGTATACCCTAATGAAAAGACTTGAAAAACGGAGATGTAGGACTTGATGATCCCGAGGGACGCACACTGGTTGGGCAACGAGCTTCATCGGCTAGCGTGCAATTTAGGGTGCCGACGGCCGTTTTTTCTGTTCCCTCCTGCGGCGCGAGCAAAGGTCGGTGTAGTGTTCAGGTTAGATTGTGAAGGGTCGTCCCATGCTGGAAGCAGGACCCTTGCTGATGTGGTCCCGGAAAGAACCATGCACGAAGGTTTGCAAAGGAACCCTCTGGGTCGATCAGAATGCCGCCCTTGTCCATCCATCGGGTGCCCAGTTGGGAATAGGCTATCAATTTTGCGTGATAGAATAACAAGGGTATGCATAGTTCAGACCATAGGATCGCATGCAGTATTTGTCAGCTTCATGGCCACCCTCGTGCCCTCTTGTGGACTGCGGGCGGTCGTCAGCTGGATTATGCGGTTCATAGGCAGGCTATACAACACATGCTCGAGGTAACAGTGACACGACGACATTAAGAGATCGTCCTATACAAAGATGCACACGATCGGTGAGCCAGACCAGACTATAAGAGGTTCTCAAGAAGGTCGGGTAGTTCGTATTTGTCAAAAGAGAGTTGTTCCTGTTCCATGGCGGCGAGGATAATGCAATAGATGTATCAAATCACTCAAGGAAAACAATAAACAAGAGCACGCACAAAATAGGCCGCGCGAATGGACATTGAGGCATGGGTGGCCTGAACGCCGATAGGCTGCTTAGCTTTTGGCCGGGCCACTCTGGCTAAAAATGGACAGAGCAAAAAGTTAGTCTGTCACAAGGAAGGCGGAGCGACATTCGAAAAAGGATCTTTGGCAAGATGGTTTGTCCGACACCCACTTGCGAGCAGATCGGACTACATGTGAAATTCCTCTCGCCAGGCTGGCAATCCAAAAGGTTCGTCGCTCTCTATAATTCCCACTTTAATAACCACTTTATGACAATGAAAGCCCGGTGCAATGCACGTGCACGGCACTTCAGTCCTCCGCAGGCACACACACACACGATAAGAGGTGTTTAATCGATCAAATCGTCTGTCGGGGCACAGGCAACAGCAACCTGTCGACTATCTAATGCACACAAGGAGAGAGAGGAAGGGCAAGATAGTACACAGAAGCGTGGAACGAGTCAAGGAAGAGTAGACAGCAAAAAAAGAAAGAATTGCTGTGTCGATCGCGTGCAGTCTACTATTACTCAGGTCACTGGTGTTGTTTGTGAACGGGTACCTGACCGTTAGTTTAGTTTTTTTCAGGCCACTTCTGGCTTTGTTGGCGACGAAATACTCAACTACGGGTACCTGAACAGTGCGCAGATCAGAAGGACGAGGGTGGATGACGGTGGTGCTGGTAACGATGCCATGTGTGCATTGCTTGGATTCAGCTTTACGAGAGGGTCAGCGATAGCACCCGCATGGGCCGCGAGCAGAACAGGAGCGAGAGCGAACTGAGCGTGCGTTCATCTGTATGCAAAGTAGGGTATCAATGGTCGGTGTATAAATACCACCGTGATAAGTGATCGTGCCCACATGTTTCCATCCCTCCTTCTTTCTCTCTTTTTCTTTTTCTTTTTCCTTGTCCACTCTTTCCTCAGCGCCTGTTCTCTCTCTCCCCCACACCTACTACCACACACACGCACCCTCTCTCGCTTTCGCTCTCGCCCATTCTCTCTTCCTCTCTCTCTCGCTCGCTCTCTCTGTTACGAAACGCGCGCCAGTCTTCTCCACATTCTTACAAACCACCCCCGCACCAGCCATGGGTCTTCAGATCTATGACTTTGTCTCATTCTTCTTTACCCTCCTGCTCGACATCTTCTTCCGGGAAATCCGACCTCGAGGAGCCCACAAAATCCCTCGACAAGGACCCGTCATCTTCGTCGCCGCCCCTCATGCCAACCAGGTAGGCCATAGTCTATTAGCCTTGTATGCGCAAAATGAGCCTCAAGCGATCCATGGAGCTAATCGCTGCGTAAATGAAACTAGTTTGTTGATCCTCTCGTGCTGATGCGTGAATGTGGCCGACGAGTGTCGTTCCTGGCTGCCAAAAAGTCAATGGACCGTCGGTGGATAGGCGCCATGGCGCGCTCCATGAATGCCAGTAAGTCAACAAACCTCTATTTTTGTCTGTGGGGGTAATGAGAGTGACAACGAAGGGGAGAGAGATACACAAACGGACCTTTGGAGTGTGTGCGCGCGTGGGAAAAGAATACGAGAACATTCTCTTGTAAGCGTAACGCGCTGTCTTTCTCTTCTCTCCGACGTTGTTGATGGCGCCTTCTGTATACACCTCATATCCGCCATCCCTATCCGAGAGATCAAGGTTCTTGCTGTCGTGTTATTTTCGGCTACTCCGCCAGAGATAGCAGACACGAGCCTCAGGGAGGACTGATTATACTAGTTGTTCACACACTGTCCCAAACCACTTGGAGTGCCCTGTGCCCGTTTCCTCCTTTGATGCCCTACTGCTCATGCAGTCATGAGCCATCCGTTATGCCTACCCTCAACATTGGAATCTGACGTTTTTCTTTGTCGTTTGCGTTAGTTCCTGTGGAACGTCCTCAGGACTTGGCCAAGGCTGGTTCAGGAACGATCAAACTGGTGGATCGTTATGGCGACCCTCTCCGCATCACTGGACTCGGCACAAAATTCACAAAGGAACTCTTTGTTGGCGACCAGATTTCGCTCCCAAAGGACGTTGGAGCCTCGGCTGTGGTCGAGATCATTTCGGACACAGAGCTGATCGTTAAGAAAGAATTCAAGGAGCTCAAGGCTCTAGAGCTGTTAACCAGTGCCGAGGGATCCAAGTACAAGTGCATGCCTCATATGGACCAGAGCAAGGTCTACAAGACTGTTTTTGAACGCTTGAATGCTGGCCATTGTGTGGGCATCTTTCCTGAAGGAGGTTCACACGATCGTGCGGAGATGCTGCCCCTGAAAGGTAAGTGTCCTCGTGAGCATATTCACCATGAGCAAAGGTTTTCTCCACATCTGCCTTGTCTATGAAAGTCTGACTAATTATATTGCATGTTTCCCGTTTGGATTAATAGCTGGTGTCACCATCATGGCACTTGGCGCACTGGCCGCTAACCCTGACCTGGACCTTAAAATTGTCACCTGCGGCCTAAACTATTTCCACCCCCACCGATTCCGCTCTCGCGCCGTTGTCGAATTTGGTGAGCCCTTGACCGTGCCTCCAGAACTCGTCGAGATGTACAAGAGAGGCGGGGCCGAGAAGCGCGAGGCCTGCGGAAAGCTCCTCGACACAATCTACGATGCACTCAAGAACGTCACACTCAACGCCCCCGATTACGAAACACTCATGGTGAGGACTGGCACCGTCGCAAGCGCCTTATGTCATTTGGAGCAGACGAGACAAAGTGAACTTACACGTCTTTGATATGGATGGATTGGATATAGGTTATTCAAGCTGCCCGTCGTCTCTACAAACCAACCCATCGCAAGCTGCAGATCTCTCAAGTTGTTGAACTGAACCGTCGTTTCGTCGCTGGTTATCTGCATTTTCAGGACAACCCAAAGGTCATCGATACCAAGGACAAAGTCATGCACTACAACACTCAGCTGCGTTACCATGGACTTCGTGACCATCAGGTCAACATCCGCACAACCCGGCGACATGCCATTGAACTTTTGATTTGGCGAGTCGTGCAAATGTTCTTTTTGAGTCTGCTGGCGCTTCCAGGGTAAGGACGGATGCAGCAATGGCGTCACGACGTTGGCGTGTGCGGCGGTAGCTTGGGATAGGCACTGCTTTACGTGATAACGTATCATTCTAACGCACTCGTATTATTTCACACAATTGATACTTTCGTAGTACCATGATGAATCTTCCAGTTGCTATTGTCGCTCGTATTATCAGCAACAAGAAGGCCAAGGGTACGTGACCGCGCCACAGGGATAGTGGCGACTTATAAAGAAAGAGTCGGCAGAAGTTCATGGCTAATGCTATATTCTTTTTTATTTTTTTACGATATTCTATAGAGGCTTTGGCTGCATCGACCGTGAAAATTGCAGGAAGGGACGTTCTGGCCACATGGAAATTGCTTGTGGCGCTGGGTTTGATGCCAGTCCTCTACTTTTCGTACGCCTTTGTCATCTTTTTGATGTGCGGACGATTCGACATTACTCTCAAGACACGCCTCCTGATTGCTTGGGCTGCCTGGGCTTGTATTCCGTTTGTGACCTACGCCAGCATCCGCTTCGGCGAGGTGGGTATTGATATCTTCAAGTCGATCCGTCCTCTGTTCCTGTCGATCATCCCCGGAGAGGAAAACACGATCAATGAGCTCCGCAAGTCGCGTTCAGAGCTTCAAAAGACCATCAACGAGCTCATCAATGAACTGGCACCGGAAATATACCCTGACTTTGATTCCAAGCGAATCCTGGATCCTTCACCCAACGACCGACCCAGTCGCGGAGCGTCTCGTTCAGCCTCAGGTACCAACCTTGCGCAGACCATTTTCAACACCATGAACACGGCCACGCAGCCGCTGAACCAATGGCTTGGTATGGACGGGCGCTTTGAGTGGGAGCGCGTGGACGACTCGGATGCGGATGACGTTTTCTTTTTCCTCAACCCTGCAGGAGCGATCCAAGGGCGATCAAGGACGTCTTCATGGGGAGCTGGAGCATGGACGCCTTCGTCGGCTGGCGACGGTTCTCGGTCTCGGAGTCGCAGTCGCAGTCGAACGAGCTCGTTCGCGTCGGGGCAAATCCAGCTGGGTGAGGGGTTCAAGCTGGAGGCTTTGACGGAGCTTCCAAAGGACAAGCCCTTTGGCGAGGTAACTCGGCGACTCAGCTTGAGTCGCAAGCAAAAGCATGGACTGGTGGGGGACATGACCAAGGATCCTGAGGAGGTGGAAAAGCCAGGCGGATTTATGCATGAGGGACAGTTTGTCAGCACACCGCCCATCACTATTCAGAACATGGATGATCCCATGAATACGGTCAAGTCCAAGGAGGCATAAAGGACCTCTTGCTTTGTTCCTTTTTTTTTCTTCGTTGTTTTGTATGTTACAACTTTGTCTTCTCTTGATCTTTCATTTGTTATGGCTTTCCATGTCCATTGCGCGCAAAGTATAATAGTCCCTTCCCCACTCCTGCCCATTCTCTGTTTTCTTTTCAAGTTTTATATTTACCCGGCCACGATGATACTCTAGCGCGTTTTACGTGTCTTATGCGTCTTATGCGTCTTATGAATACACCTCATGTCACTTTGCCATTTATCCCTTTCATGCCTGTGAAAAGGTACAGCGAAAAAGTGGAATAAAAAGAACACACAAAAATACGATACGACACGATATGATACCAGATAGTTTATGATGATAAGAGGTGAGGAGTTCTTTAGCACGCCCCATCCGCGGACAGGCCGTGGTTCATCATTGTTGACGAGTAACCTCTCGAAGATGTAGATGAGCGCACAGAGGTTGCCGATGTCCTCGTCAATGGTTCTCCTTGCTGCTGCTGCCAATTGATGTTGTCGTGAGTATTACTACACAATTCAGAGGGTATCGTAGACACAACAGATTGAACCTGTTGCTGCTGCTGTTGATGTTGAGGTATAGGATTTTGAGGATGCGAGTCCACCCCTTCGGGCCTTCCTCTGCGCAAGGGTGCAGGGAAGATGGGACGGACTCGACCCCAGCGCGCGAAATACACCTCGCCCACAAAGACACCCGCGAGGATGACAGCCAGATAGGCGGAGTTGTAGGTCATGATGACCAGCATGAGCATGTACCCGACGGCGATAACAAGGGTTGCGAGGAGGGCACGCGAGATCTCGGCTTGCCAGACAAAGGGTTGTGCGGTAGGAAGAGGGAACAGCCAAGATGTTGGGGGTTCAACCGAGAAATCATTATTATCATGGTGGTGGTGGATGGAAGGCTGCTGGTGGCAGGCAGGGGAATCGTCCTGGTGGGGAGGCAGTGGTCGTCGATTGCTCATGACGGCATAGCGCCTCCGCTGTTGTGCCCCTTGCCCTGCAGGAGGGACCTGCAGCAGCGACCCTTGATGATGAGCTGACGAACGAGGAGGTACGGTGTTGTCGGACGGGAGGATATGCTTCTCGTCGATGAATTCAAGGACAGTCGACTCTGGCTCGACGTTGCGGTGTTGCTGGTGGTCAGCGTCCAGCTCGGTGGAGTGGGCAGGGCCGAGTAGTGGTGCTGGTGATGAGGGTTCCGGTTGCTGTTGTTCATTGGTGCGAGAGGGAGGAAAGGAGGTGAATGGCGGCTGTTTTGGATGGGAGCGAGAGGGGGGCCGAGGGTACAAGTGCAGATGCAGGTATGCCTCGAAGTAGCCTTGGGCAGCGACCAGGCCACGGAATGCGACCGAGAGGACAAAGAGGCCCAGGAGGGCACCGATGTATTCGGATTCGGACAACGGGGTCAGGCTGGGGGACCAGACGGGCGTGCCGGGGCCGGGAGCGAATCCCGCGGTCATTGAGTGATCCATGGGGAGAGATGCAAAGAGGATGAGAGGAGTGAATGAAAGGAGCGAAGTCAAGGAAAGGGGAGAGAGAGTGTGACAAAGAAGCAAAGAGGTGTGAAGTGCCGACAGGCCTGTCAGACGGCTGTCAAAACATTGAACAAAACATCTGTCCGAGATGACATTTCAAATAGTGGCTGCTGGGGTACTCCCCTATGATAGCGCTGGGAGCAGAGCGGAATCTTCGCTCCAACGAGCAGCTCGCTCCAAGCGAGCGAAAGGCGAAACTTTTGTGTCGCTCGCTCCGTTCATACTTTAACTTCAAAGTACGCCCCTCTTGCTTGCCTGTCTCTTTCTGTTACTAGCACAGTACACCCTATTCTGATACTCGACGCCTTCCCACGATAAAGTAATAAGCACAATGGCACAGACCGCATCTTCCTTTGAACGTTAAGCCGAAGCATGGTATGAGGAGCAAGGATGGCACTTTGACGAACACGACGACTTTGTCGATAAGAATGGTCAGTCAACACGTCACTGCTGCGACTTTTGGCGCCTGGCCAGCAACCAGTTGTCACCCCTGCCTAACCCTTACGACAAACCCGATCCATATCGAAAGGAATCTCGACAATCGCACTAGTGACAAGAAACATTACGACTTCGTTCAATGTATTATGGAATGAGGTCCTTCTAGATACTGGACCAGAAAATTAACCATTGACCATTTCTTATCTTCAAGGCTGTCTTCTTTTCTCGGCACTTGACTCGAGCCTTACAGGAAGAGGATCAGGATTTAGGGTTTGCGTTCCATCACTCTTCAGGTTCTCTATGAATTCAAAGAGTTTCCTAGCACGAAAGTCATGCTGAAGCTGCTCAAGATGTTCTTCCTCTGTGAAGAGCACGTTGCAAAGACACTGCAAAAGTGCTTTAGCAAAGCAACGGTTGCCGATGTTGTAAAGGCCATGGTTGCCGGACATTGGGTTGACGGACATTGCAGAATAGTTTTAGTTGATATCTGTAATCGTGACAATAGAACACTTGCAAAAGGAAGACGAGGGTGTAAAGTGAAGAGTGTCGGCGTGAAAAACAATCGTTGATTCGACACAGTGCACGCGGCGAGAATAGCACAGACTCCACCGTCCTGCAACAATAGCATTTTAAGATTGCGCACTATAAACGATGGTTGCTGAAACCTCCATCTCTGGTGCATGCGCCCGCCAGACGGACATTGAGGTGATTCGGCTTGATGGTCGTGGTAAACGATATAAGCAATCAGGCTAGCAGCGATGCGCGCGCCCGGACTCTAAATTTGTTCCCATGTAGTCGTCAGAAACGGTCTTTTTACTATCTGGAGCGATCGTTGGAGAAAGCTGAACGTCTCGTCCGGACGCTTGCACTAGTCTTGGAATATACAGTAAATATCGGTCCTTATCAATACCAGCTCCATGAAGTACCATCTCCTTGTCTGCAATGCTCCTGGATCCAGTCTAAAAGTCCAGTAGTGACGAGACACCACAGCGTGGACAATGCATGCTGCATATTCTTTAAGTGATGCCTCTAAGTTGTGGTAAAACCCCGAGCTGCTTTCCTCTTTGTTTGGGCCAAAAGTAATATATCTTATTCTTACGATCCCTTTCATTTTTGCCGTATCTTTTCACCATCATCCCATCCTTTCATAACGCCCGCACTCTGACTCTGCCTTCACCTTCATTCTTCACATAGTTCTCATTTTTGCCGTATCTTTTCACCATCATCCCATCCTTTCATAACGCTCGCACTCTGACCCTGCCTTCACCTTCATTCTTCACATAGTTCTCATTTTTACCGTATAGTTTCACCATCATCCCACCTTTCAAAACGCTCGCACTCCGAGCAAACACTTTCAGCCATGGGTCTACATGGCTTTTTCCAGTTCCTAGAAGAGTTTGACATACAGGGACAGCGCACGTCCCCGGAGGAGACCAAGACCCATGTCGTTCAACTAGACCTGTTTGGCTGCTATTATTTTTTCATAAAGCACTGGCTGGTCGAAGAAGACATGCGTAGACTGAAAAGGACGCGACAGCAACAAAAGCAACAGCAACCAGGTCCCCCCAGGCTCTATATAAACGAGAACGACCCTTCCAGGCTATCCACGACCCCCCCACGAGCGTCAACTCACCAGCCTGTTGTGCATGCATTACACCGCATGCTTACAACACATTTTTCGCCTGAACTCACTCGAATCCACGCCGGTGACAAGTTCTCCACGACCCAAAAGAACGTAGGGCAAGAAGACCGGGCCAAGCAGAAGGAGACCAATCTCCAAAAGCTTGCCTCTGCTGTGGACCAGTTGCCACGTCAAGGGCAGCGAAAGCGGCGCAAGGCTTTCTGCAGCATCCGAAGGCAGCTCACAGCTTGCCGGCCTGTCCGGCATTCGGATATCAACAACATCGTCACCGGGCTACGGGCACTTGGTTGGAACGTTTGTGAATGCCCTGGGGAGAGTGATGTGTGTGTTGCGCGTCACCTCTGTGGGGTCCAGGCGGTTCCAGCGTCTGTGGATTCAGATCTGTTTCTGCATTCAACCGTCGATTGTGTGCTAAGGAAGGTCGGCAAGGGCGGCGGCTTCTTTCAGTACAAAGTGGACGACGTCCGCCGGGGACTCAAGCTGTCGGAGCTTCAATACCTAGTCCTCGGGATGGTGTCCCGAAGTGACTACGCCAAAAACGTCCCCAACATGGGACTGAAGCGAAACTGCAAGGCAATCCAGGCGATCAAGTCACCACCAATTCCAGATGGGTATTTCCGCCTTGTTAGCAACCTGTATCGACTACTTCAAGATCAAGTTATCCAGCTTTGCGGAGACGACGCCGCGGAAACTCCGAGTCCGCTGGGCATCCTTTACGATCTCGTAGAGGATGCCATAAGCTACGTGCATCAAATTCAAGTCAGTCTCCTCGAGTCCGAGGATCCCGAGGAGCCCCCTACCAGCGCGGATGCAGACACTCCAATGGAGGCAGCCGAGGAGGAAGCCGAGGAGGAGGCCGAGGAGGAGGCCGAGGCCGATGAGCAAGAGACGGCCAAGACTGGTCTCGAGTGGGAGGCGCCCGATGAGCGCGTCAATGGTATGCTTTTGAAGCTCACCAGCCTGGCGAACATCATCAAGTGCCGATTCGACGCTGCTAAAGAGCAGGACAGGCTTCCTGGCGAGGCTCCGCACTCTCCAATATCGTTCGAAATCGATGGTGACATGCCCACGACCCTTCTGCAGCTGACGTTTGATGCCAAGACGCTCCTGACGGAGGCGACAACCATCTTGAAGCAGCTTCTTGATGACTACAAGAAAGCTGTTAAAGTCAAGCTGGACACGTCAGCGTCCTGGGACATCTTCGTGTGTCAAAAGGAAGACCACAGGCCGCCGCCTGAGCAAGAGAGTCGACAACAAGAACTTGAGAAGCAATACAAGGCCTACCTCGATCTCCTGGGGTTCGTGGTACCTTTGGGTTTGGACGAGAACCCTGTAGATGATGCAGAAACGACAGAAATTTCGAGGTAAGAGGAACACATGGGCTCTTTTTTTTCGTCAAAGGGCGTTTGCATGTCAAAGGGCGTTTGCAACTGGTTTTTTTTGAGGGTTCAATAGAACGCGCATTGACCTCCCCCTTCCTTTTTTTTTCCTTTGTTTCTCAAGGCCCTTTCCCAAAAAGATCTACGCTGCTCACTTGGTCGATTTGACAAGAACGCAAGGTGGTGCTCCTTCATCAGTGCCCCCGCAGCCGCCTCCTGGTCCAACTTCGTCATCACCCAGCCCTGGGGGGTCCAAGGCAAAGTCGAAGCAGAAGCAGAAGCAGAAGCAAAAGCCCAAGGAGCCGCCCAAGGAGCCGCCCAAGAGGAAGTTGTCCCAGAAACAGCTTGCAGCCCAGAAGGCACGAGAGGAGAAGAAAAAGGAGAAAGAGGCCAAGAAGCTGGCTGCCAAGAAGGAGAAGGAGGCGAAGAAGCTGGAGGCCAAGAAGCTTCGACAGGAGGAGAAGAAGAAAGAGAAGGAAGCGAAGAGGAAAGCTCAGCCTCTGAAACGCCCGTCCAAGAAGATGAAGTACAACAAGAGCAGCAGAGGCGCGCGGAGCCTCAAGCTTGGGATTACACCTGGAGGTAAGACTTTTTTTTTTAATATTATTTCTTTGAACAAAACGGCCGTGTCTGGATGAAAGAAAAAAAACAACTAGATGACTGACAATGAACTCCCTCATAATGTAGAGTCAAAGGTCAAGAGGGTGACAAGTGTTGCCACAAAAACCAAAAAAGCCCTGCAAAAGGCTCACGGCTTGGTGACACTTGAGACCGGCTCCATCCGAGGCCTGTTGGCCGAGAATGTCCGGGTTGGCCACAAGATGTACAGTCAAAAGTACAACTTGGAAGGAGCCTCCGTGACAGATCTCGACAACATTTCTGTCCGAATAAAGCAGACGATGGAGCAGGTGGTGGACTTTATGAATAACAGTCGCCGGTGGATCCATCTGACCATCGACCTGCTGATCTCCAGGGAGGTCGCGATCGCCAGGGACCTTGGCGAAGACCATGAATCCCCGGTCCTCATGGCTCTGCTCCACCAGACGACGTGCCAGAATATTGTTGGAGGGATTGGGAGATATCTCAGAATGTCTTGGGACGAACTCGTTGTCGAGGATGAGAAGATGCTATCTACAGAGGCCGAGGACCAGCCGCAGCAGGAGGACGTCGAGATGGAACCCACTGAGGAAACCGAGGATCGTGAGGAGCCAGAGGATGTCGAGATGAGTGTCGCTGACCCAACAGAGGACGTCGAGATGAGTGTTGCTGATCCAGCAGAGGGCCAAACTCCTGCAGTTTCCGAGGCTGCGAGCCGGCAACAAAATCCAGAGGATGAGAGCCAGCAAGACCCCGATGCTGAAGATCAACCTCAGCAAGACCCCGGTGCCGACGATCAACTTCAACAAGGCCTCGAGGCCGAACCCCCTGAGGGCCAACAGCAAGACATCGAGGCTGCGGTGGTACATCCAGTCATGGCTGTCAACTACAATCGAGTGGCGATTAATGCCGTGATGGATGTCTACCGGTCTATAGGGCACACTGGAACGGCTGCCATTCTCCCGAACCCACCATGCACTGTGAAAACTGTTTTCTATACAATGGTCAGTGAAATAGCTGCACAGCTCGGTCAGTTCTACACTCGGCTAGAGTTTGAGCTGCTCTTGAAGGTAACTAACTCGAACGCCGCTCTGGCCACAAACACACAAATGCACTTGATGCATACATATGTCCAGACAGAGAGACTCACTCACATACTTTACACTTGTTCCTCTTAGGTGAACGACTTTCTCAGGCGCCAGGGCAAGGAGGAGCGAGAGGAGCACAGCGAGCTGAGGGACAAGATAAGCCTTTGGTTCCGCAGAAACCTAATGCTGCCAAAAGGGGAGAGATGGAACTTGTACCCCCAGGCTGGCTTTCAGGAGGGCTACGTGACATTCAGCGAGTTGGGCCTACTCGAGGTGCTCTGGGCTAAAGGCGGTGAGACGACGCCTCTTATGAAGATGTTCTTTGGCAACAGGGACGACATGCATGACTTGACTTTCCACCTGTTTGTGCACCACACAAATCATGCGCGTCGTACAATGCCGCTGCACGAGTACATGCGGTTGAAAGAGATGCCGCCTGAGAACTGTAAGTCTAGCCTTGACATGAAGCACTACAGCTATCTCTTTATGGATATGCGATCAAAGGCTGTTGCTGACATTAATTTTCTGCGCTCTTTTTTGTTGCCTAGTGACCGAAGGACAGAAGCGACTCCTCATCAAAAAGTTCCAAGTGACGACTGGCACCATCAGGACTAATGGTCGAGTCGTGCAGGCGATTGCCAGCAATACCAAACGCAAAGCGAAAAAGGCCGAAAGCCAAGTCGCTGGTTCTGCCCTGCAGCCAGCTACCTCAGGCGAGGCGTCGGCCTCTCAGCAGACTGTTGCTCCGAAGCGCAAGTCGGTCTTGGACGACATTCCATACCTCCACAAGTGGTTGGCCGATCCTGCAAATCGCCAGAAGCACTTTCCTGTGCGTGTTGGTAATCCGACCGGTACTGGCAATGTCGCTGTCATCGGGATCGACTTAGGAGTTGTCGTTCCATGCGCCGCAGCGGCTCTCTACGCCCCCTCACGAGACCGTGAGGTTGTCAACGCCATCGTTACCCAGCGATCGATGTACGAGTCCAGCAATCGGTTTGCTCGCAGCCTTCGACTCTCCAAGTCAAAGCCAGTCAGCTCAGACAACCTGAGTTGTGGTCTATCTGCCTCGATCCGACAGACACATGGAGCGCCAATTGAACTCCCCAGCATCAGCGAATACGAGTCTAGTATTCCTGATCGGCAGTCCCCTGAGCCCAATGATGTGGTGGAGTATGCGCTATGGCTCAAGACGCACCAACTGGCCATGCTCAGCTTTTACCAGTCGGCGGGGTTCAAACGGAAGCAGTGGGCCAACCGCCGTGCCAAGCGAGCAGACTATGAGCAGGTGCTGAACGTTGTCCTCAGAACGATCGGCACCCGGACAGGCGATGTACAGCGGAGTCCTGGGCTGGATGTCGTTGTCGTTCTTGGCGATGGGCAGTTTGAGGGTGTCCGTGGACGAGCCTCCTTCCACGAGAAGGTCGCCGAGTTTTTGTACCAAAAGGTGAGATTTCTTTTTTTTTTTCTATTGGCAGCTCCTCTTTTTTTTCTATTGGCTCGACTTTGACTGATATGAGACTGACACAATTTTCCTATCTTACATCGTACCTGAAAGCTGACGGCTCTTGGCATCCCGGTCACCAAAGTGGATGAGTACAAGACCAGCAGCGTGTGCCCTCGCTGCGACGCTGCCGTCACGAAGGAGATGCGCAGGGTTACCTGCACAGCCTGCAATGTGCCGATGCACAGAGATAGCGCGGGAGCGCACAATATCGCTCGCATCGGCATGGCTCAGCTCCTCCAACAACCAAGGCCGGCGTCCCTCCGACGCCCCACCCAGGTCCAACCCGCAGCCCAGGCTGAAGAGGAAGATGAAGGAGACTTTGCCCAGGCTGAAGAGGAGGATGAAGGAGACTTTGGTCTCGATTAAGCGGCGTGAAGCGTCGCAACAATTTGTAGAATAACGGGCGTCTTCCGGCTTTCGGGCTGGGGATGCCTCTACAGTAAGTGTACATCTTTTCACCTGCGAGAGCGACGAGCGAGCGTTGAGCGACCAGCGAGCGAGCGACCTTTGCTAACATTTATTCGCTCCCATCCCTAACCTATGAGCAGTGACATACACGTATAGCGGGCTGGAAGAGCCCGCGCGCTTTATGTGAGGCACAAATAGCGGATTCGGTTTCGTCAAGCAAGCCTACGTGGAAACGAGTGTAATCAGTCCTTCCGACCATTCTTTGGGCGGGTCGAAGTTTTAGACTAGCAATGGCGAGCTCCATGAGGGTTTCAGCGCAATGTCCATTATGAAAAACAATACTGTGTCTGACAAAGGAAGCAAGAAGGAGAGCTACTGGAATGCCGTTGTTTTGTTGGAGAGACTTTCTAGCAGTCTAATATTCATCGCATTGACTGTAACGCTGTTGCGGTCTTCAGCTCCAGATACAACACACAGTGGACAAGTTACTGTGTGCGAATACAACTGTTCATTTTCTATTCGATCCAGCAGGGCACACGCTGTGCGAGAGACTTAATGGAGCAACTACGGGTCAGAGACTTAACGGTGCTTGTTGAAGCGGTCAGCAACAGTCTTCCAGTTGACGACTTCCCAGACGGCCTTGAGGTAATCAGGGCGCACGTTCTTGTACTGGAGGTAGTAAGCGTGCTCCCAGACATCAATTCCCAGAAGTGGGATCAAGCCAGTGGTAGGCTTGAGAGGATCCTGGTTGGGGGTCGTGGCAATCTCGAGACGCTTGAACTCCTTGTTGTAGCCCTAAGTTGAGACAAAGTCATTGAGTTAACGACAAGTTCCTGTGGTTTTCGATTGTATAGTCTTGGTTATGAGCACAACTTACCAACCAACCCCAGCCAGATCCCTGGACAGCGGCAGTCTGGGCGTTGAACTTCTCGATGAACTTGTCAAGAGAGCCCCAGGTCTTCTCAATCTCCTTGAGGAGATCACCAGAAGGCTTCTCGCCTCCTCCACTAGACTTGGGAGCCAAGTTCTCCCAGAAAAGGGTGTGGTTGATGTGGCCTAATTGGACCGAAAGTTTCGTGAGCAACACCAAAGTGTTAGTCAACTAGAAGAGATCGTGGTGATCCATCAAAGTCGCAGGACTGAGGAGGAACGTCAAGGATCAAGGCCGACTTACCTCCTCCGTTAAACTTGATAGCAGACTGCAGAGCGATCTCCTCGCTCACATCATTGCCCTGGAACGCAGATCCCAGCTTCTCTTCGGCGGCGTTGAGGTTGTTGACATAGGCTGTAAGAAATTCAGCGGGAGAGATTGAGAAAGTCAAAAAAACGCTCCGGATGCCCGTTAATTGACATATGTATGGCGTCAAATTTTTTCTTTGCATCACTAGTGCAACTAAGAGGGTCATTGGCGTGAATTCAAGTATGACGTACTTTGGTGATGCTTGGAGTGGTGGACGTCCATGATCTCTTTGCTGATGTAGGGCTCCAAAGCCTATGGAAGGGATCAAGGAGTGAGACTTTGGTGGTTAGATTATTCGGAACGCGACATTGCCAAGCACGTCCGGTACGCGAACAAGACGCGGGCTGCGCAGTGTATCGGGCCCATACATTATAGGCATATGGAAGAGCTATTTCCAAATACCGAAACCAAGAAGACAGAGATAGATGAACGAAAAGAGGACGTGAGTAGACTGAGACTTGACTTTGGGGGGAAAAAAGCTTCGCTGCGCAAAGCAGGCTCGCCGCGGGTCTTCTGGATCCCATTCGGACAAGACGCAGAGTTGCGTCCATGACGCCAGGGACTTACCGGGGAGAGTGTGCTTGAAGCGGAGACCGGCAAAGGCCGAAGGCTTGTTGGCGGCAAAGGCAAAAGTGCGGGGAATGGAGCGCAGCATGGTGGTAGTTGAAATGAGGTTGAGGAGTGGAGTGAGTGCGTGAGAGTGCGGAGACCTGGTCGCGTTTTATATTATTTTCCCGCAAAAAAAACGAAGGTGACGTCGTTTTGATCCATCTTCTGAAGTTGGCCTCTGCGCTGCTGGACGCCACCGCTGCGCTGCATGGCTGGCGGTGCTGGTGCCCGTGGTGCCGCGTGAAAGCCAGGAGCATGTGTGGACCAGCGCACCACGATCCAGACACATGCACACATACATACGATGGTGTGGTCTGCTATTCGTCTGCGAATTCATTCGCTGCTGTGATCAGGCCTCTCACCACGTCCTGCGTGCAAGGGTACTGTGCAGTCCAACCACAATATGCGAGTACTGGCTGCACCCCAGTACAGTGTCGTGCTGTGCGCTTGACGTTTTGCGCAAGGCCACAGGAGCGACGCATGAGCAGAGACATCGAGTGAAACGGCCCTATTTCTACCCCGACCCACAAGCATGCCATGAAAAACTCCTTGCAAAAAGCCATTCTTGCAAAAGCCATCCTTGCAGAAGCCATCCTTGCGAATGCATCGATAATGAGTTGGACTCGGATCGTATCGAACTGAACAGCGCGCTCAGCTCTAGTGCTTGGGACAGCATCCTCGGGTGCACACACACAAAAAAAAACTGAGCAAGAGGTAAGGGTCTGTGCCCGATCGTTCTCCTGAGGATAAAAAGCTCTTCGCCTTCTTCGCCTTGGCTACACTCACTTGACCTTTTCGTTTTAGTTTCCGCTCTTCCATCCTTCATATACAGTCTGTATACAAGCGTCGAAAGACCATCCTGATGGCCAACGAGCTGCGTGCACTCTGTTTGTTGGATCACGCGATCGCTACAGTCCACTCGAGCTGCAGCGTGTGCGGAGGATGTCAGCTCAGCCTCTGCTGTCGCCAGGAATACGCGTCCCGCCCGAGGGATCGGAGCGAGGGTGACACCACGGGCCAAGGACGGAGGGCTTGGGGACGGAGGGGAAGCGATGAGCGATGCGACCCCAGCGACGTGGCTTAGCTAGCATCTAGGGCTGCAAAATAGTTTCTTGAAAGAAGCGTCGTGTTTTCCTTTACCTCCAAACGCACTCTCTGTTTTTTGTTTTTTGTCCACTCTGTTTGCGTCCCTTCGCTCACCTGCCGTGTCGTTACCACTGTTGTTGTCGTCAAAGGCCCCCTTGTCCGCCTTGGCCTGTGCAAGAACACGAACCAGCATCAGCGCACCTTGCAGCAGCATCCCATCCACTCCCTCCACGCTCTCTTCACTTTCATTCGTTTGCCCTTTGCCTTATTCACATAGGCTCTGCTCTCTAGCAGCACCAACGAGCCGTTGCCCTAGACGTCGGTGAGTGTCCTTCCGCAACAGCGCCATAAACAGCGCCCTAAACAGCCCTGCCCCCGCTGCAAGCCCTGCTCAGACTCATCGCGTCCCTGTGCATCGCACGATCCTTGTCTGCACTGCGGCTGCACACTGTACACCACCCCAGCTCTGCTCATTGTCCATAGCAACCCTCGACTCGCTCACGCCTCGTGTCCAAAGTAGTTTGATCCATACCATGGCCCACCCACATGCAACTGACAACGTGTGCCATTCTCCGCTTTGATCCCGCCTCATCCCTCTAGCTGCCCCATCCTTCCGTCCTCTGCACCCAGCTCGACACGGCCTCGAGGCTAATTTAGCTCGCTTTTTTTTGTTTGCGACCCTGAGCCGAACATCCTCATCCCGGCAACCTGTTTTCGTAACTGGCTCCACCCTCCAACAGCAATGGACTGTAAGTGGACTTCAGCATAGTCTCACCCCTACTCATCTGAATGGCCAACACTCTTTTTGCGCCCAAAAAAAACACGATCGTGTTTAATCATGAAGCATCACACGCTCTTTTTCCAAGCCTCGGCACTCCTCCTTCGCCTCCCACCCCTTCCGTGTCTCTATCCTTTGGTCCCTCTACACAGTTGCAATGCAGTCCTTGTGGACACTGAATCTGGTGGGCACTGGGCTTTGTTGTCAAGTTCAATGGGCCTTGCTACGCTGCTCATCATGATCAGTAGAGCCAAGAAGAAAGAAGTGAGGGTGATGAAACTTTTCCCCACCATGCTCTCTGGGGCAATGGTCTCTCAACCTGCACTGGAAGACCCTTTCTTTTTCATTTTTTTTGTATGAGCAAACTTGACCTTCCGAGGATGGTGCCCATAGGTCACCCCATTTTTCAGTCTAGCTGTCGAGGGATTATTCCAAAGAGTGCTGTGCCTTGTTGGTTGGTACAGCTGGTCGGCCAAAAAAGCGCACTTCCGTCCTTTTGTGCACTCTACTCTGGCGAAACAAAGATATACATCCTCTATGTGCCTTGGACTCAACTCGGAATCCTCTTGAGTGATCGGGAGATAACCTAAAATGGTACACCAGGTGCTTATCGCCGCACTGACTTGAACGATATCTGACTCTATAATACTTTTGGCAGCTCAAGACTCATCAGCAAACGAAGACGACCGGACACCATTTCCCGCACCACAGAGACAGCGCTCCGAGAGCCGATCTGACAATGAGGAGCTCAGCGGTCGCGCCGCTGTGAAAAACAACAAATCGGGATCAGAATCGTCGTCTTTTGACTCCTCCAGCAGCGATCAGGGCGACGATGACGATGATGAGCCTGACTATCGACCTGACACAGGCAGCTCCAGACGCCAAGTGGAGAGTCCGTACGATAGCTTTGAGGAGGTCAACGGATCGGATTCAAGCCAGAAAAACGCCAACAAAGTACCGAGGACGAGCAGGATCGAGTTCCGGAACGTTGATGCAGAACTTTATGATCTCCGTCGATCTGGCAGGAGTCGTAGGGCGCCAAAAATCATCGACGACGACGACGAGGATGAGGAAGAGGAGGTAATGAGCTTTTTCTCTCAGTGGCTGCATTTGAAAGTCGTATGGATTGTTCTGCTACTAACTGACAACCTTATTTCTGAATGCTGCAGAGTGACTTTGCCAACGATGACGATGATGATGGCTCAGATTCTGGCACCCCTGATGAGTCTGACGACAGCGGGAGCGACTATGGATACAATGGCAAGAAGAAGTCTTCTAGAGGATCCAAATCATCCCCCAGGTCATCGGGAAGGAAAGGTATAGTTGCGACTACAACCAAGATTGGCCATCAAAGCAGTTGCTATGCTATATGAATGAATCTGACTCCTCTCTGTCTTTTATTTAGCCCCACGATCAAATGACAGCGCCATCGAAAGGATAACGCCTCAGGATACGCCCTCATCTGCAAGCGATTCAGATGGAGACTGGGGCCGTAGCTCCAAGAAGAAGTCCAACGGCAGGCGTAAGAAACGCAGTTCTCTGGGTAAGTCTTCAGTGGCACCTTCATACGATGAACCGTCTTGCTCGGTAGTAACGTCAATTGACCGATTTGAACTACATCCGTCTCACAGCAAACAAGGAAGCCGATCAAGGAGTGCGGTACTCCTCTCGAGGAGGTCAAGTCAATTACAACGAGGACGACAACGACTGGGGACTCAGCTCTGAGGATGACAAACTACCTGCCACTCATAAGCCCGTCGCCCCTGAGGAGGAGGGCGATGTTATTGAAAGCGTCCATGATTTCCGACGGTGCGAAAATGCAGGTATGTTGCTCTGTATAAGTACTAAACAGAATTCTTGTCTGTTCATGGCGCAGGTACTGAATAACTATGATATCTCTGTTAACCGCTTCTTATTTCTTCAATGTTTTTCCTGCCAGATGAGGATGACGTGGATGAGCCGCACCATAACATGGAATATATGATCAAGTGGAAGCAACACAGCCATATGCACAACACTTGGGAACAGTACCAGGACCTGCGACAATTTAAAGGCTTCAAAAAGGTCGACAGCTACATCCAACGTTTCGTCTATCCTGAAATTGCACTCAAGTCTGACCCGAACACGATGCGAGAGGAAATTGAGCAGTCCGATGTCAATCGAGAGATGCTGAGAGACGAGTTGAAAGACTACACTACGGTCGAGCGCATCATTGCAACCAGGACTTCCAAGACTGGTGACACTGAGTACTTTTGCAAATGGCATCGCTTGCCCTACAGTGCTGCCACATGGGAGGTGGAGGATCGGATCTCGGAAAACCATCAAGCAGAGATTGACGCTTTCTTGGATCGTGAATCGAGTCAAAAGGTGCCCTACAAGACTACCATTTACCCAAAGGGACAGAGACCGCCTTTCAAGAGACTGTTAACGCAGCCAGAGTATCTCGTGGGTGGAGAACTTCGCGATTACCAGCTGACTGGACTGAATTGGATGTCCCGCCTGTGGTCAAGGAACGAGAATGGCATTCTTGCAGACGAGATGGGTTTGGGAAAGACTGTCCAGTCGATTTCGATCATCTCATTCCTGTTCCATCAGCATAACCTTTATGGTCCGTATTTGGTGGTCGTGCCTCTTTCGACGATCGGTGCTTGGCAGCGCGAGTTTGAACGCTGGGCCCCAGACATGAACCTGATTGTCTATATCGGAGACGGAGCCAGTCGTCAGACGATCCGTGACTATGAGTTCTACCAAAAGGGCTCGACAACCAAAATCCGCTTCAATGTTTTGTTGACGACGTTTGAGTTGGTTCGCATGGATCGCGCTGAGCTGGACAAGATCAAGTGGACGTACCTGGCCATTGATGAAGCCCATCGCCTAAAGAACAAGCAGTCCCAGCTCCACGAAACCCTCAAGGACTTTCACACCGCCAACCGACTGTTGATTACGGGCACACCTCTGCAGAATAGCGTCAAGGAGCTGATAGCATTGTGCAACTTTTTGATGCCGGACAAGTTTGTCGACGACGATATTGAGATTGACATGGCGGATGCCGAGCAAGAGTCCAAGATTCGAGACCTCCACGACAGCTTAAAGCCCTACATGTTGCGTCGATTGAAGAAGGACGTGGAAAAGTCGCTGCCCAAGAAGACGGAACGAATCCTGCGCGTGGAACTGTCACAGCTTCAGACCCACTATTACAAGAACATTCTTACCAAGAACTTTGCGGTTCTGAATAAGGGCGTCTCAGGACATGGTCAACTCAGCTTGCTCAACGTTGCCATGGAGCTAAAGAAGGCCAGTAACCACCCATATCTCTTTCCGAATGCAGAGATCGTCTCGGATCGGCGCGAGGAGCAGCTCAAAGGCATCATAATGAGCAGTGGCAAAATGCTCTTGCTTGATAAGCTGTTGACGAGACTGAAGAAGGATGGCCATCGCGTGTTGATCTTTTCACAGATGGTGAGGATGCTGGACATCATGACGGACTACCTGGCTCTGCGTGGGTTTGCCTTCCAACGCCTGGACGGCAGTGTCGGTTCTGAGGCTCGAAAGCGGTCAATTGAGCACTTTAACGCACCCAACTCGATCGACTTTGTGTTTTTGCTGTCAACAAGAGCTGGAGGACTCGGTATCAACCTGGAGACGGCCGACACCGTTATCATTTTCGACTCGGATTGGAATCCTCAAAACGACTTGCAGGCCATGGCGCGTGCCCATCGTATCGGCCAAAAGAACGTTGTTAACGTGTATCGATTCGTTTCCAAGGACACCATTGAGGAGGACATTATTGAGCGTGCAAAGCGCAAGATGGTGCTCGAGTATTGCATCATCAAGCAGATGGATACGTCTGGACTGGAAATCCTGCAGCAGAAGAAGAAGGCCGCCGAAACGTCTACAGGATTTACGAAGGACGAACTTTCGGCGATCCTCAAGTTTGGTGCTCAGAGCATGTTTCAACAAAACGAGGGTGCTGCCAACAAGAAGCTGGACGAGCTGGATTTGGACGAGATTCTAGCGCGCGCTGAGAGTCACGATACTACGGACGCCGTCAATTTGGCAGGAGGCGAGGAATTCCTGAGTCAGTTCCAGTATGCTGATTTCGGAGCTGGCGACATGTCTTGGGATGAAATTATACCTGCGGAAGAGCGCGAGCAATTCGAGGCAGAGGAGCGGGCCAAGATGGAGGAGCAGCTGTATACACCCCGCAACCGTGGCCGGGTGTCCTATGCGGAAGGAAAAGCTGGCTCTCCTTCGCCGGAATCAGAGGGCCGCCGTAGGAAACGTAAAGCTGCTGGTCCCCAGGTGTCGTCTCCAGCAGGACCCAAGAAGAAACGTGGAGCAGGACTCGATCCTTCTGAATTGAACATCAAGGACCTTCGCGCCCTCGCCCGCGGTATGCTCAAGTTTGGAATCGTTACCGATCGCTACCAGGACGTTGTCGGCGAGGCAGAGTTGGAAGACAAGGAGGAGGAGATCGTCAAACAGGAGGCAGAAGAGTTGGTTCATGCCTGCGAGGATGCCTTGGGAGTTGCGCACGATTCGATCGACAACCAGGATGATGATGAGGATTTGCCTTATGCAAAGAAGAATGCCAAGGCGGTTCTCTTCACGTACAAGGACATGGAGAAGGTGAATGCAGGCCAGATGGTCCTGCGCCTCAAGGACTTGCGTGCCATGAACAAGCGACTGGAGGGAACGGATCCTGCCAAGTTCAGAATGAATGTTCCCCTGAAACCCGTCCTGAACTGGTCATGTGCATGGGGCCAGAAGGAGGATGCGATGCTGGTAGTTGGTATTTACAAGCATGGCTTTGGAGCATGGGACAAGATCCAGGACGACAGCAGTCTCGGATTCGCAAAGAAGTTCTTCTTGTCTTCCCAGGACGCCAAGGATTTGAAAAAGATTCCAAAAGCCCTGCACTTGGTCCGTAGAGGCGAATACCTGTTAAAGACGCTGCGAGAATCGGAACGAGACAGGAAGACGCGCCAGTCTGCAGCGACTGCATCGAGAAGGGAACCCGGAAAATCATCTCGAAGTTCAGGCAGCAAGTCAGCTAGCAGCAGTATCAAGGACAACAGCAAGTCCAGTGGCAGTGGCAGGTCGGCTGCGAAAGCGAGCGCCAGCAGTAGCAAGTCGCGCTCGTCTAAATCACGACCAACAAGACCACCTCGGAATGGTGCAGGATCTGATTCAGAGCGCGATGGGGACTCTTCTGGTGGACAGGATGACTCTAGTAAGGACTTGCTCCGTGCAGTTGGTCGTGATCTCAGGACGATCAGAGATTCGGATAAGAAGGCGGTCGAGCCACAAGTCATAGCAGAGTGCCTTGCGCGTATTGGACGTGAGATTGAGGCTCTGGTAGACGGCACATCGACATCATCATCGTCCTCGTCCAGATCGCGGTCAGAGCGGGAAAGACTTTCTCGGCAGTTGTGGACATATGCAGGAAAGGCATTCCCAACAGGCGCCATTCACTATGCTCAGCTGCGGAAGGGTTACTTGGATATCAGAGACGCGGAGAAGCAAACTTCCACCTCTTCCCGTCAGCGGCAGCACTCGGACGATGGGCGCAAATCGAGCCACAGGCGGTCTAGTCCCTCGTTAAGAAGGGATCGCAGCCGGGAACGCAATGACTCCAATGGTGGTCATCGTCGATCGCGATCGGGCAGGGACGGCAGCGCTAGTCCTCAACGGTCGTCAAGTTCCAGGAGGCGATCCAAGGACAGGACGCATTCGCGGCCCCGCCGAAGCGACTCGCTGGAGGATGAGCGCTCCCGGTACAAGGATCACCGGTCAGGGTCATCGCGCGACCGTGGATCATCGTCCAAGCATCGATATCGTTCGGACGACGAGGATGATGGTCGAGCAGCTAAGCGTCGAAGCACAGGCGATGGCATCCGCGAAGGCAACCATGTGAGCAACAGCAGCAACGGCAGCCTCGTAAACGGCACCAGTAGCAGTTACCACGATGAGCGATCCAAGGACAGCAGTCGGAAGCGCGACCGTTCGTACGAGCGCAGTGATCGTCACAAGGACTCGAGAGACCGCAGCCGCGAGAGGTCGGGACGGGGACGCGACCGCGACCACCATGACCGATCGCGCGATCGCAGCCAGAGCAGAGAGCACGACAGCCGGCGCTACAGGTAGCCGGGGAGGAGCCAGGGATAAAGCAGTATCCGGCAGAAGCATCTGCAGCCAACGACGGATGGAGCGCGCGCTCTCAAGTAGAAGGACTCGACCCAACATAACCCCCCCCCCTCACAATCCCCACCAAAGAGTAAAAGTAATATGCAAAGGAAGCCCAGACCAGACGCGATCCTGTGTGTGCCAGCAAGAGGCGCGTGGCCACATGTCCACAGACAGCCCCTTTTCTCTCCCTGCTGTTCCTCTGCTGCTCGTTGCTTCTCTCTTCCACCCATCTCTCTAAACAGCCACGCCAGCCTTCCTCATTGCGCTTGCCTTCACATTTACAGTCTCATTGCCATTCAGCTCGACTCATACTCATCACTCAAGGCACTTGACGGACAAGGAACACCATGCTCAATGCTTTTGGACAGATGTTGAGTGGGCGGACACAGCAGGAAGAGAGCTCAGACAGACCTGGCGCCACTAACGAAGTGTCTGAGGTAAACCATGCCTTTCCCCCTACTCCTCCTCCTTCCACTAAGACCACCTTTGTACAGCAACTGCCGTTACGTCGAGGGAAGTACCTCCAACTCTGCACGCTTTACTCACCAGTGCAACGTTGCATCTGGCGACTCACCACTGAAAGTAGAAGCTCGTTCATGAGTTCTTCAGCGCGATCCAAAACCAGGACACAGACAAGGTCCGCCAGCTGTTGGTGGATCACAAGACGGATTTGACGCGAGCGAGGTTCAAGCCCGACGCTCAGAGCGTGCGGTTTCCGGCCGAGGTCGAGCGCGATGCATATACGTTGCTGGGTGCCTACTTGGGGCCACTGACGGGATTACAGTTCTCGATATTGACAGGCTGCGATGGCGCTGCAAAGGATATTCTGGACTCTACCTTTGAACAAGGTGAGGAAACGCGGAGAGGAGTTTTTTCTTCGAATGGTGCCCCAAGAAGAATATCGTTCAACTGACGGAGTCTTTTCTACCTCTTCTTCTTCTTCTTCGGGGGTTTGCGCCTTCTTAGATGTGGACGCAAAGTTTGGGGTATTGATCTGGCGAAACTCTGTGGCCCTCAGACATGCTTTAGCCGCAACCGGTTGTCATTGTTCTCGTCTCTCAACTCTGCGTGCTTTTTTTTTTTTTTTCTTCATCAACAAATTGTGTTGAATAGAATGGAAACACGGCATTACATCTGGCAGTGTTGCTGGGTGCATCCTTCATGGTGTCTGCATTGATTGAACGTGGTGCAGATATCAATCTCAAGAACAAGAGAGGGTACTCGGTCGTGGTAAGATACAAATCTGTCAGCAAAACGCTTCACAGAAGCTGCAAGTTTTTCTATTTCTCATTATCTTTTTCTTTCCGTTCAAAGGACATGTCGGACAACCCAGACATCCTTCGCCTGCTCCAGTCCCGAGCTGATCAGGAAGATGAGTAACCCGACACCAAAGAAAAAAATATGCTGTGCGCAGGAATGAGCAGGAGCAACCTTGGAGCTGTACTATTGGCGACAAAACATCGATTCAGAAGAATCAACACGTCAAAGGGCACAGGCATTGTGATACGATTTGGGACCCTCTGAGAACTTGTGTATCGTTCGAAAATATATTAAAAACACTACCCATACTCCGGGACAGCGGCTTCTTCAATGGCGACTTTTGAGCAATTTTTTTTTTGCAACCTGCGAGGAGCGCGCCTGCGCTGCGCTCTCTAAGTGCAAGCCCATTCGAGGACCCAACCCTTCTTAATTGACCGACACGTGACTAATCCTCTCTTATTGACCGAAATTTGTCCACGGAATCCTGGTGTGCAGAGAATTCCAACTTCCGTCCAATCAGATTGTTCGAATATCTGCCCGGCTAGCTCAATCGGTAGAGCGTCAGACTCTTAATCTGAAGGCTGTGGGTTCGACCCCCACGTTGGGCGCTTACTCTTTTTTGCCTTTTCATCAATGATCTTGCAGTTATGGAGAGGTGCAGAAACACCCAACACGCTTATAACATTGATCCACTGGTTAACAAAGCACTTCCTTCATCATAACATCGGCCTCATTCGACGGTACGGTTGTCGAATGGGGCCGGCGTGTATCGGACCGCTCGCCCCATCAATGTCAACCTTGCTGGATCAGCAGCTCAGTAACAGGAAACGCTCGAGTGCTATATCACAAATCACCGACCCCATGACAGACGCGATTAAGACACAATGGGCGAAAGAATGGCAAGGATCTTGCTGATACTCCAACCACAGTGCCATCCTCTGCAACAACCCACGACTACGACTCCAAAACACTACGACTACGACTTCAAAACATTAACGACAACCTGGACGGGAGAGTCTTGTCAGCAGAAGTCATTTGTGATGGAAACGTGGACAATACACTCACCATCATTAATGCCAACTATACGCTCCTGCCAACAGGAATGTCATGAAGCCCAGGGAATTTATAGACAACTTCCCCAGTTTCTGATCGATGACAAAATATTGCTGGGCGACCTCAACACGATCAGAGACAGGCGCCAGGACAGAGCCCCATACCCACGCGAGAGCGGAATGGAAATGGCTACTGTATAGCCCGCTGTTAACCCGACTCAACGTGCAAGACATAACCCCTCCGCCACCTCTGGACGCTCTGGGTCAAATCATGGACACCCACTTCACGCACCTGAATATGAGAAGCGGGAACACCATCATGACAAGGATCGACTACATCATGACATTTCCTGGACTCAGAGCGAGCAAATACGACATATCCTCGGCCCCCTTTGTAAGCTCCGACCACGGATCAGAAACTGGATCCACTGCTGCTACTCCAACCTGTCAGCCAAGCTCGCCATCAACGGTACGACGTTGTAACAGTAGTACCAGTAGTCACAACCAGTATATAGTCTAGGTTAGATCATTAGTGCAATTACAGTACAACTCTTTTCCACCTCGAATGTCAGAACAACTATTCTCTGGCCGAGCAGGCCACCGAGCTGATATGGAAGCCCCGATGTAAAGCCACCATTGCATGGGAACGAGAGCAAGGCATCAAACCAGCCCAGAAGCGGGCTGTCTATCACGGACCCAGAGGCGACTGGAGCGCAGGGTACGGGTTCAAGTTCAGTATGGATCACTGCCCGTGCAGCCATTTGCTCGTCGACCACCATAACGGCCAATGCCCAGGCCCAGTCCATGACCCACTCGCAGCGGACCACACACTTTTGGAGTGCTGGCTGGGAAAGCAGCACAGGACCACCATGGAGGGAGTAGGGAAGATACCCTTTTTATAACAGCAACCTTCGTCCGTTAGACACGCTGATGAGGCGTGGCAATAGTCGCGCGGGCCTGAGGGGTTGGAACCCAGGGAACGTGAGTTGTCTTATGATGACTAGGACTCGATCCAAGGAGGATGGGATGGATGGTAGATCTTTGCCAGGTAGTTCTTAAGATTCGTAGCGTCATTCGACTTGAGAGGCATATTGTTATTAAAAAAAAAAAAAAAAGTCAATATCTCAAAAGTTCGGAAAAAACAACTTGAAATGACATTGCCAAAAGATAGAGTGACATGCCGAGATGTCATTTTATCTTTTGGGCCGCAGGATAATATGACAATTGAATGTCAATCTGGCATCCAGAAAAAAAGGTAAAGAACAATTACCACTCTTGCTGCCATGTCATATTATCCTTTAAGAACCAGGCTATTATGACATTGAATATCAGGAATTCCACTCTGGAGAACTGGTCTGGCGGATTGGTTGGTAAATCTGAGCACAGCCACGATGGGAGCCTTTGGGGACCGAGGACCATCACGCTGGTCAAGTTTACGCAGGCAAGACCTGGGGGCCATCTCTGAGTTCTTGAGAGCAGGGATATTCTTTCCAGCTCGTGTATTCAATTTTCAGTATAGTGCTACTTTCGCCGAGATACTGCATCTCTGGGAACGTCCTACTCCAAGAAGATCGCCTTTGGTGTTAGTAAAAACTGGCAATTAACGTGGGGCTCTGCAGATCTACGGCTATAGTGCAAAGCCCAAGCCCTCTTCAGCATCACTCTTTTCGTATTTCCAGCGTGCGTGTAGGCTGAGCAATGGTTCAGGGAAATCATGGCAGCAAGGCTGTACCAAAATATCGTACCTGTTCAAGAATGAACGGCGATAGTACGGTTCCTCATTCAGGCACAAGCACGGTTTGATTTCCCGCAGAAATTGGCAAGATTCGCGTTAAACAATTTGCCATCGCAAAGGGCCTTACTCTGGTGAACAGGTCGATTCCGCAACTCAGATGGTGAAAATGAGTAAACCAAGAAAACAGTGCCGGGCGTGATGTGGCACGCTCCCAGGGCTTTGGAAAAGTGGCTGGAATGAGCAGGCGACAAAAACACCTTTCTAAGGTCACATAATTCACGACTAGAACCCTAGGTACCGCAATGGCACCCGATGGCTACTTGGTCGTCCGGATAGTGGTGCCAGGCACCCAAAGTGATCCGGTAGGACTCCGTGGCGCGCTGCATGGTGATATACAGCATTATATGCCAGTTAGCACAGCGCAGAAACCTAAAAAACGCACTGGCCGCTGTGCCTGAGATCCCCAGGCACTTGCATATGAGCCTTAGCAACCATATGGCGCCTCTCATTGGCTGATCAGGGTATGTTGGTATGTTCTTGCAGATGCCCATCGACTAGTGCCGACATGCTTATAATGCGATACTACCGGCATGGTGAGCTTGTCCAGAGCGAGCTCGATCGTCCGAGCTGCTTGAATTGCATTTATAAACAGATTCAAGAATCTGCAAGATTAGCCATCGCAGAAGTCTGAGGTTGGCTTTTGTGAATACGTCGATTCCGCAACTCAGATGGTGAAAATGAGTAAACCAAGAAAACAGTGCCGGGCGTGATGTGGCACGTTCTCAGGGCTTTGGAAGAGTGGCTAGAATGAGAAGGCGACAAAAACACTATTAGCAAACTAAGGTCACATAATTCACGACTCTGCTATGATAGAGAACCCTAGGTACCGCAATGGCACCCGATGGCTACCTGACGGTCCGGAGAGCAGCACCCAGGCACTGAACGCGATCCGCAAGGACTCTGTGGCGCGTTGCATGGTGTTTTACAGCATTATATGTGATTTAGCGCAGCGCAGAAACCTAAAAAACGCACTGGCCGCTGTGCCTGAGATCCCCTGGCACCTGCATATGAGCCTTAGCAATCATATGCCGCCTCTCATTGGCTGATCAGGGTATGTTGGTATGTTCTTGCAGATGCCCATCGACTAGTGCCGACATGCTTATAATGCGATACTACCGGCATGGTGGGCTTGTCCAGAGCGAGCTCGATCGTCCGAGCTGCTTGAATTGCATTTATAAACAGATCCGAGAATTTGCAAGAATGGCAATTGCAAAAGTCCCAGGTTGGTTTTTGTGAATGAGTCGACTCCGCAACGCAGATTGCGAAGATGAGTAAACCAAGAAAACAGTGCCGGGCGTGATGTAGCACGCTCCCAGGGCTTTGGAAAAGTGGCTGGAATGAGCAGGCGACAAAAACACCTTTCTAAGGTCACATAATTCACGACTAGAACCCTAGGTACCGCAATGGCACCCGATGGCTACTTGGTCGTCCGGATAGTGGTGCCAGGCACCCAAAGTGATCCGGTAGGACTCCGTGGCGCGCTGCATGGTGATATACAGCATTATATGCCAGTTAGCACAGCGCAGAAACCTAAAAAACGCACTGGCCGCTGTGCCTGAGATCCCCAGGCACTTGCATATGAGCCTTAGCAACCATATGGCGCCTCTCATTGGCTGATCAGGGTATGTTGGTATGTTCTTGCAGATGCCCATCGACTAGTGCCGACATGCTTATAATGCGATACTACCGGCATGGTGAGCTTGTCCAGAGCGAGCTCGATCGTCCGAGCTGCTTGAATTGCATTTATAAACAGATTCAAGAATCTGCAAGATTAGCCATCGCAGAAGTCCGAGGTTGGCTTTTGTGAATGCGTCGATTCCGCAACTCAGATGGTGAAAATGAGTAAACCAAGAAAACAGTGCCGGGCGTGATGTAGCACGCTCCCAGGGCTTTGGAAAAGTGGCTGGAATGAGCAGGCGACAAAAACACCATTAGCAAACTAAGGTCACATAATTCACGACTCTATGATAGAGAACCCTAGGTACCGCAATGGCACCCGATGGTTACTTGGTCGTCCGGATAGTGGTGCCAGGCACCCAAAGTGATCCGGTAGGACTCCGTGGCGCGCTGCATGGTGATATACAGCATTATATGCCAGTTAGCACAGCGCAGAAACCTAAAAAACGCACTGGCCGCTGTGCCTGAGATCCCCAGGCACCTGCATAGGAGCCTTAGCAACCATATGGCGCCTCTCATTGGCTGATCAGGGTATGTTGGTATGTTCTTGCAGATGCCCATCGACTAGTGCCGACATGCTTATAATGCGATACTACCGGCATGGTGAGCTTGTCCAGAGCGAGCTCGATCGTCCGAGCTGCTTGAATTGCATTTATAAACAGATTCAAGAATCTGCAAGATTGGCCATTGCAAAAGTCCCAGGTTGGTTTTTGTGAATGAGTCGACTCCGCAACGCAGATTGCGAAGATGACTAAACCAAGAAAAGAGTGCCGGGCGTGATGCAGCACACTCCCAGGGCTCAAGAAATAGGGATGGATCGATTAGGCGCCAAAAACTGTGCTAGCAAGGTCGCCTTCCACAGCTGAGGTCAGATGCTATCAGAGAGCCTTTGGAGCCGCAATGGCTTTAGAAGGCCACTTGGTCGTCCGGATAGTGGTGCCAGGCACTCGGTGCGATCCGGTAGGACTCCGTGGCGCGCTGCATGGTGATTATACAGCATTATATGCCAGTTTGCACAAAGCGCAGAAACCTTAAAAGGCACTGGTCGCTCTGCCTGAGATCCCCAGGCACCCGCATATGAGCCATGGCATCCATATGGCGCCTCTTATTGGCCGATCAGACCCGGATCTTGCAGATGCGGTCGAATAGTGCCGAAATACTTATAATACGAAACTGCCGGTACGGTGGGCTTGTCCAGAGCGAGCTCGATCGTCCGAGCCGCTTGAATCGCAATTATAACCAAATTCTGGAATCGGCAACATTCGCCGTCGCAAAAGGTCCCACTCTTGGTATTTAACAACTTATGATTCAGTTCAAAGGTGAAAGGGCTGATTCCGCAACCCAGATGGTGAAGATGAGTAAACCAAGAAAACAGTGCCTGTCGTGATGTAACATGCTCCCGAGGCTCGAGAAAAGTGGCTGGAATGAGCAGGCGACAAAAACACCATTAGCAAACTGAGGCCATATAATTCACGACTCTGTTATGACAGGGAATCCTAGGTACCGCAATGGCACTCGATGGCTACCTGGCCGTCCGGGTAGCGGTACCAGGCACTCAAAGCGATCCGCAAGGCCTCTGTGGTGCGCTGCATGGTATTTATACAGCATTTGCTCAACTCAAATGCATTTTTTTTTTCACGGGTGATAATTATAAAAACATTCGGGCGTACGATTACGAATGTGAAGCATGCAATTCTGGGGCGCTGGATGATGACCTTCCTCTAAGTGCACGACTGGCATAATTTTATAATTATCACCCGTGAAAAAAAAATGCATTTGAGTTGAGCCATTATAGACTATGTCATTTAGCATTGTGCACAAACCTAAAATTAGCACTGACTCGCTGTGCCTGAGTTCCTATGCCATATGAGCCATAGTATCCATATGGTGCCTCTTATTGGCCGATCAGACCCGGATCTTGCAGATGCGCGTCGAATAGTGCCGAAATGCTTATACGAAACTGCCGGTACGGTGGGCTTGTCCAGAGCGAGCTCGATCGTCCGAGCTGCATGAATCGCTATTATAACCAAGTTCAAGAATCGGTAACATTTGCCGTCGCAGAGGGCCCCACTCTTGGTGTAAAGGCCGATTCCGCAACTCAGATCGTGAAGATGAGTAAACCAAGAAAACACTGCCTGGCGTGAAGTAGCACGCTCCCGAGGCTCGAGAAAAATGGCTGGAATGAGCAGGCGACAAAAACACCATTAGCAAACTGAGGCCATATAATTCACGACTCTGTTATGACAGGGAATCCTAGGTACCGCAATGGCACTCGATGGCTACCTGGCCGTCCGGGTAGCAGTACCAGGCACTGAACGCGATCCGCAAGGACTCTGTGGTGCGGCATGATGTTTCTGTAGTATGATATGTATTCTTGCATAGCGCACACACTTAACAAGATAGCCTGACCCGCTGTGCCTGAGATACAGTTTTATGTGCGTGCGATTGCCGTTCATTCTTGAACAGATACGATTTTTAGGTACGGCCTTGCTGCCATGATCTTCAATTACCCACTACTCAGCCTACGCGCACGCTACAACTTCACAAAGAGTGATGCTATTGAGTGCCTGGGCACAGCTTCCCAGCATCAACTTAGTGAGACGCTCAGAACATTCGTCTCTATTGAGAGTCCAGTATACTTGATCCAACACGCTACAAGTCTATAGTTGGATGACCAGCTTCAAGCTCATTCGAACACCTATTCCTGTGCTCTCGCATGCCTCCAGGAGACAGAAATGTTCAGGACGAAGTGATTTTTTTTTATTTAGCGGCTCGAAACGTGGTTTAGGGCTGAAGAGTGGTGTTGAGGGAAGCGACAGGAACTGGATAATTGTGGCAGAGGCAGAAGAGGGGGGAAAATGGTGCATGGCAGAAGAGTGGACATTGATATTAGAGAAGCATACAGACATGGTGCCGTTGAACGGCGCCCGATGAAGAACAATAAAATATACATATTGCTTCAAAAAGTGCTGTAGGAGAAAGATGGCAGAGGCTCTGGGCAAGTGCAACAGGAACTCTAGCGCAACATCTAACCAACGTATGATAGCACCAATACACGACCATGTTGATTACTTAGAAATAGAAATCGTCGGCTCCCCCTGTGCTATCGCAACCAATACCTACCACCGCTTCCTTGATACCAGTGTTACCCAGTCATCATACCCCGATCATCGTGCCATTACAAGGAGGAGTGTTACACTGCGTCTTTTCGCAACTGGTGATTTGGTTCTGAAAAGGAATGGTCGCATTGGCATGGTGTGCAGCAGTGCTGTAGGCAGTGTAACCCATGAAAGAGATACGGCTGTTCTGAAGGCACTTGCAACTCTCAAGCCAGCATGCATGTCTGCGAGGCAGCCTTCGTCCTTGGAGGTGTGCTTTAATCCCTCTCGCTCGTTTACATGTGCAAATTCAGAAAAAAGACGAGTCGCACTTCATAATCTAGCGCAAGAAGAGGATGTATATAGCACGCGGTTGCTTTCCTGCTCGGCCATGATACGTGAAGAGCAACAGCTATTAGTGTGTAGGTCAACGCCTCATTAGTATTGGCCGATATGAACGGCGGTGCTTCTGCTCGCTAGTAGTACCAGATCTTCTAGGGCTACCTAAGGTCGTTTTCAGTAGGAGCTACCTTCATTTCCGTTTCTTTCGACAAAAATAAAATGGCACAACGACTCTGAAACTAAGTCCTCGTCAAATACTCATCTCCACCGTTATCCCCAAGCCAAAATGAAGCAATTCACCCTCGTCTCGCCGAGCGGTAATGTCACAATATCCAGTTATTCTGACATGTATCTGGCAAAACGATAGAATGACATGCATGTTAGAATATATAGAACGACGTTAAACTGACATAAAACGATGGTGCTGTCAGAAAAACTAAAATGACATGCCATGTCATATTATCTTTTTCGACCTTTCCCCTGCTACAGACGTCAACCCCTCACACACTCAAATAGTCGTACAGTGCCTAGAAAACAGATATCACAAGCAGCACATGATGCCAAGAGGCTACTGGTAGGAAGAAGGAACATCGTGGAAGTGGGATAGGAGTCAAGGACAACATAGTAGGAAGACTAGTTCGCACCAGAAATGACCTCCAGCAATTCACACGCCTTCCCAGCAACAAAAATGCTCAAACAATAGATCTCAGTCATAAAGCTTTACACCCTCGCCTTTTTATCTTTCTCTTCATCGTCTTGCTTGATGAAAATCGTAGTACCGAAAAAAAAAAAAAAAAAAAAAAAAAGAAAAAAAGTGAGGAGCATTACAGACGAGGTTTGAGCAGATCCCTAAAAAAACGCGCAGAAGGAAGGTCGCGCACACAGAAAAGGTGCCTTGAATAATTGGAGGCAGGGTGACCAGGGGAAGGACTCTGATCTTTGTCCAAGGAGCAAGGATGAGGGTGCTTATATCACTAATATGGCAGTGAAAGTGCACACACGATTCAGGCACAGCTGGCCAATGCTTTTTCTATGTTTTTAGGTTTTCGCGCTGTGCCATTGAAATAAATTGTTGCAGAAGCATCGTGCAGCGTGCCAAAGAATCTTCACGGATCGCCTTGAGTGCCTGGCGCTGCTGCCCAGACCACCAGATAGCCATCGAGAGCCATCGAGTCCTTCAGGGCTCTCTCTCCGATAGCGATCTAGTAGATTAGCAGACCTCAGCTTTGGAAGGCGACTTTGCTAATGGACTTGTGTGTTCTAAAAAAAAAATGACGTGTATTATCCTCCCCCGGATTCCAACTATCGAACGCCAGCAAGTATGGCCAGCCTCTCAAGGTGATCCTGAGTAAACAAGTCAATCATATCCTTGGTAGGGATCAGATAGGATATATTTTAATTTATTAAGAATCGTCTGGTGTAGCGATGGAAGGATATAAAGTGAGGAAAAGATCCTCGATAGGTTCACGAATATGACAATGTACATGTCATTGGGCTCTGGTGAATATGCCACAAAGCGCAACTTGGTCTTCATGCAGCCCACCGACAGGGTGGATGTTATGAAGTCGTTCGTTCTCCAAGACTTTTTTCAGGACCGTGTGAGCGGTTGCTCAACGGGTTGTAATTTGCTTACTTTGCAGGCTGCGTCACGGATTGGAGATTATCCAAGTACAAAAAAAAGCTGCTCTGGCCCGCTCGGTTTCGAATATGCTGTTCGGTCAGGAAGAAGGACGAGCAGAAACAGAGAGGGTAGGGTGTGAGGGACAAGAACGGCAAAGGATGTATCATGTTTGCAGCACTGATGCACCCACGCAAGAAAGTACGACGCGGTGAGGTCCCGCCGCGTACCTTGCCAGGCGGTAAAGCGTTTTGAGTAAAAGAAGGCTTCTTACCTTTTTCGGGGATAGTGACCAGTGAGGAGCAGGAGTTCGTAGAAGCCACCATCGCGTCTGAGGAAACGCGATTGGTCACTCGAGTGCCGAGCAGGAACCAGATACCATCCACAGAGGTCAAACGGCAAAGATAGGAGGAACAAGAAATAAAAAGGTGTTTGGTGATGAAAACCATATTTAAAAAAAAAGAAGTATGAAGGGTGAAGTGAACTCGGTGCGTTGCTTCTCGATACGAAGTGCGATGAGCATGGTATTGTAGATATCATAAGGCACTTTATGCTCTAGTGAGTCGAGCGCGATTGAAGAGTAAGAACATTCAATATGGGGACGTGTCAAGGTCCAGAATCTCGGGTTCCAGGGTGCAGCTGCAGGTTGGTATGTTAAATTGATGGCCTTTTTCCCCAGGGGTGAGCTTGGAGGGGCGTGGCGCGTTGTTGTTTCTGTTGGAACCTTGGGACAGATAGTTAACTTGGGCAGTCAGGTTGTTGATGGCGACGTGAAGGGTTTAACACTCATAGTTAAAAGAGTAGGTGGATGTGACGACAGTGGAAAGGCATATGGGTCTTGATTTTGAACGATTTGACAGGGTGGAAAATTCGTGGGTTGGGCGCCAAGATCTGTCGCGTTACTAGCGTGGCAAGCGATATGCGTGTCCCTGAAGATGGACAATGTGGATGGGTCGATCTCCAAATCGGATGGTGATCAGACCTGGCGTCGCTGTCCCTTGTCGCCTATGTGATTCAGGACTTTTTGACGATGCCAACGTCTTCACGGCATGCTCCAGTCGAGTCCTGGATCCATCTTTGAGTACCGTTTGTTGCAAAGTCGATGCCGTAGGTACTTGCAGTTGATGAGAGAGGTGAACTGGCGATCCTGAGTCGTGTGCCGATGGATAGGAATGCTGGTGGATCGTGAAGGAATGTGGGATGTTCTGTCGTGCAACGTCAGCATCAGCAACGATTGGAGACGGTTGGGGATGGGCACTAAGCCCAAGTGGATGGGTGAGTAGATTCCCTCCATGCCGCGCCTCAAGCGGGGAGGGAGAGGTGTTCTGTTTTGTATCGTAGTGGCGCAAGGGAAAAGGATGGTGGACTGGCGCCTTTTGCTCGAGTTACCGTTGTCTCGCTGAGGCGGAATGGCTCCTTGGGGCAGGGGCATCACGTCTGAACAGACGTTGGAAATAATGACGCCCACGCAAACATGTTGGTCACCACATTTTATCTTCGGGCCCAAGAGGGTGGTTGTTGGGGAAGTACAGTATGGGGATGGACTATGCAGCTCAGTGAGCACATACGACCATGTGAAAGATCGACTCGAATCAAGGCTTCCATTGTCAAGGCGCGTATTTACGCGTGCGATATTCTTAGAGCCTGCGCCACCAGGTGTGCTAGGACTATCAAGGCACCGCAAGCGCGTCAGTGAGGGTTCTCTAACGTTGACTTGCTGGATATCACTCATTGAGCTGGCTAGGAACGTAGCAGAGCTGCGTGATTTATTACAGCTCTAAAGGCAAACACAATCGACTCAAGTCAACTTGTGCCCATGGGCCACTTTCTCAACAGCGTCCAAAAAGATGTCTGCGTGCTTCTTTTGGAAGACCAGCATAGGACGAAGACGAATACTCAATGGCCCACAACCACCCGTGTTCACGCCCAAGGCCCTCAACTTTGTCACAAAAATGTCTCGCTCCTGAGGCGACGGCAGATCAAAAGCCAAGAACGTGCCTCTGCCACGTACCGCAGAGATCACGTGTGGATACTTGCGTTCGATCGACTCCAGTTCCTCCTTTAAGTACGCGCCCGTCCCGGCCACATTCTTGATCAGGTCTTTACTCTTGATCTCGTTCAAGATGGTCTTTGCTTGCAAGGCTCGGATAGGGTCGCCCATCCTAATTTATGTTGATCGTTGTCAGCAAAAAAAAACCGCCCCATCCTCGTGGCTTTAGGACCCTTGTTAGGAAAAACAGACAAAGATTTTTACCATGTGTTGAAGTTGCGGTATGGTGCATCAGCTCGGAGTTCTGGACGGTGGAACCATCTAGTGACAACAGATAGGAATTATAAGTGTTGGTCAGATGCGCCTATGTTCATGCAAATGCGACGCCTGTGAGTTCTGGATCGCTGGCTCACCCTGCGGCTTGGAATTTTTTTGAGAACGTAACAATATCTGGAGGGGTCTAGACACCGAAATAGAGGTCCATTAGTCACTGCACAATCCTTTCGAAACAGGAAAAGAGACGCTTTGCAACAGACATGGATCGAGCATGAGACGATGGATCACTCACCGTCAAGTTCCAGGCTTCGTGCGCCCAAAATTGTCCTGTGGCAGCGACACCTGTTTGTACCTCGTCCACGATCATGACAATGTCGTACTTCTTGGTCAAGTCCCGCAGTCCCTGGAAGAATCGTGGCGAGGCATGGTTGTCTCCTCCCTCACTCTGAATGGGCTCTACGATCAGTGCGGCAATGGGCGTCTTTGCATTCTTCATTTTTTTTTCAGCCGCGGCAAGACAGCGCTCCTCCTCCTTCTTGTTTTCGGCTTCGTGCTTGCTCAAGGGGTACTTGAGACTCGGAAATGGGCTAGAGACCCAGCTCTTGAAGGCTGGGATGTCGAGCTTGTGAAGAGCCTTGGTATGGGTAGTTGAGAGCGATCCAAAGAGACGTCCGTGAAATCCACCCTCGAAGCTCATGATCGCCAGATCTAGCATGGCCAAAAAAAAAGAAAAGTCCGACCATGAGTAAGGTTTTTCCGTGGTGGTCACAACGTCCAGCTATAATTCCTAGCACTAATAAAGCGTCGTCATATTTACCAGGTGAGCCTGGTTCCGCGTTCTTCATGCAGGAGCTCAAGTCCTCGGCCGCAACTTCGCTGTTGAATCCTCTCTTGCGCCGCTGATGGTACATGAATGCTGCCTAGCTCGCAGTTTCAAAGAATAGTAGTCGCGGGGTGAGGATGTGGCTCTAACTCCAGGGCATAGGGCTATAGAATCCAAAACAGGTAGTCCACGTACCTTGTATGCTGTTTCGTTACTGCAGGAGCCACACATCACCGTGAAGACTTGACTCAAGCCCTTGGGTGCGACGCTCATGAATGACTCTTCCAGAGTCTTGGCCCAGGTCGAATGCGGCTGGACACCCAAGGCTGGTCGGTTCACCAGCATCTGCACCATCTCTGGGCTCGAAGCGGCCTCGATTAAAGCCTTGGAGTTGTAACCCAGGGGCAAGGAGGCGATTTGACAGAACAGATCCAGATACTATATGCGCATAAGTGGAGAGCGTACTGCAGCTTTAGTCTCAATCGACGCCGGAAGTAAAAATCTCTCACGCAACACAAGGAGGAAGGGGGTAAGTGGACACTTTGGACTATCTGAATTCTCCGGAATGCACTTACAGTGTTTCCGTCGACATCGACTACATAGTTACCAATGGACTTGTCCAGGTCTATGATAACATCGCAACCAAGAGTGTAAATAGAAAACTCCATGGAGAAAAAGAAACAAACGGTCGGAGCAGGCTTGCCCGCAGTGGTTTCTGTCCAAGCTTTCTTTTTTTAAACTATCAGCACTTACCTGTCATCATTGTGGCGGCTCGGGTGTCTTGCAGGGCATCCAGGTGCTTCAGGCCGGCTTTTCCCTTGGGTCCAGGAAGAGAAGCCGTGTGAACTTTGGGTCCCGCAGGCTCGCCACGGACCAGATCGTGCTGGTCCTTGTGGGTCCGAGAGCGGTAGTCGCTGACAGAGGCAAAGGGTCGGGCCAGCATGTCGCGATGAAGGAGACCACGCACAGGTAGTCTGGTGGCGTAGGACGAGAGGGCAGAAGGAGAGAGGACTCTCCGGAGTGGAACGCGCATAGCAGATCGAGAAGCCATCTGGATCGAGTTGAGTGCTGTAGGTTGCGGTGGGCTGGTGGGTGCGGAGGAGTGGCGTGGGTAGGGAGCGAGGAAGGTGGAAGAGAGCGAGTTGAGGCGAAAGCGAGAGAAGAGTGGAAACGCGGCCGGAATTTAGCCTTTCTCCCTTTGGCCTCTGGTCAAAAATCATTGGTCCAAAAATGCCGAGGTTGAGGTCACTCGCAATGCCACTGCGCCCTATATGGGCAGCACCCCAGCGCTTTCGAATCCACGTCGCGTCCCCAGCAGGGGCGCGAAGGGTAGCGCGTGGGATTATTAAGTACGTCCAGGCGTGGTACATCACAGCAACAAAGAAAAAGGACAAGATTATCATATCATCGCAAATCATAGATGTCTTTATCCCTCGTGGCTCTAGTAAGGCGCAGGATGAAAAAAAGAGGGAATACATCGCCAGCTCTTTCCCATCCGGGTTTCCGGTTGCCCGCTTATATCAAGCTGGACTCCTCTCCTATACTGTTCTTAATCTCCAGCAGGATCTTGGTCTTCCAGTTGTCGAGCTTGGTCAGTTGGTCAAACTCAACTACACTTCCTGTAAACTGACCAACATCGCTGGTTTCTACAGCTGTCAAGATACTCTAATGTCACGTAGGTAGCGGTAGCATCGATATCGAGGCGCGTAAGTTTCCGATTCACTGCATACTAATCCATCCCTTCAATATTTTCCACTGGTCCTTGTCATACCTGTAAGAATTGGCATTCTCTTGTCGATCCAAAAGTCACGTCCATTTCACAGTAACGTTCCACCGCATTGTGTGCAGATACAGAGTCCTAATGTATAGCAACAGTAAAAGTCAGCGAACATGCCACTGAGCTTCGCCACACTACAATGCCAATCAACATTTTTCACTTACTCCTGACGCGAGATGGCAAAGTCCAGCCTTGAGAAAGTACTCCTTCAGCGACCACTTCATGAGCTGGTTATCCAGACTTGCACTCGCCACAGTTTCGAATTTCTCAATCGCCTTGTCATATTGTCCGAGCTGAGCAGCAAACGTAGCGACTTTAAGCATGCACTTGTGGGCAAGCCTAAATTCAACAGTGGGGTTATCCTGTCAGTGAGCGAGCAGGAGAACCAAACGTCCATAGCATGAGTAACACAAAGGCTCCTGACTTACGCCGTTGATGACTCTCCAGAGTACCAATCCGCGGCAACTTCATAAGCCCTCATAGCCTCCTCAAGATCGATCAGTTCCGACTCATAGATGCCGGCGATATCCTCCTGGTGCTTAGCTGCAGACTGGAAACGTCCCCGCTCAGTAAGAATGGCGATGGCCTTTTCAAGAGATGCAATCGCATCTACGGAAGAAGTGAACCAATGTCAGACATCGAAATCCAGAAATGAGTATCGGCAGCATTCTTGTTGGTCAGAGTGCTTTTGGCAGAAATACCTTGTGGGCTCGATTTCTTGTATGACTTTGATGCATTGATAAAGGTCGAAGCAGCCTCGTCTCTCTCATTCCCCTTTAGCTGCATGTCGGCTGCTTTGCAGAATGTGTCGCCTGATTCCTTCCCTGAAAAAAAAAAAAAAAAAAAGAGAGAGGCATGAGTGAGTTAGCGAAAAAGGTTCTTCCGATGACCCCTTTTAACAACGGCCCGCCTGTCTTTCTGTATCCGGTTGACAAAAGAATAGGAGTGCGAAGCTACAACCCCAGAAGCGAAGAAGCTCAACAAGGAGACAATCGAGGTAGCACGCCATTCCCGGTGCTTGTTCAAAAGAGTTGCGCATTTTCTTCCAGACACGCTGGGCCGCATGAACGTACATCTCTTGGCCATCTTGTAGATATTGGCTGCCTTCGTGTAGAGTTCCGCGGCCTCCTCAAACTTGTTGCCGCCAAAGAACCACGATGACGACGTAGCCTTCTTGTCTGCCTTGGCAACGAGCTCCTGTGCCTCACGTTCTGACATGATGAACTGAGTGGTGGGTTTTGGCTAGTTAGGTTTGGCTAGTCAGTGTTGGTTGAAAGTTTAGAAGGCTAGCGGTTTGAATGTTTAGAAGGCTCGCGGGTTGGCTGGATAGATGGATGGTGGGTTGGGCTGAAGGATGGAGTGTCACGAAGCGAAAGGATGGGACGTATCGGCGGGTGGAGGTATGTAGTATTACAGAAGAAAGACACGTCACTTTGGTCACGGGATCCTCGACGACCACGACCAACGGATGCCAGGAGGGGCGCCGGAGTTTGAAGACGCGTCTTCGAGAGGTGCTCTCCAAGAACCCGGCCTTTCTGCAGAACTATAATCCATGTGGCCTCCCAGATAACGTTTTCCAATGACAAAGCCGTGCATATGCACTTTGTCAGCCACCATGTGTAGCCAATGGGTTGCATCCTCAAGCCCTCACTGACTACAGTCAAAGGTTCTACACAAGAGATCGCTGAACGAGACTTGCAGCAGCTCGCATACACTAAAGCGTGTCCATAGTCTGCTGTCTTTATTATGAACTACCGCCATCGTTCCCTCACGCGCCTCCATTTCCCCACCAGAAACTTATGTAGCCCGTTGTAACGGACTGATCGAGCATGGTCCATTCATGAAGAAACACAACAAGGCTAAGCTCTCATCAATTTTCGATAACAAATGCCGGTGGCAGTGCATGCTTGCTTGTCATCTGTTCGAGAACAAGACGCCGGAGGCAACGAGGATGGAAACCCAATGGTAAGATGCATCGGCAAATCACACTGGTGGCCCAAAGGAGATCGCATGACTTTTTTCTTTCTTTTCTTCTTTTTTTCTTTTGTGTTCAACGCCCTTTGGCCTGCGCTGTTTGATGCCTCTGATCATGTCCGCGCTTTCCCATACCTTTTTAGCGTCCGTCAGCTTGTCTCGGTGGTCGGGGGCCGTACCTGCATCGTCTACATCGTAGTTGTACACATCACTCCCGAGGAATGTATGTATGTCTTATGTCGTATCGGAGGGCAAAACCTCCCACAGCCGAATGCCAGGTCACGCAGTGTGCTTTTGTGCAGTGCATATATGGTGGATGTGACACTGAGTGCACACTGAGGGCCGATGGCGGGGTATGAGTTCGACAATGCACATGCAAGTTGAACGTGCAATATTCCAGCGTACTTTTCTTCGGACGCTCCTGTCCTGCTGTAGACGAATTTGGAGGATGCATCATGGCAGGATTTGATCCCATGTTTTTTGTAGAAATATGTAGGCTGTATCGTCTGTTGTTGTTTGTTGTTGTGTCTCTGTGTTTTTGAGCGTGAGGGACTTGTACAGTAGGAGTGGTAAGAGAGAGAGTGAGAAGTGAGCCATCCATCCATCCATCCATTGAAGTTGGATCGTGTGAGCAATATTATGTACAGGGTACGCTGGGAAAATAGACTTGAGAGCTGCTCGTTTCCTTCCAGTCCATTTTACTGACGAGACGCGACTGACAGAGTAGGAATAGAAAATAAAATGGTGATGTGGAGCGGTGGACGAGGTTGGTGATAGTGCCTCGTAGTCTGTTGCCTCGTAGCCTGTTGAGGACTGGACACAGGGCGAAACTATCATGCGAGCTCTTGGTGCTGCGAACGACAACAATGACCCCTAAACTTACGGACCCTGCCTAGCTGCTGGTGTTCAGCGCACTTTTTTTAGGTTGGTGTTGGCGTGTGGTGTGAACAAAAAAAAATGCAAACGAGAAAAGCAGAAGGCGAAGCGACGCAACGCTCCTTCGGCTACAAAAGAGCGATCTTTGACCCGAGATTCGAGTGCGGCGGGAGCAGCGGTGTCTGGTGGGGAGAGTTCGGCAGCTCTTGCTCTCCGAGATGGCTGACAAACCCGAGGAATGGAGCGATAGATCGATAAAAAAAGAGGGTTCTTTTGAGAAATACGGAAGTGGGAGCAGAATAGGGCAGAGCAGCAGCCTGGCTGGCATGGGTGTGTCGGGGTGCAGAATGTTTGACGATGGATGGCGAGCAGAGCTGCAAGGTGATGTATATCTGTCTCCAAGTAGAGCCTTTGTTCACCCTTGCCACTTTTTTTTTTCTCTCTTTGTTTCTGGTCCAGCTGCCCTATTGTTCTCTCTCCGTCTGTCTCTCTCTCTCTCTTGCTCTTTCTCTTGCTCTCAGTCTCTCTCCCGTCCTCCATCCCTGTTGTTCTACTCCTCCCATTCCCTACCGCATCCAACACGCACACCCCATTGCGTTGTTACTCCTCCATCCCATCCTCCATTGGCTCTCTAGATCATCCTCGCGGTCATCTCCTTTGTCTCTGCTCTCTTTGCTCTCTTTGCTCTCTTTCCTGCCAGAAGAAGAACGAAAAATAGAACGCGGTTCTCTTTCCCCCTGCTCCCCGTCTTCCCGTGCATACAAAAAAAAACACCCAACTCTAAGGGGCCAGTACACCCGACCAGCCCGCCAACCGACGCGACTCCCGCCAATTTTATTGCGTCCGCTTTCTCTCGTCGTCCACTGCTCCTTTTTTTCGCTTTTCTCTCGGACACCCCCCACAACTGGCGACCAAAGAGCCTCCAGCGCACCGCAACCACGGCACACCAAACCCAGCCTGCGCTGCCCTTATTTGCTTTCCCTTACCCCTGCCCTGGCTCGCCCATTCGTCTCCATGTCCCTGCCATCCGCGCGCATTCGTCTCTGATTACTGCTCCCCCTGTCCTCTCTACCATCGTAAACAGGTAAACGCCCAACCCTCGTGGCAGAACACTTCAAACTCTCATGCAACTGCCCTCGCTTCACCTTCTGACTCGCATACGCTTCGTTGAACCTCCTCTGGACTTTCTGTTGCTGACGCGTTTTTAAGCAGACCTCTCTGGTCTTTTAGCTCTCCATGCTGCGTAAAAAATCCTCCTTCACCAGCCAGCAGTCTTCTCCCAGCCCTTCACCTATACCCGGATCACGAAGCAGCAGCTCTGTGGGCAACCACTATCCCCACCAGCAGCACGACTCTGCGAATGGGGGTGGTGTCAGGCGAGCGCTCTCTAGTCTGCAGCATGCTCTAAGCCCTTCGCGTGGCTCGTCGTTTAGTAGTGAGCGTAAAGGAGCCACCACCTCCGAGCACTCCGACCATATTAGCATCGACAGCAGTGTCCAAAAGCCCTTGAACAACAGCGTACTGACGGGTTCGACCTTCTCAACCAACTCGCACACCACTGCCGATTCATTCTACGTGACCGCATCCAACTTGACAGCACTGACTACGGATGACGAGAGCGCCTCCTCCACCCACTCTCGGGGGTTGCATCGACCCCGTCCTTTAAGCAAGGCCAGCTCGGGACCGTCTCCTCTGAGCAGTTCGTATCAGAACGACAATACCCACTTTGCGTACCACTCTCACCAGCATGTCAACGGCGAGAGCCTCCGTACGTCTATCACGAACGGATTCAATACCTCTGGTGAGGCAGCTATGCCAGCGCAGCTTCGCGTCCGTCACCTGGAGCTCGGGGCATCATACTCGGGCTATCTTACGAAATTTTCGTCCAGGACCTTCTTCTCGCGCAAGCAATGGAAACGCCGATACTTTATTCTTCACGAAAGGTCGCTGCATTGCTTCAAGTCCTCTGATCCGCAACATCCGCTGCTTGAATCGATGACGCTGTGTGCGGACACCATCATCTGTGTTACCGATATTTTTTCAGGCAAGCGGTATTGTCTTCAGATTACATCCCCTGGCGAGAAGAACTGGTATGTGCTGGCGGATACAGCCTCAGAGATGTCGGGCTGGCTTCGTGAGCTCAAAGGCACCGTGCTCCGCTTCAGAAATCCACAACCAGATTCTCGGCCGGCTACCCACTACTCAGACTCCTCGGAACTCTCTGAGCTCTCGGCCACATCGGCTGCCATTAATGGCATTTCGTCCTCGGCGCCAACAGTTCCCAGCTCGTATGATTTATTCCTCACTGCATCGCGGTCGCCATCACCACCGCTGCGCCCTTCACACCCCCCAGTACATCTTGATCTCTATCATGTTTCTACCACGGGCAAGCTCAGTACACCACAAGAGAGCAATAAGGGGAACAAGAACACCTCGGTATCATCGGGAGAGCCTGCCGATTATGCGAGCTTTGGCACTATCATGGAACGTGCGGATGCAATTTCTCCAGAAGAGCAGAAAGCAACTCCCTTTCCCCTTCTACCGCCCGCGTCGACCCCACGGTATCAATGGAATACCGCGCTCACAGATCACCCTGGTGACAATGGTGGTGGCATGATCACTCCCACGAACCGCAACGGCGCCCTGATCAACAACAACATCCATAGGAGGAGCAGTGGCAGCAACAACGGTAGGAACAGTACCATGAGCGTTCACAGAAACGGGAGCAGTAGCAGCAACAGCAGTGGTAGCACAAACGGCGGTCGCAGGCTTTCTATTGTTATCGACAGGCCTGAGAAGATGATCACACTCCCACGCCGAAGCTCACAGCGGCTGACGGGAAGCCCCTCGCGTCCCATGAGTCCCGTTTCCTCACGCCCAACAGGTCCAAACGTCAATAGGGCCAGTCCTAGATCCTCGCTCGTGGTCTCGCCTCCACCACGTAGTATCCACCGCCCCTCCAGCAGTCTCTCAAGGCACTCCACGCAGGTCCTACTGTCGCTCAACCGCTCGTCGTCTCCAACGCCTGAGACGTCACTCGAGGGATACCACGGCTCGCTTTCCAGATTCACCAGCATTCGCCAGTTTCGAGAGAACACTATTCCTGCCTCACTCTCGAGCAATCAGAGGAGTTTCTCAAGTGCAGAAATTCTCAGTGACCGACCGTTGTCCCCAACAGCGTCGCTGTCTGCAGCCCCAACATCACCGTTACCAGAACCGCCGTCCGGACCAGTGGGTGCGCCGAACCACACATTAAAACACTCTTTCTCGAACGGCTCCTCGCACCGGATTTCGATTGTTCCTCGACATCATGATCCCGATCTGTTCATCCCACTTCGGTCCTCATCGAAACCTCGCTCACGAACAAAATCGCAGGACGGGACCCTTGCCTCTATGGTGGTGGACGCCCACGCCACGCCTAGGTCCAGCACGCCTTCGCCGCGGCTCAGTGCCACCATCTCCTATAGTGAAGCTACAGGATCCGAAACGGGCCAAGGCTTCATTGTGACACCACCACTCTCGCCCTTAGGCCCTAGCGCGCTTCCGGAAGGTATGCTGAAAAGACTACCGCTCGACAGCCAAGGCCGGCTGGTCTTGCCAGCTCCACCCACAGGACAGCAGCCAGAGCCGCCTGTCTCTGCATCTCCAAGCGTCGCCAGTGTGGCGACGATGCTGAACAGCAGCCCAAGGACCAGTAGCCGTTCGTCCTCGACCCATCGAAATATGCACAGGCACACGCCTTCGACGTCCTCTATTTGTTCTGTATCCTCCACAGCGTCATCCATTGCATCGTTTGCGGCAGGTGCAGCGACCGGACCTGTGTTTGGAGGAGGTGTTGTCAGAAAACACTCCAATCGAGACGCGGCTCTTGCTGTTCGGCTATCGACTCTAGCGCCCATCCCTCCAGGCGCTGCAGTTTCTGTGCCATTGCCACCCCAGACAGCCTTACCGCCGATTCCTAAAGCGACCCCTCCAAGTTCGGGGTCTGAACCTCGGTCACGTCCATCTTCTGTCCAATCGGTGAGGATCTCTGAAGAGCTCATATTACAAGAGACCTCATCAATCCACACCCTAGATGAAGCTGAGCTAAAACCATCTCCCGTCGTCTCTGTGGTCGGACATGTCGAGGGCTTGGAGGTTGCAGCTACTAGCGATGGTCCTACCATCGTAGGATTTGAGATGATTCTTGAAGAGGAGGAAGAGATGGAGTGCGAGTCTGTGGACGGAGATGGAGAGCAGGAGGCCAGTAGCCTCGAGGCGTCCATCCGAAAACTTGAGGTATCGGACGAACCATTGACGGGCATGATCCACGAACGGGACGACGCTTCCCCTGATCTCGACGAGGACAGCATTCTCCTCTTGAGCAACCAACAAAACCGAGTGGTGAATATCGATATCCAAAAAGCATCACCGATCGGACTCTCGGCTTCAGGTCTCCTCTCACCACCAGAGTCCTCCGCGGTCGCATAATACCCCCCTCTTTATTTTTTTTCTTCTTTTCCTTCTACGTTCGCGCATCCCTCATTGCTTAAAAACGAATACCCCTCCCCAGCATTGCGTCTCTTCTTTTTTACCATAATACTCTAATACAAACAATGACAAAAAAAAGTCTCCAAAGCGTTGCTCTTGAATAAAGCCTGTAATATCTGGGTACGCATGGGAACGAGAAATGGCACCCTAGCTGACAACATGCAGCTTCCTTCCTATCACGGCAGGAGCATATACTTCATACAGCGCCATTTGAGGACAGTCGCCACAGTCGTTTGATCGGTCGAGCTGATTCTCTTACCGAAAGAGGACGACAATGGACCTTTGGAGCCGTACGTGTTTGAAGTCCTCTCCAAGACCCAGCTCAACGCGATATCTCGTTCGGCTATCACCATTAACATGGAACGCGAAGATACAGTACACCATAAACCATCAGCAACAACACGAGCGCCGTCAAGTGGTCCTCAAGTCCATGGCTTTCAACACCACCTACGACGACATCAAGATGTCAATGGCCTCAGGGACGAAATGACTGTAAGAGAAAAAAACTCTACGGTCGAGCAAAACTCTCCCTAAGTGCAAGCATACCTCTATAATTGACCGACACGTGATTAAACCCTCTCTTATTGACCGATTTTGTCCACGGAACCCTGACATGCAGAGCATTCCAAACTTTCATCCAATCAGATTGTTCGAATATCTGCCCGGCTAGCTCAATCGGTAGAGCGTCAGACTCTTAATCTGAAGGCTGTGGGTTCGACCCCCACGTTGGGCGCTTTCTTTTTGTGTTTTCTGCTGGGAACATGCACTTATGGAATGCGTGGAAACGCCATGTCCAATTTTGCAAAAGTTTGAGCGCTTAGAATAAACACACTGCGAGATCATTGGAGTCCAGACGCCGGCTTTTTTTTTTAGGATGCCGTCGTGTTGATATGGTATGGACGAGAAAGGCATAAGCGATATGTTGAAAGGATGGCTGTATTTTCAAAAAAAAAAAAATATGAATGGTTCAATCAGTTGTTGGCTGGGCCATAAAGGATATCGCTCCGGATGACATATTTCACGCCCTCCATGACTTTGCTACCCTCATGAACTAGATCATGCTGAAAGATCAGTGCCTGGCCCACTTTACACTCTACGGGGAGTGTCTGTGCCCTGGCCTGTTGCTGGTCATCCTCCTTTTCCCAAAACCTATTCTCGTCCAGAAACGTGGTCGCTCCTCCTTCGCAGCCTTCACTTAAATAAAACTGGATCGTGAGCTTGGTCACTTGGCCGGACCCATCCCTCCGTCGGTATTCTCCATCCATATGCGGCTGGAATTGATCTCCAGGACTGTACTTCAGGAACCGGAGACGTTCATTCATCCCCACGACAGGTCGCTTCTGGTACACTGCAGGGACGTGGTGTTTGACACGGGTCCAGAGTTCTGCTGCGGTGATGGGGTCGTCAATCAGCGCTCGGAGACTGTCTCGGTAGCCAGGCGCATGGATCCCGGCATGACCCTCTCCTGCATTGACAAGCGCGACTTCGTATCCGATCTGTTCAGAGCGCTCGATGAGCGATTGACATTCTTGTGGGGTGAGGATATCTTGGAGTGTGAAGGCGACAAACTCGCGATGTTGGCGGGAGGGTAGTACGAGAGGTTTGACGTTGAGATGAGTTGCTGGAGATGGGGTTCGGGTCAGGGCTGTGGTCTTGCTTGGCTGGAGGATCGAGTGCAGGGGATTCTGCTGTTGATGCGGTAGCTTTTGGTGAGAAGAGGACATCATGGCTGGTTTCACGTATTCGATATTATTTTCTTGTCTTCTTCCTTGTAACGTTGGCGAAAAGAAAAAAAAGGCTAGAAAGTAAGGGAAAGGCAGTTGAAAGCGAGGACTGGAGACAGAGAAGGCAAGAACTGCGGCGTTTTTTTTTTATATAGCCAGTGAAAAAAAAGGGGGGGGGGGGGAACTGCTACGCCGCGTTTGCTCCAACCTTTTCTGCTCTGCCTCCAATGTTCTGAACATCATCATTTAACGTGGAAGGTCCGCAGCTGACCAACACAGCCGAACTATCTTTGCCACCACAACTTCTGGCTAGAATGAGACGGTAACGGTTGAGTTAGGTCTTGCGTGCCTGAGCCAAGATTCGCTTCCGAACGGGTCCCTCCGCAGGTCCAAAATGACTAGAGTCAGGTTGATTTTGAGTGCCTCGGCCAGTGCCTTTGCTCCACCGTCTCCGATCGAGTTATCTCGCAAGTCCAAGGTGTCAGGGCCGAGTTGGTCTTTAGTGCTTCTGCTTGATCTTCAACTTCTTTTTCTTGAAGGGATCCAGGTATCATCTCAATGGATAACTTGCAAAAAGCAGGACGCTATTTTTGGCTGAATGCTTAAAATTTTCAGGACATCCTTGTAGAGGATGACATGCATCAATCTCATAGTTGAAATGTCCTTTGATGCGTAACAATACACTGTATCGCGAAGTTATCAATGGCAGGTTGCTTGTTCGAAACTTCTAAATATCAAGGCGAAGTATGGCTACGCTTGATGTCTTGAGTGCATCGACTAACGCTTCCAGATCACTTGTAGTGCAGGCTCAATCCAAGCCGATGTCAAGCTCGTAGTTAGACCTCACCCTTCCCAGTACCGAAAAGAACTGCTCTGCCAACACTCGAGACGGAAGCGTCACCTCAATCTTCCCGAGGTTCTCACTGAATGATCCTCCAACAGCTTCCAGGAAGCGAATGAACTTCTTGGCTGCATTTTCTTGATAGCTCATGTTGTAATGGTCAATGCAAGCCCACTTGACATGTCCCTCGTCCGTGACAGCTCGGTATAGAAACCCCAAGACTTTGTTGCCATCCTTGTCAATAAGAAATGTAGATAGCATGCGTAAATCGGCTCCTTCCAATGCCTCCTTGCTTTCGACCTGTCCAGTAATCTCTTCCACATCCTTGTCATTGCCCATGATGACTTGATCTATTCCGGGGACAATGATATCTTGCAGCACCTTTAAGCCATGGATAGGAGAACATCGGGGCTGATCAATTGAGCGAATGCAGGCATAACGAGCGAATGCAGGCATAACAACACCAGCAACTGTGACGCCATACTTGAGCATCTTGAGGATCGTCAGGGCATAGGCGCCGTACTGTTGGAAGAGATCTGATGGTCGAGTGATACCCTTCGTGTTTCGCGAGGTGAGTATGATGAGGGATCTTGGTGGTGCTGTTGATCGACTTGGTGTGTTCTTCGCACTCGCATAAAAAGTAGAGTTGAAATTTGTTTGCAAAGACATTCAAGAATCCCATCGCGCGGGGGTCTTGCGGGAGAATAACAAACAGGCGAGGGATCGGGTACTCATGAAGCTCGTAGGTCTGCGTCAGAACAGTCTGCACACGAGATTGCAGAACAGCTAACTGACCAAGGACCTGTTTCTGCATCTGCTTCATCTCTTCTTGATTGTGAAGGACTTGCTCCTGCAGTCGGTTCGCTTCTTCCTATTTGGCACACATCTCCACCTGTAGCCGACTAGCTTCTTCCTGCTTGGCACATAACGCTTCCTGTAGCCGGCTCCCCTCCTCCTGCTTGGCTAATAGCAACTCTGTGTTCTTGGCTATCATAGCCTCCAACTTTTGAAAGCGCTGATCTTGCCTAAGCTCGGCTTTACTCAGCCCCCCATCACCGCCATCGTCATTGATGGCCTTGGAAAACGCCTGGTAAATATCCGGCGTGGCTCGAACTGTTTTTTTGGGCCTCAGGAGGCACGAGGGAGATGAATCGCTCCTCGACCTCGTGTTCAACGCGCCTTCCTTATAGCACGTGTGGCGATCTGCTGGAGTAACCTGGCTTTGGTAGGTAGAGCGACCTCCAGCGCATCGAGCTCTCTGTCCTCGATATGGGTATCATCTGCAGCATCCGTCCCAGGATTTTGATCACTGTCCATAGGATCAACTATTGAATAGTTGACACGGGCAGGTTCCTTAGAGGTCGTCAAGACAATGTCAAGGGCCGAAGAAGAACTGAGAGGCATAATTCAAAAGGAGAAAGAAGATATAAAATGTCAAGCCGTTTGCTCTTCAAGATCCTTCGTCTCAACGTGCTACTTTCTCTCTCATTACCTTTGAGGGTTTGAACCACGAATGGAATTGATCACTGATCTGCCATTGCGAACGCGCTTGACCCCTGGAAAGGCTTGCTCGATGTCCTTCCAACGGACCATGTCCTGTCCTTCAACATGAATGAGCGTGAACTTCACAGTATCCATAGTCTCAACCAAGTGAAATGACTATGTTGGTTCCATTGCTCCTCTAGATGGCTGTGAAGGCGGAGTTGAGAAATGAGGCAGGCTGTGTGAAAGTGCAAGGATGGTACTGGGTGCTGAAAATGAAGGAGGCAAAGAAGTCGTCTCATTTACGTGTGGAGATTAGTAGTGCACGGACCGCGTACATTTTTTCCCGCGGCAAGAAATGAAAGCCCACAACAAGAGAGGAAGAGAAAGACAGGGTCGGTTTTTTTCTTCGAAAGAGCGCGCACCATGGAGCGTGTTATATTTGTCGCGACACAGGGAGTCTTTTAAAGATAGTTTTTGAGCCAGTAGAACATGAGTGTCTCAAAATGCTCATTGACGCGCGCGTCCCGAAGACCATGCCGCTCTGTAGGGTAGAGTTGGATCTGATGCGGCTTATTGAACCGCACCAAGTCTGCTGCCAATGTCTCGGTGTTCTTGAAATGCACATTCTCATCGATCAGACCGTGCGCAATAAGCAGTCGATTTTCACTGTGATACCGTGCAACCAACAAAGCCGGGTTAGAGAAAAGCACCCCGCCAAAGAAATGAAAAAAAAACGATAGAACAGCGCAGACAGCCTAAGTGTCACAGTCCACTCTGTCTTACCTGTCTGGAAAGTCATTCACCCAGTTGCGGACATTGCTTTTGGCATAGCCTTCCTTGTTCTCATTAATGAGACCCATGTATCGTTCCGTATACGCGCTATTGTAAAATTCCCACTGCGACACTGGCGCGCCGGCAATGACAATCTTGAAGATGTGTGGGTATTGTGCCAGAGCCATCAGCGAGAGATAGCCGCCTAGTGCGCACATTTACAAGAGACCGATGAGCGTTAGCAACATAGTCATGGAAAGGGTGCGCAGTGAGTAGCTGCAAAAAGCAGTCGCTTGGGCATGAGGGCTTACCATAGCTCCAGCCAGAGATGGCGACTCGATCCATATCTACGAGACCTCCATTTTCTGGCCTGGCAAGAAACTCGAGTCCCTCGACCTGGTCTTTGAGCTCGATCTGTCCCATCCGATGCTTGAGCTTGCCTTCGAATTCCAGACCCCTGTCGTTACTCCCACGCCCGTCAATCATCACTACCGCATGTCCCAACCGCGTCGCCAAGAAGACTCGCAGGAACTTGGGCAACTTGTACTCATTAGTCACCATCTGTGACCTTGGTCCTCCGTAAATTGATACCAAGGTCGGGTATTTTTGACCCCGAACATAGTTTGCGGGTCTGTAGAGACATCCATGCAGCTGAACACCGTCGGAACTCAAAAAGGTGAAGAACTCTGCGACGGGATGATGTGCGGCATTGATAGTGTTGGCAGGTGCCGACGCAGTCCCAAACGATCCACTCGAACCTGTGCTGGAAGGAGCACTCGATGACGGCGACTGTGCGAATCTCAAGCTGGTTTTGCGCTCGGTAGTGCTTCCATTAGAGCTCAGCACCATATTAGAGTTCTGCTTGCTGAGCGCCTTTGGCCCGGACAATAAGCTGGTCGACAATAGATGGCTAGCCAGAAATCCCGATATCGAGTTCATTGACCCAGCCTTGAATCCATCGAGGGCAGTATCCACGCCGCGCACTGCAGGATTGCTCGTAGACGAGTCTGAGAACGAGCGTGAGTACTGATTTGAGTTATGCGCGGGATTGGACAACGTGGAGGGGACCACGGGCGACCGCTGGATTTCCTTTGCTTCCAGGTTGCGGATACCCTCCCGAATTACAAATGCGTGGGACGAGATTTTTGGGAGCTGGCACCCGCAGTCGCACCAAGTTCTTGTGGAGCAGAGTCCCCCATCCTCGATCTGCACTGATCGAGTGGCGGTAGGGCCGTGCTGACGGCAATCGCTCCAACGGAGATGCAGCACTGCACACGCTGGACTCTTATCTACACTGGAATACATGGTGAGAAACCGATTTTTCTCCACGTCCATGGCAACTAGGTGGCTGTATCCTGGTTCTGTAAGCCGCCTGACGTTCTCTGGATGAGCTCCACTGGCGTAACTGGCCACATAAAAATGTGTCTCTAGTACCGAGTCCCGCTTGGCTATAAAGTACACTAACCGCCTTGCGGCGTCAACTGTGATGGGTTTGTCGACAACCTGATACTGCCCTGCGGTGATGGGCACTATAGTAGAGCCCGACTGAGTCGAATGTGTTGCCAGGTAAAGATGTCGGTATCCCGTCCGTTCCGAAGAGATAATGAACGCGTCTCCTTCATCTGTAATGTCTGCCAGGGGTCGATCTTCGCGCGGGAATATGTGCATGATATCCGTCACCTGAAGATACAATGAAGGATGCAAGTGTTAAAAGTCTTGGTGCTTGACATGCCACCAAAAATAAAAAGGTGAAAAAGAGCAGCGAGCGAGCGAATCCGCATTAAATGGACATACGTTGATCCAGTAGTCGCTTTGCTCCTCGTAGATGACTCTAATACGGCTGGCGATGCTGTCCTCCTTTTGATCCGAGGATTCCGCTTGCTCTGCGACGGACATGAAGCAGTCCAAGGGTACAGTGATGATTGCAGTGGTCTGTTGTCGCCTATCCAAGATCTGGACCCAAACGCTATACAAAAACGCAAGGCCGAGTTAGCATAAGATGCTGAATTTCAGCCACGTCTACAGTTAGCCATAATCAGTGAGTTACAGTGAGTTACAGTAGGTTACCTCTCTCCATCTGGCAACCATCCAAATCGGACAATATATTCCAGCCAAGGGAACAGCTTGTACAGCGATGCCCGACCCCATAGTCGCTTATGAAGTGGTTCAGGGACGACATCCTACGATGGAAGAAGAGCGCTTCATTAGTGATAAGGCCCTTTCCGCATGTAACTTCCGCGACACCCTTCTCGTTTTCTCCTGCGCGATCAGGCAGTGTTTTCACAGTCCGGTACCTCTTCATGCTGCCGGGCTATAAACTCGACAATCTGCAGATCCGATACGGCATTGGGCGTTCCTGCATGTGGGTATCTATATTCTTCGAATTCTGGGTGCATGCCTTGCCGTGGGATGACGACGACATCGACCATGGCTTCGGACACTTGCAAATACAAAATTTTCTCTGTTTTCCTCGAGTGTAGGTTGCTGGCCGCGGGGACAAGAGGCGGTGGCGAAGACTCGGGCGTGGGTGGTGTGAATGCAGAGGGTTGTGACGCTGCTGGCGAGGATGCGCCCGAAGAGGCTGTGGCGCGATGTGCTGTCAGAGGCGTAAAGTGAGCATGAGAAGGCGCCTCCGGGGGCGTACAATGTTTCCGCTGCACTGCCGCCTCCGACTTCTTCGTGTTGGGCGCCCAGTAGTAGTTGGTGAACCTGTGGAATTCCTCCTGCATGACAAACTCTGCGATGCCGCAGCTGATGTCGGCCTTCTTTTTGTTCCTGGAGCAGAATGTGAGCTGTGTCTCAACACCAAGCGTTGTCATGACCCACATGTCCTGGTCCCGCGTGAATGCAATGAGATCCATGTCAGTTCCGCCTAGTCTGGGGTCTGCTTTTGCTCCCGTGGATCCTGCGCTCTTGTCAAGGTTGCCTGCTGTTGAGTTTGAAAGTGAGGCCCGTGGCGAAGTCAGTGGTCCTGACACGGAAACAAGGTGAAGTCCTGCCGTGAGGGCATTGTGGACAAGGTTGGAATAAGAGCGGTTCGGGCTTGATCCTCCTGCATTGTACTCGGCTTGCGCTGGCTGGGGGTTGATGTTGCCATCCTACAAGAAACGAAACACAGGAACAAGTTAAGCCGATGCCATAGTCTAAAAACGGGTTCGTGCGAAAAAAGAGGACAAAATCCTCCACGTCCGCACCCCCCCTAGAAGTGTGGGAGCCCGTCTTGTACCTCTTGGACTTGTGCTGTGTAGATAACTGCGCCGTATGGGAACAGGAGGCGGTTAGCTTGCGGCACAAACTGGTAGAACGATAGGCGGTCGCCTTGAGAGTGTCCGAGCACCGCAGTGCTGTGCTTGAGCCATGCCTCTGTGAGCACAGGCACCCAGGGAAGGACCGGTGCGGCTGCCAGGATCTGATCTGTGACGGATGTGGTCGGTTCTCCAGCTGTGGGGAGTGGGTATGTATCCGAGCACAGAGCTTCCCTTGCGCCAGACAAGATCTGGATAGGCATGGACGGCCCAGCGATGCACTGGAAAGTGTTTGGGTTGAACGGCACCAATCCCATGTCGTCGTCCTCGGTGTCTTCGCCATTGCATTCGTCTTGCAGACCATGGTCCTGGTCCTGGTCAGAACTATCCGAGTCGTATGTTGAGTCTGAGGAGTAAGAGCGAGGGAGGTCGACGCGGAAGAGCATGGGCGACTTTGATGACTTTGAGAGGTCGTTGGCGAGGAAGTAGATGCGGTCCCGCTGGGAGTCGAAGGAAAAGTCTCTGATAGTGGTTACTGTGGGTTGGACAGAGGCTCTGAAGGAGCGCACCTCGCTGCGAATCTGATCCCAGGTTGCCATGCTTGATCAGATGGAGAGAGCGATTGAGAGAGCGAAGGGGAGGAGGAGCGGAGAGCGGAGAGAGGAGAGAGGGGAGAGTGTGTGTATGTAATGGGACAGCACTGCGGCAAACAAATGAGAGTGGGTGGACCAAGTGACAAGAACAAGACGGACAAGACGAACAGGACGAACAGGACAGGAAGGGGACGAGCGACTGAGTGACCCCCCCAGTGGTTGGTCCGAGGAAAATGAGGGTTGCACAGTGCGAGGCAGTCACCAGCCGGCGGTGTGGGTCGCCTAAGGGGACTGCATATGTATATGATCGTATCCCAAGTCATCATGGACGTGTCACCAGCAAGCGGAGACCTCTTTCGACACTTTCCTTTCGTTTCTATTTCCTTTTTGCCTCACTTTTTTTTTTTTTTCCCCTTCATCATCAACCTGCTCTTCTGCATCACCCTCCCCTTGTGTTGCATCACCCTCTTCCTCCCACCACAGCAAAAGCAAAAAGAGCCATAGCCGCCGTATAGCAACCATGCCTGCTGCACCTTCTACACTCAGCGACCGTCTCCAGACCCTTGTCAAGGTAACTAAGAAACAAGAGCACACACACACATCTTGTCTTCTCCAGGGTGGAAAGAAAGAAAAACAGAAGAAAAAAGTCTCCGAGTAACCACCGCCACGCTATCGGTAGACCCTTGCTGTCGTGTCGTGTGTCAAGTCGATCAGCGCTCACTAATTATGAGGATTGAAAGAATCAAGCGTTGAGGGGAAGGATGAGTTCAGCGTTTTCCCGCAGGATGTCGAATTTTTCGGCTTGCGTGTCTTCTTCCGGGCTTGTTTGACAAAGACGTCCTTGCGCTGAGTCCTACCCTGCAGGCAATCATGATCATGATACTCATCCGCGTTTGTTCCTTCTTCACTCGGCACAGGGTCCTCAATTCATCTGGTGGCTCGGACATGTCACCATGCTGATTTGCACATCATTCTACCTGCCATACTGGGCCACCTTCAACTACAAGGCGGGAGCCCACTGGTACACGCGCGCCTTCTTTGGTGCACTGGTCAGCTACAGTGTTGTCGTCTACAAGTCATTCCCGGTAAGCTGTCCTCCGAGGATATCGCGAAAAAAATGAACACCTGTTGAACATACTGCGCGTCTGGAGGTCTTGGCGTTGGATCGATCAAGGTCGAGAGAAGTGAACGGGAGTCACCTAATACTGGTGCAGGACCACGTACACCGCAGATGGGAAATGCACAGAAAAGTGCTCGACTTTGTGGAAAGCAGGACCCCTTCGCTCTCCTCGAGACACACAAACAAGCCGTTTTTTCTGCTTCCGGGCGTCAAGACGTCAACCAAAAAGGAGAAAAAATTTGCCTTGGCCTCTTGGCATGGACACAACGCTTTGAACACGTCTCGCTTTCGTGTTGGCCGTGCTTAGCCAAGCCCACACGTTCTGGAACCTCAATCGCTCATCGTTGTTCTCAATGTCTCTTGTCGTTGAGTATAGGATATCCAATTCACGGCTCAATTCGCGCAAACTCTCTTTAGCGAGGTACGTTATATCCCATCGCGAACGATTGAAGTTATGTCAATATGTTGGTATGTTGTAGAAACCCCGGAGGCTGATGCATAGTTCTTGTGCTCTCTTCTCTCTTTTTGCAGGAGAATGTCCAGTACCTGTTGATGGCCATCTTCTGGTGGAGATCTACCCCTATGCTCGGTAAGCTGCAGGAAACTCCACCTCGTCCCGACCCCCCTTGTGATTGCAAGCGGAGCGACACAACTGATCACTCATTCATGCTGACAAAATATACCGCTTGCTCTGTCTCCTCTGTAGCGCCCCTCGTGCCATATGCGATTTTTGCATTTTTCAACTCTCTCAACTACACGAGGACCAACATTCTCCCTGCCTTCTTCCCTGCACCACCTGCCGGCACCACTGACGAAAACTACAACAAGGTCGCTGCCATTTCTCGCAAGATCCAAGTTTGGACAGAAAAGAACCACGCAGCAGCTATGGCGTTTGTTGCCTACGTGGAGGTTGTTGGTGTCATGGGCTCCCTTATTTTCGGTGCCATCACGTAAGTTTCGCCAAGTCCTTCATGTCATCAAACCCCCCCCCCCTGGAAAAGGCACTCACTTTCCTCTTGATAACATCCGCAAATTTCTTTGGGAATAGTTTCCAGTCGTCTTTCCTTTCGCCTATCGTCTACGCCAACTTTTTGCGTTTCCGTTACTTCTTCTCTCTCCACACTCGTGCTGCATTCGCCTTGATCCGCGCTCGTCTGGACAACTTGATTGTGCCACCCGGTGGAAACCCAAAGATCCCTCCCATGGTCGCTCAAGCATATACGATGGCTCGTGGCGCCATCACTCGCTTCGGTATGGCTGCCGTTCAGCAGCCTGCCGCTACTGCCAATGCCCGCCAGTAAACAAAAAGGAAATATGACCACATTCAAGGATCAACGGAACTTGAAAGGGCATCGAGAGACGTATATAGGATGGAAGAGTTGGGCGAGTTGTCGACGCGCAGAAAGAACCAATAAATGGAGCTTTATAACCACTCCGCGCTCTTTATATGCAAGATTCACATTTTCGGTTCCAAGTCCAGCTCAGGGGCATCAAAGAGTGTGCGCAATAAAACGGCATTGTCGAACGCGCGTTTCTCTGAAAGACAGGATGTCCTTGAGGGGGCTAAAGGCACCTTTTATCGTTGATCATCTTTGCCGAGGAAGAGACGAGGCAGATTGATCATGGATGCCCTGAGCGACTTTGTCCTTAATAATGCGGGGGTTCTAAATCTCCTCTTTCCCTTTTTTCCTTTCCTTTCCGCGACAAAAGATATTATCAATAACTGCCTTTTGCCCATTCCAGGGATATTCAACATGCTTACCGAACCTGTTGCCCCTCCAAACATATCGCCAATCCTGCAGACGGGTCTGGAAGCGACTCCCAACCAGCCAAAAAGGTGCTTCCTAAAGAAAAAACGAAGAAAACACCCTGATCCTGCCACACAATCTCATTCACCTGCAGCAGCTGCTCCTGCACAACCCAAGGACAGAGAGAAAGGACTCTGGAATCGTGGTGAGTGATCAATGCTAGTTCTCAATGGGTCAATTTGGGCTGCAACTTTTAAACAACATTTGCTAACTTTCACCTTTTTTTTTCGGGCCAAGTTGGACGGATATTTCGAAAGCGAAGCAGATCCAAGGCGCGTATGACCTCTGAATCTGACGTACTACCAGTGATAGATCCGCTCTTGCAAGCTGGCCCATCCAACGATCATCAAACAGAACAAGACCATGAGCAGCGCACAACCGCTTTACGCAGCCCAACCCCCAGTACCATCCTCTCGTCAGACTCATACGTGCTCCTAGGGAACCGACTCATACATGAAGAGCATCCTGAAGTGGCAAGTGAGCTCGAACCTGTGGACGACACCAGCGCCATCACTACCACAGCACGGTTCGCGACCCTCACCACTCCTGTCATGACCGAGATATCTGCGTCGAGGATCACCTTTGCGCGCAGACAGGGCGCATTTTCGCCTATGGCTGTAAGTTACTCCTCAGCTGAGGCGGCTGAGGCAGCTGAGGCAGCTTCCGATTCTCTACGCCAAAACCGACTTCAATCCATGTCAATCAGAGGCCATGGCCTACCAGAGCTGGAACGATTCACTGGTGGTTCTGATAATCGGTCCAACCTGAACCAAGAGCAAAGGAATGGAGAGACTATGAATGAAAGCCAAAGCGATGACAATGACCATGACTATGACGACAACAACGACGACCACAACGCCGACCACAGTAACGATGACAGTGGCAGCAGTGACTCGGGGGAGGAGGCCGTCGAGTTTTCTGAATGGGAGAGAACGTACGCGATAGTACACGGTAACTATAGGACTCGGCTAGGACCACTCCAGTTACGATTGTGCGATGACGTCCATCAGAGGCTAGTCCAGCACCAAAACGAAATGAGGGCGTTGGAGCAGGAAATTGTGCAAGAGCTCAAAATCCTAGCGCCGGGATTTTCAAGAACAATGCAGTCATTGATGGAGCACAACTTTGAGCACCACCAAAAAAGGCAAAAAAAGTGTTGCGAGGTGATCGGAGAAACCCTCTTTGATTCACTTAGAGGCGCCATGATCACGACAGGCGCGAAGAAGGGAGATGAGGTGCTACAGGAGAGCATGGATGATGGTGCGCGGTGGAAGCTTTTTCAGTGGAGCGGTAACGAGTGGCCGATTGCCAAGGTGGAATGCGACACTGAAGAGGGTTTACCATCTACTGCCGGACAGGAAAAAGAAAAGATGAGAAATCGAGATTCACACAACTTACCAACCACCTCCTCTGCAGGGGTGAAGCTGCCAAGATCCATGCGCTCATCTACGACATCGGAGAGCTCGAGCGCCTTCTCAGACTCGACTTCAACGAGCGAAGGCCACATTCGACGAGACGACAGACAAATGCCCTCAGCCCCACCTCCCACCCGCCAAACCTCGGTCGTTTCTATACCAACCTCCCCACCCTTCATACCACATTCCTGCGTACAAGGATTCGTTTTGCCTTCCAGTGGGGCAGCCGATGCAGGTGTAACCAACCAGTTTCACGGAGGTGTGCACTATCACTACGCCTGCTGTCATTGCGGCAGCAGCAGGCAAGAGCACCAGCGACCAGAAGACCCCAGGACCGAGGATGACGACGCTGCACACCCTCAGCGCCAAGAAAGGCATCATGCTGAACTGGAAAATCAACAGTTTGACAATGCGACTTCGTCCTCTTTGGGATCCAGCGGGTCTCAGACGTGTGCCACCTCTGGCACAGACATTTCTGCCTCCAGCGAAGGTGTCAACCCGAAGGCGCAGGACTCCACAGAAGATCCAAGCTGCTGTGGCGCTGGCCATACTTCATCCTCTTTACCTACATCCACCATCCCCACATGGGCAAAGAGAGCCAACCGAGAATTTAAAAAGACAACAGAAGGCGCAAGGGTGCCTACTCAAACATGTGGAGGGGGTGACAGAACACTCGCCAAGCGCACTCCCGACTCCCATCGCCCGGGCCACACATCAATCAGCCTGACCCTGAACAAATCCCGATCGCCCTCTACGAAGATGAATAGGGGTAGCGAGACACTTACGAGAGAAACGATCATCACATCTACAAGCTGTTCTCACGGGCACGTATCCCAAACCTCGTCGCCTCATGCCACGTCCATCTCGTCATCAAGCGGCTCAGGAAAGCATCGCTGCTCTAGACTCTCTTTGCCTCCTCATCACCAAGCCCCCGTCCTTGCAGAATCCACGCGCTCTCTAGCGTTCAATGCCAGAAAAAACTTTCGTCGCGCTGTTGGATTTGTCCATGACGGTCGTTACAATTCAGGAACAAGACCTGGTACTCCCCCTTCCCCTTCTTCAGAAGTATTGCGGCGCATGTCAAGACGAAGAAGGCACCCTGAGGTTCATAACCGGTTGGCAATGAGGGGTGTCACCAGTATGGATGTATGGCAGTTGCGACTTGCCAGGATCAGACATGATGGCGCTGCAGATGACCAGGAAGAGTATGATTCGGACGAGTCCTCGTGGGTGAGAACTGCGCATATCGGAGAGGCCATGATGATGCTGGAGGGTCAACGCGAGGCTGCGCTGAGACTGAGGCTGCATAGGGTGGCGTTCAGAAAGAGCCGCTGTCAGACCGCCTCATCGAAACCTTTGGAGAGTTGTTGTAGCTCTGGCTGTTTGTCGGAGGCTGCGGACAATCCCTTGAAGGACACAGAGGCAGAGCCTATCGATGAAAACGAGCTGTGGAAGTGCTATAGTTACTAGACAGTGTGATATAAAGTGTACCTCTTTCTTTCTATACCGGAGGAGTTATAGAACTGTTGCAAATCACGACCCCGACCGTCTTTCTGAATGTGACAAGGGGAGGTAAAGGACTTCTACGCGAGGCATCCACGATGCGGACGTGTTTTCTTTGATCAATATCACCACTCAACCCACTAGGGGCCCCCATTCACTTGCCCTCATTCCATCAACCGGGCCTCCACTATATCACACGTATGTATCTAATTCAGCAAAAATCCCTCTCCCAATTACACCGCCGCCAACTATCATCCCGCATACGACCATCTTACATCGCCTCGCACGAGTAGATGAGTAAATAACAGACACAATCCTTGGCTGTATTGTGAACACACCACACCAGCAATGTTGCATCAGAGAAGAACAGAAAAAGGAAGTGCGTGATTGGCCTTATGAGCCCTTCGATTCGTGTACTTGAAGGAGACATTGGCATTCAGAAGCAATACTGTAATAATCATTGTACTTACTCTTGGGTGTACAGACTCTCGTGCAGGGTGGAGAAGACAGAGAGGATACAGCGACCTGCTTGGGCTTATGGGCTGGCAGCACATACGACAAGGCAGAGACAGAGGCGCGAGAAGCTCGCGTGGAACGTACCTTCTCTTTGGCTCGTGCCAGTTGAGACAAATGGAGAACGAGAGCGGTGTCTGCGTCGTTAGTCCGCTGCAGGGTGTTCTTGGGTCCGCACCATGCTCGTTCAGAGTCGACATCGCAAAGCTTGCTACACTTACTCTTGGGCTTGCTACACTTACTCTTGGGACAGACAGAGTTTACTCAGTTTAGTGCAAGGTTGACGAGAAAGAGTGGAAAGAGAGTCTGTAGGGGTTTCAGTGACCTGGTTCGTCTTTATGGGCTGGCAGCTCATACGACAAGCCAGAGAGACATACGCGAGAAGCTCGCGTTGAATGTACCTTCTCTTTGGCTCGAAGCAGATGGATAGCGGCAAACAGATGGCGAGGTCGTTAGTCCGCTGCCGAGGGTTAAGAGGAGCCTCTTGCTCGTTCAGAAGCAGCATCGTAAAACTGGTCGTTGCACTTACTCTTGGGGCTGGCAGAGTCTAGTGCAGGGTTAAGAAGAAAGAGTGGAAAGAGTCTGTAGGGGTTTCAGTGGCCTGGTTGCGCTTTATGTGCCGGCACCACATGCGACAAGGCAGAGACAGACACGCGAGAAGCTCGCGTGAACGTTTCTTTCATACATCTTTTATGTGGCGTGCAAAGGTTTATAGTGTATGGGAAGCGCGATCGGTTGTAGTCATCACAAGGCATATATGGCAGAGGCGTAGGGACACTGCTATGCTTTATGGATACGCTTACCGTTGTTGTTGGATTAGCTCGTCGTGCACGAGCGTCAGCATTATGCTCTATTACACGCTTGCAAGTGAAGCTACATAGGGAAGCTCATTGCGTGGAATCCCATTTCGAAGTCAATGTCAAGAATGAGGCTCGATCTTGTGCATTCTCACTTACCTGCTTGTTCTTCAGCTTGCCTTGCTGTCTCGAGTCAAAGCAGGCAAATCTTGGTGGACAGCTCGTTCAAGCTCAATCAACGGTAAAATACAGACGTTTAGACAAGAGAGTACGCCCTGCCTCTTGCGACTTACGTTGTAGAGCACGTTGAGGAGCAGCTTTCTTGCAGATCTTTTTCTTTGAGGATGGGGTCTTTGTGGAGGGAGTTTCGTGGTGTCTGTGCTTACCTTGGTCGTCGTTGGTGAAGGTGAAGGTGAGGAAAGAGGGAAAAAAATGACAGGGGCCATGCCACGCGCGTGAAGTAAGTACAACATTGTGAAACCTTGTTAAAGCCACTGGTTTCTGGCTCGTGCGGTTGAGCCTGTCTTCTGGCTATGATCTCCCATTGTGCGCTAGGAAGTCAAGAGAAGAGACTATAGAGCCGAAGGTTGGCTACGAATGGTCGATCCAGAAGCGTTGTGAGGAGTGATTTGTGTAAGGTGCTACGCCCGATCGGGAAAATTGCTTTCTTCTTTGGGTGGTTTTTTTTGCATGGGCTTGTTTCTAGACTTTCGCATCTCTTTCACCCGCCATGCTTTGCTCATGATGACACGAACAGGTGCAGTACCCACACTATTTCATGTTGACATTCACCATTCGAATCTCCAGTAGTATCATGCTATTAATTCTGTTTACTGCAACCTCAAGGTAGATTGTTTCTATGAGCATTGTGCTAACAAAGTCGGACTTTCATATAACCTGCCCAGTATCTCAAAAACATCATCTTTCGTCAGTCCAGACGAGGTAGCTTCTACGACGATAGACCGCAGAGATTTGACAACGACATCCTTGGGTGTTAATGCCATGGTTTGCACTACTGATGTCAACAAGGATGGTGGAACAGAGTCTTGTTCCTTGAAAAGATTGTCTGTGCAATTTAACGACGCTGCTGATAAGGAAGAAAGGGCGTCCTGATCCTCTTGTGCAACCAGCAATGCTGTTGATAAGGTGTCTTGTTGACTCGTGTCTGTGCTAAAGGTCGAGAGGGTATGGACACAGATGGCAGTGGTGGCCGTGGTGCAGCACGAGATGGCCGTAGATGTTGATGTTGATGTTGATTGCGATTGCGATCGTGATCTTGATTCTGAGCCTCCAGAAATGCTCCAATTCAGGGACGAGGAAGTATCGGATGTAGACAAAGAAGAGATAACGCTGGATGGCAAGGCATCTTCCATGGACGAGTCGCGCCTGGTCTCAAAATACAGTTCAGGATCGGTTTTTGCTGGTTCTCGGTCTGCCGTTTGCTCTTCAGCACATTCTGGGTAGTCGTTGATGTCGCGGCCAGCCAAAGGGTTAACTGCACCATCCTCGTCAGCCTCATACGCCACTAGTCTCTCGAGAAGCGCCGATAGCGTTGTCGGATCGACTTGACCGAGTGTCGAGTCAGCACAAGTAATAGCAGGGACGCCATGTGGGGCAAAGGCGTCGCTTAGACAGGCAAGCACTCTACGGGTCTCCTCGGCGTGGGTGTCGTCCCGGTCAGGGACTTGGTTGTCACCACGCTCAATAGCTACGGAGTCACCGTGCACTCTCTCTGTGAGCGGCTTTTGCCGCTTGGTGTCGCTCTGCTCCTCCTGGTGTTCCGTATACTTGCACCAGTACTGGTCGTCCTCCTCATCTTCATCCCCAGCTGTGTCACAGTAGGCAGAAAGGTTCTCCCTGACAAAAGCAGTACCGTGAGAAGACGTGGGTTCCCCTTTCGCAGAAGGTGAGGGCGATTCATCTGCGTCTCCGTACTGACCCCAATAGTCATCGTCCGAGTCGTCGTCCTCCTCCTTGTTGTCCTGATTAGCAACATTCAGGGCGCGAGGAGCCGATGTCGCATCCATGGCACTCAAGAGGAGAGATTGAGGTGAAGCTTGTTTGTCGAATTCGTTTAAGAGCTCCCAGGCAGCACGCGAGCCAAGATCACTGTTGAGTATGATGGCCATATTGTGATATTTCCAAGAGTTGTCCTCTTCAACTAGAAGTACGCCCAGGATGTGGAGCGAGTCTAGCGCCCCCAGTGGAACAAAGGCTTGCACCGACTCTGAGACCAGCGCCCTCCGAAACACGCGGGCAGTTTCCCACGAGGAACAGCCCCACAACAAAGGCGGTGTGGGCGGAGACTGATCTGGGGACCACCGCTCTTGGATGTACTTTTCCACAGCAACAAGCACCTGCGAAGATGTAGGTGCCGATGAGGGCGAGATAGGCGAGGACAGCAGGCTGGTATCCCAGAGGAGGAGTAGCTCTTTTAGATTGGAGCCGTCGGGAAGAGCTAGGAAGCAAAGTCGCTGTTTGAGCGGCTCAGAGGCGATGGAGGCGAGGTCGTGATAGCGCTGGCAGAGGTGGGCCATGAGCACCGCCTGGGTCTACGGTAGTAGAAAAGAAAAAGGGAGGTTGGTGCGTTGCGATGGTAGAGGAGCACAGGCACGAGAAGGAGAAAGAGCATGAATAAAGAGAGGCTGCACTCGCATGTGAAATTGACATATGCATTTGGATAAGCAGATACAAGTGCGTCGGCTCCTCACCATGGCCCGAGCAGATTCAACGGAGGGTGGGTGCATCGTGCCCGAGAATGCTTGAGTGTGTGGGTGCACGCAGTGCTGTGCTTGGACTATCCAAGGGGTAACGCTGTTACTGGACAAGTCGAGCGTGGAGAATGAAGAATGGAGAGCGAAGAATGAAGAACGAGCAATGGAGAGTGAGACGAGTGGAGAGGACTTCAGCAGTGCTCAGGCAATGTGGGAATGCGACCGAGGACGAGGACAGCTAGGGAAAAGGGCAATGGGTTTGCATTCGGGCTGGAAGGGATTCGGAGAAACGAGAGGGAAGAAGCAGAGTCAAAGAAGAACGAGAAAACGAGGACTTCGAGGAAAAAGGCTAAATTCCAAGGCGCCTTGCTGATTGGACGATGGCGTGTGGAGAAAAAGACACCCGTCCATGAGATGCTACATGACGATTATCATCTCTGGGGCCTGTTTATCCATGCGCAAATCAGGCTCATCGCTGTCCTCCGACACCTGGTGCTGTTGATGAGGGCAGCGACCCTTGATTCAACCGGCCCATGCTCGATCCTCCTTCCTCTCGTGCCCTCCCCTGAGTGTCTATTCGGATGATGCAGTAAACGTCAAGTGCTGAAATATAAGGCATGTGCCGTTCATTTGAAGACCTCGATACGCATCCACCCATTCAATGGGCCCTCATGCCCTATGTTTGTCTGTGGAAGCAAGCCGATGATGTCTCCAGCAAAGAGCAGACAGTGTTGTGGAAGACTGGAAGGGCGAGAGAGTGGGCAGCAGACACCGCGGAGGAGAGGGCAGGACTCGTGAGACGGCTAGATGTAGATGATGGAGCGGGGCAAAAGGAGGAGCACCGAGTCGTCTCTCTCACAGCCTTCGGCTGCTCTTCCAATAGTGTCTGCAGGACTGCCTCGCGACCAAATTTATTATTTTTGCAGTGCTCTCAATCGTGCACTCTTTTTCTCCTCTCTCTCTCCTGTCTCTCTCTCTCTCTCTCTATTCAACATAAACACACACGTCCACTCCATCGCCCATCAAGACGCACTCCAGTCCACAAAACACACACCTCGTAAAGCAAAACCCACACTCCCATCACAGCCATGTCCATCGAACTCGACCCAGCTAGCCAGCTGTCCTTCCGCAGTAAGCCATCCATCGCTCAGGCGTGCATCTCATCTCATCACCAGCTGCTATTTGTGCTTGTTCACTCACACGTGTCATGAATCTACCGCCATCTCTATCTCGCTCCTTTGTCTGTTTCTCGGGTCACTCACTATTATCACCTTAATCACCATATTCAACAGGACCGTTGACAGAGGCCATCAAGGAGACTCTCGTCATCCGCAACCCAACTCAGCTTCCCATTGCATTCAAAGTCAAGACCACTGCGCCCAAGCAGTACTGCGTGCGCCCCAACTCGGGACGCATTGAGGCTGGACAGGAGCTGGAGGTCCAAGGTAAAGGAGCTTGAACGATGGAAATGCATGACCAAGGATGCATGTAGTAAATTGAAATACCACGAGAAGCCGATCTTTCTTCCATTGAACAAACGTTTACTTTTACTAATAGTGCAAATGCAGGCCATGAGGGAGGATCCACCAGTCGACTTCAAGTGCAAGGACAAGTTCCTGGTACAGAGTGTGGCCATCACCGCAGAGCGCGAGCAGCTCGCTTCTCAGGACTTGGTACGGGACCCTTTGCATTCAACATGGAAGCTCGACTTTTGTCACTTTTGAATGTTCTTTCGTTGTCCGCATTTGTTCTTCAGCTGCCCGCCTTCCTTTTCGTTTTGACGACGCACGAGCAAGAGCGAGAAAAAAAAGGCGTGCCCAAAAAATGACTGACGAGCCTGGTTCCTTTGCAAATTTATGCGACCCTATAGTGGCCAACGATCGAGAGGGAAGCCAAGGACCAGATTCGGGAAAAGAAGATTCGATGCGTCTTCCTGCCGTCCATGGACCATGAGATCACCCAGATCAGGGAGGAGGAGGAAGCGGACCACCATTCATCCCGCGTCTCGTCCTCGGCCCACAGCACCCACAGCACCTTCAACAGCCATAGCACAGTCCCCGCTCCTGCCTCGCCTGTTCAGTCAACAGCCAATGCCTCGGTGCCCGCTGCCGCTCAGGCACATTTCGCCACATCGACCACTTCAACAGGCGAGAGCAGTGATGTTGGCGTGTTGAGGCGCGAGCTTGAGAGTGCCCATCAGACTATCCAGAGCCTTCAGAGCACCATGGACAAGCTCCAGCGAGAGGCTAGCACGGTATGTTTTGGAACCCCTTTATTTTCATTTTTCTCATGCATATCAATTTCCACCAAGCAAAACGAAAAAGAAAAAGAAACTTATAATACCTTTCCGCTCTTTGCTGTGGTGCATGGATCTTTTCTCAAAATAGCTTCGTCAGCGCAAGCCCGACTCTGGATCATCCTCGGCACCCATGATGACAGCTGTTCATTTGAGGCACGAGCAGGAAGGTTACCCCATCACCTATGTCGTAGGAGCTGCTGTGGTCGCGTTCTTGGTGGCTTACTTTCTGTTCTAAGGTGTTGCAGGACACACTGGTACTTGGATTCGTACAAGTCCAAGAATGCAGTTAAGCCCAGCGGACCATAAACAGTACTGGACGAGAGGGAAGAGCGGGAAAAGCGCGGATGGGAGAGGAGAGCAGGGAACACCAATGGACGCAAGGAGAGAGAGAGCAGGAGAAGCAGGTGGTGCTTGAGACGACGACGATATTCCCAGCAATGTCTTTTTTTTCATAGTTCTCGTAACGACCCTTTGTTTGACAATTTCTTAATGACGAAACGCCCTTTTTTCTTATGTCGCATACGCGCAAGCATAATAGAGACGAATATTCTTTTACTTTTCATGTAATGTTACAGTTTCCAGGTTTCTGTATCGTGGTCGATGAACGAAAGAAGGAAGAGGGGGGGGGGGGGGGGGGTATATTACATTCAAACTCTAGTTTTTTTTAAACTAACAGGGTCGAGAAACGTAGCCATTGCGGACGCCATCCGTGGCTCCTTCCTTGACCTGCAAGCCCACCGTCCTGGCAATGACCTCGTACAACTCCACGTTTTCCAACGCTTGCAACTTTTCGGGTCCATGGCTCGGAAACGACGGTCCAGACGCCATAAAGATAGCCCTCATCTCTTCAGCCTCATGATCCCATCCATGGACACCCACCACCGCAATGCCCATGTCGCGTCGCGTCATCACATACCCTGGCTCTGCGATAGCAACCACAGGAGCAATGCGTGGATGGTACGCATAATTGTATCGCTCAGGGATCTCGTGGCGTTTATAGACCTTGAATTGCAGATTGTGTTTCTTCTGTGCGGATTTCAGCGTTTTGTAAATGTGATCCAGGCGCTTGGGGTCCTTTGTCCGGATAGCTAGATGTGGTTGAAGGGACTCTTCGAGCAAGAGCTCAGAGGGGTCAATGTAGTCGTCATAGTAGATGGATTCTGTGGGCGTGACATAGGACATGCCGTGGTCGCTGACCAAGAGCAGGTTCACCACCTTGTCCAGACCTCGTTGCCGCAGCCCATCCATGAGAATCCCAACGGCATTGTCCACCTCGCCCAATGCTCTCTGGCCTAAAGAGAGGATGATCGAACTTCTGTGTTAGACGCGTGAGAGTGGCGGATTCATTGTGTGATTGTTTTGTTTTGCAAGAGACACATACATCTCTTGGAATCTGGACCGTAGTTGTGTCCCGCAGTGTCGACTTCCGATATGTACACGTTCATGACGGTTGGTCGCTCCTCCCGTGGTAGATCAAGCCATGTAAGCAGAGTGTCCATCTTTTCTGCGACGGGTGTGCTAGATCTATAGCGGACGTGATATGTCGGGCGAACGGGCCTCAATGACTCTCCTCCAGGCCACATAATAACGCCCGATCGCTGGTTCTGAAGAACTGCTGTTTCCCATATCTATCGCGAGTTTTCAAGAAAGAGAGAGAGAGATAGTGTTAGGGTTGCCTATCCTTTCCCATCGCAAAGACATGCCTGCGAGATAATGAGATAGTGAAAGAAAAGAGGAGAAAGTTACAGGTTCGCCTCCCCACCACTTGGGATCCCAGCTCTTGTCAGGAATGCGGTAGTTAAAGTCCTCGTCCAGGGTTGGGTCATAAAACATGTTTGCGACGATGCCGTGGCTGGATGGGAAGAGGCCAGTGCCCATGGTGTAGTGATTAGGAAAGGTCAGGGTCGGGAACGAGGGTTGCATGTACTCTGCGACAACTCCGCTGGTTCCTGAAACGGACAAGAGCAAGCACATTAATTACGATGTCCATGTTCGGCTCTAGTCTATAATAGTACCATCCTCAACATAAAGACAGGGGAGGAACTCACCGACGCTGAGGATGTTGGGAGTGTGTCCTCGGGACAGATAGTCTGCCCGCAGACCATCGAACGAGAGTACAATCACGGTTGGATCAAAGTCATGGGTCCCATTCGAAAGCACCTTGGGTGGCAGCGGAAGAGGCCGGCTAATCCTCGGGTTGCAAGTAATATTCTTGGCTCTGAGTTGGCGTGATTGAGTTCTGCTGTCCTGCTGCTGAAATAGGAATCGCCCGGCGGTGTTGGTCCCGCGTTGCCCGAGGAGCAAGAACGAGAGTATATAGAGACAGACGATGCCTCCTGAGAGAGCCGTGGCTAACCTGACGGGTCGTGTCTGTCTTTTGTAGAGTCGCCTGATCCTTGACCAGGACCATGGCTAAATCATTGGGGTCAGAGGGTGAATGTCCCTTCCTTTAGACACTTGCTGAGCTCCCTGCAGTCTCCACGTACTGTAGCCAGATAAATTACGATGCTATACGAAAAAAGAAGATACCTTGCGCCCTTTTGAGTTGAAGAGTGATTCCTCTAGGTCAAATGGGCCTGGTGAGGAGGCGAATGAGAGGCGGTCCTTGATCCGATCGAGGCCAGGGGGGATTGCGTGGGTGTTGTGGGACCATGAGGCGGATGAGGAGCGCTGTGCAGCGTAGGGTGTGGATCGTGGGGATGGGCCCATGGCGAGGATGATTGTGGACAGCGGTGGACAGGGAGAGGGGAAAGAGGCAAAAGCGGCAGAGGCAGAGGCAGAGGGCATGGGTTCGATTCCTGGAGACAGAAATAGGTCTGTAACCCTGGTGCAACCCAATCAAATCCAGACCAGTCCAATCAAACCCAATCTGCGATCGCTGTGTGGCTGTCCCCCCGTGCACTGACACTTTTTCGATAATTTGTGTCTTCGCTTCATTCCATTTGCCACCAACCCGCTCTTTTCTCTTGCTCCCTCGTCTCTCGCTCTGCCCTCTCTTCGCTCCTCCCTTGTCCGCTCTCGTCGCCTCGTTCGTATCTGTTCATATCGTTCGCATCGGGCCTATCGTTCTCGTCGGTCTCTCTTTTGCCGTGCTCTCTCTCTCTCTGTCTCTCTCTCTCTCCGATTCTCTTTGCAGGCATTGTCGACCTGCATTGATCACTGCATTGTTCACCTGCATTGATCACCTGCATTGCTCCTCTTCATTCCCTGACCCACATTCCTTGACACGTCCTTGGATGGATGGGCTGCAGCCCGCTAGGGCACCTCCACTCACTGCAGCTGAGCTAGAGCTAGAGCTAGAGCCAGAGCTAGAGCCAGAACCAGAGCCAGAAGCACAGACAGAGATGCAAGCAACAACAGCAGCAACAGCGCCAGCAAGCTCAGACTGCGGGCTCCACCCTTTCTCTGCAGGGCCGCCTCTTGCGCAGGACCTAGTCCCCTCGCTTATGCAGGAGCACAAGATCGCCAGTGTACCAACACCCACCACAGACAGCCAAGAGCCTACAGCGTTGCCAATACCACGCAGGTTGACAGAGCCACGCGATTCAGATCGTCGTGCAGCAGGAGCCACCCTTCGCCAAGGAGACACCGCTAGCAGCTCTCGTCCGCAGCTCACCATCGACACGGGTGTAAAGAACGACCGTGCTATTAGAAATGCAGTCGCCGGCGGCCTCATGAGCTCACCATCGTCCATGTTCCCTGCAGCGTACGTCGCCCAACTCTACTCATCCTCGCCCTACAGTCCCAGTCCCAACAACAGCAACATCGTCAAGGTCGGACAGAGCAACACAGCGATCAAGCGACGGTCCTCCAGGCGAGGCAGCGTTAGTGGCCTCGTAGGCCGAACCGGGCTCGTACCTGCCAAGGCACCCACAGCCCAGAAATCAGGGACGACAGCCTCAGCCTCAGCAACAGCAACCAGGGACATTTCAACGATCATCGGTAGGCCTGACATTCACCCTCACCAGTATGCCTTGAAGGACAAGGGATTGGTCCAGCCTTCACGATCCGCGTCGTATAGCGGCACCGCCACTGCATCCCACACAACATATGCCTCTCTGCCAAAGGACACGATGCGTCCATCTGAGTGGCGCCACGACGGCCAGAGCAGCCCTCAGGTACCTCACCTGCATCACCATCATCATTTTCCTGGACTGCAGAAGAGCAAGGGCTTTGGCATGCATAGCAAGAAGGTCTTTGCTTCACAGCTCCGCAAGCTGAGACAACGCAGGGGATCGCGCGAGAGCGCGAGTGGCCTCAGCAGTGCCGGGGAAAGCGACGCCGAACCTTTGTACGGTAAGTAAGCACCCTCACCAAGCAACCTTGCACTTGAGCAGTTCATATGTTCCCTCCTATCTCACTTCCTTTTCTTTATTTTAACCTTTTATCTCACCATGGCCATCCAAGACGGACAGCCCAACGGCCGAGCAGGGCATTCGCAAAAGACGACAGCCAGCATGCGTACATCTAAAGCCAACGGACATCCTGAAGACCCAACACTCCCTCCACCACCTCGCATGCGCGCCAACTCTCGTCCTGAGAGGAGGGACAGTCTTCCGTCGTCTATCCCCGCTTACGCCATCCCGTACGGCTTTGGGAGCATGGGGAGCGCACCGCTCTCGGCAAGCACCAAGTCCTTTGCAATGTCGGGCTCACACTCGGGATCCTCTTACAATTCAGCCACGATGTCCCACGGAGATCCTGCCAAGGAGTTGTCGTTTGCGACGGGACGGTTTAGGGACATGCTCAAGAGAAATGTTGTGGGTCTTGCTGGACCTGGCTCTTCAAGTGGGCTACACTCTCCGCTCAGTGCCACTGCGCTACCACAGCTGGACAACTCTAGTGGCAGAAGGACTAGTTCACAATCCTCCAGCGCCATTGCGGACATGATGTTGGGCGACGAACAACCTTCGCTGTTCAGCATTTCTCGGATAGCAGGCAGGAGGAACAAATTCAACACCAAGCCATATGACGTAGAAAGTCCACCGGGATCTGAGGACGACGACACTCCATTGACTATACGACAGACCATCCCACAGGATCAAAAGCAATCAGTTGAACCGCATCTGCATCGGCACCGTAGCGACAGCGCTGGAATGATGAAGGCACCAGAGCCTTTGGGAAACGGACCGATCTCTGATCAGCAGCGGGTCAAAGTTAAGCCGATCTCCCACGCACTGAAGGAAGCACGACAGTCCAACCCAGACCCGAATGTGCTTTATGCCGAGGTACCGCCTCTCCCGGCCGCCTTTATGGATGCATTTGCATCTCATGCAGGGTCTCCTGCAACACTGTCACTGTCATCACCCATGGCCCGGCCACCGCCCACAGCCACAGCCGTGCCTTCGACTCCATTAACGACGTCCATGACTACCGCTGTCTCGAAACAGATGCTGCTCACCGCGTTCCCAATGACAGTGGGTATGATGCCGTCCACCTCCGCCATGCGCACCAGGACGAACGAGACCCCTGACTCTGCTCTCTCGAACCCAACAACCGCGTCGACAGTCAATCCTCGATTGCATTCTTCTCACCGGGCGGTGGACCGCATGAGTGCCGGTGATCCGCTGGGCTCCCGCAATTTTCTGTTCAAGTCGTACTTGAACTCTAAATTCCAGGGTCATTACGTCTTCAGGGTTCGCGATGATCAAGTTGAGTACGGCAATCTGCCCGTATCGCTAGAGCAGGCTTGTTCTCTGTACTTTCGGGAAGCTGATGTCACTTATCGCTCCCTGGAGAAGAAGGCCAAGCTTTGGAAAGAGGAACAAAAGAGAGCGCAGGCGAGACAGGAGCAGGCGTGGCAGATCGCCCGGGAGAAAGGTCAAAGTATAGCCGAAAATGTCGAGGACGGTTCAAAGTCAGCTATCGGCGTGAAGTGTGAGAAGGATGCGCAGTGCGAGGAGAGCACCAGCAACGGCATCAGTGTCGCCACCCCGAAGCCACCTCACAGCAGCTCTTCGCGCGGCAGCAGTCTGACAGTTGGAATGGCCATGACCCCAGTGGACGTGGTTCCATCATCCACTGTCAATCAATATCCTCAAGATCAAAGGCGTCATATGAGTTTTCAGGAACGAGAGCCGTTGGAAAGGCATCAACGCGCGATGGATGAGGCGTACTGGCAAGAGGCCGAAAGGGTCCACTGGCAAGAGTCCAAGGAGGCACTCTATGGCCTTGAACAGTGTCTTTGGGAGCTAGTAAAGAGAGTCGAGTACGAACGCTTCGATTTTATCAACCAAGTCGAGATCCAAAACGAGAACCGTAAGTCAGCTACTACCTCTTCTTTTATCTTGAGTTGTGAACAAGTATGTGGTCTGACTCGAATAACTCCTTTCTGTGTGGCCATAGGCGATACTGCGCTTTTCTCGATCGTGAATGGGGACAAGACCAACGTCATGTGGCTCGAGTCGCCTTCAGTAAAGCTGAAGCACGAGTTTTTGAACTGGATCGCAGTCAGCTTGATGGAACGTGGAGGTATGAAGAAGAATTTGAACGGTCTGCAAATCATCGACTAAAAGCACACACACAAGCATCGAACGACCAGTTTTCGCACGAGTTGCAAAATCAATTGCTAATGTCTTTTTTGCTCTGTTTATCACAGACTCAGACTCATGTGCCGAAAAGGTCTCGGAAATGAGACGACGTGGAGCAGAGTTGAACAAGTTCCTGAAAAGCGACCCTCGCCTACAGAAACACCTCCCAGACCAAGAGTAAATGTCACCAGCGATTTAAGTACTTTTTTGCCGTTCACTTTTCACTGGGTTGCTAACCCGTAACACCTATTCTCAACATCATTGATCGTCTTTTATATAGAACTGCGGACTACATCTTGACGATGGCTGAGATCCACATACATCTTATGGAGGCCGATATTCGGTCCAAACGCGAGGAAACGATGAACACGATGGAGGACCTAGAAGCCGTATTAGACAAGCTTGACAATTTGGATGACGAAATCAAGGTACGCAACACAGCCCATTGGTTTTATTGCCTTCTTCTTATTGCTTCGCTCACTCGGAAGGACTCTTTTCGTCGACTGTAGACCTTGATGACAAGGATGGTGCGAGCGATTGATAGTGGCGAAGTCCAAATGGCGTTGCGGCCATCCCTCACCACAGGAATGACCCTGGCCGAGACGGTGCAGTGCAAGATCCGCGATGTTAACGAACGCATCATTGTTTGTGCCCGCATCATGGGGGCCGCTCGACTCAACGTAAGCAAACATTATTGCATTATTACTATATATTTTTTTGTGTGCCGCGATTTTCAAGTGAAGCGCAAAGGTACTCACTGGTTCGACGCCATCTAATTTTTTATATAGCTGAATCGACTCAAGTACGAGATTGAACTGGAGCAGCGCTCGATCAAGCTGTTTCGACGGTACAAGATTGTCATTGGCATCGCGTCGCTTTCGGTTCTGTTACTCGCCTGGCTCTTGTACTGTCGCAGTAGTACCTTTGCGGCTACTGTTCATGGTCATCCTGGAGATGATACATCTACAACGGAGCCATTGTCGTCGTCGTCCTATTTTGCACTGCATGTGCCAGAAACAACTTCTCCATACTTTTCGAATCCAGTCCTGAACCCGTTTCTGGAGTCGCTGAGCACGCACCACCACCATCACCAACATCATATCGAGAAACAAGGCGACAAGGTGGACCCGAGCCTGAGTTCAGACGCAGACACTGCTGTAGAATTAGAAGACGACGGCGAGCCAGGCAGCGAAGCATAAGACGAATTTGCTCCTTTCGACTTTGTACTTCCAAAAAAAAACCTGTATGATGCTAAGATTACTATGATACATGGGTCGCGTTTTATTATTTTTTTTTTGATTTCTTTCCGATGGTGGAGATTTACAGAGTAGAGCGAACTATGCCATTGCATGGGAGAAGCCGTAGCGGAGAAAACGAAAGAAAAAAGAAGGGGAAAAAACATAGGACGGGGTGGGGGGATATACAAAAAAGTCCACTGACTTGAAGAAAAAAGAAAAAGAAAAAAGAAAAAAGATCTGTTTACGACAGAATCGGCAAAAAGTTGCCGACGATGGCCAGAGGGATGTCAAAGATATCTCTCTTGATGGTGAAGCAGAACGTGCAAGGCACGACCCGGTTGGTGGGCGACAACAGGATACAAGTCGTCATGACCGTTTGCTCCGTGTTCTCGAACGCATGGGTCGAGAACTTTTCCCAATACTCGACAGCAGATTGGTTGTCCATGAGCTCGTAGATGTACGTCTTCTTGTTCAGGAGCTGGTCTCGCGACCATTGAGTCAGCAGTGAGAATTCCTTGCCCACCAACGCAATCTCGCCTGTCCGGCGCCACACTACGGTGGGCGTTCCTGAGAAGCTGATGAGCTTTTCAAATTCCTATAAAAAATATTTAAAAAAATGGCGCGCAAAGGCGAAAAGGAACGATGAGGAAAAACACATATTAGATGCGCGTTCCAAGACATTGGTTGTTCTGAAGTCAAGACCAAAGACAATGTGTGTGTGAGAGAGAGAGGGAGAGAGAGAGACAAACGTACAAGGACAGTGCGCTGGAAACAGGTCTCCATAAAGATCAAATCCTCCGGCGTCAGGTTCATGATCAGTGCAATAAACGACGGTCGAAACATGGCCATGGCGCGGCACACTCGCATCATTTCTTCCTTGTCCATCCTAAAAAAAAAGAGAGAGAGAGAAACCAAAACATTGAAAGACACACAGTCAGTATATCTCCTCCTGCCAACTTGCTTCCAAGTTGTGCATGCCACACAGCTTTTCCTGTGTAAAAAGAAAAAAAAATAGGTACCTTTCACGGACATAGCGCAGGAGGTAATGGAATCCATCTGTGTAATTGAATGGCTGCTTCGTATTTGCATAGACATTTTCTGGTGTGTTGCTGGGGAACTTGCGTTTGCTGACCCTGGAACTACCGTTGGTCTGAAGGTTGCTGCCACTGTTTTTGCCGAAAATACCATTCGCGCTGACGCCACTTGTGTTGATGTTGCTGCTATTGCTGCTGCTGTTGTTGTTGATGGTATTATTATGCAGTTGCTGGGGTGACAGCTGTTGTAACCGTCGCTGCTGCTGCAGTGTGTTGGCCATGGCTTCCAGCGTACCCTGACGCTGCCAGTTCTCAACCATCGACAGCTCAGAAGTCATGGCCTGGAGCTCGGTGGTGGGTGATGACAGCATGGTGGAGAGAATAGAGTATTCGAGATTGATAGCTTCAGATCCAAACCCGTAGTCGGGAACGACGGTGGTCTCTGCAGAGGGCGAAGTGGGGATGGGGCTCAGAGGTGCGATGGCCTTGGCGGTTAAGGAGGATAGCGACGACGGGGCAGGAGCGACGGGCGATGATACATTGGTGAAGCTGAAAAGTGCTTGAGCATCATCCAGCGACGGAGCTAGAGCGCAGGGAACGGAAACAGGACAATCGACATGAAGGAAGGAGAAGAAAGAAGAATAAAAGAAAGAAAGGTCAGCATCAAGGCATAAAAAATATGAAATCGAAATAGGGGGCCAGAGCAAGAGGGAAAACCAAAAAAAAAATTAACACTGTGGATCAATAGGAGGAGAGTGCATGTGCAAAGGCTGCACTCTTTTTTTTTCTGCATACTCCTCTCAGTTCCCCTCTTCCCTGGCATGGTCTGTCTCCTGCCCTCAACTCCTTCTCTGCTGAGCCAGGCCCAATTAGGCGCCTGCTCGGTCCCCTTCCTTGCCCCTCTCTGCGGCATGGTTTCGCCGCAGATGCCCTACAACACCAATGGCCTATATTCTCTTTCTCCCCTCCACAGACATCCTGCCGATGTTAATGCCGTCTCTTGTTTTCGTCTGTCTTACCTCCATTAGCACAGGTCTGGGCCTGCTGAGACTCTTGATCCAGCCTTGCCTGCTCAGCAGCCCGCTGCTGAGAGTCGATGGCATCCTGCAGGTACTTTGCCTTCTTCCTCACGCCATCTGTGCAGGATCCAGCCAGGTCACGCTTGACACACCGTTGGCAAGGACGCGCTACAAATGCAGATACATTGAGGAGGTGTGAGTTCTCCAGCAACACTTGAGTAAATAAAGAAAAAAAAAAAAAGAGATCTAGTCCACAGCAAATAGGTTCGCGTGCAGAAACCATGCTATGATTGCCGAGATAAGAAAAAAAAAAGATGCCGAGTTGTGGAGATGTGGAGGAGAGCGTGCTTTGAGGAAAGAAAGAACTTGCGCCGAACCCCTTGCCGTCATTCCGCGATATATAGTGCATGCAGCATATACGCTGGAGATCGCCGTCGGCCTACAAGTTCATTGTCCATGCCCACATTCATATACAGCATCCGCAATGCTGCGAAATACGGCACGACGAGCAAGCAACTGTCGCATGGTTTACTTACTGTCATCACACGTCAAATGGGCCTTTTGGCAGTGAAAGCAACTAAAGTCCAGCACGATGGTGGAAATAACGCGTTAGCCCAGATCGGGTTATCAGAAAATGAGAGGGAGAAGGCGTCATAGCATGGGAACTATACGTACGCTCTGCTGGCCTTCTTTCTGCGCTGAGGTGCCTGGCTGCTAGCACAGCTGTCGTCTGAGGAATGCTGGCCGTGGTTGTGGGCTTGCATGGCCAGACCTTGACGACCATTACCATGAGCACCATTCTGATGGTGGAGCATCAGATTGATGGTGTCAATCGTCTCGAGCTTGGGACGGTCTGCAATCAGCGGCAATTGACTGGTGGGTTGTTTGCAAAGGAGACGAAGGAGAGGGACACGGGCAGAGATCCGAACGCGGGCGAGAAGGTGTCAGAGGCGGAGCAGCGAGAACAAGATAGAAAGAATGAGAGCGATATGGATGAGCCTGGGGTGTGCAAGTACCAAACAATTGCTGGCGGCAATATCGCACACTTCCCTCCTCCTCCTCCTCCCCCACCATCACAGCCGCAAAAAAGAAAAGAAGAAAACGATATCCCACTCTTCTGGGTTTGATGTTTGACCGAGACAAAGAGAGTGAGAAAGTAAAGTACGGAACGAACGGAGGTAAGGCAAGTGGGCAGGGGGGATCTTCGGGGAGTGGGCTCCGCATCCCTTTTTTTTTCCTGTAGCGGGGCATTTAAACACACAATTGAGTTTGGGCGTAGTTGGAGGAGTGGCAAGCGGAAGCACTGTCGGCACACAAACTCCCCAGGGCCGGCCTTTTTTCTTATATGCGACTGCATCCGTGCAGAGGCACATCCGAAAGTCAACAGCCGCGTTGTGCACAGCAGAAAAGTGAGACGGATAACAAAAAAAAAAAGGTGCCTCTTGATCCGAACCAAGCAGAAAATAAAGGGACCGGAAGATCAAGAATCGACATGGTCAAGATCGCCCACGCAAAAATAGCGGGATTCAAAAGAAAAAATCAAGGAGGAGCACTCACATGGAACTAACAGCTGTCTGTCGCATGTCGGCCATGGTTCGAGCCCGGATCGCTGCCGCGGACGAGTAATCCTCCAGATCGACGAGGTCTTCCATCTCTGGATCCGACGACTGATCCGAGTCGTAGAGCTCTGGATGGTTGTCGAAAAAGTCGTGGTAAAGATCCGGTAGCGACGTCGTGGGGCTAAGAGTGAGGATGTTGGCAGGCGGCTGAGGCGCATTGATCATATCATCAAAGAATGTCGTGGCCTCGCCTGACCCTGGCACCGCTGTTGCTGTTGCTGCTGGTACCGTTGCTGATGCCGGTGCTGCAGTTGTGGCTGTGACAGGGACGGCAGGTGATGAGTTGACAGGAATAGACGCTGCGGGCGACGCCTGATGGCCAGCATGGGTGTCAACCGAAGCCTTGGGTGGGACAACGGCAGCAGGAGCTGGGGTCTTGCTCTCTGCAATTACTGCAGCTGCAGCCTTGACGGCCGATGCCAGTGCTGTGCCTGAAGTACCACCTCCAAGGGTCTGACCTGCAGAAGGCGTCAGGGTGTGTGGGACTAGCGCCGGTGCCGCTAGTCCGGCGCTACCCGAAGCATTGGAGGGCGATGTGATCGTGCCAACTAGACTCATGGTCGATCTGCCCACAGGAAGTGTCGTCGAGGCCGAGATCGTCGCTGTGGCAGCCATGATTATGGAGTGAGGGGTTTAGGTAGGGTATTCAAAGTGGTGGAGAGGTGGAGAGGTGGGCAACCAGCCAAATATTGGGATGGGCGTGTTTGGGAATGTTGAAATTATCTGGGAGCAAAAGCTGGGTGGGCAAAATACTTGTGTAGCGACCAAAAAAAAACCGTGAGTACCGTAGCAAAAGGTCGAGCTTTTGTGCGAGAAAACTGCCTAGAAGGAAAAGTTGCAATGGAGAGGGGGAATATCGCCTTTGCAGGAGGAGGAACGAAACCGTTAAGGTGGCAGTTATGACTGTCTGAAAAAAAACAAAAAAAAAAAAAAGAGTCAAGAAAAAAAATAACAAGTGCTCTTGAGAAGGTAACTCATTGAACTGCAAATGAAGAAGTGGCAACTGGAATGAGAGAGAGATGAATGAGCAACCACGAGTGGGCACGAAACGAGGTATTGGTCTGTTCAAGAAAGCGAGCGTCTGAGAGTCTTGCTGTGTCCGGCGTCCTGACGGTGGGAGTGCTTGGGCGAGGTAGAAGAATCAATATTTTGTTGGATAGCACAATTAATGAGTCCAAGGACTTGAATCAGGCAAACGTGCTGGGGTTGAGAAAAGAAGGTCCGGAAGACGATAACCAAAAGAGAGAGAGAGAGAGGTGCGCGGTGACGATGTCGTTGTGGTACGAGATATCGATGCGAGCGAACGATGGAGGGTGTGTCTGTGTGAGATACTGACAGCGAACGGTGTGCGCAAATAATTAATCAGGAAGGAATGGGTTTGACCGCCGATGGAAGAGATCTAGAGTTGGGGGATGGTCAGAAAGGAAGGAGGCAAGGCAGGGCAAGGTAAAGGTGTAGCTTGAGCAGAGACGAAAAGGGTGGGAGCAAAGGGGAAGGAGAGAAGAGAGAGGTAAAGAAGTGCACACCCTGCGAACCAATAGTGGAAAATAAAATGGCGGAGAGACAAAAAAGAGCGAAGCAGCTTGAGTGTTGGCACCAGGAGCACAGTCATCGCCTGGCAAGCCCTTGCTGCTGTAGGCCAGACCTGGAATGAGGGGCAGATCTGGCCAGTGGTGGGTGACTCGGCCAGGTCAGGTCCGACTTTCATTCAATTACCACCCTACGGCATAAACCCGTTTTGTGGTCTCGTTTATTCTAGTCATGGATTGAATTGAGAGTGTCCGTGACAAACGGTGGGTCCCATTGGGCGATCGCCGCCATCCTCTGGGCGTTCTTTCTTGCTCCATCTGCAGCTTGCACCTTCACCCATTCCTCCGTGCTCCTAGCCCGTCTTTAAAGACCCACAGCGATCGGGACGATCTTGGATCGTAATTGTCCTTGATCCCACGCCTCATACAGCAGTACCTTCGCCCGGTGTGTATTCCATCAAGTGATGATAGTCTTGGAAGGTCAGCTCCAGTGAAAGAACCATCCTTGTGGAGTGCCTGCATGCTGGGCTTCGCACTGAAACAGCGCAGAGGCTCAAGTTGTTCCGCTTGGCCTAATTCGTCACACCCTCGGAGGCTGGCGTGGAGACAGCTAGACAATCAGGGCAACTGGCTCCCGAGGCGGGCATGGAGATGGAGGGCGCACACTTGCACACTCTCTTCGCAGTGAACTTTTGAGCTGCTCGTTCAGCTAGTCATGTCGCAATTGTTGGAGGCGATGCCAAAGTGAAGGTAATATATGGATTAGGGCAGGCAACATTGCGAAAAAGAGAGAGAGTACAAGAAAAAAAACCCCCCAGCGGGTATCCTGTAATCAAATCCGTTGACGCCAAACAGACATGTGCACCGACATATTGCGTTGCGATGCATGCATGCAAACATGAGCAAGAGCAAATGTTATCGAGTCTTATAAAAGACGTGAGTAAATAGATGACGAGCGGCCACAGAAAAAAAAAACGTCTTCGGACCGTTCCAAATACGGAGCGAGCCTTCCTCACCCTTACATTTTGATTTTAGCCCACTTGATCCGTGGTCATGGCGACGCCCGCCCTGATTTCGTTTATATTTCGAGGAAGCAACGTGTACCCGAACAGTGGTAAAAGGGCGCATTGTGATCTGCATGCTGCTTTTCGTAAGTCTAGTGGACGGCATCTTTATAGACCATATTGACTAACAACAGCGATCACCTTTTCTTCTGCCCGAAAGCACGGATCTTAGCAGTTGAGCGGACAAAATGTCCCTCGGTCTTCTCTTTCAGTTGCCACTGAGAGAAAAATTTTTGCAAGACGACGTCCATTGAGTAATAATATCGTGACAGCGACCAGCGACGCCTTGGTCGTCTGAGGGCGGGGCCCGTGGAAGTACTAATCTTCCAGATCGGATAATTTCAAAGGGGAAGTACAGTACTATACCACGCGATGGAAAGAGAAAAAATTGAAAACAGGTCATTGAACAAAGTTCATAGATGGCACCAGAAAAATGGTTATGGCGGATATCGCGGTAGGTTTACCCTCCAGGCTTGTTAACATGGATCAGCCTCTAGATTATAAAGGAGCAAACGGCTGAATGTTCGCACCTCCATTACCCAACAATATATAAAAAAAGCCGATGGGTCCAACAAACCAGGATTGTTGTACCAAAGAGGAAATGCCGAGTTGCGGTCTTTGGAATTGAGTATGTGAAATTTCGTCAGTTCCGCTCAGTCACACCTTTGAGAACGGAGCGGCCCACGCCCTTGTTTTTTTGTTTTTGCCCTTGTGGCGCTTTGATGCACTGGAGCTGAAAAAAAGAGAAAACTCAGCTAGGACCAGTCAGCTACCCACGCAGCCCAGGTGCATGTACAATACAGCAACAGTGGATGGATCAAAGAGGCCACCTCCACCTCTGACTGAAGGCTTCCGAGGATCAGATGGCTAGCTCCTGTATAAGGCAGATCGATTGCCACATGTCTGACGGTAGATGGCTCATGCCAGCTCGACAAGGGAGTTAAAGTGACACGATCCAAAGAGATCCGATCCCGCTTTGCCCAAGGACAGGATGAGTCGAGAGAGCAGTGACTGACAATTGGAGCATGTGGGATAAGGTTCATGGTCAGCTCCAGTGAGTGGGTGGATTTTTTGCGGGGTCTCTTGCGGTTTGCCTGTGAGGTTCGAAAGTAAAGAAAAAAAGTACCAGCGATGTAGTACTTACTCATGGGCCGGCGAGGGTCTACAGAATCACATAAGCCAGTTGTCTATGGTCTGCGGGTCTGCTCAAGGCACATTTCATAAGCACGACCAGAGGCAGCCTGGAGGGGGACATTGAGGAGGGCATGGGGCCCTGGACGTACTTCGCCCACAGTACAAATTGCGCCCAAAGTGCCGATGCTGTGGTCGATGCTGTGTGTGAGACCGTGGGTGTCGCAGCCAGGAACAGGGGAGTGCATTGCCACCAAACGACAAAAACTATATTTATCACTCGATGCACATGGCGAAAAAAACAAGGGGCAGGGTAAAGATGCAGCATTGACCGGAAACCTCAAGCGAGAAGTTTTCTCTCGCCCCCTTGGCCCTTTGCGGCTTGTTTGCACACACCTCTCTACTATGGCCGGTTCTCCTAGATGTGTCTGTCCTTCACGCATTTGGAGTGAATGCTCGAGAGACAATGAGTGTTGCCTTTTTATTTTTTGACCTCTCTCATTTTTCTCCCTCTCACTGTTGATTTCTCAACTACCCTCGACTCTTTTCTCAATCCCTCTTACTCACACTCTACTTCGAAGCAACAATGCGCGAGATTATCTCTCTCCATATCGGACAAGTAAGAAGTGCGCGCGTGGGGGGATCGCTTGACAAAGATATTGCGCGAGATACATACGTTGTGTGAGGTAGTATGTTGGTCCGTGAGCACTCTCTACCGAATCACAGATTGCTGACCGTTTCTGATCCGTCCTCTATCAAATACACATCCACTCCACAGGCCGGCATCCAGATCGGAAACGCCTGCTGGGAGTTGTACTGCCTCGAACACGGCATCGCCCCCGATGGCAAGAAGTAAGTGTGCTACTTGCCGTGACTGATACCGAGCATGCAACGCACGCTGTATCACCCATGCGCACGAATTGATGTGATGGCCACTCTTATTATCATGTCAATACGCTACAGGGATGGACCTAAAGACGAACTCTCAACCCCGGATACATTCTTTCAAGAGACGCAAATGGGCAAATTCGTGCCGAGAACCGGCAAGTACTCGCCTGCTGCATTTTTCTTACCAAGGGTCCATTTCACCTCTGTGGTCATTACAGATAAAAAAAAAAAAAAAAAAAAAAAAGGAGAGCGATGAGAAAAATGCCTGCAGGGTGATTCGAAGGGGCGTGTCTGTGGAGGGACACTTCCTCCTGCCAAAAGACTCATCAATACCAACCCACTCTCAATTCTTGATTTGATGTCAATAGTGCTGGTGGATCTTGAAGAAACGGTTGTGGATGAAGTCCGTAAAGGCAAATACAAGGATCTGTTCCACCCCGAGAGTCTACTCTCACATCGCGAGGACGCGTCCAACAACTACGCCCGCGGCCACTACACAGTCGGAAAAGAGCTCATCGACCCAATCATGGACAAGATCCGCAAACTGACTGACAGCTGCAGTGGTCTCCAAGGGTTCTTGCTCTTCCACTCCTTTGGTGGTGGTACAGGCTCTGGTCTTGGCGCCCTGCTTCTCGAACGCCTTGCTTTGGATTATGGCAAGAAATCCAAGCTCGAATTCGCAGTCTATCCAGCGCCGACCATCGCCACCTCCGTCGTGGAACCCTACAACTCGGTCCTGACAACCCACGCAACAATGGATCAAGCCGACTGCACCTTCATGGTCGACAACGAGGCCATCTATGAGATTTGCCGCGACAAACTGAACGTCGAGCGACCCAACTACTCCAACCTGAACCGTATGATTGCTCAGGTCGTATCCTCCATTACGCTCTCCCTCCGCTTTGCTGGCTCGCTCAACGTGGACATGAATGAGTTCCAGACAAATCTGGTGCCTTACCCGCGGATCCATTTCCCCTTGATCTCGTACGCGCCCATCCTGTCCGCCCGCAAAGCCCTGCACGAGCAGTCCAACGTGCAAGAAATCACCTCGTCCTGTTTTGAGATCAGCTCCCAAATGGTCAAATGCGATCCTCGTACAGGAAAATACATGGCGTGCTGCCTCCTTTACCGAGGCGATGTCATTCCCAAGGACGTCAATGCGGCGATTGCCAACACCAAGACCAAGCGTACGATCCAGTTTGTGGACTGGTGTCCTACAGGGTTCAAGATCGGCATCAATCATCAACCAGCGGTTGTGGTTCCTGACAGTGAAGTCGCTGCGGCCCCGAGATCCGTTTGCATGCTGTCCAACACTACAGCGATCTTGGATGCCTGGAAGCGCCTCGACCACAAGTTTGATCTTATGTATACAAAGCGCGCATTCGTCCATTGGTATGTGGGTGAGGGAATGGAGGAAGGAGAGTTCTCGGAGGCGCGAGAGGATCTCGCAGCTTTGGAGAAGGATTATGCAGAAGTAGCAGCCGAGGCTACAGCAGACGCGGAGGATGAGGCTCCAGAGGAGTACTAGGTCCAACTTTTCATCTAGTCCTAAACCAGAGAAGGCAGCGTAGCATATACAGTAGGCTTCCAAGCGTTTCGATATGAGTGCGCACCTTCCCTTCTTCTTTTCTGGTTGTTTTAAGCACACTAATATGAAATATTGTTTTCGCCTTGTGCCGGCGATCTTCTATGAAAAATACTGAATCTCTAAACCCACGGACTTGACGATGGGAGCCTGCGCATGCGGTGAAAAGACATGCCCCACAAAGCCCAGACTAAACAGCAGCTTATTGAACCGCCCCTCCCACATGATGGCCAGTCCAGACTGGACACCCAATCTCGCCTTGATTACGCCCACAATCGGCTGCCTCTCTTCCAAATCCTGTCCTGCAGCATTTGAGTTCGACGCGGTGGAAGTAGCTTTATCGGGGACGCCTATTGTCTTTGGGAAGGGATCTGATGCTGATTCCTGGTCATTGCTTGCTGCTGAACCTCTCCGTTCTCGAATCCACCACTCGACGCCTGCCGTCAGCTCGCTGTCGTAGCTATAGAGATTAAAGTCGAAGCGAGAGCAGAGTCCTAGATCCGGATGCACCTGCGCTGCATAACTGCTGGAAACATGGCCCATAATGGGATTGAGGGTCTGCGTGATGGTGATGGGGATGTAGTTTTGGTGATACTCGGGAGCTGTGGATGTTGGATATCCTGGCATGGTGGTCTCTGATGAGGGTTGTGCTGAAGAGCTATCCTCCAATGACGAGGACTGCTGCCTCACAGGTGCTAATGGGGGAAGAGTTCGATATCGAAGACCTGTCGAGACTATAATTGATAATACATGCGCGCCACGTAATATTAGTGATTAAGGTGAGGTGTCCCAACCCAATCGTTCTGCAAACACACGTTACCTCCTCCAAGCTTCTCTGTCGCACTGTAATAAACCTCTGCGCCCGCAGACCAGTACCCGCGGATCCTCTCCGATGGCACCGAGCACTCTTCGGCGGCCTCCACGCTCAGATGTCCAGCGCGCCGTTCGCCATTATGCGTCCCAATGTCCTCAGAAGCCATTGGCAACTCGGAATGCGCCGGTGAAGATAAAAATGATGAATTCAAATTTATGTCCGCTGACTCTTGCTCCTGTGCCATGGTGGTATCGTCCGAGCTGTTCGAGAGCATGTCCTCTGATGCTACGTTATGATGATTTTGACGTCGGCGACCTTCCTTCAACATGCCCTCATACGACTCATCAAAGTCCTGTCCGAAATTGTAAAGGCCGCGGATACCGATCAGTCCATCGTCCGTTGTGAAAGACATTTCCGCGCAGTATTTGCCCTTGTCATATTGAAACTGGGCCGACAGCTATTTGCCAAGTAAAATTTGTCAGAAAACCAATGCTTTAGCCATTTGAAGCAGCAAACCGCCAACTAAAACGCCTTGTGCGATCAAGTGTCGGTAAAGATTGCATCTCTTACATGAGAGGCACTCCTGGAAGCCGGATCACTGATACCCGAGATGACATATTGCCGATGTTTCGATATACGCCGACTGTATAGCGCCTCCAGTCTCGCGTTCGCCAGGTTCATCCGCCCGCACAAAAGATAATCTAGCGATGAGCATAGGCAATGGACCGTGTGTGAGTTAATCGGGTGTAGCTGTTCTTCTGCGCCATTTATACAGCCATGATACTAGTATGCTGTACCTCTGCGCCTCTGACCTTGTTCGTCGTACTCGGTCCACTGATCAGCTTCCCGTATGGAGTGGTCCAAGCAGATGATACGGAACCGATCCACCAGATGCCGGAATCGTACAGAAGCGGAGTCGTCGATCATAAGTGCCCTGGACGTAAAAAGGTAGCCTACTGAGCCCTCCAGGACCGGGAGCGCATTCATAGTCGTAGTTGTTTTAAAGACTGAGCTAGGGAGCTTGGACAGGCGCAGAGACAGACCCTGAGGTGATTGAAAGTCGAGTAGCGCTAGAAAAAGAGCGTGAAAAGCTGTATCTTAGTTCAAGAACCACAGACCTTCTTCCAAGACCACGGTTCAACACTGTTGGCATGCGTGTTTTACCTCTCGAGGTGGCGCAGAGATGTGAGTATTGGTTATCCTCATTCCACCCCGAAGAGCGATAGTACCGCCTGAGGCAGTACTCCATAAAGTCGTACATGGCGTGCGAAGCCAGGACGGTGCTGGGGAGCAGATGCTAATGCGACGAGGCAGGTTGGCAGAAGCGAAATCAAGTATGCAGCACGGAGATTCGATGGGGCGACAGATCGGCCTGCACAAACGACGGATGGGATGGGTTGGGTAGGAACAGAGAGACTCAGGATGCCTGTGACGATTGAGTGCCGATCGAGCGGTGAGAGTGCGGGCAGATGGAAAGGTTGCCAAAGAAAAAGATGGCGCCGTGACTCTTTTTAGTTGGCTACGAGTGCGCGTGCAAAATCGGGAAAGCACACGCGGTTACGGGGGGACACCTATGCGACCCATTCGCGACGCTTTGGGAACCAACAGAAAAGGAAGGAACATGGGTTGTCAGTCGTCTAAGTATCGCCACAGTTGCAACAGCATCCATATCGGAATACTTATTGCAAAGGACTTTAGACCTACGCTTGGGTCTTAAAGACTCTAGTGCAGGGTTAACAAGAGAGAGTCTGTAGGGGTTTCAGTGACCTGGTTCGTCTTTATGGGCTGGCAGCACATACGACAAGCCAGAGACACATACGCATGAACCTCGCGTTGAACGTACCTTCTCTTTGGCTCGAAACAGATGGATAGCGGCAGGCAGATGGAGAACGAGAGTGGTGTAGAGGTCGTTAGTCGGCTGCAGAGAGATCCTGGGTCGGCACCAAGCTCGTTGTTCTTGCTCTTGGGTCTGACAGAGTCTAGTGCAGGGTCGAGAAGAAAGAGTGGAAAGAGAGTCTGTAGGGGTTTCAGTGACCTGGTTCTTCTTTATGGGGTGGCAGCACATAGTCAAGCCAGAGACACATACGCATGAACCTCGCGTTGAACGTACCTTCTCTTTGCTCGAAGCAGGTAGATGGAGAACGAGAGCGGTGTCGAGGTCGTTAGTCGGCTGCACAGGGTTTCTGGGTCGGCACCAAGCTCGTTCAGAAGCAGCATCCCATAGCTCGTCGTTCCACTTACTCTTTGGTTTGACAGACTCTAGTGCAGGGCTGAGAAGAAGAGAGGAAAGAGAGTCTGTAGGGGTTTCAGTGACCTGGTTCGTATTTATGGGCTAGCAGCTCATACGACAAGCCAGAGACACATACGCGAGAAGCTCGCGGTGAACGCACCTTTCTTGTTACTTTTATGTGGCGCGGAATGGTTTATAGTGTATGGGAAGCGCGGTCGGCTGTAGTCATCGCGAAGCACATATGGCAGAGGCGTAGGGACACTGCTATGCTTTACGGAGACGCTCACCGTTGTTGTTGGATGAGCTCGTCGTGCACGAGAGTCAGCATTAAGCTCTATTACACGCTTGCAAGCGAAGCTACTTGGGGAAGCTCATTGCGTGGAATCCCATTTCGAAGTCAATGTCAAAAATGAAGCTCGATCTTGTTCATTCTCACTTTCGTGTTTGGTCTTCAGGTTGCGTTGTTGTCTTGAGTCAAAGCAGGCAAATCTTGGTGGACAGCACGTTCAAGCTCAATCAACGGTAAAATACAGATGTTTAGACAAGAGAGTACGCCCTGCCTCTTGCGACTGACGTTGTAGAGCACGTTGAGGAGAAGCTTTCTTGCAGATCTTTTTCTTTGAGGATGGGGTCTTTGTGGAGGGAGTTTCGTGGTGTCTGTGCTTACCTTGGTCGTCGTGGGTGAAGGTGAAGGTGAGGAAAGAGGGAAAAAAAATGACAGGGGCCATGCCACGCGCGTGAAGTAAGTACAACATTGTGAAACCTTGTTAAAGCCACAGGTTTCTGGCTCGTGCGGTTGCTTTGTCTTCAAGCCGTGAGCTCTCTGGGCAAACTCCCTCCCAATACTATCGAAGTCGTCGACTATGCAGAGGTACGCGGCTGAAGGGTACAAGGGATCGAGAAAATTGACCTCTTTTGGTTTATATATTTGGATGTTGTTCATAAGCGATCATAAAGCATAGCAAAGTGTGTGGACATAAATAAGTAGGAGAGTTAATTTACTATCCAACGCGTGCAGTGCTCCTGCCAGAGTCTGCTCCGGGCGCGCCTTCTCTTCCGCGTCCTCCTGACGCGTGCCTCGACCGCACAGATTCCGATCTTGGGGATGAGCGACTCAAGAGTGCGGCCTCAGAGAAATCTTCCTCGCCAAAGGTCACGTCGCCGTCGTCTTCGTCTTCGTCATCCTCAACACCCTCGAGATATTCGTCGTCCTCCTCCGTGTACTCGGACTCGACAGCAGTGCGACGGCTACCAGCCGGCCGAGACATCTGAAATTCCGATGAACGTTCAGAGAGGACTGAAGGTGGAGGTGGAGGTGGGGGCTGTAGACTGGGCGACGAAGAGGTCATGGAAACATCCATACCGCTTCTGCCGGTTCGTGAGCCACTCGTGGAGATACTGGTGACAGTGGAGGTTTCGTCATCAAGGGTCGGGTATACGCCACGATGTGGCTGTGGTTGTGCCTGTTGCTGGCGTATCGTAGTCGTAGTAGTCGTGGTGGTTCGCTGCTGCTGTAAAGACTCTCCCGCGGAGCGAGATTCAGAGGGAGACGAGGAGGCGTCGACACCTGCCCCTGCACCGTGGTTGCGTTGAGATGGATTCGAGGGTCGTTCAGGGACGATTGCCTCGTCAGAGAAAGTAAAAGGATAGCCTAGTGGATCCAGTTGCTGGGGCTGCTGCTCATCCCCATCCTCATCGTCCTCCATTTCGTCGTGATCAAACAGCAGCTCACCCTTTCTATCACGAGACGTCTGTTGCTCTTCCTCAAACTCGCTGTCAGAGTCGACTCGATAACCCTGACCCTGCTCCTGCGATTGTGGCTGTCGAGGCGAGGGTCCTGAAGCTTGAATGTGAGCCCTGGAGGCAGAGGTGGATGGCGTGGTCGAATAGGTGGTAGGAGCGCGCAGCTGCTGCTGTCCGGGCTGGCTACCGTGCTGTGCATCAGGGTGAGGACGGATCTGCTGCGAGACAGCCAGCGTCTCTGCATCGCTCCCGAACCATCCTGCGAGGACCTGCCAGGTGATGATGGAAAAGATGATCTCCCAAAAGACAAAGACGCCCATAAAGACCAAGGCTGTCGTCACTTTCCAGTAATACATAAAGTATCTAATGCAGAGAAACGGAAAGCGGTTAGATAGGGCACTATCTTCCATCCCGTCACGATACCCTGTCCAGAAGTATTACCGAAGCCCTTGAAAGTGTGCATCAATATGGATGGTGCTCCTGTACACTTGGAGTTCTGGAGTCGAGATGCTAACGAGGGCACTGGTGACTGGGTTGAACGAATCTTCGACAAAGTTCTCAATCAGTGGAACCTTGATGACCTGGTCCTCTTTGGACCACTCCAGTACCAAGGGGACCGCTTTCCAGGCCGTGCGCATGAGCTTTAACGGCGTCGATTGATAGGTGAGAATGGCCTAGCAGTGGAGTTAAAAAAAATAGACATGAGAATATAAGCGCCACGCAGATTCTTCACACAGGTCATCGGTCGCTTTCGAGCTCCTTACAGGTCTGCTGGAGCTCCTGACAACCTTGCCGTCTGCGCGCAAGAGCGTGACGACAACCATGAAGTTGCCAATTTCCACGTTTCGTTCCGATGCGGGAACAAGCAAATTGACCGAGATGTCATAAGCCTGGTCTGCTCGCAGGAACTAGTACATAAAACAAAGCATGTTAGGCTCTGACTTCAGCATGACCTTGGGCTTGCGTCAGATAGTTAATGCTTACCTGACCATAGCGCCCTCCTCGTGTAAAATCCACCTCAGCCTTAGGGCCGTCTCCGATGATGCCAGGAACACTATATGATAATTAGAGTCATTAAACTTGGGAATAGAATGAAGCCAGCATAAGAGGAGGAGAATAGTGCCCTCGGGACGTACGTTGGTTTGCCATATTGCAGATGCACTTGGCCAACATGTCCCCGTTGGGGGATATAGAGCCAGTAGAAACTGAGGTAGGCGGCGAAGGAAATGCCGATCAACAGCACAAAGACCACAACCGCAATGATGACTTTGACGATCTTGCGGTGCAGGGCGGACGAGGTCAGCCACTGGGTCAGCTGCTGGACATAGGGCTCTAGCAGACCCAGGATGGGTCTGATGAAGAACGAGAGAATCTAGAGGAGCACCATGTCGCAGTGCTTGTTAATAAGATTGGGTCTAGGGGTGACTGACAGTCGAGTGTGGTTGCATGCATGCACATGCGTTTGCAGCAGACTTGCCTCGAAGAGGGTCATGGTTCAGGCAGTGTACTAGAGAGGAATAGGGGAGGAAGGTGTGTGCGTGTGTGTGTGTGTGTGTGTGTGTGTGTGTGTGTGTGTGTGTGTGTGTGTGATGCAGGTGTTGGGACGGGAGGAGACGACAATGAACCGCGAGGCGAAAGCGAACGCCGAGGAAGTATATTTATACGGCTGGGTTTCCCTGAGCAGAAGGAAGAGCGTTGTGATCGGACAGTGTGGCAAGGGTGCAAGGACAAGGGAAAGGGGACGGGCAGGAGGGATTACGAGTGGAGGTAACGGACTGCAAGGGCAAGGAGGGGGAGGAGGAGGAAGAGGAGGAGGAGGAGGTTAAAGAAGGAGAGGAGTGAAGAGTGAAGACCGATAAAGTGAGGGACACGGTACGGTGCCTCGTGCACGGTTTTTTTTTTGTGCCTGCTCAACCGCGTGTGAATTGCGTGACATGTGAAGTGGCCCACCACAATTTTTTGCTCTTGCCTCCATTTCACTCACACGGCTCTTCTGCTTGTGCCTGTCTCATGTAAGCAAGCCTTGGCAATCCACCAAAACGATATATATTTCTCAAACAGTCGAGCAACGCGTGCTCCCGGGGTTTCCTTGCAGGACAGGCCTTCTACTCTGCTGCTCTCTTTAGTTGTCATCGTCTCCCTCGTCCTCATCAGCCGCTGGTGCCTCGCCCTCCTCCCTGCTAACGTGGCGTCCACGCCCCTTGCGGTCGCGCTGGTAAAACTCGGCAAGCATCTTTTGAGGAATACGGTTGAGCATCTCCTTGGGGAAAATGCGGAGCAGCGACCATGCCTGGTCCAAAGACTCAAACACAGTTCGGGACTCGTACGTGCCTTGAGCAATATAGGTCTTCTCAAACTTGTCCAAAAATTCGAGACTCAGCTTGTCCTCCTGGTTCAAGGCTTCCTCTCCAACGACAGCCTTCATAGCAGCTGCGTCACGACCGATGGCATACTTGGCATACAGCTGGTTGGACACATCACCATGATCCTTGCGAGTAAGCTTCTCGCCAATGGCAGACTTCATGAGACGCGAGAGCGAAGGGAGGACGTTGATGGGTGGGTAGATCTGACGGTTGTGCATCTGTCTGTCGACAAAGATCTGGCCCTCCGTAATGAATCCAGTCAAATCAGGAATGGGATGAGTGATATCTAAAAGTCACCCAAAACAGCATGTCAGTTGAAGAGACTGTCAGTACGCGACACTCACAGTAAACTCCACGGCGAGAAACAAAAAATGACAGTCGAAACGCTTTACCGTCGTTGGGCATGGTCAGAATGGGAATCTGAGTAATGGATCCGTTCCTGCCATCGACACGACCAGCACGCTCGTAGATGGTGGACAAATCCGTGTACATGTAACCGGGGTAACCGCGACGACCGGGCACCTCCTCACGCGCAGCAGAGACCTCACGCAGAGCATCTGCATAGGAACTCATATCGGTCAAAATAACCAAGACGTGCTTTTCCAGCTGGTAGGCATAGTACTCGGCTGTGGTCAAGGCCAGACGGGGGGTAATGATACGCTCGATAGTGGGGTCGTTGGCCAAGTTCATGAACAAGGTGACACGCTCAATAGAGCCATCCTCCTCGAAATCCTGCTTAAAGAAGCGAGCCGTCTCCATGTTGACTCCCATAGCCGCGAAAACAATAGCAAAGTTGTCCTCGTGATCATCAAAGACGCCCTTTGTCTTCTTGACCAGGCCAGCCTGTCTGCAAATCTGGGCAGCAATCTGTTTTCGGATGGTGAAGATGTTCAAGTGAGTCGTTCCATTCGAATCAATAGCCTAGTGAACCTACAATGATGACTCGAAATGCAGCGTAAGAATACCTCGTTATGGGGAAGACCAGCGGCAGAGAAGATGGGGATCTTTTGACCACGAGCAATCGAGTTCATGGTATCAATGGCCGAGATACCGGTCTGGATCATCTCCTCGGGATAGATGCGGGAGTATGGGTTGATGGGCGAGCCTGCAATAGCGGAAGACAAGTTGTTAGGAGAGGGCGCTAGGTGAAGACTGTTGGTCGACGTACAAAAAAAAACTCTCCAGATATAGTACCTTGGATGTCAAGATAGTCCTCTGCAAAGACCTTGGGACCCTTGTCGATGCTCTTTCCTGATCCGTTGTACACGCGTCCCAACATGTCCTCAGACACGGGCATCTTCAAGACGTCTCCTGTGAACTCGACGTGTGTCTGCTTGGCATCGATTCCTGTGGTGCCCTCGAAGACCTGAAGTGAGGAAGTATGACGAGATAGAGTGGCGGCCGATATAGAAAGGGGAGGTCATTTGGTCATTAGCGTCTCGGTCCTTGTGCGGACACACTTCACCCCCCTGACTAGGAGGAGTGATCACGTCGTCTCCAAATATCTGGTGGATGCAAAGCCAAAAAAAAAAAATCGGTCCTGTACCTGAACGACGGCACGCTTGCCTTGGACCTCCAAGACCTGACCAGCGCGCTTGGTACCGTCAGGAAGAGTAAGCTCTACAATCTCGGAGAACTTGGGGAACTGTTGCAGTCGTTGACACGCAAGAAGTAGGCAGAGGAGGGATATTCGAGGCGAGGCTGATTAGATTCTACTTTTTTAGGTCGACAATTGTTTGGCTCTCTTCACTTTCTTGTGATGTGTACCTTGACATTGTCGAGCATAACCAAGGGTCCATTGACACCAGCAACAGTGCGGTAGTCTGAGACATAGGAAGAAGCGCAGAGCAGAGGTAGGAGACAGGTGTCAGTTATGCAGCTTGAGCTATACGAACAAAGGCAATGCATCCATGCGTAGGATCAGTACCAAGACGGGGCTCCACTGCATAATTGCGGGTGACAGCAGCGGCATGGAGCACGCTGGCCTCCCTGGGAGTGACTCGGGGATCCATTGGACGGTTGAGAGGTGTTGATGTGTAGGGATAGAATGAATGTGTGTTGGTATAGACAGGGAGAAGTGCGCGAGCAAGGGTGGATGGAAAATGATGCGGTGAGTGAGTGACGCGCGCAATTGCTGTACAAGAGGGGTTGGGAGAACAGCCTGCTGAGCAAAAAGTCAGGTTTGTCGAGCAAATTAAGGGTCAGCTGCTTCACGTCATTGCTCAGAGTTTCGCGGCGCACGAAGCTTCGTACCGTTGTGCAAAGGCCACAGAGAGTGCACCGGTCGCTCCCCTTCACATTGTTCACATTCCGTGCCTGCATCACGCACACTCTGGCTCATTTACCCCTCTTAACTACAGCCATCCATCTGTCCATCCACCCGTTCGCATCGCACAAGTCATGCCGACCCTGAATCATTGCAAGCGAGTTTGGTATGGGTGACAACAGCCTTTCAGGTGCAAACCCACGCTGGCCATAGCACAGCCAATGGACAGTGCGCCAACGCTGAACGACGTGCTTCCTCACATCTTAGGACATCTTTCTTGAACGCGGGTGGATTCGATGTGCAAGCGCTGTCCGGAGTATGGAAGTGTCGATGATGCTGTGGCAGGAGCTCGATATCTCGGATGCAGCGCGCTCACTAGTGACCATATTCTTGCGCTCTCCGACAGCTTAAACTGATCTCCGCATCGAAAGGCTCGATCCTCTGTGAACTTCAGGTTGAGAAGCAGCATTTGGTATGTTGCAACACATCAGCGACGCATGAGAACATGGAGAAGGCTCGATGTAGAGTGCGCTGCCGGTACTAACTGCAATGGATACAGAATCGACTCGGCGGATGCCACGGAGGACTGCTGAGCACCGTTGTAGACATTGGCGGGTCCCTTGCCATAGCGGCAGAAAACATGCATGCGACTGGTGTATCGACAGGTGCGTTCGCCCTCTCTCTACCCCTCTCTCTACCTCTCTCTTTCTGTCACAACCTATCCTTGAGCTAGCATCAGGGCGACATATTAGGAGAGAAGGCTGAACACGACTACATTGTAGATTTGAATATCTCGTTCATCTCGGGCGCCAAGATTGGGGACAAACTTTCTATAGTACGTTGTCTACCTTGTGCAATGAACCGCAGGTGTGTGTAGGGCTAATGTGTCATTGCTGCTCTTGAAACATTGATCTTTTACATTCAACGCGATGCGTAGAACTCGCGCTGTGACAAGATAGGAGGAACACTTGCTTATACCTCGGTCGAGATCAAGACGGGCGATAAACTTGTGGCACTTGGCCGACACACCAAGTTCGTGCGCACCGCCCACAAGACCAATGCAGAAATGGACAAGGCGGCATCCGAAGCAACATCGCCAGAGTGAACTGCTGTCGAGAGCCAGATTGTGAAATAAACTACGCCCAATCGTAAGCAGTCCCCTGCGCACCACGCGTGCCTGAGAGTGCCGGCTCACTAACTGGAACGTGGACCCCCGCTGCACTGAGGCTCGCACGTATGTGTTTGGAGTGCCAGGAAGGGGTAACTTTAGCTTGCAGGGTCAGCCGACGGTGGGCTGGGCCAAGCGGGAAATCTCGCGGTAGTGGCATACGCAAACTTTTTTTTGTTTGTGATGGCGCATTGCGATTGGAGTCTAACACGACAGCGCGGTTGTGCCCATGGACTCTCCTCCCGCGATATAAGCGGCCCTGCGCCCGTCCGCTTCTTTTTTCTCTTTTTTTCTCCTTATCGGTTTCCCCTTCAGTCCCCTAACAAGACTCCTGCGACCGGCTTCATCCCCATTCCTCATTCACCTCATCCTACACTCCCCAACACTCCCCACCACAATCCTCTCAACCACCCTCGACTAATCCACCATGCGCGAAGTCATCTCCATCCACGTTGGACAGGTAGGGCCTTCGTTTCATAAGCGCACCGAGGAAGCAGCTTCAGCTACGCGACAAGGGTCGAAGAATGCTTAGCCTCTTTTGTGCCTCTCTCTTTCTCTTATTCCTAGGCCGGTATCCAGATTGGTAACGCCTGCTGGGAGCTCTACTGCTTGGAGCACGGCATCTCGCCTGACGGCACGGTGTAAGTGTCCACGCCATGCTTCTCTTGCTCTCCGCCGAAGGGGCTTGCTTCAAGGAGCACTAACACGTCCCATACACGTCTCAACATCCAGCGCCTCGGACAAGCAGTCGTCCCAGTTCGACTCGTCCTCCAGTACCTTCTTCTCCGAGACAGGTGCAGGCAAGCATGTCCCCCGAGCCAGTATGTACCTCTTACTTTTTTTTTCTGAAGCTTGTGTCAGTGGCGTGAGATGAGAGCGGCACTAAGTTTTACAGGAGGTGTCGCCTGTCTCTGGACAATACATACCTGTCCCCTGAATGCAAAACAAGGGACGACATCCTTGCTGATGCAATATATGCCTTCTTCCTTGCTACAACTAGTTTTTGTGGATCTCGAAGAGACTGTCGTCGATGAAGTTCGACGCGGCACCTACCGCGCGTAAGTTCTCTGAAATAGACGATTAAAGATACTGGCTGAAGCCTCAAGAGCGTTTGATGTATTGACGTCTATACTTATCTCTTGCCATTACCTCACATTCTTAGCCTGTTCCACCCCGAACAGATGATTAGCGGCAAAGAGGACGCTGCCAACAACTATGCCCGTGGCCACTACACCATTGGCAAGGAGTTGGTCGACTCTGTCTTGGACCGTGTCCGCAAGCTCTCCGACGCCTGCACTGGTCTCCAGGGCTTCTTGGTCTTCCACTCGTTCGGCGGCGGTACCGGCTCTGGTTTCGGCGCCCTGCTATTGGAGCGCCTCTCTGTCGACTATGGCAAAAAGTCCAAACTCGAGTTTGCGGTCTACCCTGCTCCTGAGATGGCCACGTCTGTCGTCGAGCCCTACAACTCGATCTTGACCACGCACACGACCCTTGAGCACACGGACTGTGCCTTCATGGTCGACAACGAGGCCATCTACGACATCTGCAAGCGCAACTTGGACGTTGCCCGCCCCACTTATACCCACTTGAACCGCATGATTGCTCAGGTGGTCTCATCCATCACAGCCTCGCTGCGCTTTGTCGGCTCTTTGAATGTGGACCTTACAGAGTTCCAGACCAACTTGGTCCCTTATCCCCGCATCCACTTCCCTTTGGTCACGTATGCGCCTATTCTGTCGGCCAAGAAGGCGTTCCACGAGCAACTCTCTGTCAACGAGATCACGACCGCGTGCTTTGAGCTCCAGAACCAAATGGTCAAGTGCGACCCACGCCAGGGCAAGTACATGGCGTGCTGCCTGCTGTACCGTGGAGATGTGATCCCCAAGGATGTCAGCGCCGCCATTGCTCTTGTCAAGACCAAGAAGACTATCCAGTTTGTCGACTGGTGCCCTACGGGATTCAAGGTCGGTATCAACAACCAGCCCCCGACCGTCGTTCCTGGCGGGGAAGTTGCCAAGGTCCAGCGCGCGGTCTGCATGCTGTCCAACACTACGGCTATTGGCGAGGCCTGGTCTCGTCTGGACCACAAGTTCGATCTCATGTATGCCAAGCGTGCGTTTGTGCATTGGTATGTGGGTGAGGGTATGGAGGAGGGTGAGTTCTCGGAGGCGCGTGAAGATCTTGCGGCCTTGGAGAAGGACTATGAGGAGGTTGCATCTGATTCGGCGGTCGAGCAAGATACGCAGGAGGAAGAGTACTGAGTGATCCATTGATGGTAACAGACCAGGACGACCATGCTCATGATCATGCTCATCCAAGTCGTAAGAAATTGTTTGCCGCAGACTTGCAAGCATCAATTGTGTGAATAGGAACAATACCAACATGGTCAAGAGACATGAATAAATATCTGTTCGCCATAGCAAAGCTAGATTGTACTTGGATGTATTGTAGAATGTAGTTCGATGTTTGATGCTTTAGTGATTTCTTTGAGTAGTGTCTGCGTTGGACTGCGTCCTACTTCGTAAATGACTTGATGTTGTTAAAGTCGTCCTTCTCTGCAAACTCGGCAGCGACCTCATCGATGATGGGGGTCAGGTATCTGATATCATCCTCGGGCTTGAGGGTGCCATCCTTGGTGGCGATCGTGTGCGAGAGCGAGTACTGGAACGCGCACTTCATGCGATAGACGCGCTCGTAGCCTTCGTTCTCGGGAAGACGGTTGACAGCTTCGCGGATAATGTCGGTCTCCTCACGGAGGACGTCGTCATAACGCAAGCCTGTGACATGGAGGACAAGCAAGTACAAGATGGAGAGATGGGATTAGACTAGCGTCAAAGCAGAGCTGGTAGTGCTTCTCCAAGTATCCTCTGTTGGACGTCCCTGTCCTTGCTTCAGTCGTGTTGGTGTGAAAGCAAAAGAAGACTGCCTCGATTGGCGAACACTGTCCACCTCAGTTGCTCATTCCACGATGCCAGTGTTTAGAGCGAGTTGCAATTTGCTTTCTGAAGATCTCAGTTCGTGCATGCATTTGAGTAGGTGTCGCAAAAAAAAAAAAAAAAAAAAAAAAAAAAAAGAGTATAGTTGGCCAGTGATCAGAGCAAACACGCACCCAGCTTGCGGTAACCGGCTGCATTCACAAAGGCGTTGGCGACAGGCTGCAGGATGCCCGACAAAAACTTGGATGCCTTGACCTGGTTGACGAGAGTGATTCCGGACATGATGAACAGAGGGAAGAGAGGCGGAAAAGGTGATGAAGAGAGACGCGTGATGGATGGAGTGGAGTGGAGTGGAGTGACGGGAATTGGCGACTGTCCGAAATGACTGAGTTCGGCTTTCCGTCCATGTTCGGAGGAGCGATGTCGAAAGGAGGGCGACTACACGTGACTCTTCCTCATGAAGAGGCCTCCGTCACAGAACGCTGCAGTGTCGCGTATCTGTATGACTGCCCTCGACACGCACGCTGCATTCGCGTCTCTCTCCCCTGTGCATCCACTTCGACCCTTCGTTTTCCTACACATTCATTCGAACCTCTTGCGTCCCCTCGACCACCTTTCCTTTAACTCTCCAGTCTCTCTTGGAATCCGACCTCTCTCTCCCTCTCTCTCAATCATTCACACTCTCTTCCTCTCCAGGACACCGCCACCAGCCAACAAATCCACATCGCAATGAGTCGAGGAGCAGGCTACGATCGCCACATCACCATCTTCTCGCCCGAGGGAAGACTCTACCAAGTCGGTAAATGCTCGAGACTCAGGAGTTTGGCCTGCGCTGCAAATGCACACACAACGACCAAACCAACATTCTCGGGGCGCGTTGTTCTTTTCTTTCTTCAGTCTGCTAACATTCTCGTCCTTCTTACCTCCTTGTCTGAAGAATATGCCTTCAAGGCCATCTCCAACGCGGGTATTACGTCTATCGGTGTTCGCGGCAAAGACTCTTGCGTTATCGTGACCCAGCACAAAGTTCCTGTAAGGACCACAAACCATCTGCTTCCACTACGCGTATTCTGTTCTCCTTTATCAGCAAAAGCTAACGCCCGTTGCCTTTGTGTGTATCTTTTGTCGCTATATCTCTCGGCCACCACCACTGGTAGGATAAACTCTTGGACTCATCGACAATCAGACACATCTACCCTTTGACATCCAAGATTGGTTGCGTGATGACAGGACTTGTGCCCGATGCTAGATCAGCCGTGAGCAGGGCACAGAGGGAAGCAGCCGAGTTCCGATACAAGTTTGGATACGAAATTCCCCCAGATATGCTTGCCAAGCGCATGGCCAACATCAACCAGGTCTACACCCAGCATGCCGCCATGCGACCCCTCGGTGTCTGTAAGTTGGATTTTTACTTTCTGTTTATTCAGACTCGGATTGGCGACCTGATGTTGCGCATGAGTTAGTATTGCTATTGACCACCGGATGCTCTTTTCCTCTCTTTTGCCCGATAGCCATGATTCTGATTGGATTGGATGATGAGCGTGGACCCCAACTGTTCAAGATTGATCCCGCAGGATACTTTGTTGGATTCAAGGCAACAGCTGCTGGAGCCAAGCAAACAGAAAGTTTGAACCATTTGGAGAAGAAGCTGAAGAAGGAGAAGGAGCTGAACGAAGAGGAAGCCATTGAGGTAAACGGAACTTGCTTGCTTTGATCTTGCATCTCCATTGTGTCTATCCTGGGATTGGGATCATCATGCAATTGGCTGGCTGCTCACATCTCGTTTTTTTTTTACTTTCCTGTTGCTTCTGTTCATGCGCTGTAGCTTGCAATCACGACACTGTCGACTGTGCTGTCTTCGGATTTCAAGGCGACAGAGATTGAGGTTGGCGTCGTCTCGCTTCGGGAGCCTAGGTTCCGTACGCTGGAGGTGACAGAGATCGAGGACCATCTGCAGAGAATTGTTGAAAAGGATTAAGGAACTCACGAGGAGGCGACAGGATGCGATCAATTTTTTTTTTTAAAAAAAACACTATCGGTGCCGGCACTTTTCTTTTATTCAGGACAATCTCTGACTGGGACGTTGTTTGACCTCTGACCTCGGCACTAAAGGCAGAGATGGCAATGGTTGGTCGAGATATACCACCCAACACGCAGAATTAAAAAAAAAAAAAAAAAAAAAAATCCTACATATATATAAAAAGAGCGCTCTGCGATTCTATCACGACCTCTGGTGCCAGAATGCGACCAACTCCTTGGCCATTCTCTCTGGCTGGTCTTCCTGTACGAAATGCCCTGCACCGTCAAATGTCAGCAACTGGAACTCGCCCCTGTCATTCGCAGCCTGCAGTACATCATCCAGTGTCCCATATTCGGCTAGGATCAGGATCTTTTTCGTGGGAGCCCTTATCTTGAGGAACTTTTGGTTCAGGTCCTTGAACCAGGTTGGCCAGTACGCTTCGCACGCCATGAGATCGGTGATCCAGACATAACCGCTTGCTGGAGCAGGCGCATGGGTAATCAAGCCAGGAAAGGATACGCGCGCAGACTCTAAGTTGCGCACGATTTGGGTCTCGACGCTATTTACGTGTACACAAGCAATTGCACATGATGATGAGCGCTGCACGTCTTTTTTACTCTCATCGTTTTTTTTTTTTCTCACGCCAAAAGTTTCATCAATGCATGGGCTTACCCAAGCTGCACGACTTGCTCCACCGAGTCAAAGACCTTTGGACGAGTCGTGCACCACTCTTTGATTTGTGTCTTTGCCATGTCCTGATACACTATCGACAACAAACAACATCCCAACATATATAGAATGGGAAGGTGAGTAAGGTCAGTCAGTACCTCTGAGAGCAACATCCATTTTTACGTTCTTGCATGGAAGTATTTTATCTTTTTCTTTTCTCGCGCGCAGCACGCATTTACCCTCTGCCATGTCCAGGACCGCGACGGCACGGATGCCGGTGAGCATTTCCTGGGCCGCAAACTCAGTCACGATGGCGCCGCCCATGCTATGACCAACCAAGAACAGCTCTGGCATCTGCTTGTGGCCGGATCCAGGTCTACCGTACAGTGTCAAGAGCAGATTCTGGAGATCCTTGGCAAGTCGCTCCACATGCAAGTTCAGCTGGTCATTCGATGTGGTTTCCCCTAGCGTAGACAAAACAAGAGAGATAAAAGAAAACAAATATGAATGGACCTGTTGGAGATCTCATCAAGAATGTCTGGGGGGGGGGGGGGGATTAACTGTACCGTGGCCACGGACATCGAAGCAGAGGAGTCTTGCTTGATCGCCTAGGAGAGTCTTCAACTCCCTGGCGGTCGTTGCAAATGAGAGGGCGCTGCATCCAGCGCCGTGGTGGAGGACAATCACGGGAGCGTTGGTCAGGTCGCGGTTGGTCTCGTACACGCAGAATGTGAGTGCTGAGGGGTCTAGGTCGGTCGAGATGGCCACGGTGCGCTTTGTATCGAAAAAGCCTTTCCAGTCCAGAGGTGCGTATGGGCTCTTGTCATCTCTTTCCATGGTTGTGGTGAGTGGTGGGTGGGTGGGTGGGTGGGTATTAAAGCCTGTTGGGGGTGGGTAGATGGGTAGGGTGGGTTGACAAAGTGTAGCAAAGAAACAGGGAGGTGGGTGGAGGATTTAAAAGACTGCGCTGTGCAGTGCTGAAAAGCGACCGTGGGGGCTTCTTTATCAATTCCATTGATTTTTACTAAGCTGTGCAACGCTGTCCAGATGATTCTGTAAGCGGATGACTATGGACGATCGCGTGAAGACAGTTCGCAATTTAAGCATATATGCCGATGACGGCCATGACAGCAACGCCCATCCAGAGGGCAAGGAAGCACATCGCCTTGATCTTATTGCTCTCCCGCCGGATCTCTCCGCTCAAATTGAACTCGACCGCCAGCAGGTTCACATATCCCATGTAGAGCAAGATGCCCGTCGAGATGGCGTCCAGGATCCCCTCGGTCAAGATCGCCGCCACAGAATTTGGATCGTACGAGCTCGAAATCACGATCCCGAGCACGGCTCCAAGAGGTGTCGTCAAGGAGAAGATAAGCGCCAGAAGATAATGGTTCGTGGTGCTCTCAAAGTCCAACTCGGCAATCCTTGCACCCAACGCAAATCCTGTGAACCACATGAAAAAAAGGAGGGAGCGACATTTTCTTAGTCTTCAGTCACATCATCATCAGGAGTTGAGCAGAACGCACAAGGGTACCCGGATAATAAGATGGTCTTCTTACCCTCAAAGAACTGGTGAAAGACAAGGGCTACCAAAAGGCCCGTGAATTCCGCATCCGAGGACACGCCGAGGGCGACTCCGATGACGATCGAGTGGGAAGCCACGCCTGCTTCCAGGATATAAGTTGAGATCCTTCTCTGGGACACATCTAGGAGCTCCAGGCCATGCGCATGTGAATGTCCTACCTCGAGCACATGGTGATGGTGACGACCGCTCCTGCTTGCAGAGGACGCCTGGCGGTGGTGGTGTGAATCTTGTGTGTTTAATCGTTGTGTCGAGTCTCGAGCGATGGTGCCATACGACGTGGCCTGCGACAGTATGGGGCCTTGAGTGATCAGAGATCCTTCATCCGCAGATCCGTGGGAGGGGCTCAGGATCATCCTACTCTCCTCATCTTCTGAAAAGTCATGATCCAAGCGGCAAGACGAGACAGAGGAGCAGGAAGATCTTCTGCATGGGGTATCTTCTTGGACAGTCCTAGTTTGCCCAGGACACGGTGCGGCCGCCACGCCTGTTGCACCCAGGCCTCCAAGGTCGAGATGGATTCGTTCGCTCTGCTCTTTCGTGAGCCCTCTCGCGTTCGCGGCTTCCAACATTCGAGCCTGCGTGTTCTCCATTGCCATAAACTCGATCCAGTGCATGACCAGGGATGCAGACAGGACAAGCAACCCGCCAAGGGACTGATAGTTTTGTGAGAGGGTAGGACCGAGACAAGGGGAGGAGAGGTTCGACATGGCCGTTGGAAGCATATGAATGAAGGCAGTGGCCAAGATGACACCTGTGCCGAACTGTTTTCCGAGCGTCAACACATGCGACGGAATGCGCAGGCTGTGAAATCGAGTAGCGATGACAGGCATAAAGACCCCGAGCGTGCTGGCTCCGAGGATGACGATCACTCCAGCAAGATGAAGATGTCGACTGTACGACACTTCAGTTGTGGGCGGCTCGCGGCACTCGGACATGGATATTGCTAAGGCTATGACCAAGCATGGGATGATGAGTCGTTTTGTGCCATGTGTCGCAGCAGATCGCAACTCTGTTTTTTTTTTCTTTTTTTTTTTTTACCTGGTCTGATCATCGTTTACTTTGTGCTTCGTCTTCTTTTTCTTATGCTTTGCTTTAGCCTTGAGCCTGGATCAGTTGTCACTCAGTAGTGTGTGCTATGGTGGGAGACTGGTAGAAAGCGTGTGTTTGTGGATATGCTGGTGTGTGTGTGAATGTGTCTGTGGTGTGTGTGAGTGTGCAGGGTGTTGTATCGTCAGGATGGAAAGAATGCTTCGGCCCAACTTTGTGGAAGAAAGGGAGGGGATGGCCATGACCAGTAGGGTACTCGTTTTTAGTGCCTGACGATTTGCAAGGTCCCCTCGTTGCGCGCATGTGTCTGTGCTGTCAACGTTGCTTGTGCCAGCTATGAATAGACAAGACAAGCACCTCGCACTACACATTCTGAGCTTTAGATCCATGAACTGTTTTTATTATCGGGCCAAGCAACGGTTATGCCATGCTGGTATGAAAAGCTCCTGCGTGGGTCGTGCTCTCTGGTCAAGTGAGCATGGTGCATTCGTCTGCACAGTTACCTGATTTGCGCAAACTCAATGAACAAATCATTCTGTGGATTAACGCCTCTCTCAAAATAGTAGACGATCCTTAACGCTATGACCAACAACACAGGTGCGCTATAAGATGCTATGATACACGAGCCATTCTTTATTGAAGAAAGCTCTTTTCTCCAAGGGACCTTAACTAGACCGACACAGATAGCTGACATTCTTCGGCGAGTGTGTGTGTGCGTGCGTGTAACGCGATTAGGCGGCACTGCATGTCTGCTGCCCCAGGGATGTTGCTTGCCGATCTCATTTTGGAAGAACAAAGTCCTTGGTGAGGTCCAGATCCTTCATATGCGTGTTGGTGATCTTCATCTTCCTGTTGCGACGAACTTGCTTCCGCTTTGGCGTCTCACCCGGTCCTTTCTTGTCAAACACCTGCATGTGTGTCAATCCGGCCTTCTCCAGCTCCTTGGGAAGATCAACTTCGTCTGGGATCCGCAGCTTATGCCAGATATCACGAAAATCTAGAGCATGCCGAAGAAAAGAAGTTTGGGATCCAGTCAGAGGATGATTTCACAAAAAAGCATGGGAAGGGACAAGCAGGCTGGTCCTGAGACTACATCCTTTACCTTGATCCATGGCAGTGTTGTATCTCACGTCGTTCCAATATAATACTCTGGGCATCCCGTCCTTGTTCCTTACAACCAAGATCCTGCCCTCATCAGATAGCTCTTTGACGGACTCGGCGAGCTTTGAGTATGAATCCTTCAGTTCCTTGTACTCCATCCCGCCTTCGTTCTTTCTCTTTTCTAGCATCGTCAGTAGATCTTCTTTGTTCTTGATGTGATATGTGGGCTATTTACATCAGAAAACGGATGAAGTTCAATTGTTGAGTATGGATACAGAAGGATTTTTGATAAACCCCGGTAGAAAAAATACGGCAGCACCGAAGCAGGATGTTTACCTTATATACAAAAGTCTCGCTGATAGTGTCATAGCTGACTTTCTCGTTCGACTTTAACAGTTCGAAAAGCTCTGGCTTTGCCTCCAGATCAACATTTCCTTTCCTCTTCAGGTCCTCTACCGTCTGGGGCTCATCTACGGTCTGTAAGGTATAAAATGTGACTGAGCGGTAAGAGTCATGCACAGTTGAATGGCAATGAACAAGAGTCAAAAAGAGACATACCTTGAGGTAGTTGATGGCACCCAGAAGCAAACTGTTAATGTGCTTTCCTGCTCCCGTATCCTGCGGTTGCGAGTACACTAACAGTCCCGAAAAAGAACGGCAAACATCAGTCAAAGAGAGAACCACATTGCACACAAAAAAGAAAACATCTAAACAACATCGCTGTTTACCTTCTGTCTTTCGCTTCTTGCTGGTGTGCAGGATTTGGAGACCATTGTTGTTTGGGTTGGCATTGGAGCCAGTGTAAATACGCTCCTCCTGAGCTGCAATGGGTTTGACTACAGCACGAGGGATGATGACCTGGTCCTTCAGCTTCTTCTTGAAGTCGGCGATGGTCTTTTGGTTCGACATGCTGGACAGTACGATATAAGCAGACAACAGCGGTCTCCCGAGAATATAAAAGAACAAGGAACAGCTCACGAGCCGACAAAATGCTTCTTTGACCTCGGCGAGTGAATGCGCGGAAAAAGGCAAAAAGAGAAATCAAATTGCATCTGGGAGCCGCGCATGTTTTTTTATGGAAGCAGGCATATTAAGGGTCATAGGCCGCAGCTCATAAGGACAGGGGCTGTTGCCTGACTATGGCTCTGATGGAGAACACTATGCGTGCTGTTCTCTCCCCGCTTGAAGTGAAGACTGCATCCGCGACGCTTCTATTGACAGCAGGGCACAACGGTCTGAACCCAGCTCTTAGCCTTTACATTGGTCCACGCTATCGATCGCCGGGCGTTCGCTTCCTCTTTTTCTTCTGTCACTGCATAGCGGCAGGAACGGCTCTCTCTGCACTGGACACCGTGAAACTCATCCGCTGTACTTCAACACTAGACTGGCGGTTGCGCGTGAGGGCACCAAGATATCGACTCTGCAGAGAAAATGGGGTCCTTATTGACTACGGTAAGAAGGCTGCAGTGCTCTTGCAGCCTGCTTTTCTTGTCGTGTCCACTATCGTAGGCTCCATTCACTTCTCAAGGCAAGACCCCACCACTCGCCCTACTTAAAAAACGATACTCTTCTCACTGCGCTATTAAAAGGTCCATCTTGGTTCCAAGCGTTCGGTGTGATCGGTGTGATGAATCTCGAATCGAATGACGCTTAAATTTGAGAACTGGCGTTGATCGACCATTCATTTCGAACGAATCACGCTCCCTAGGCTCTAACCCTCGGGCCAGCGCGACTATTGCCTTGCCTCATACATTCGTGGTAGTCTAAAGTTCATAGGGGCGGGCGGGGATGAAGCTTAAGAAGGATTTACACGACTTGCCTGCAGCATCGACTGGAGTGAAGTGCATAAAGTTGGGATGTTGAATGGTAGACGCAAAATGCCGTAGGCAGTCTGAATTGAATCTCGCCAAAACGTCAATCCCTTCACACCTCCATCCTTCATTCTTTGTCCTCGCTATCGCACTACAGTTATGAACAATGCGCCTGTAAGCACGCACATGGAGCTGTACTTGACATCACTACTTTAACGACTCGCGTGTCCATATCCCCGTCCGATCGCCTCAGTCAAGCCCGCTCGTGGCGCTGACGATAGCGATCCACCTCTCGCTGCTCTTGAAACATCTAGGCATCGTTGTCAGCATCGCTTTAGTGGGTCTTATCGGGGACAGGTATCGATGGTACGCGTTCACCCACTCGTATAAAAAGCTTCCTCTCTTACCATTCTACAACATTACCATACCCTCAGCTCTATCTTAACGTTCAAGCTGCTCTATCAACTGCTACCCTTTCTACAATCCCGCCATCGTTTTTATTCATCATGCGTGCCATTGCTTTACTTTTGACCATGCAATATGTTTTCATCGCGCTGGCTCAGCCTCCGAACAACTTTACAGATGGATATCGTCCAGAGAATCTTTGCAGCAGGAGCAGAGCCAATATTGTATGCCTTCATAACTCCGATAATAGCGAGTTCCAACAGCTTATTGATCTTTGGTACTCGATAGGGCTTGTACACAGAGCAGGTGTGCAGTCTGTCAGTGGGGGGTGTATATGTCCCGCCGGTCCCTATACAAATCGGCTGTTCGTGTACGCCGACTCTGCCATACCAGGCACTCCAATTCGGCTTAATCACACTCTGTTTGAAGAGCTGTGTCAAAATCCTTACCGCACCGTGGCTATCTGCAATCCTTACGAGAACGCGGAAAACGAGGGAGACGAGGCGCCCGAGCTGCCACGGTCACCGCCAAGGCACGGAGAGCCACGGTCGAGAGAAAGATCGTCGTTACGGCCGCGACAATGCCGCATCCGCTCGACGAGGACATCGTGACTCTGAAAACGCCGTGGTATGCCACGGTCTCTAGAACTCATATTGATGTTAGTAATCATATCTTATCTTTGAGGGTGGTTTGAAAGTGCAGCCAATACACCACAAGAGTTGTATCACCGACCTTAATCAATGCCAGTTGACTCTGAATAATGTGTTCGAATCCAAGCTTCTTCTTTGCTGATCGCGTCTCTCCTTGACGTCGTTGAGGAACAGCTTTTGTCTCATAGAACCACCTAAAATCTGCAGAGTTTTCATTAGTCGACTGCTTCCTTGGCATTCGTCGCACCTTGTTGAAGCTCTTTTTCTTTGATAGTCTAGATAGCTGACCTGCACTGAGTACGCACTGCAGGTCATTCCTGACCGTACCTCGTTTGGTGAGTCCAGTGCCTTGCCCCCTGCTTGTTCCAAATCGCGAGACCAATAGATAAAGGCTCGTCCAGTGATCCTGAAGATGAACAAACATAAGTTTCGCCTCTCATATAAACTGAATAGGTCCTGCGCACACCATCACAAGCCAGCACTGCATCAGTCAAGCCTACCTCCTATCAGATCTCTGCCATTGAACGAGCTACAGCTCCCGCCGCCTTTTTAATCCACAATGCAGGTCATTACGTTGATCTTGATCCTGCGACTCACTGTCTTTGCCCTGGCTCAGCCCGGTTTTCTTGCGGAATGCGATCCTAACAGGAGGGCCATAATATGCCGCCATCCACAGCACGACTTTATCAACCTCCATCTTGACTACTGGTTGTCGGTCCGGATAGCGCACGACGTAGGCGTTCATCCCGCCGATGCGTGTGTTTGCCACTCTCGCAACAACGAGGACGACCATCGGTTCTTTGTCTACGCCGACTCTCGTACGACGGGGAGGCAGATTGACCTGGATCGGTTTGACGAACGGTGTCGCGCTTTCAGCTCCGACCTTATCGTCACGTATTGCAACGACACACACGAGGCGAGTCGAAACCGACAACCGTCCCCGGACTCTACTACTGATATAACCGATAGAAGAGCGAAGCGGTGCAAAATCATTGGCAGAGCTAGAAGAAAGAACAAGTTCTGAGGTCAATGAAAGCGATGACATCTAGATGTCGTTTTGCAGCGCGAGGATAGATGGCAGAATAAACTTGTTCATCCATTGCCAGCAGGGATTTCCACGACGTTGAATTACCATTTAACCCTTGCAGAACTGCCCTGTTGAGCTCACTCTAGCTCAACGCGAGTACTGCCCTTGTTTTCGCGTGCAAATGTGCTCTCTCTCGTTCGCCATAGGGCTTGTCCGAGTTTGAATGGAAAAAGAAATGGCTGGCAAGGAAGACGAGGATGCAAGTGGAGGCGAATGGATGGACGTGAATAGTGTGACTCACTGAGGCTGAACAGAGAGCAGGCAGTTGGAGGCGGGTGGGCGAGCATGAAGCGTGAGGCCGTTCAAGAAGCGGACAGGCGGGCAGTCAGAGGCTAGGCGGGCAGAGTTGTTCGAGGCTGGCCAAGAAGGTACGCAGGTAGCTGGAGATGAGTGGGCGTGGAAGCTCAAGTTGACTAGGCATGCAGGAAGGCAAAGGAATGCTGGCACGTAGGTTTAGAGAACAAGCACCTCTCCATAAGTGCATGAAGGCCTTTGGGTGGTCCATCTCAACCCCATGTAGATGACAAACCCTCTGTACCTGATCATCTCAACCCCATATAAATGACAATCCCTTTGTAATTGACCATTTCAACCCTATGTAATTGACAAACCCTCTCCTATTGACCATAACTGTCCACGGAATCCTGGTGTGCAGAGAATTCCAAAATTTCAACTAATCAGATTGTTCGAATATCTGCCCGGCTAGCTCAATCGGTAGAGCGTCAGACTCTTAATCTGAAGGCTGTGGGTTCGACCCCCACGTTGGGCGCTTTCTTTTTTTTGCCATTTTATGCTGACTATGCACTTATGGAGAGCTGCGGGAACACCCCTGTAAAACCAGTGCCCGTTGGAACAGGATCTGCGGGCATAGATGGACGGTATGGAGTGAAGCCAGGCTCATGGATATTGTATTTTATCTGTGGCAAGCAGAGTGCCCATGCCATGCACCATCGCATACATTTTGTTTTGTTTTTGGGGTAGATCGCTTACTGGTATGCGGTTGCATTATGGAATGCGTGGTGCCCCATCTCTTCCTATCCTCGTCGATTGACCTGCTGCGTATGGTGTAGAGCGATCGGTGTGAATCTTGACGGTGATTGCTCTTTTGCATATCTCTTATGAACAGGAATGTGTTACTGCACCACACCTAGCGCTGAGAGAGACCGTCATCGTCCTCAGCGTCATACAAGATGTTCATCTGCGCAACCCCATCTCTTTTTTTTTTTTTTTTTGTGCTCCCGCGGCTGGACAGTTGAACCCAAAATAGTTGCCGCAGGCCCTTTTGGCTCCTCTCCCACTGCTGTCCTCTACAGCACTGTTCTATGCTGTTCTCTGCTGGCTGGATATGGGCAGCAAAGGGGAGGCTGCCTGTCCCGGCAGGCGGTTCTCCCATGGTCCTGAGGGTCAGTCTTCACGTGGCAGCCCAGTGCCTAAGGTTCGGCAAAGAAGCTTTTTGGTTTTTTGTATTCTCTTTGCATATCTCTTTGTTCCTCCTTTTCTGCGTCTTTTTGCATCTCTGCATCTCTCTGCATCTCTCTGCATCTCTCTGCATCTCATTCCCATCCCATCCCATCCCCATCGCCTTGACACGCAATCCCTTGTCCTTGAGACTGCTGCATTGCTCCCTTCTTTCCGCCTCGCTGCTCCAGCAAGCCAGCTTACAGACCTCCATTGCTGTCCGTCTCCTGGTGCCTACGTGGTCTCGTGTACCGCCCAAACCCTTTTTGTCCTACTGACCTGACCGTTGTCCGACCGTCTGTGCACATTCCTCTTGGCGCTATCTCTCTCTCTCACACACACACCTCTCGCTCTCGCCTCTCGTTCTCTCCTTTGACACTCACCCTCGTCCCCTAAGAAAAAGGAGAACCCGCTCTCATCGCTGAATGATCGTCGACCACCTCGTCACCAGGAGCGCGGTCCGCTCTATCGGGTTGGTGCTCGCAGCTGTCGTGCCCCTGGCGACCGGCTACTTTGTGTACATGCTCGTCTACAAAGAGACGCCGCTCGACACCCTCCTCGCCCAGATACCCGTCGTCCTCCAGCTCTTGCAGTCCAACTCCACGGCCGCATCTATACCCGCCCATGCCTTCCTCAACACTCCCTCCCCTTCAACCGCCACAGCACCGACCCCCGTGAACTCAGTAGCCGCCCCTTCGACCCCTTTTGCTCTCTCCTCCGCCTCGGCATCGATTCACAATAGTAATATTCCTCACTTGGCAGACAGCCCTCAGCACTCGTCCTTGTCTCCAGCCATGAATAGTCTTCTCGCTTTGGCAGCCTTTCTGGAGAGCCGCGGCTATCGCGATCCAGTCAACATTCCCGGATATCAGTACCTCATTGCACCCCTTGCGCCCTTGCGTCACCGGCTCGAGCCCCTGGTGGAGCCCGTCCTTGCCTTTGTGGCATCACACAAGACCCTGGCATGGATCGTCTCGCTGTTCCATATGTGGATGGCGGCCGAGGTGCTCTTTTACCTTCATTTCTGGACCCGGCTAGGCCAGGCACAGGAGGTGGACAGGGTCGCCAAGGGCCCGAGAAACAATCAGGAGAGGCGCGAGCTCTTTCAACGGTGTCTCGAGACCATTGCCAAGGGCGACGGCGCAAAAAAGTGGGTAGAGACCTGGTTCGATACAGGGCGAACGGAAGCACCCGCCAAGTTTGAGCAAGTAGGGCGATCCAATATGATGATATGGTAAGGACACCGTCTTTTTTTCGAATTTCTGTCAGCGCATGGAAGTAAGAGGAAGTAAGAGGAAGTAGTAGGAGAGGCAACGATGCACCCTTTATTTTGTTTTGCTTTCCCCCTCGCAACCGACATCGTTCACACTTGGGGTATCGAAAAAGGGTCCAGGTGTTGACATGCGCTTCATAATGTATACAATACAAAAAAAAGGGGGCACAAAGACCTGGCGGCAACAAAAAAAAAAGATGGGGACCAGGAAAAAATAAAAGAGTCGGAGTTCAAGCTAGGCCAGATCACTCGTCTTTCTCCGGCGCCCGGCCACCTTATCTCCTTGGGCTCCAGTGCAGTGAGCTGATGGGAGACTCTCGGTAAACGTTGGCCAACATACGTTTTTACTGTTTTCATATGTCATTGACCATCCACGAAAACTATATCACCGTGTTACTTTTAGGCTGGCATGGGCATTCTGGGCAGCACCGATCGAGGAGGTTTTCGAGTCCGCTGCCGATATGATGGAGCTGAATCGTATGGTCGACGCGATCGAGGACAGCAAGGGCGTCAAGTTTGCACACGGATTCAACCCAGAAGTCGACTGCATCCGCCTCGCGTTCGATCCTGTCGTGGCATCGCACAGGCCTCTGATTTACTACACCGTAAGTGCAGTTGCTCCAAGAATGGCTACGCGTATCTTGTGCATTTCTTTCCATTCATCGACATTGTCTCACTCACCTACCTTTATCTTGACACCATCAAGTTGCTCTGGGCTGCGAATGCTCTGGCAGGGATTGTCTTTGTCGTGCTCGGATTCACGCGCTACGAGGGCACAGTAGATCAAACGCATACTTTTGAACAGGGCAGGAAGCACAAGTCTCCGGTGAATCAACTTGCAGTGGATCCTTCGACGGACCTAGCCTACTGGTATCGAAGCCCCATCAATCCCGAAAACAAGGTCCCTCTTGTGTTCATCCACGGCATTGGTGTCGGTCTTGTTCAGTACATCCATTGGGTCGTGGCCCTGACCACCATCTCCCGTCCTATCATCATGATCGAGGTTCCATACGTCTCCAACAACCTCTTGAAGCGCGACTGCATGACCCCTGATGAGACGTACCTCGCGATTGAGCGGATTCTCAAGATCCATGATTACCCCAAGGCGACTTTTATGGGCCACAGTCTTGGGACGATGCTCTGTGCAGCCGTATGCCGAGCCAGTCCAGCCTCCTCGTCCAAATCCATTGTTGCAGGACTGATTCTAGCGGATCCCATCTGTTTCATGACCCATCACTCCATCGCCCGCAATTTCGCCTACAGGACGCCTGCCACTGCAGCAGAGTTAATCATGGATCTGTTTGCGGCGCGCGAGATTGGAACGTCCTGGTATATCATGCGTCGGTTCTGCTGGGACCAATGTATTATATTCCCGACCGCGTGGAAGAAACGACACGAGAGTCCCAAGCCTTTCCAGGGCAGGTTGTCGCCCGTGCTACCGAAGCGGACTCGAGTGTTTCTGTCGAGGAACGACAACTTGTTGGACATGGACCTGATTGCGGAGTACCTGCGGACCCATGTTGGGCTGAAGGAGAAGGAGGAGCTTCATGTGATGGAGGGTATGGACCATGCACAATTCCTGCTTCGACCGAGTTGGTTCTTCAAAGTCTTGAAGGCCGCTCAAGAATGTTAGACAGCTTTGTTCTTGTTAGTACTCTCACTGTTATTGTAGACTAGTTATAGATCTCTGAGGAGTGTATACCACCTAATATTTAATTTTCCTTTACATGGAATTTGTACGCCGCTCCATAAATGCATGCTCACAAAAGAAAACCTCGAGGGGAGTGTGCACGGACTTCATAGAAAGTGCGGCAGGGATTTAAGGCGTTTTACTAGACTCGCAGCTTTTTATTACAATATCGAATTCTGGGCAACGAGGATGGTATGATACAATTGTGAGAGCTGCTTCCTGGCGATGAAGAAGGGCCGTTTGAGCAACAAAGGTGGAGCAGTGGTAAGGAGGAGACGTCTTCGTTTTTTTTAAACGATAGCAGCGCCACCGCGGCGACCACGACGACGACCACGGCAGCAGCGGGTGAAGATCCATGCGATGATGAAGACGGCTGCTAGCACGACGAAGATGTGCTGAAGAGAGAAGAGGGAAAGGAAAGGTGTTTAGTGTTTTTTTCTTGGACGGGGCAAGCAAAAAGTCCTATGTCAATCACACTGGAAAGAATGCAATTATTGGAAAGAGAGAAAACTCACCTTCAGGCCGGATGTGTTACCGATGTGGATCACATTTGCGAGACCCAGAATCCAAATGACGAGGAGGATGAGTCCAACGACAATGAGACCATCCTGTTGAGAGCGAGAGAAAGAGAGAGAGAGTGAGTAAGCAGTGGAGGGTGAGTACAGTGGTTGGTTCTGTAAATGAAAAAAGGGCTGGTCATCGACAGAAGCGCGTTTTTCATACATACCCAAGCAGCAAGTTCCAAGGAAGCGCACATGGTGGAAAGAGGGGGGGGGGGGGGGGGGGGGAAGTGAAAAGAGAAGGTGAAGTAGCGGGTGCTGCAAGAAGGGTGATTATCAAGTGAAAGTGGTGAAGGACGTGAAGAAGCTGAATGATGGATAGAAAAAAGGAAACGCAGCGTGTGTTTTATACTTGTGCCCAGCAAGTAGCAGGTGTCACTGCACCGTCATGAGTGATCTGCAACAATTAGTTCTTTTTACCCTGACCTCTGGGTGCATGTTTAGTCTATGCATGTATGTGTCTGTGTAGACTCGTTGCGTTGGTGTTCAGCGACAACTTTTGACGCCATGACAACGACATGCAGTCATTTGCAGGGCCAGCTGGACCGCAAAACTTTGTTCCTGAGCCAATTTGAGTCTGGAACCTGCAGGCTGCAGTTCCCATGAACAGCAAGCATCCTGCTCTCGGCGCGCGTGCATTGCAGCCACAAAGACTTTATGTCATAGTGAGGCATAGTGAGGCACCCTGCTGCTACTGCTGGTGAGGGAAACAAGCACAACAAACAAAAATAGAGTCAAAGAGTCAGCGCCTCTTTAAACCAAGTAAAGTTTTCGCGATGGTTCCTCCAGGGGAGAGGGAAGGCCGGGCAAGCGTGGAATCCCACATCGCCACTGCCACTACTCTCTTACTTCTGTGGTTGACTTCATCGATTCATCATTCCCAGCTTTCTTGTACTCTTATATCTCCTTCTTGGTACCCCGATTCTCAAGTTCAGCCACGGGCGTAGTTTTTTTCACATGATGTCACTTCATTTCTTGTTAGGCCCTGCTGGACATCAATTTCCTTGTTCAATCAAAGGGTGTTTGGGACCATCCGTGCTCAACCCCCTATCATAATTCATCCTCGACGCCCATTTTTATGATCTTTGCTGGGTGTGGGTGTGATCCAATAATGCGTCTATTTGTTTACTTCTCCATCTCCTAAATTTTCGCTGGTTGTCATATCATGATCCTCGACCCTTACGTCCTCTTCCGATGCCATCATTGTGGCTAATGGTTGGGCATCTAAAGCTGCAGTGGTCTCTGAGGCTGATTCTTCAATCTCCATACCTGACTCGGTCCACTTTTGACCATTCACATACCAGGAGTATTCTCCCGGCAGTGACCACAAACGAATCGAGTTGTCCACAGTGGTTGAGATGGATTTTGGCGTGATTGCCTCAGCATCGTCCTGACTACTAGCGCCATAGTCCACGCCCGAATCCGAATCCGAGTCCACGTCCGAGTCCGAGTCCAAATCCTTGGCCAAACAGTCGAGTTCGTATTTCCGTTGACCAGAGCTTGTTGCTAGCATGGACCCGCTTGGATGAAACGCTGCTGCCGAGACGACATCTGAAGCGGGAAAAAATGCCCCCACGTTGAAGAAGTGGCGTCAATTCAAGCAAAAGTTAGGTGCATGACATATATCGCTTTCTGAAAGAATACAAAGAGATCACATCACTGACCATCATGTCCGTGGTACCGCGCTATTAGTCGATCGGCTCCCGTATCTTCTGGACTTGTCAGATCGTATACCGAGATGTCGCCGTTCATGTCTCCGGTGGTGAGCCACCGTCCATCATACGAAATGTCAAAGCTGATCCGTTGGTTCGTCAATTCTCCTGGCCGCTCTAATCTGTATAGTACATGAGCTGTATTCCGAATGTCCCAGCAACGAATGTAGGCGTCTTGCCTGGATGCAGAATACAGATAGAGTCCATCGGGGGAGAACTGTAGCTGCGTGACTCCTCCCATAGGCGGCACAGCGTCAGAGCTCCGTTGCTGCTGAGGAACATCCTGATCCTTGGCGGCTCCGTCCTTGTTGGCACGATGTTGGGGGCGATGGCTCTTGTCCCGCAAGAGCAATAATAATTCCTCTGCCCGGGCATCATACAATCCAACGGTCTTTAGGTAGGATCCTGCAGCGTAGAGGTCAGACTGGTCAGGATTGAATGCGAGACAGGAGATGACACCCTTCTGTCCCTTTTTGCTCTTCCGCGTTGGTACTGTCGGTCTCTTTTGGCTGTCGCGTCCTGGACGCGCTGTATCGAAAATCTGTATCATATTATTTGATCCGCAATAAATCCTATTCACGAGTACGTCGACGTTGTTAGACTTTGCAGTAAACCTTCAGGTGGTCATTGGAAAAGAAAACCGTCTAAGACGTACTTTGTCCCGTCTAGGTTAAAGCAGAGCGCGTTAGGGGCAACATTGACTTCACAGTGGTCAACTATAGTGTATGAGCATCGAAGCTGAACAGAGCAAGAGGTTAGTCGGGCAGATCCCACCGCCTGTAAATCGCGTAGTGCATGCTGTTGGTGGCTCTATTACCTCTCCAGTGTAAGCATCCCACAGGTGCACGGGGTGATCCCGACTCGAGGACAGGACGCAGCATGATGCCGGATCTAGACTACTCATGCCTGGATACCAGCACATATCGTACACAACCTCGCCTTCCTTGATTACCATTCCTGCATTCAGTTGGGTATCTAGGAACGTGTCAAACGGATTTGTTAGCCTGTAGCGCAAGGTGAGGTAAGGTGAGGTGATCGAGTAGTAGTAGCGTTGTGCAGCTTATCGTGCCTTCTGGCGTACTGGTGGCCGCGTCTGGTCTAACAATATGATCCAGGGTTACAAAATGAAATGTGTGTTAAGTACCTCATGCTTTTCAAGTCCATCACAATGGAGTTCCGAATTCCCGCCAGGACCGCAACTTACAATGCGAATATTCTGAGGCAGTTGTCGTTGGACGAGGATAGCAAACATGATCCGTCTGGGGACCTATCCAGTGGCGCAAGGTCGAGATGGTTACTTCCAGCTTCTCCGAGACAAAAAAAGCTTTTTTTTACCGTAGATGTTGTGTTACCATTTGAGTGCTTTGAAAAAGTTGTTCTCGCGTCCGTTGGTCATCTTCAAGTTGTCGCCCTTGATTCCCATCTGAAGTCGACTGTCGCCTACGGTCGAACTGAACGTGTCGTGCGTGGAGAAGGACTTGGTTATGGCAGGGTTGCTCACGGAGGAGGGGTCAAAGGTGCAATCAAAGACCTGGAAGGTCTGTGCCTGCCAGTCTGCCGTAGCCTCCAACCCGTGGTCCACCTGGACTGGGTGGTCCTGTGGCTCTGTGTCTGCAGGGTGGTCCTGGAGGTCCATGTGGCTCTCGAGATCTGTGCTGGCTGCAGAATGCAGAAGAGAGTTAAGTTGAATGGTTGGAATGGGACAACATGAAAAAAAGAAAAAGAAAGAGCAGCTGTTTGTGACCAGCTTTTGTCGTTTGGGCCATTCTCTCTTTCGCCCTCATTCCTGTGGAGTGGATGCACAAACACTTTTTTGTTTCCTCACTCTCACCTTCAGAAGCGATCGTCCCTCCGTCAAAAAACAAAGAATCAGCCCATTGCCACCTTTCGTCAGCATAGCAACAGCACACTCTGCCAAGAAAGTAACGCCAAAGCCAACAGGAAAGCAAAGACTCGCATACCATGGAAACAGGCATCAACAACATCCTCACCAAGCTGTAAGGACACATGCAACTGCACTACATGCAAAGAGCATCGCTAACGTACGCGTACGCTTGCATGAAATCACCTCACCACCATGTCAGCTTCCTTGACTAATCCACACCCATATCCACTCGCACTCTGACATGTGACCTGCTAGGACAGAGTCGGATGGTGTCCTTGGCGTACTCATTGCAGATGAGCACGGCCTTTGTCTTGGAGGTATTCAAACACGAAACACGCTCGTCAGAAGTTTTTGTCAAATACGACCTAAAGACTCGTCACTTTAAAAACTCATGCGCCTGTGTTCTCTTGTGTGTGTTTTTTTTATTGCAGCACGAGGTATTGCCAAAGCATCTTCGGCAGGATTTATCGCATCTATTGCTGCACATGCCAGGGAACTCACCGAACTCAAGGAAGGATCTGGTGCCAAAGGGGAGACTCCCACAGTCTCTGTCGAGTACGGCAACTGGTACGTGTGTTTGTGTGTGTGTGATTATAGAGTGAAGAAAATACTCCACTCTCAGAGACGAAGCTGAGAAAGGTGGCAAGGCGATAAAGCCCTTTTTCTGATATGTCTCCTTTCCTTCCCGATCCATTAGCACGATATTGATCAGGAGCGAGGGCAATCATACTCTGGCTGTCTGGAAGAGTTGAGCGCGTCTACATATTTTCTTTCATTCTTTTAGTCACTGAAGCCATTTGCCTGTCAGAAGAATGCAAACGTGGACGTGTTTATTCATGGAGAGAGAAGCGGCACTGCAGGAAATAGTTATCGGGTGCATAACGTAATAAAGGATCGAGAACAGAACCGAGCAGCGATCTTTCACCCAAAGCACAGGCTTGTTTCTCTAGTGACGGAGCTATGGGATTGCTTGTATGCCCGTGCAAGAACGATTGTGGAGTCAACTGATGGATGTAACGACTGTAAAAATGTCATAGCGTTGCAAGTGGGAATGTACGGTTGCGAGGTCAAGGCGCTAAGGAGAGTTAAACGAGGAATGGGTCACAACTGCCTGCAAACACAAAGCAAAGCCCAAGGTGGAAGTATGACAATGTGGGTGATGGGACCGTATTTCTCCAACACACATGTAGCACCTACCTGTCGATTCCTTTTGCTTTGCTTTCATTCACGAGGCGACTAATACGCGGCATAAATGGTCGAGTATTTGATTTTCGGATTTTCGCACTGACACGAAATGCAAAGCAGATAAGCATATTCCGCCTTGACCAAGCCTGTGGGGGGGTTTTTTTTTTCAAATCCTTGTTTTTTTACTGCAAAAATATAATACCAGAGTTCTGGGCCGCAGCTTCCTGTTGCCCTCATGCTTTCACGAGTTCTCGTCTCCTATGCTTTAAGGCAGAATCAGCTCCGAAACCTCCCAATCCTCGTATGTGTTGTCGGGGAGGTATCTCCTGACGATCAAGGGAATCATCTTGTTGTTGAGCTCCTTCATGGCAATGTTCAGCGAGTCGGTCTCTCCATCCAGCTCAACAAGAACAGGTGCGTTCATACTAACGAAGATAAAACAGCCAGATTGAGTCACTGTATCATCAGTCTCCATGGTGTTGCTTAAGCGAGAAGGAGGGATCGCGTCCAGCTCATTTTCCTACCTGATTTGGAGGGCACGAGCACCCAAGATCCTTGCCCGTTCGTACTTGGTCATATAGGGGGTCGTGGTGCGGTCCTCCTTGGCAACAGCCTTGGGGGGGAGAGGGAATCCTGTCTGCTTGCCAATATCGACTCTTTCTTTCCTGATGGTGTTGCCCTATTTGATGGTAAGAAGAGTTGAGTTTAACATCCGCGAAGGACTGCATCAATTGAAAAGAAGGGAGGACAGGAAGCTCAAGGCGGGATACATACATTCTCGTCAGTCTCGTCCTCCAGCAGCTCTGGCTCCATTTCCTCAACATCCTCCTCCTCTGGCTCCATGCTAAGGGGTACATTCAAGTTCCAAAAGCAAAAAAAAAAAGTGTCAAGACGAGTTTGTATCTCCTGCGCAACAACGCCAAGTCGTGGAATGGGGGTTCAGAGTGTGAGGGGGTGAAAAGAGGGAGAAGGAGGTGGCTCTTTACGGGTAACCGTCATTGTTGTAGTCTTCGCCGTCGTAGTCGTCCTCCATTGTATATAGATGTGAATAGAAGAGAGGGGTTGTTGTGCAAACAGAAGCAGAAGCAAAAGGCAAAGGGCATCTGCATCCTGCTGAAGATTTTATTATTTTTTTTTCAGTGGCTGGCGGGGGTGCCTTGGCTGTGAGAGCAGAGCCAGTCACAAACACCTGTGCAGTCCGCGGCAGTTTACTTCGGTTGTCCATGCCACCAATTCGCTTCTTGAGACCCGCACCCAACCTCGATACCCGCACACTCTTTCGAAGGACACGCACATCGCCCACGGCAAACGAGACATGAGTTCCATGTGGGAAGCAGGCGAGACCATCACAACCGAGGCGCCCGCCCTGTTCAAGAAGCGGCCTGGCACTGCTTTCCTCACCAACAGGCGGCTCGCATGGGTCCCCCAGGGCGGGCTGGCACCCATGGTCTCGGTGAAGCACAACGACATCAAGAGTATGCGCAATCCCCTTTCCATTCACATTGCACTCGTCTCATGAATGCCCACTCGAAGCTAATCGTGCCCTCACTTTGCATCCTGCTTTAGCTTTCTTTGTCAGCAAGGAGAACGCAGCTAGGGTGATGGTCAAAGTCGTCGAGAACAGGCCAGACACGAGCCACAGCTTCGAGTTTCCATCCAGCAACGCAGCCAAGGAACGGGACGAATTCAAGGATGCCATCACCGCTGTGATTTCAGCACGCCAGTCCCGCACCGCTGCATCCACACCCTCTGCAGGCGGGGCCTCACCACTCGTTTCTGATGCTAGTGCTCCTGGCACGCCCAAGACCTCGATCAACGCCTCTAGAGCAGGACCAAGTGGCGTCAAACGACCATTAAACAGCGGAGCAGCAGCAGCGGAACTGCGGGTCCGAGTTTCACTACTCACACAGGACAAGGATCTGGCTACACTGCATAAGGATCTGGTGATCGGAAAGCATGTGTCCGAGGAAGAGTTTTGGGAGAGTCGCAAACATCTTTTGCGGAACAAAACTGTAATGGATCAGCAGCAAAAGGGACAGTCTTCAGCATGGCTGGATCTCAAGCCCGAAACTGGCGAGAGCAACGACGTCAAATACGTGATGACGCCTCAAGTGATTCATTCCATCTTTCAGCAGTATCCAGCAAGTAAGGATCAACTTGGGATACTGGGTTTGCTATTTCCCTTGGGCACCATAGCGTGCGAGAGAGAGGGTCAACTACTAATATGCGATTGATCCTGCTCCGTTCGTGAATATGCTTTCTAGTCAAGCGGAAATACGACGAAAATGTACCGGACATCTTGTCGGAAGGCGAGTTCTGGAAACGATTCTTCCAATCCCGATTTTTTCACCGGAGTCGGTCAGGACGCGGAGCAAATGAGCCCGACGATGATATCTTTGACAGGGCATTGGAAGAGGACGAGGAGGAGACAAAGAACGCACCAAAGCGTATGCGGCTGGATCATATCGACAAGTTGCTGGATCTGAGCACGACAGAGGAAGATCATTTCGAATCGTACACAAGCCCTGACAGTACCATGGCGGCAGGAAAGACAAAGGGATCCAAGGAAGCCATACCTCTCATCCGGAGGTTCAACCGCTATGCCCAGCGTGTGCTCAATTCTACAGTCGGACCCAAGAGGCCATCAACTGGGCTGGAGCCGTTTAATGTGAGTGCCTCTGGCCTATTGTTATTTGTTAGAATGGCCACGAGGAGGTTTACAGGATCTTACAGCTAAATGTCGACCTGCACTGGTATCTTGTTATAGATGAGTGGCGTTGAGAGAGCGATTGTGCTAGAGGATCTAAAGGAACAAAAGGAAGCATCAAGGATTGTGCTGGATATTCAGGACACTCGGCGCTACTTCGAGAGTCAAGGTGGTGACCTCAAGAGCTCCAAGATTCCCGACAACCAGGTATGCTCCGCAGTTCTGGTTCAGCTGTCTGCCATCTTTTGATATGCTAAACCTTTCTGCATATTCTTCCAGGATCCGGCTGATATCTTGGACCAATTCTACCGAGACTTTGCCTCACATCGTGTGGTGCTCAACCGGCCATTTACCATTCCACCATCCACATTCGACACGCTTATGAAGGACGTGAAGGTGAACCGCGCAAAAATGATGCCACCTCAGGATGGATGTAAGTCTTTTCCTTTTTATGAAGGAGGGTTTGAAGGGTGCGCACCCAGTGCAACAGTCCAAGAAAATGAAGGATCCCTTGCTGATAGTTTCCACCACATCCGTGATAGCACAATTGTTACCCCCGCAACTATACCAGGACGCGCTGGCGTGCCATGCTGCCGGAAACGAGATCCTGCGACACTTTTGGTCATCGACCGGTGCGGACAAGGCAGCAAAGTATATTCGCATGGTCGAGTCACTGAAGAAGGTTCGAGATGAGAACGTAAAGGCTCTTTTGATACAGGCTAGCTCCTTGGACGCTGCCTGCTTGGAGGCACTAAAGATGGTAAGATCACATAGCCTTGCACACGCACGCACATGCGGTCTTGATGATGGTATTAGGCGAGTCTAAACTTACAATGGTGCTTGGTTATCTTTTTTTTCTTCTGAATCTACAGATGCTAAAGCCGATGTTGGGTGCGATCCAGAAGGCTCTGAAGCACGCGGAGACGCGACCCAAACCCATTGTCAGGAAGTTGGCCCAGTAGAGCATAAAAACCCCCCCCCCCTGCTTCTTGTGACCATTTTTTTGATTGAATATGTTGGGCGTGGGTGGGTGCGAAACGTTTGCTTTAGCATTTGACCTTGACCATTTTACCATGTGGCGACCCAAAGCAGGACTTGAAGCATCGACCTCACGGCAGCCAGCATCCCGGCCTACATCCGGAGGGCTCCTGCGCGACAGCAACAAGGAATGGTTGCAGGTACCTCACCACGCCTGTTGTAATGTTGTTCGCTACAGGGCCGTTCACCACCGTGCACTCAACGATCCCGTTCTCACGCTTCCTGGTCTTTGATAATTTCTTACAATCCCCCCTCCCCCCCACCGCAAAAAAAAGGTCGATAGTTGGTTGAAGAGAAAGTACCAGTCAGAAACGATCCCTACCTTTGAAAGGACTGAAGAATCGCGCCAGCTCTTGTTGTTCATGTTGGAGCAGTTTGAGGCTACAGAGAAACTTATGCAGACATCGTTCCTCAACCTCGAAGAGCTTGCGGCATATTTTGAGAGTGAAGGTATCTCTTTTTGCTTTCTCTCTTTATTTGCTCTTGCTGAAAGCAAAGCTTCTTTCTTGCCTCATGTTTGCATGTCCTTTTCGGATACTGATGTGTCGTCGCTGGATCTTTTTTTTTTTTTTTGGGAACGAAACAGCGAAAATTACGAGAGATTCCTTGGAGATTCTTGGTATTGAGCAGAAGGAGCTCGCAAAGGATAAACAGGAGGTACTCTCCAGACTGGCAGATCTCGCGCTAGTCCTTGGCCTCTCCGACATGAGTCTATCTTCGTTCCACCAAGGGTTAGCGCAAGTGCGCCTCGATACTCTCGAGTCCAAACAGGAGCAAGCCCAGCAACAGAGACGACTGGCTTCTTTAAAAAGTCACCGTGTCGAGGCGCAAACGAAACTGGACAAGCTGGTGAGATTGAAGCGTCAGTGGACGGAGGAACGCGAGACAGAGGGGGATCTCGAACAGAGGACTCGACGAAGAAGTACAGAGCTGAACAAGATCAAGACGGCAGAGGATAGGGCCGTCCTGGAAGACGTTCTGGCCTCACGACAACGGCGGCACAAGAAGCCTCGTCCGTCAGCTAAAGACCCAAAGGGGGCAGGTAGTGCGGATGTGAATGTGGATGTGGAAGCTTGCGGGTTGACCATTGCACAACTGGACTTGAAAGAGAAATCAGTGGAAGAGTTGCAGCAGTTATTCAATGCACAGACGATATCGCTGGCAGCGTACCAAGAGATCCCACCGGTAAGGATTGCTTTTTTTTTTTGCTTATACGCGTGTAGGTATGGCACCGTGAAGGAAAACTAACTACAGGGGCAACCGATATGTCTCTCTTGCATATTGTAGGACTACGCGCTTGCTCGACTCAAGGTGAAAGAGGCGACGATGCGCCTGGAGGAGCGCACCTTGGAGCACGAGACCTTGGCGATACAGCTGGCAGAGGATCTGTAGATCCTCCCCACAGCGAGAAATAACTCTGGTGAAATAACTGTACTTTTATATAACAAATCCACGGCAAATGTTGCCAAACGAAGGACTTTTTTTTTTGAATAGGGTAGATGAGTATTTACAAGTTGCTGACATAGTACCACTTGTCAACCGAGTCATCGATGGGGGCAGCGGGCTTGGGGGCAGCGGCAGGGATAGCCTTGACAACGGCGTGGTCGGCACCAACCTTGTGGGGGCTGTCCTTGACAGAGACATTGCTCCTAAAGAAGAGACGAAAAGCAATCATAAGGCAGTGTGAGTGGGAGAGATGACAAGATCCATGTGTTCCGTTAGGCGCCCTTGTAAAAAAAAAAAAAGGGAAAAAAAATGGTTCACATACACCTTGACGTCGTAGGCATCACACTTGGAGGGGATCTCGCCAGAGATCAGACGCTTCCAGGCAGCGTGGGTGTCCTCAATGACCTTGGTAGCATAGGCCTTGTCCTTGGCAGCACCGTTGAATGCAAACTCGTTCTCGGGCTTGCCATCGGGCTTCTTGTAGATGCGGAACCAATCGCGGGTGGCATCGATGAATCCAGGGAGGTGGCGCTCAACGTCCTCAACATCGTTCAACTTGTCAGCGAGGGGATCGTTGACATCAATGACAAGGACCTTCCAGTCAGTCTCGCCTAAAAGAAAATAACAAAAAAGTTGCAGAGAAAGAAAAAACAGCTTGATCAGTGTCGTTGCAAGAAAAACCCGTGTTTTTGAACGAACGATAGATAATCCGTGCCCCCCGCCCTGAGAGATCGCGATAAAAACAGCAAGGCCGGACAATGAGCCCGGATCCCCCGAGTAGTGACATCCTTCCTTACCCTCATCGAGGAGGGCCATGACTCCCAGAGCCTTGACCTGCTTGATCTGGCCGGTGAAGCCGACGCTCTGACCAATCTCGCACACATCCAGAGGATCGTTATCGCCCTTGGCGTTGGTGTCCTTGTCAATGTGAGTAGGGTCCTCCCAGGTCTACAGGATCACAGAATCAAGACAAGGAAGTCCAGCCGTTAGTGCCGGATAAACACGGACAAGAATATGTATATACATACATACAAAAAGGACTCAAGGTGAAGAGAGTAGGCTGTACCTGAGGAAGGGCACCATAGTTCCAGATGTAGCCCTTGTGGGGGAAGCAGTTGGCGACGAAGCGAAGCTTGCCCTTCTTGACGTCCTGCTTGATGGGGTTGAAGTCTTCATCCTTGGAGATCTCGAGCTTGGCGTTGGACCAACGGGGGATCTCAACGATCATGTTGTACACGTTCTTGGCCTCGTTGGCATACAGAGGCACATCGTGGAACGAGGAGACGGGAACGCCGTTCTTCTCTGTGTGGGAAAAAACAAATCATAGCATACAGAAGCATTAGTGACAGGCACGAGATAGAGAAGGACAGACAACGAGTCAAGGCAGTGGGAGGGGCTGTCGAGGCCGGATGCAGTGGATCTGGGCCGATGGAGTTGCGGGTCAAGTGCAAGAAGCGTTTCAAAAAGCGATGACAGCCTCATCAAAACGCCGGATCCATACCGATGAAGACGCGGTGCTCGAGGGTGTTGGGGGCACCGATGACGCGGGTGGTGTAGTCAGACATGTTGAAGATGGAGGAGGTGTGGAGGGTGCGGACGCGAGCTGTGTGCTGGAGGGGATTCGAGGGGATGCGGCAGAGACGGAGCGAGGTCTTGATCAGAGAAGCCAGGGTGGATGCTACTTGGACGGGATGGGGAAAGAGCAAAAGGAAAAAGAAGGAAAAAGAAGAGAAACGAAAGAACAGAGTTTTAAATATCTGCAGGCGGAACGCAGATGTACGTTATCAGGCCAATTGTGCCATATCTATGGCATATGTCAACTTCATCATCGGCGCTCACTCGTCTTGTCGACATCCAGCAGTCGGGGCCTCCACAGAGTCCACTTTCCTCCGCGTGCATGCACAGACACTGACATCAGCACCTTCGCCCACAACGACCTTGTGTTTGTTACTGCCAGCAGCACTGACTACATCGACCCTCTGTACCCTCGGTGGCTCACTCGCACACTCTCGAGAGACACGCACGGCCGTCTTTGATCGGGGCCGATGGATCCATGATGCCCACTCACGCCTTCCTAGTGCACCTTGCTGGACTGCACATTCATCCAGTCATCCATCTTCACAGGTTCGTTTGTGTGCGAGTGTCTGGTTCTGTTCTTTTGGACAGCCAGAGGGGACCCATGAAGCATAGGGTAATCGAGGTCCAATCATCGATCGTCCAATCGCTCCCACTCCAAAGCGCACTCAAATATATATTTTTGTGACCTTGCGCTCGAGCACTTCTTTTTTTCCCCCTCCTTCTTACAGCCATTGTCCCATTGTCCACATTCCACATTGTCCACACCTCCAGTTCTCCACATTTCCACAGCCTAGCGAGCCGAGCACAGCTGCCAAAAACACACCAGACGCACTGCAAGCAGCTTCTCGACTCGAAGAAGGTCTCCATCCGGCAGACAGAAGGGAATTCCAACTCGAATGCTGCTGTCCGTTATCAGGGCGACATGGCGGGGGGCCCATTACCTCTGTCTGCTCGCCTTCCTCACCCTGGCCTTTGACATCTCCAAGGGCTGCGGCCTCGACTACTCGCTCTGGCTCGTCTCCTGGTATGCCGGAACACTGGCCCTCAAGAGCTTCATTCCCTCTCCACAGACCAAGAAAGTCTTGGTAAATGACCGCCAACGCTTTCGTGTATTGTTTATTTACCTTTAAAATTTCGCGCATTCAATGGACCCCTAACCGATTTTTTTGCATATGACTGTCTGCACCTCTCAATAGGCACGGAGCACGACCATGGCAGAGCCCTTCGTGATAGTCAGTCTCCTGGTCTTGGCCATGTTCAAGGCCACCAAGGGATCTTCGGGAGAACACTTCATCTGGGAGGCCATCGTCAAAGGATCCGACCCCATCCTCACCATCTTGGAAGGCTGTGGCACCATCCTCATCATTCAGTGGTCTTCGCAGATCGTCCGACGTCTTGTCAACAGGAGTGATGGATACCAGGTAAGCGGACGAACCCTTGTTTTGTCTTTGCTGCCCTGTTTTTTTTTTTTTTTTTTTTGCTTTTGAGCTAGATTGTCAAACATCTTCTTGTGCTCTGAAATCTTGTGTAGATCGCCTTCTTGATCTTTTCAGCGTTGGTGTACGTCATCTCGGGATTCGGCCTCTATCGTCTGTATGCGCCCTCAACGCCAGAACTTGTACCAAGCGCCAAATCCGCCTCAGTCATCGGATGCTGTATGACCTTGACCGTCATTCTGTCCATCATCGCTATTGCGTCAAGAAGAGGCAAAATCACGGACACATCCCTTCTGGTACGAGTTTGCGCACAACAAGGCTTGCTTCATGAACAATCCCAGTCAAAAACAAATGCCGAGCAGAGATGTTTCAACTTTTTTCCCTATTTGCCATGTGGTTAGTTCGCATATATGGTCATGAGCATGTATATTGCAGCCAGGAACGAGGCGTTCGAGAATGCACCGACAAAGAGCAAGATTATGCCCATGCATAGTGCCATTGAGTTTGGACCCCTGTCCATTCCATATCTTCAAAGGTTAGGGGAATATTCATTTTTTTCGATGTTGTCTTATTCAGACCGGCCACTAGCATTAGGAAAAAGAAGGGGAAAAAAAGCTAACGCAGGATGGATTGGCGCCGTTCCTCGTTTCTTTTTCTACGTTAGCCTGTCTCTCCAAGATGTGGAGAAAATCACCATCCAAGCACTGGTACATCTTTCTCAACTTGTACAAATCGTTCTTGGAGCACTATCACCCAACATCCTGATCAGTCTACTCTACAGGATGGGCGTCCTTGTGGCTGTGTCACATATCGCCCCTAGTCTGAACATTGGTCAGGAGGGCAGCGGATACACCAAGTTGTCATCCTCACAGGAGTATGATGCTGACTCGGACGAGGACGGTGAAGGAAAGAGCCGGGTCATGATGCTGCTGGCCAACATGGCCAAGCCGGTACTGCTTATGACCCACACGCGTATTTTGCTACAGCACTTTGGATACCTGAGGCCATCGATGGCGCTTTGGGGCTGGTTGAACAGCTTCTTGTGCCTGGCGCTCTATGCTGTCGAGCTCATGATGGCCAACGACGATGCTTGGGAGCGGGATTGAGGACGGAAGAGGGAAGAGAACCTGGAGATGAGCTACCAAGAGGAAGTGAAAGGTGAGACGGACAGTCTTTACCCCCACATACCAATTTCGAACTTCCTTTTTTTTTCACAACCAGTTTCAGGACCAGTTTTTTTTTCTTTCACACATTTCACTTTTTCTCTGCTACTTCACTCCAATACCTATCTGTGCTTGCATTACCATCATTCCTTTTTTTTCCTGTTCTCATTAAAGTGTATACATGTGAATCTTTCAACATTCAGCGTCTTGTATAAAGGGTTTTTATTCTTTATTGGTGCTTGCAGGATATGCTCCGATTCAGAGGAGGAGCGGTGAACTCTTTTTTACTTTCGTTTTTGCACGCACGGCAAAGGACAAGTTGCATGAGAGAACAAAAAAAAAAAAAAAAGGGCAGAACAACCTATTGGTCACTTTGTTTGTATGTCTACTGCCTTTGATCCAAAGCTCCCACTTGTCTCGGAACCCCCCACGCCCAAGAAAAAAAATGTGTTGTACAGAATGAACGAAAAAAAAAACTCAAAACAACCTCGAAATAGAACGAAAAAAGCACGCTCTGCATCGACGGCGAAGCAGCAATTAGGAGTGTGCATAAATACAAAAAAAAAAAAAAAAGTGGACACGGCGGATGCCGATAAAGAGAAGGAACGAAAGAGAGAGAGAGAGAGAAAGAGAGGGCTGTTTGGGGAGAAGAGAATAGAGAGACCCCATCGATGTGTGTCCATCCCTTTGCTAGAGTCCAGATCCATGCCACGCATCAGTGACCCACCATAGTGTGCTTTTTTTTTTGTTTTCTGTTCACTCAAAATGTCCTGCTTCATCAACTCTTGGGTGCTAAGAATTGGGGGTGGAATAAGAAAAAGACACTTAGATATCAACCAGAAAGAAAAGAAGCACAGACGAAACAAACAAAAAAGTGATCCCCCTTCCTCCTCTTCTGGCGACCCCGCCTACCAGAGGCCAAAGATCGACCGCGCATTGTCTTTTGCTGCTATCACCACCACCACCACCATTCTCTGCTCCCAGAGCATCCCAATCCACGCTTTTTTGTCCAATTTCAAAACAAGTTCCGCTTCAAATCATCATGCCTTGTCCAATGCGAGTGTCGGCACCATAGATACATGAGCTCCATCGTTGATCCCTGTACTGGCGGACCTCGTTCAAGGGCACCCGTGCGTAGGAGGGAATCTCCATCGACCGACCGTGCACCGGTACATATGGACTCTTTTCCTGTGGCTGCTGCTGCTGCTGCGCTTGACCAGGCAGGGCCGAGGGCAAGAGACCTCCAGGAGTGGCCATGGCGGAGGAGACCATGGACGTGTGATTCGTGTTCTGAAACATGGCAGGTCCAGATGTCGTCTCCATGTCCATGTCCATTGATGCCGAGAAAGCCGAGTTGAGCGGCGAGGGTGTGACGGACGGAGGCGCGGACTCGGGGGTCTGATATCCGTGGTGCATGGCAGCAAACCCGTTTGGAGTGGGCATCATGGAACTCTGGGCGCCTGTGGTGACAGCAGTCCGGATCAGTGGCGACGGGTTCGATTGAGAGGATGGCCAAGCCGAGTGGGCTTGCTCTAGGCCGCTGGGTGTCTGCGGGCTGACCATTTGTTTGCCAAAGGTCGCAAACTGGTTTGCATGGGGGGTGACGCTGCAGGTTCGCTTCCCATTTGGCTAAATATGAAACCGAAGGCGATAGTGTGAGCGACCAAGACGTGTGTGACGGAACTGCGCGGCTGGAGTGCTAGTATGTACCTGGGCTTCTTGAAGAATCTCGTCGTCGTATTCGTTCGAGTCAATCTTGCGCTTGATGGTGCCTGCATCAAGGTTGAGCATGTTACCTGTGCCATATTCGACATAGCTCGATCGGGAGGCGTTCATGGTGACGGACAGGTGGGCTTGTTGAAGGCTATGATCACAGTACAAGTCGACCAGGAGAGTGTGAGATGGTTAGCCAAAAAAAAGTGCTCTAGCGGCGCATCACTCTGCTTGTGGTATGCATTCATGGACTCGCTGTGGCCGGAAGCGGAGCTTTTTTCATTTCGCTCCCCCCTCCCCTTCCCTAAGCTGCCAAGCAGACTCCAGTACCTCTTGCCCCACTCCCCCTTCTCCATTTGTCCCCTGAGCGATGCGAAGACTCTTGCGAGGCCGGTTCCTTCACTTTCTGTCCGTCCATATATGCACTTGCAAAACTGAAACTCCCATATCCATCGCTTTTGACTTTCTTCATCATGGCGCATTCAGATCGCCTCCTGGCTTATTGTTTGCCTTTGGACTGGGTGCATCATGCAGTGCAAGTGTAATAATAAGGGGGGCAGAGAGGGAGAGGCGAGAGTGTGTGGTTTGTGGATCTCAATCTGGGTTGTGAGAAAAGCATGCGCATATTAAAGAGTGGGGTCCATGCTCAAAAAGTAGGGAGAAGGGGGATGGAAGAAAGAATAGGAGGGATGGTTCCAGGGTATTGGCTGCAGCAGAGTCTCCTTCAAACACGCCCAAGCGGGAAAGCGCATAAGCGTGTACTAGCAGTTGGGGCGACGTGGATAGAAAGAAGGGGGATACTGTAACGAAGTGAAGAGATGGAGGGGGAGGAGGGGATATGGCACTTACGATGGGGGATCGGTGTAACGACAGATGTTTGCGGTTGTCTTTGGCGCAGGTCTGCAACGACAGGGATGAACAGGCTCGGGCGAAGTGCCAGTCAGGAAATGAATAAACAAAAAATGGTATGTGCGGCAGACAACAGACAGATCGGCGGCGATACGACACGGGATGGGAGTCGCGTGCGTGTGAGAGTGTGGAGGTTGCTCTGGGCAGAGTCGACGGCGGGCGGGGAGAGCGTGTGGTGGGTGTATGGGCGAAGCACAGTGGCGTGGGTGGGCGGGCTAGCGTGGGGTGCACAGGTGCAGGCAAGGCAAGGCAAGGCAGGTGAGGCGGATCGATCGGAGGTGGGTGGGAGAGGACAGAGGGAAAGAGAGAGAAGAGGAGAGAGCAGCGAAAATCCGCTTTTGAGCGTAATGGAGTGGCTGCGTGCATTTAGAGAGGGTTCAGCTGCAACGGTGTGGCAGCGAGAGTGACCCGGACCAAACAGAAAAAAAAAACTGTCTTCGCCACACGTATGGGGGTGTACGTGGCAGTTCAGCCTTGCCTTGCATCTGCGGGTCAAGCCCAAGGCTCATCGAGTACTGTGTCAACCAACCTGAACCCCTCCGCTCGGAAACTCGGTTTTATGGTTCATGAACATACCTCGTCATCCGATGGCCAGTAGCCTGCACGCCCAATTGGACTCGTCTGAAATCTTATGCAGTAGGCATCTCGTGCATGTGGGCGGGGATATTTGCGTGTCTCCTGCTGTAGCCCAATAAAAACACCGATCGAGGAGATGAGTGGACCCAGGGACTTGCGCCCCCGGACAAGGTATCTGCAGCCACATAGACTCTATGCACATCCTGATCCTGCATGGCCTGTGTGTCCTCTCCCGCTAAATCGGACTCGTCCCTAGGCACGAGCGACCGAGAGACAGAGGCAGAGCAGCATGAAAGAAGCAGTAGCTGTGGAGAGCAGTAGCACACAATGAGCTGGATAGAGCGAGAGAGGGACAATGGAAGAGGCCTATCCACTGCACATGCATAGGGGGGCTAAATACGATACTGCCAAAGGCGAAGCTTTTGACAGGAGCTCCTCCTCTGCCATTCGCCTGCCTGCTTATCCAATGACGGAGCAGCAGCCGACACGCGACGCGTCCGTGATCCTGTGTCTCTCGCGCGCCGTTTCTTCAAGATGGACGTCGTGCCCCGATGATGATGATGCTTGCTGCTGCTTTGCTGCTGCTTGCTGCTGCTACTGACCTTATTGCTGGTAAAATTAGACCATATGCGTGGGTGGGCTCACGACGAGTGGGTGCACAGAGTAGTCTGAGACATGGCTGCTATATGAAATCATATGCTTCCTTGCTGTCGACCGCCATCCCCCCATCCCTCGCTCTCGCTCTCGCTCTCGCTTGCTCCTTTTGCCTTTGCACCTCCTTCTTCCTCCGCTCGTTCTATCCACACACACCCCCACCGTGCACCCTTTTCCCGCGTCCTTCGTTCCCGCCATCGCTCTCTTGCAGCCCCCTCATCGTGTCTCGCTACAGCACCATTGCAGGGGAATTCCACTCCATCCCAGACCATCGGAGCCCTTTCTCGCTCCATTCGCCTTGATCTCCGTGTGTGGGCCCCCTTTCCTTACGACGGCAGCATTCCCATCGAGCAGGACACGAAGGGTAATGAGGACAATGAAGGCATATTAGCTAACAGGAAAGAAGAAGGAAGAGGAACAGGATGAGCAAGAGGAAGAAGATAGGATACCCGCACAAAATACGCTCCCCCACCCCGCGTCATGTTCATGTTCCCTATGGTCCCCATACTGGCAGTCCAGTATCGTGGATCATCCTACAGCATCATGGTCCACCCCGACTCTCCTGACTCTCCTGCCCCGACTCCCTGCCTCCCTGCCTCCCTCAGTCTCCACGTTGTGCCCGCCTGCATGGACATTGACACGCCTGCAGGCCATTCCCCATGTGCGCATGCCACGTCCGCCTGGCTGCTGGTGCCCTGGCTGATCCCATTCTCGTGTGGCAGCAGCCACCCCAGACTTCATATATATCGTGCCATCGTGCCAATGACGAGAGCCTGTCCCATTGACTCGAGCTCTCTCTCTCTCTCTTTTTTATTCTCTCCGTCTCATCCCTCCCTGTCCTCAGGCTTCATCCCTTAGCCTTCAGTCGCTCCATTCCCGTGTCCTCATCCTCTGGCCCTGATCAGTGCCAGCTCGCACGCCGCGTCGCCCTCCATCGCCACGCGAACCCGCCACGTAGGTAACAACAGGCGCTGTAAGCTCCTTGTGCAGAGCCGTTGTTTTTTTGTGCATGTTTTTCTGGCCAACCCTTGGGCTCAGTCTTGCCGTTGTCGCTGCCTCTCTTTCTCTTTCTCTCACACTCTCGTCTCTTCCGTCCTTTGTCTCTGTCTCCGCTCCTTCTTTCGGTCCTGTCTGTGCATGCCTCCCTCCTTTGCGTCCGTTGCCCGTTTTAATATATCATCCATAGAGTGCACAGCATACCGTCCTTCCGCTCGCCCTTTAAATAACAACACACAGAGGAGCCCTGATGTCCTGGATCCTCAAGAGCAAACGGCTCCAGTCCGCGGGCCAAGGAACCAACAGCACAGGCAGCAACAGCAACGCCAACAACACCACCTCCAGTAGCGGCAGCAATATCAACAGTATTTATAGCCATGGCAGCAGCAACAACTTTAGCAGCTCCAGCATAAGCAGCTCAACTGGCTATGGCTACGGCTCCAGCAGCAACAACCTCAGCAGCGTGTCCTTGACCTTAAATACCTCCTCGGCCGCATCCTCACAGGTACAACCGTTCTCTTTACATCACCATCTCGACGCGGGCGAAGACATGGTTCGACAATTCGCTGCCTCGCAGCTCGACACGCAAAAGACAGCATTCATGCGCTGGGTCAATGTTCAGCTCGCCAATGCCTCACCCGCCCATCCTCCCATGACCTCCATCGAGCGTGATCTCAGGGACGGCAAGCGCCTCATTGCCCTTCTGGAAGCGGTTGCCAAGGAACCTCTCAAACCAGAGAGGCACAATATGCGCATCCATCAAATGGCCAATGTCTCCAAGGCCCTGGCCTTTCTGGAAAAGAACGCAGACGACACTCTAGGAACCATCGGCAGTGAGTCCATCGTCGACGGCAACCTCAAACTCACCCTCGGTCTGGTCTGGACCATCATCTATCGCTTCCAGATCCAGCAAATCGCCAACACCATGGCCGAGCAGTATCCCTCCCTCACAGCCGCAGCAGCCGATGATGTGGTGGTAAGTGACGGTCCACACTCCACTCATGCCCGCATGCTCGCATGCTTTTCCTGCTCATTTTTTTTGTTGGATATCTGCGTGAGATGGCATGTGCTTCTTTCTTCGTTTTCTCTTATGCTTGTGTGCGCTGCGTTGCGTTGCGGTTGCATGTGGATGTGTCAAAAAAAAAGGCAAGGGTGGGAGGATCATGTCTATGCGTCAGTGCGGTAATGCGTAACGTGTTCTTCATGTGCAACCATGCCTCTTTGTTTGTTTGTGTGCTCGATGCAACGATGGGCAATCCATTGAACGGCACCCCTTCTCCTTCGCCTCCTTCCCGCTGAGCAGCATGTGGATGGGGGAAAAAACCACATCCAAAGAAGCATCACAGTCTCTCGTACACATGTGCACATAGTCTATCCACACATGCGCACCCCCACTGCCCTAGTTACAAACAACCGGCCGTAATCTGCTCGGCTGTAGATTTTGGTGTGTATACGATGGGCATGGTCATGGGCTTGGTCCGTATTGCATTCTGCAGTCTCAGTACAAAAATCGTCCGTGGCCTGGGAACTCCCCCGCCCCTGTCCCTTTGCACATGTGCAACTCTTATCCGCCGCGTGTGTCGGTGCAAGCACGCGAAATTGCCCATCTCATCTACTAAACTCTGTTTTCCCTTTATCCAACTGCCCCCCCTGCGTTTATCTCTCTGGTTCCAATCTAGGAGGGAGAAGACTTCTCCAAGAGCAAGAAAAAGGGCGTCTCGCAGCAGGTGGATGCCAAGCAGGCACTGCTGCGGTGGGTGCGCCTGCAGCTTGAGGATTATTCGGATGTTATCCCGCCGATGCAGGATTTCAATCGTTCGTGGAGGACTGGACTCGCCTTCGCAGCGCTCATCCACCGACACGATCCTGACTTTTTACCCAACTTTTATACCACAATCCTGCCACTGCCGTTTGAAACAGCCGACGAATGGAGGAGGACGCTGGCGTTAGCTTTCGAAGTTGCCGTCCAGAAGATGAACATTCCAAGGCTCTTGGATCCAGAGGATTTAATCAATGTTGAATCACCCGACGAGCGCTCCGTCATGACCTACGTCTCTGAATATTACCTCGTCATGTCCAAGCACCAGATGGAGCAAGACGCGGCTCTTGCAGCGGAACAGCACGCCCAGAGGCTGGCAGCCAGGGATGAGCGTTTAGCTCTGGCCGGCGAGGATCAAGAGGCGCGACGAAAGAGGTTACAGGCGGAAGAGGAGCGCAGAAGGCGAGAGGAACAAGAAGAGCTGGAGCGCATTCGACTCAAACGCATGGAAATCGAGGGCTGGTCCATCCGCGCAGCAGAAAGAGCCAAGGAGGAAGAGGAGGCCCGACGGAAAAGGCAAGAAGAGGACGCAGAGCGGCGGTTACAACGCAAGCTGAGGCGTGAGCAGCGGGAGCGGGAAAAGGCAGCACAAAGGAACCAGCAGCACCTCGGCGCACAATCCCCCCGAAGTACTCTCGGCACATCCTCGTTTGGGTCAGTCTTTTCCGATACCGAGAACGAGTTCTCGGATACGGACACAGAACTCATCGACCCCAGAGAGGCGGAGAGGCGGCAACGAGACCTGGATGAGAAGTTGGCAGAGTATCGCCAAGGCATTGCAGAGCTCTCAGAATGGATCCGTCAACAGGACCAAGACTTTCCTCCCCCGCTTGACACTACAGCATTGCTTGACCGAACCAAAGATCTGGAGCCATTAAGCAACGTGATCAAGATAATTGAGGAAGATCAGGCCATCAAGGAGAATATCATGTCACACTTGCATGATGTTCGAGAGGAGCTCTTGGAGTACGAGAGCCCAGAGTTGACGCCAGAACAGGTCAGCGATATGGACAAAAAGTGGTGGGAGCTAGAGACTATATGGACAGCGCTCTCCAACAAGGTTGTCGAGGCCAAGGACACGGCCGAGGAGGTCAAGTGGATCATTGACTGCTCTCAGGAGATCGACAGAGTAAATGGCGAAATCTTAAAGTTCGAGACCCAGCTCGAGGCCTTTGCTGAGAAGCGGTCGCAGGAGACGCTGCAGGATCGTTCTCAAAAATCGGTGCTGGAGCAACAGGATGTCAGTCTGTCGTCCATCAGCTTCTTGCTCAAGACCTACGTCGACTTTTTGACCTCACTCATGGATCCCAAGGTCCATCACTACACCGCCCCCGAGCACCTCACTGCCCTCAACACGGAGCTGACGACTGTGCGACTCCCCCATCTCGGCGTTATTATCGAAAAGGCGCAACAACATCTCTCGAACGACCGCCTGCTGAGATCGTTCTTGGACTCCTTCATCCTGTCAGAGGCATGGATTGGCGAAAGCGTGGTTTGGCTGGCCAACATTAAGGTCCCAGTCTTTGTCTCCAAGGATGAATGGAACGGCGCGAGCACGGTCAAGGAATATTTGACGCGGGACGTCTCTAGAGATCTGGATCTCGATTTCTTTCAGGCCGAGATGAAAGAGTTGAAAGGAGAGCTGCAGGATGAGCGATCCGAAGTCAACAACTTTCGATCGAGCGGGTTCGCAAAGCTGGACGAGCAGGCCAAGGCTGTCATGAAGGCCTTGGCCGACACGGATGATATCACTGCGGAGGCCACCACCCAGGACGTGCAGGAGCTTATGAAGGGCGTAATGAAAAACCTGGTGAAGGTCGAGGATCTGTTGCCAAAGGAAGCTGCCCACTGTGCATATGCAGCGCGTGTACTGGAATACCTTTTGACAGCTCGCTCGATCCTCTGTCAGGTCGAGAGCACAATTGACACCATCCGCAGGTGGGAGATGCGGCAGCCCGATATGGAGGTGGAAAATCTGGTCATTGGTGTAGAGAGCGACCTTGCTCAAGTCGATTCCTCGCTCAAGGATGACCATGAGGAGCCTCCAGTTCGGGAAGCTGTCTGCGGACGTCATTTAGGCCTGGTCTCTGTTGTCAAGGACCTTCGAGTGTGCTTCCATGAGAAGCAGGACGCCATCAAAGGAGACCGGCAGATGAAGGAGTTCCTGGAGCAGACCCTGACGTGTCAAGCAACCCTTCGCGACATTAGAGGAAAGCTCCAAGATGACCCGCCATGGACAGGATTTGGCTCGGACGACCCAGCGCCCTTTGACGCCTTTACAGCCATGGTTGCGACAACTGGCCAGTCCTTTGCCAAGTTTGAGAGCGATATGTACGTCTCTTTTCTCCAGATGGGCGACCGCGTCAAAGCAATGGCGGCGACATCAAACGCTAGGCAGGATCCCGCCATTGTCCAGAGCAAACTTCACATTGTAAACACTCTGCTCGAAGACATCAGGGCTCTCAAGTCTGACCGCGAGCGTGATGTGGATACGTTGGCGGATTGTCGCACCTTGGTCCAGCAGGTCATTGCCTTGGGTTTGGAACTCTCTACTCTCGAATCCGACTTCTCAGCATTGGAGCATCTGGAGCCAAATCAGAAGAGCAACCTAGTGGCCCTCTGCGAGCGTTCCAACGATCTATCCAGCAGATTCGCAGTACTTGAACAGGATCGCGTGTTCCGGTACCTGGTACAGGATCCATCATGCGCACAGCTGCTAAAGGAGATCAAAGAGCGCCAGCTCTCGATCCAGAAATCTCAGGAGCGACTCCAGGCAAGGCTGGAAGTGAAGCAGCAATGGGATATGGCATGGGACGCCTTTTCGGATCGAGCAGGCGCCTTACAACAGTATCTCGACCTCACCGAGCAGAAGACCTTAGAGAGAGGCTTTGCCACTCTAGTCTGTCTTGCTGAGGACGAGCGGATCTGGAAAAAAAGTCAGGACACTATTCGAGACGCTGAGGCAGCCAGTGCAGACATGCTGGTGAGCCTCAAGGACTTCAACACATCACGGCTTCCCGAACTCAAGGCATTGGCAGGTCAACTGCAGTACATTGTTGACCTGGCTGGAGGTATCGATGGAATGGACCAGGTCCGGGCGGAGCAGTTCGAGGAATCTGTTCGGTTACAGCGAGGGCTGAGGGAGCATCTTCAACGGCTTCATGCCCTGAACAGCCGCGAGAGGCATCAAATCGACACTCTCCAACAGCGACTCGCCTGGGCCCATCAACTGGCAGAGTCCGTGGCGGACACCGAGATGTTAATGTCTACTGGTCAAGGTACTAGAACTAGCAGTGATTCGGGAGTGAAACGTGAGGAGCTATTGTGTCGCCGGTACTTTTTTTGACTGACGCCACGTTTACTACATTCTCTCTGGTGCAGATGCCATCGCAGAATTCACGCAGATCCTAAAGCTATGCAAGCAGAATGGCGACACCACAGGTACTTGTTGTTTGTTTGTTTGTTTGTTTGTTTGGTGTCATGAAAATCTGTCTTTATTTTCGTTTTTTCAGCTAACGAAGCCTTCGTATGTAACGTACTCTTAGATCTCAACGACGTTGCAGCAAACCACCTGGAGCAGCAGGTCAAGCATCTTGTGACCCTTGCGAACAAGCAGAAGGAGTCGCGGATGGACGCGGCCGTGGCCACACACACGTCGCTTGTCGACCTAGTAATGGCATCGGACCTTGTTGATGCGGACTCTGAGAATGTGATTCCTACGCACTTGGAGGATGAGCTCGTTTCGTTCAAGAGTCAGTACAAACAGCTGGATGTCTACTTGGATGACTCTGGCAGGTTAGCAAAGCACGCTATTCGCACTGCATCGTACCTTGAGCAGATGGATGGCATGGATGGTGAACTGCGGTCTATGGCGAATGCGCTGAAAGCCGACAGCGAGGCTTGCAGGGACACTGTCGAGAGAATGTCAGCAATCCGCTTAAATCTAAAGAAGGTAGTGGATGAATCCACAGACATCATCTTGAGCATCCCGCAGCCTTCAGAGGAGACTCGAGGATCACTCTCGATTGCGCTCAACGCTTACAGTACGGATCTGGAAATGGTTCTTAAGAGCCGGCTCGATCACACCGCGGAGTTGGACCGGTCTCTTGATCCGCTCCTCGCACAGTATCAGAAACTTCTCGAGTACCAGGACGGACTACGCGACTTTGTCACCAAGGTCGGATCGCACCAGGAATGGGTGCGAAAAGCCAAGGAGATTGCTCAATCGGCTGATCACAGAGTTCGCGGTCTATACGAATCTTGGCCTAGTGATAAGGTTGGGCAGGAAGGGCTTCCAGTCAGCGACTCTGTCACCACAGAAACGTTCTTTACTGAGATCAACGGCTTGAAGGGCGACTTGGACCAAGAGATCGAGGATATGGAGCGCGAGAAGCTCGACTTTCAGGCATTGAAGCACACTATTGAGAAGACTTTACGAGACGCATCATCGCATTCCAAGCATCTGCAGTCGGGCCTGGAGCGATCGTTGGAGTCTACAGAGGATGAAATTCAAAAACTAGAGACTGACATGCGCCATCGGTCGTATCATCTGGATTGTCTATCCAAGCGATCTGCATGGGAGCAGGAACTGGACGGTGCCAAAGTTTGGTGCCGAGACTTTGATCGCGCACTTGCCGAATTCGCCAGCCAAGAGGCACAGTGGACTGTCCCCAAGGATAATGTCGCTGCAGGGTCAAAAGAAACCTCTCGATCAATCTCTCATCAATTGCTGCAGCGACTCGATGCGTCCATTGCCGAGTTCAAGGATCGTTTCAAGGACTTTGACGTACAAACCAAGCCGGCGGTGGACCAATCGTGGTCAGATCTGTGCGCTTCTCTGGTCTTTGTCGATAGAGCCATCCCAGTGGATTTTCAGTCTCGCCAAGTGAGTCTGGATACGGAGTGCCAAAAACTGCGATCCAAGGTTGCTTACGGTGCCGAAGTTGTGGAACAGCGCAGGGCGCTAGAAGGCATCGCCTCTTGTTTTGACGAACTCAAGGGATGCCAACAAGAACTTTCTTCCGCCGGTTTGGAGAACCAGGACGATGGCATGGGTAAGTCTGTCCCTTGTAGGTGATGCCAGATTATGCATATGGGATCTTTTGAGAAGCTAACGCTGGCTATTGTCAATTTTTTACGTCAGCAGGCAAGGAGCAGAAGTTTGACAAGTTGGAGTCAAGGATTCGCTCTTTATCTAGTCAACTGGAAGGCGACATGGAGACTCTTCAGTATCCAGTTGAGGACTCGAATGAGGAGACAAAGGCTCGGTCGCAGCAAACCAATGCCTCGATCCGCCAGCATATGCAGTCATGCCATTCTCGTGTCCAAGATGTCAAGACCGCTCTGGAAAACGTCCTTCATGAACGAGAAGTCTCAAGGCGACAGCAGGAGCTGGAGGCGATTGTACGCAAGCAGAACGTAGTCATTGGGGACAAGACAGAGTTGCTGGAAACGATCTCAGGATTGCTTGATTGGTCTGAGGAAGCTGGAGGCATCGTTTCAGGTTTAATGAACCCAGCCTCGCAAAAGTTCAAGAACACGACTGGATGCGATCGAAGCCAGTATGCAGGCGACCTTGACCTGGATGCCGGCGACTACCCAGAGAGCAGCCCGTCCATGACAACCCTAGCCAAGTCCGACTCTAACACATCCTTGTCCACACTGGCACCTGGTCCCCAGGTCGTGAGCTCATTGTCAGGGATTCCCAAGGACTCGACCCCCGTTTCTGAATTGGTACAACTGCCCCAGGAGGCATTGGAGTCGCTCTCTGCGCGCATAGAGAGCATGCGGCAAGAGATCGAGGAGATGGCGGGTCGCAAGGCGCAAGTGCAGGAGGAGGCCGCAGCTCTGGCCCAAAAGGCTGCGATTGAAACCCTTGAGATGTCTGACAACAACGCACTCGCTGAAGAACCATCCTTGCGCCAAATGGAGGAAACGATCGAGCAGAACAAGCGCACCATCTCGCAGCTCGACCGCGATATCGCCTTCAAATTGACAGAGTTTGACACCAAGGCTTCCTGGATGCTCGAATCCCTGACGCGAGAATCGCAGGCCGTGGCCATGGCGTTGAAGCAGCGCATTCGTTTGGACGAGGAGAGAGCACGGCAACTGGAGGAGGAACGCCTTCGCAGGCTGCGTGCGTTGGAAATCCAGCAGTTTGAAGAGTCCAAGGCCAAATTCTTGGCCTGGTCTCAAGCCCAACTCCAGGAGCTCCAGCAACTTTGGGACTCTTATGGATACTTTGGAACGGACGTTGCTACTAGCTGCGAGGGTGGGAAAGACGACGAAGAAGGCCGGATGGCGCTCCTGGAAGCGGGTACTATTCGACTCTGTGAGGTGTTTGCAAACCAGGAGGTTGTCTATGCTGAGCTCAATTGCAGGATCAGTGCTCTTTTTAATGGAGAGGAGCACGCATCAGATCGCCTTGGGCAGTCTGATGTGATCGATCGTGCTTGGAGCTCGGTCAAATGCGAGTGCAGTGGCTATCGGGATATTCTGAAGCACATGGAGGACTGGTCAGGGCTGCGCAGGGATCTTGACCGGTTCGAGAAGGACAGCCTGGATACCCTCGAGAGCCGTGTTGAGGCCTTGAGGTGGATGCATTGGGAGGCATTCCAACAAGAAGAGGAGTCGCTTTTAACGTTCATTGAGGTGGTCGAGGATCGAGCTCGCGAGCTGCAGGAGCGTGCTAATGTGATCAGGAACGCAGAGATCAGCCAGGAAGTCCAAGCAAGTCATCGAAGTGTTCTAGATGCCAACAGAATCTACTTTGAGAAGCGGATGGAGCCAATGCCAGCTCGGATTGAGGCAGCCAAGTCGCAGATGCAGCTTATACACGAGACGTCCAAGGAGATTGCGCTCCATGCAAAGTTCCATGCGGACCTTGTCCGGATCGAGACTGCGATTGCTCAGCAGATTGATGCTGTGCGTGCCAGGCTCGGCAGCCTGGAGCGCTCGAGCTGCTTTGCATTGAATAGTAAGGCGTTGGAGGCGGTGGTCATGGCTGCTAACGAGGTGTGCATGGACGGAAAGTACCAGTTTTCGGTTCTGCAGGAGGTCGAGTACTCTGCGCTTGAGCGAACGGCTTTTGACCTTGACATGTTGGCTGCTGAGGAACCCTCAGATCCCGAGGACCATTTGTCATCTAACAGGACAAGTGTTCAGGAGTCCATGGATCGCATCCGCGGAGCCTTGAAGGAACTGGAGAACTTGATTGAAGAGGACTGCTTCGAGACTTTGCTAGCCGCAAAGCTTTACACACACTCCAAGGCAACAGAGGACATTCGACAGTGGATCACAGCGTGCAGAGACTCGATGTCACAGCTCAACAAGACCGAGCCCGTGGATGACAAGGAGAGGCGACAGCAGACCAAGGAATGGAAGTTGAAGCATCTTGAGACGCTGGAGAAGAAACTGAATGCTTTCGGGGCCACGGTCCAGCACTACGACGAGCTTTCGGGCGACTTTATGCTGCTCCATCATCCTCAGTCGAGCTCGCTGGATGTGGCCGAGCAATCTGCGCCAGCAGATGATGAGTCGCATCCTATGGCCATGCGTGTGATCCTTCGACAGACTGTTCAGGAACGCACCAAGAGGACCCGTGAGGACTGGGAGCTGCTGAAGCAAGAATTCTTGGCCAAGACTGCAGCGCTGGAAGAGCAGAGCTCCGAGGATGAAGGCAACGGCGAAGGCACGGAGGGTCACGAGCAGGGCTCGCTCCGTCAAGGATCGACCAGCGGCACCCCAGTCATGAAAGCCAAGACGCTAAGCCGGTTCGGAACCGAAATTCTGGAAGACATTGCTAGAGTCTCCCGCGAGATCCAAGAGATGTTTGATCATGGCATTTCGAGTCACTCGACGCTGTCCTTGGCTGTTGAATCCAATGGCGCATTGATCAAGTCCAAGGAGGGCCAAGCGCGCCTAGAAATGGTTGAGGCTTACATCCGCGATGTGCTGCAGACCAAGGTCGAGAGATTTGATGCGATGCTGTCCGCAGCAAACGAGCAAAGCGAGCAGGAGCAGGCACGACAGGCTTCTGTCTCCCAGATGGATGTGGCCACCCGAGACCATATGCGTCATCACGAGAAGATGGTCGGTGTAGCGATGCAGCGCGGGCTGATTGCAGAGTCCATGAACCGACTGGTCGAGTCGTGCCATCACCAGCGGAAGGAAGTTGAGGAAACGGCGAGGGTACAGAATGCGATGGATCTTATCCACGAGACGAGCCTGCTTTGCGATTCGATGGCAGAGACAATGGCCTCTGCCGATAGACTGCTGCTGCAACCAGCCGAGGGCAGCTTGGGCAGTGGGTCCTTTTATAACCTGTCGGCTGCATCCTCCACGTCGTCGTTGGCCTCGCTCACTGCCGCTCAGACAAAGTCGCCAGGCATGTCTCCGACAACAACAGTCTCCAGAGCCACGACTGTCTCAAGACAGCGACGAGCCTCACGCATCTCTGCCCGCCGTTCATTCTCGTTGTCGTCGATGAGCGAGGAAGGTGTTCAGGAGTGGGTGTCCAACTATCGATCGCTGATGGAAAAACTAGACGGATACACGACCGACATTGAGAAGCGTTTGGATACGGTGTCGGCCATGGCTGATCGTTTGAATGACTGGAGACTGGATGAAAGCTATGGCGTGGCAAGTGAGCATTGGCAAAAAGTCAAGTCAACAGCCCTGGCCAAGAAACAAGAGCTCGATCGTGTCTGGGCTAGAAGGCCCGGCTCCAGCCAGACAGACCTTGGCTCCACCAGCATCCACCCACTGGAAGGCGGGCTAACCATGTCACCTCGTCCAAGTGTAATGCAACCGACGGCCTCATCCAACAACCGTGTCAAGGCGATCCTGGGATCGCCGGTCGATCCCTCACCCATTCAGGGCGTTTCCCGGAGAAAGCGCTTCTCAACCGGTAACATTATGGCACGCGGAACGTTTGTGCCTCCTTCGCCGACGCCAAGCAACTCTGGGACGACGGGCAGGTCCACGCGCAGTGTGACTGGAAGGGTGCGCTCAGGAACAGCGCCTGGTCTTGCCACCATCAGCCAGGTAGGAGGCAGCCAGCCGGATCTGGGCAGCAGAAAGTACGCGACGATTGCGTCTCCAAGCTTGCATGCCATGACGCCTACATTCTCACAGGAGGCAAAGAGACGACCACCGATCATCCGCAAGAACGACTCGACCTCATCTGTGTCCTCGATGCTCAACATCCGGGACGTGACCAGTCCGACCCCGCGATTGTCTCTTCCAAAGACAGTGTACCAGCCAGATATGAGCAATGCCCTTGATGTGGAGGTGGCCAAGGTTGTGAATGCGAGTGGATTCACGATGAAGGTCCAAAAGCTGAGAGAAGGACAGACTAACCTCCTGAGCCCAGGCAGCGTGGGCCGCCATCGTTCGGATTCGACTTCGAGTCTTGTTCTCAGTGGCCTGTCGGACAATGGAGGTCATGACGGCGCCGATAGTACCAACAGTAGTCCTCGAGTGGCGAAAACGGTTCGAGGACAGGGCAGGCTGGGCTCGCATGCCAAGATGAGCTCGACCCCGGATGCTGGCAGCATTAGCGGTGAGGTGGGACGGTACGTCTTTGGAGATGTTGAGCCCAAGGTCTGCTATTGCCGTATTCTGCGGAGTCGCAAGGTCATGGTCCGAGTCGGCGGTGGATGGTCAGAGTTGTCCAAGTAAGTGGGGGGGGGGTCGTGATTATAATATGTAACTGCTTTTTTCCAATATGGTGGGGGGTTGCTTGTTTGAACTTGTTTTGCTAAACTCCATCTTTTCTTTACAGATTTATGGAGGACCACGCGTCGCTGGAACAGAGAAAGGCCAGGTCGCGACTTCTTTCGGCCTCCAACTCGTCCGTCTCAATGGCCTCACAGTATGGCGGGTCTGCGACGGTCCTGAGCGGGACCGATTCTCGCCAGCACCCGCGCAACATCTCATCCGACAGTCTGTCTGACAACAGCCAGTTAAGCGGCAGTGTGGATGACGAAGAGAACAATGCGCCCAGCGCGCCAAGGACTCGCAAGAAAAAGGAGATGGTTTACCACATCCGGCCAAGCGGCGATGACCTCTCCCTCAAGACCATCAAGTTTGTAAAGAACGGAGCCGGAGAAGCCCTTGTCGCGCTCTGAATGATACCCCTTGTGTAGGACTGTAGTTGATTAATAGACGATAGACTGTGGTCGCTCTTTCATACATGTGTGTGCCTTTGTGTGTGTGCCTTTGTGTGTGTGCGTGTGTGTATTATTGTCCTGTGGCCACAATGAAGACGACAATGGCTGTGTACAGCACTCCACAAAGACAGTGCGTGCTGCTGCCATAAAGATGGTGGTTCGTCCTTGTGTCTCTATCTAGTCCACAGCTATTTTTCTTTTCGTGGATCAATATGCTTTTTGTGTCTTTGATCCGCGGATCTGAGAAGGAGGGAGGGTTCTCTCCATAAAAGAGGCTGCGAAGGACAAGGCATGGCCGTATTCAATCCAGCATTTTTTTTTAATATTTAATCGACACTTTTGATACTACAGCGCAGATTAGCAGCATGTTCAAGACGCAGCAGCAACCCAAAGTGGATTCACTGGATACCAAAGACATGGTCCACAGCCTAGGAGTGAAAGAGGTGGGGCTCAACGACCCGAGCGAGGAGGCTCGCGAAATGTTGCACAGGAACAAGAACTTCTCTCAGACCAAAGCACATGAGAAGAACGCGACGCGATCGGCCTCTTCTCGGCCACGGAGGGCTTGTTCCAAGTATAAGTGGCCACAGAGGAGTAGTCTGTTCTCGAAAAGAGCAGCGTCTGGAAAAGAAACCCGATCCTGCGTTAGAAAAAACAGGGATATTGCCTTGAAGGCAGGTGGTCGCAGTGGTGCCAGGACGCGCATCCGACCACGGTGCGCAAAGAAGCAGCAGCAGAAGCAGCGGCGGCGGCAGTGGCAGCCGCTGTCCTTGTGTGTCCCTTACCCCGCAAGAACACAGGCGACCAAGACCAAGAAGCAAGCATTGGAGCAGAGGACTTTGCACAGGATCTTGCAGGTTCATTCGGGCATCGATGTGGGCGCGATGGAGGAGCAGATACAGACTAGGGCGACAGTTCTGGGATCGCAAGGAGACAGGAAGCGGTCTACACGCACGCCCAGTGCCATCGGAGACTTTGAGAAGGGGTGCCGTCCGAGTCAAGGCCTCACCGAACCAGGGGCTGTCCATGTCGGAGGGGTTCTAAAGAGCGCGTTTTCTCAGCCAGGTAAGCAAGCAAGCAAGCAAGCAAGCAAGCAAAAAAAAAAAGAGACGTGCAGTGCCCTGATCCAAATGCAGAATGTTTGCCACGCCGAAATATCTGACAAAAACCTCCTTTGGCGGGGAAACTCGCTAAAATAAAGTCTCCATGGCGGCACCTCGTCCTTCAAAGCAGGTCCCCAAGCGCTATGATCCAGTCAACAAACCTCTTCCCTCGTTAAAGCGCAGACAACAGGTGGTGGAACAGGACGATGGGGGAAAGGAGGTGGAGGGTACTGCACAGTTTCTCGAACTCGTCCAAAACAGCAACAACAACGATAACAAGATGCCTGGCGCCTTCCCGCACTTGGAGGTCATATCCAGGCCGCCTTTCAGTTCGCGACAGAGCCATTCCTGCGCTCGCCCTTCATTTCCTTCGACCTTTCCTTCTCCTCCTTCTCCTCCTCATCCTGCCCCATGTCTTGCTTCTACCTCCCAACCGTGTCCTTCCAAGACCACGTCCAAGGCCGCCCGTGAGACGTTGTCACGACCATACACTACTGGATCTCAAAGACGTCGACCACCGCAAAGAACGATACTCGAGCCTTACGATCCTCAGTATCAACAGGACGAGTTCCACCACCCACGGTTGCTCACACGACCCCGTCTCCGCTACAGAACAAGACTGCCAGCCTCCAATGTTGAAGATCTGTTCGATCCGTCTGTGGTTGTGCCAGCGGCTCACGGTGAGGAGACCGCTGCGGTGACCTTACTGTTGAGAGCCTTGGAGCGCAAGAATGTCTTGTTGAAGGATGTTTTTGAGCGTGCACTCGATACCGGAGTTCTGGGATGGATCATATGCCTACATCATCGCTACCAGCACCAGCACCAGCACCCGCACCCGCACCCGCACCAGCTACAACAACAGCAGTGCCGCGCACAGGGGGAGTTGCAAGATGAAGAATGGCTCGTACCTGAGGCTCAGGGCGGAATCGCAAGTTTAGACCCGAGTCGCGTAAATGCAGACCCGATGCTGATGACGACGACGACGACGACGACGACGGGGTTCGGAATGAGTGCGCAGAAGCGTCGGGCGCGGTTCTTGGTCTGGAGGATGACGAGGCGGCGCCGGTGTTGGTGTTGGTGGGGGAGAATGGGCAAGGATTTGGATGGTATGTGGCAGAGACCATCATCAGTAGCAACGACCTCGACGACGATGATGATGAAGCGGGGCAGTAGGAGGTGGAGGAGGACGAAGAATAGGGGTTATAGCTGTAAGAGAGGAGAGACGATGATGATGATGATGCAGCTGCTGAAGAGGAGCGCGTCTTTTGTGGTGGCATGGATCAAGCGTGGAGGGTCTCGAGGACTGTGGATAGCGTTCCAGATCTTGGCCAAGGTATCGCCGATTCTGACGGAGATGTGGTCAGAGCGCCGGCTGGAGCAGGTCGAGTGGCGGATGTTTGTGAGGGAGGAGGAGATGGAGGCCGTGGATGAGGATGATTTGCTCTTGGAGGTGGAGGATGACGAGGAAGAGGAAGAAGAGGACGGCGACGAGTATGAAGATAGGGATGAAGAGGAGCAAGAGGAGGGACATCAGGAGGAAGAGGTGCTTGGCACGGTCCGTAAACGACCTCGTGCTCCGGAAGAGGACGCGCTGCTGGATGATCGACACTCGAGACGTCCCGTTCTGCGCAGACAAGGCTGCCGAGAGTGTGAGCTCGGACGCGTCCATCCGTACTGCGGGGTAGATCTCGGTGCATGGAGGAGTAGTGCGGATTACAAGCGTATACGCTATGCCTGACGACCACCCATTGAGTTCTTTAAATGAAAGATCTGAGAGATGACATAGGGGGAGGAAAATAAAAGATGCCGATATGCCAATATGGTTTTGATTTGAAATGTGCTGAGAGTCATTCTACTTCTCGGGAAGATATTTGTAAGGGTTCATGATGCCGTTGGGGTCGAGCATGGTCTTGATCCTCCGCATAAGCTGGATCATCGAGGGCGACTTGGAGTAATGCAGGTAGGGTGATTTGAACACACCCAGGCCGTGCTCGGACGAGATGGATCCAGCATGCTTGGCCGTCCACTCGTACACATAGGGCTCGATGATGTTGGTCACGGCCTCAGAGTACCTCTTGGCCGCAAAGTTGAGATGCAAGTTACCTATGCGAGAGGCACAGACAGGTTCAGTCAACAGATCAAAAAAAAAAAAAAAAAAGACAAGTGCACATATGACAGAGGTCTGCTTACCATCGCCGATATGTCCAAAGCCAACGACGCAATCCACCTCCTTGTCTTTGCCCAAAAGACCGGCCTTGTCGAGCCTGGCGCGCATGTCCTCCACCATTTGGTAAAATACCGGAACTGGAATCGAAAGGTCGTACTTGTAGACGGTTCCTGTCTTTGAGCATGCCTCTGGGATGCCCTCACGAATTGCCCACAGGTTCTTGAACTGAGTGGTGTCCTGCGCGACGACGCCGTCCTGGACAATATCGTCCGTGAGGAGACCCTCGAGGTAGTTGTTCAGCTTCTCGTCATCGTGGTCCTTGTTGCTTCCGCTGGTCTCGATAAGGACATAGAATGGGTGGGGGGACTCTAATGGATCGTTGTTGCCTGCGACGAGGTGCTGCTTGACGAGGTCAATCGACGCCTGGTCAAAGAACTCAAAGGCCGACAGGATCTCGGAGAGCTCATCTCTCGAGCGCTTGTAGGCGGCCTGGACCTGTTCAAAGCTGCTGACACCTAGAAGGGCGACGTTGACGGCCTTGGACCGCTTTGGGGACAAAATGGACACTCCAGTGACAATGCCCAGCGTGCCCTCTGATCCAATGAACAATTGCTTCAGGTCATATCCTGTGTTGTCCTTGCGAAGTGTCGAGAGATTGTCGAGGATGGTTCCATCAGGCAGGACCTAGAAGCAGCGAGGGGAGGTGGCAGTGTGTGAAAATTTTAATCCCCCCCGAGTACGCATACTCATTTGGATGATTCCTGCATAAGGTGCTTAAAATACGAAAAAGAAACAAAAAAAACTTACGACTTCCAGCCCAAGGACAGTGCCGTGCAAGGATCCATATCTCAAAAGTCGCAATCCTCCTGCATTTGTGGCGACATTGCCTCCGATGTGACAACTAGGACGAGAAAAACGGCACGATTAGTTGTCGGTGCAAATCGCTGGCTTTTTTTTTTCTATCTCACTCTGTCGAACGATGTCGCGATGTTATTCTCGAACGTACCTTCCTTTTGCTCCCAGGTCGAGTGGCATGATGTAGCCTTGTTCTGCAAGGTAGTTGTCAAGGACCTCCAGAATACACCCAGCGTCGCACACCAATGCACCTATGAGATAGAAATACATACGCTTCAGTATTGGGGATGCGGTGGTGGCAATATGACGAGGACGAGGACGAGGACGAGGAGACTGGTGGTATTGGTTCCGTTACCAGACAAAGCGTCAAAGCTCCTGATCGAGTTCATGTTGGCGGTTGAGAGAATAATCTCGTCAAATACTGGCACTCCTCCTCCAACGAGACCTGTGTTTCCGCCCTGAGGTACGACTGCCAACCTGAGCAGAAAGTAGGATCAACACAGTTAGGTACCGTTTAGCCCACACACGGCGCACGCACACGCATACGCATACGCACACACGCACAGAGTGAAAGAGAGTCGGGTCTTACATGTTGTCGTTGCAGTACTTCAAGATCTGGGAGACCTGCTCCGTGGTGGAGGGCTTCAGCATCAGCTTGGACTGGCCCCTGTACTTTTGCATCCAGTCATTGTTGAAGGCCTCCAGGTCCCCCTCGTCCTGGGAGATGGCGGAGGGAGCGAGGATCGACTTGAAAAAGTCCAGATCTTTATCCGAGAGCTATGGGGGAATCAGGGGAGGATGATATTTAGTGTTTGCGAAGAAAAAAAAAGATCTGCATATCCAAAGGTCGGTAAGGTGATTGCAAGTACCTTCTTGAAGGACTCGCTCCGTTTGAGGTGTGGGAATTTGTCGGCGGTGAAGGGCTTCTTTTCACGCGAGGCTGCTGAGGCATAGGCGGCCTTGGGGAAGGTTGCGAAGGCAGCCCTGGAGACGGGAGTGGCGGCCCTTACGGCGGATAAGGGGAGGCGCTGGAGGGACCTGGCACCGGCAAGTCGGATGTGGCCCTGCAGACGGGCGGCAGTGGCAATGGAGAACATTGGGATCGAATGAGACGACAGGAGAGAATGGAGAGAGGGGAGAGGAGAGGAGAGGAGAGAGGCAGCGATGGATGGATGGAAGAATGGCTGCTGGAATGAGAAGGAAGACGGGTGAAGGAGAAGGAGCGAAGGGAGCGGACAAAAAGGAGAGATAAAGAACGAGGCTCGCCTGCCCCGCATGTTTTCAATCTCCTCTTTTGGGCTGACTCAACCTGGCGACAGGGGCAGGGCCACCTGCACTGGGGACGAAGGGGTCAAAAAGGCAGTCATAGCCCCAATGAGCAACTGACAGTGCCCGCCTGGACACCCGCCCGCGGGACACACGTATGCGAGGTGCAGCAGCCAGCCAGCCAGCCAGCCAGCCAGCCAGCCAGACAGACAGACAGACATGACTGTCGCGTACAAGGGCAGGGACGATATCATATGCATGCACCCACGTCCCGCTCTTCCTTTTCGAGGAAGCAAGGCCACGCTAGCCTGGACCACAGCGCCAACGGGTGGCTACAAGCGTGTTTGTTTTGGCACAGTCGTCAGAGTCGTCCATTTCCATATCCGTCTGCGGTCGCTGTGAGCGCGTCTCTCTTCTCTCTCCTTCCTCTCTTTTTTTTTTCCTCTTGTTTTTTCTGTTTTGATTGGATTCCTCTCTTCCTCGCATCCATCCCCCACCCCTGCCCGAGGAACATCACCCCACATGGACATCCAGGCTCTCTACACCCTGTTCCAGGCCACCATCCAGGCAGACACCAACGTCCGCATCCAGGCCGAGCTGCAGCTCAAGCAGGTACGACCGCCATCCACCTGCACCCGCGCGTGCAGGCTGCAAAACGCCACCATTGGTCACATCACTGTGCCATCACAGGCCACTCCCTCTTTGAGAGAGAGAGAAAGAGAGAGAGAGCACGGGCACATATCGCTTCCTTTTTTCTTCCAAGGAAGTTCATGGGACATTGACATGGAAGACTAACCCGTCTTGATTCAAACGCGCTGCTCTATTTTTTTCTTTTTCCTGTCGCGTTGCATGCGTGACTATAGCTCGAGGGCACCCAGGGCACGCTTCTCTCGTCCATGCAAATCATCGGGTCTGAACAGTCAGAGGTCCATGTGCGCCAGGCCGGTAAGCAAGACTGCAGGGACAGCACGGACAGCACGGACAACACGGACAGCGAAAATAACCTGTAACATCAATCTCGGGGTGATACCAACCTAACATAATGGTATGCTCTTTGCCTCCGTCAACTCGCACTTTAGCATCCATCTACTTCAAAAACACGATCAAACGCTCCTGGTTCGACACAGAGACAACCCCTGCTCATCTCAGGATCTCGGAAAGCGACAAGGATACCATCAAAGGGAGCATCCTTCAACTCTTGGTTGCCGCCCCCACTGTCGTCCGGTAAGAGATCACATCGCAGCGGGTTTGTAGTCCACATCTGGAGAATCGCCCACATGTTAGATCGTCACTCACCCCGTTTTGTCCCAACTTCTTGTGTTCGTGTCCTCCTTGGTCGGGACTATATAGCACCCAGCTGATCACTGTCCTCGGAGTCATCCTGTCGAATGACTTTCCTTCAAAGTTCCCCAGCTACGTCGGTCAGGTTCAGACCCTGCTCCAGTCGCAGGACCCCAACATGGTGTACATTGGACTGCTGGCACTGAAGGAGCTCACCCGCGTTTACAAGTAAGGACGCGTGATGGAGGATTGTACAAACGGTTCTGGAATAGCTGTTCATGTTCTCACAATTCTCTTCTCCTAGGTTCAAGGTCTCTGACCGTGAGAACGTCGAGGAGATTGTTGCAACCTTCTTCCCCGCCATTCAGCAAATCGGTACAGGACTCATCAGCGCCAACAATGTCGAGGCGGCAGAGATGCTCAAGATCATCTTCAAGTGCTACCACCACACCATCCAGCTCGACCTCTCGGAGCGCCTCAGAGACAACTCCTCCCTCGTCCCTTGGGGTACCCTTTTCATCCAGATGATCGAAAAGCCCGTCCCCGCGGACGGTCTCCCTTCTGACCTTGAGGAGCTGGAGAAGCACCCCTGGTGGAAGGCCAAGCGATGGGCCTACCAGTGCCTGAACCGCCTCTACGTCCGCTACGGCAATCCAGCGGCGCTCACTTCAGAGTCCATCTACAAGGCCTTTGCCACTGGTTTCGTCCAGAACTTTGCTCCCAATATCTTGACCGCCTACTTGAAGCAGGTGGAGCTCTGGATCGCCAAGCAAGCCTGGCTCAGTCCTCGTGTCCTTTGCCTGATCGGCAACTTTTTTGAGGAGAGGTGCGCATTTGGAAAGAGTACCAGATTGTACTGTTAGTTCTTGACTTTGCTCAGACGGCTAACACCTTCGATTTCTTTAACTGTGAACAGCGTCAAGGACAAGCACATCTGGTCAATGATGAAGCCCCACTCGGAAACTTTGATCGCACACTTTGTCTTCCCCCAACTGTGCTTCACTGCGGCGGACGAAGCTCTCTGGGTGGACGAACCCGTGGAGTATGTCCACACAAACATTGGTAAGCATGGATCAGCTACAATAGTTAAACCTGGATAGATACTTGAACGTGGTGCTAACTGCTCGACTGCTGCACTGATAGACGCTCTCGAGGACTTCACCAGCGCAAGGACTGCTGCCATCAACTTTATGACCACCATGGCCCGATACCGCCAGAACGCCTTCATGCAGGTCCTCGCCACGTCCAACAGCGTCCTTCAAAAATACAACGAATCTCCAGTCGAAGCCAGAATCCCTCACGAGAAGGACGGCGCTCTAGTCATGATCGGCGCCTTGGCTCCCCTCATCCTTCGCAAGGTAGACGAGCTGATCTCGATACGCACTTTTGTCGTCCATGTTACGAGGCATGTTGAAGGAGTCCTCAATCTAACATGCTTGATTTTGCATGCTTATAGAAATCGTTTGCAAGCATGATGGAGCCCTTCTTTGTCAACCATATCTTCCCAGAGTTCAAGAGCCAATACCCCTTCCTTCGCGCTCGTGTATGTTGCGGGAATAGTATGCCTAATCCTATCATGAAGGCATGATTCCATCGTCAACATACTCATTCAACTTTCCTCTGCTTCTTTTTGATGTTGCTTTCGACTATCATAGGCTTGCGAGATGGCCAACCACTTCAGTGATCTGGATTTCGAGAATCCCGGCAATGTGGAGTTTGTCTTTACAAACCTTATGGAAAGTCTCCGTGATACCCAGCTCCCTGTCAAGGTCACCGCCGCTTTAGCCCTTCGCCCCATGATCCGCCACGAGCAGGTGTGCGAGGCCATGAAGCCCCACCTCAAGTTCATTATGCACGAGCTGCTGTCGATGATGAACGAGATTGATATTGACACTCTGTCAGAGGTCATGGACGAGTTTGTCGAGGTGTTTCACCAAGAGCTTGCACCCTTTGCCGTCCAGCTGTGCGAGCAGTTGCGCGATACGTTCTTGCGCATTTGCTCGGACATGGGACCCAATGCCGATGGACCCGAGGATATCTCTGATCATGCCATTGATGAGGCCTCCGACAAGACTATGGCCGCCATGGGTGTTTTGAAGAACATGGGCACTCTCATCTTGAGTCTTGAGAGCACGCCCGAGGTCCTCAACCAGCTCGAGATTGCGCTCTTGCCCGTGATCACCTTCACGCTCCAAAACGCCATCTTTGACCTGTTTGACGGTGTCTTTGAGATCATTGACAGCTGCACCTTCTCTGCAAAGGCCATCTCGGTCAACATGTGGGGCGTCTTTGAGCTGATCTACAAGACATTCAAGGAGTCGGCTCTGGACTTTATTGAGGAAATGTTGCCTTCGCTCGACAACTACATCTCGTACGGCAAGGAGGTCTTTTCGACCAACGAGAATGTCCAGCACAGCATCTATGATATCATTGAGACTGTCATGAAGAGCGAGCGCGTGGGCGAGCATGACCGTGTTCAAGCCTGCAAACTCGCCGAGTCTCTGATGTTGAACTGCCGTGGTCATGTTGACAAGTATATTGCACCTATTCTTGGACTGGTGTTCTATTATCTTGGTCCCGAGGAGGGCATCCAGTCCGTCGAGTTCCGCGTCCAGGCGATCGAGGTGGTGATGAATGCCATCTACTACAATGCAGCCGTCACGCTGCGTATTTTGGAGGAGAATGGCTGGACTCAGCGCTTCTTGAGCGTGTGGTTCGCCAACTTGAGCAAGTTCTCCCGTGTCCACGACAAGAAGCTGTCCATCTTTGCGTTGTGCTCGATTCTGAGCGTCCCTGCCGAGCAGCTCCCTGCCGCACTTCAGAGTGGATGGCCCCAGGTCTTGAACGGACTCTTGCGCAACTTTGAGGGTCTTCCTGTTGCTCAAGCCAGTAAGTTTTGAAAGGATGCTCTCTCTCTCTCTTTCTCTTTCCTACAGAGAATTCTCTGGTGACATGTTATACTCACCCCGCTCTTTTTCAATGTCTTGTCTGCATTGCATTGTTCCATTGATAGAGCGGAAGGAAATGGAGAAGATGTACAACATTGCAGCGGATGATGACGAGGATGATTCTGAGGACGATGAGGATTACCAGGACAGTGGCGATGACACTGATGAGGATGATGATGAGGAGGTGGAGGAAGAGTGGGTGGATGATGAGGAGGATGTCTTTGACGAAGGACACGAATACCTGGAGTTCCTGGCTCAGGAAGCCGCCAAGGGCCGCGTCAAGGCTGCAGCCTCTGGCGAGGGTGAAGTTGAAGAAGGCGGAGAGGGTGCCGCCGTGTCTGATGACGATGATGATGAGCAGGATGATCTGGAGGAGGAGATCTACTTTGAGTCCCCGTTGGACGAGCTGGATCCCTATGTAGTGTTCCGCGAGGTGTTTACCGGCCTGCAGCAGCACAACCCCGCATCGTATAACGAGCTCACCAAGGCCACGACCCCTGAGCAGCAAGAGTTTATCGTACACCTGCTCCAGGTTGCCGAGGCCAATGCCGCTGCTGCCGCTGCTGAGGCAGCCGCTGAAGCCTAAACAGCTCCGATCTGGACGGAGGCCCTTCTGAAGTCTGCAGGCTGCCATAGCTTAGATATCTTAAAAAGCGCCTATTGAGTGTGCTGCACTGCATGTTAAGGGGTCTCCATACGGTCATTTACGAACCCAAAAAGCCGTTGGGCGCGCTCCGTTGTTCTTTATGCTTTTCCCTCCACATCCAATGCCCCATCACTCCTGCATGCACCACTCTGCACCACAGCTCGCCTCTTTGCTCGAGATCCACTGAATCCCCTTTCGTCCACTCTGCGCCTTGCGCCCCCGCTACCACGCCTATTGCACCATTGCACCATTGCACCCCAGCAAGCCTTTTTTTTCGTATTCCTGATTCGTCGTCCGCACCTCCCCCATCCTTCCCCATCCCTGTCAAGGCTGGATTAGCTCCCACTGCACAACGTCTCGCAAGCAGAACGGGATCTTTGGGTCCTCTCTCTCTCCCCTCCACTCATCTACTCACATCCATAGTTTTGCCAAGCATGTTGATGAACACCACCTCATTCCTCGCATCCCAACTGCGCTCCACATTGGCTGCAACTGTCAACTCGACTACCAGCCTCGTCAGTTCAATCAAATCCTCCTTGCGATGGACAACCACCACGCAAGAGAGTTCAAGACAAACCCGGGAGCAGCAGCAGCAACAGGAGCAACAGCAGCACCAGCAGCGGGAACACTTACAACGTCATGGCGATGGTGATGAGACCGCCCGTGCAGAGTCGTCCGTTGCCTACAGTCAGGAGGTGGATGTAGGGCGCGGTCCGTTCCTGCACGAGCAGTACCCCTCGCTGCAACCTTGGAAGAACTTGGACCGACGCATCAAGAACTTCGGCCTGTCTATGCCTCTGAGCGCCAACTACACTGCGCCGCGACACCCCATCGTGCTCTGTCACGGTATGTTGTCTTTTTGGACGAGTGTGGTTCTTGATGATGTAGCCATGGTGAAAAGAGCGTGTCCTCCACAACGTAGTAGCTCGTCATACTGACCCGACATTTTTTATATTTGAACACATTAGGTCTCTTTGGTTTTGATAAAATGGGACCTGAGACTATTCCTCCCTTGCAAATCCACTACTGGAACGGAATCCAAAAGGCACTGACGAAGCTAGGCGCTAAAGTGGTGGTTGCCAAAGTTCCAAGGTGAGGCAAAAGTGGCCTGAACGTGAATCAGACATGGTTGATATGTTGCTATCAAAGAGGCATGGCACTCAGACACTGGTGGCTAACACGGACACGATTCGCTGTGATGTAGGACAGGAGCCATAAGGAAGCGCGCCGAGGACCTGGACAGGATGCTGTCCATGACGATGGAGGGTTCGCCCGTCAACTTTGTTGCCCACTCTATGGTAGGCTAAACAGCTAGGCTTGTGGTACCACCAATGGAAATATCCAAAGAAAAAATTGGGGCTTCATGTGAAAAAAAAAAGTAGCTGACATGAGTGATTTGTACATGGTCATATTCATATAGGGTGGACTCGACTGTCGGTACTTGATCAGCCACATCCACGACAAAAAGTACCAGGTGCAATCCTTGACCACCCTTTCGACACCCCACCGAGGATCTCCCATGATGGACTGGTTCAGGGACAACATCGGCGTGGGGCTACTGCAGCAGTCAGAGGAGGAGGCCATGCAAAAGCTGGGCGAAGCAGCCATGAAAGCCAGGATGGCGGCTCAAGAGGCTTCGAATGCCATTGATGCTTATCTGGACCATGCCTCTGCAGAATACAAGAGGGCCTCGGATCCCAGGAATAGCGCTGCGGCAGCGGCAGCAGCCGCAGAGAGGTGTCGTTCAGGCCTGTCCAACATCCCCTTTGTGAAGCGACTGATTCCACTCTTGGACACGCCGGCGTATGCAAACCTGACCACGACCTTCTGCAATGACATTTTCAACCCCAACACGCCCGATGACCCTCGCGTGTCCTACTATTCGTATGGAGCCTCGGTGCCGGAGCTTCCACTGTGGGCACCGTTGGGTTTCCCCTTTGAGGTGATCAAGGCCAAGGAGGGAGAGAACGATGGACTGGTCTCCGTGGCGAGCGCGCGCTGGGGCAAGTATATCGAGACGGTGGAATGCGACCATTGGGATCTGAACAACCGGTGGCGACTCAAGATTGGATACAGCCAGAAGCCCTTTGATGCGGTTGAGCTGTACATGAGTGCAGCCACGCGCCTGTTCCGTGAAGGGCACTAGACGTAGGTTGTTATAGACTAATGAAGTATGTTCATGTGACCAAACATGGAAATGGTGGCGCATCTGCGAGCTGCTTGAGCGCTCTGCCTCTTGTTGTCGCAGCCTTTTTTTTTTCTCGCTCTTTGTCTGCTTCTCCCATTGTCTGATCCCCCTTCCTCGCCGACCGCGCTCCTCCCGCTGCATCTCCCATTCCCGCTCTCGCTCGCTCTCTCCACCAACTCTAGCACGACTCCCCCGCCAGGACCGCCACGAGCCAGCTACACCATCCTCAGCAAGGATCCTTCAGTCGAGGAGTGGCGTCCAGCAGGACCACTGATTCCCGGAGGCCTCCCGCAATCACGTCTACAAGGGCCACCCCTCGCACGCACTGTCTGTCTCGCTCTACCCTGCATCAGCAATGTCCACCCCGGCTGCACATCCTCGCATCAAGGCCGTCGTCTCTGTCCCCGCCCGCAGACTCAAGCCGGACCCCACTGCTACCGCAGTCTGCGCAAGCAACGACAACAACCCCGCTGCAGCCACTCCAACCACTAAAGTAAATGCAGCCATCTCTGGCAGGCCTCACAGAATGCAGTGTCCAGGGTGCAGCGGCACCAACATCGTCTTCGAGGACGAAGGCGAGACTATTTGCCACGATTGCGGACTCGTTCTCGCTGACGACACTTCCCTCACCTCCGGCTCCAACGACGTCTCCGGCTATGGACTGACCCGTGTCAACGATATCGGCCGCTCTCTCGACCACAACAAGAACCTGCGCCTCGTTGGGCACGGCATCAACATCTCGAGCCCAGAGGATCGACGCGAGATGTACAGCTCTCGCGGCACTGCGGACGTGAAGCTCTGGCTGGAGCAGATGTCTGCAGCCCTCGGATTGCCGACCACGGATGCTCATCGAGGACTTTACCTGTGGACGGCCTTCAAGAAGCTGAGAAACATCAAGCTCACAAAGTACGGCAGGAGAGCTGCTGTCGCCTGTCTTTACGTTGCAGCCAAGGAAAGCAAGCGGGAGGTGACCTTGAACCAGTTCAGCAACCAATCAGACACCAACACCAGAACACTCGGATCCGTTTACAAGGATGTTAAACAGACCCTGCTCAAACACAAATACATCCGCTCCGGTGGGAATCTGGAGTTGGACCCGTGGACGATCCTGGACAAGGTCTTGACGTTGGACAACGAGGCCTCGAATCAGAGCGGACTCATGGATGACTTGCCCCCAGAACTGCGGGAGGCCATCGGTGCTAGTTTGCCACCCACGGAAAAAGCGGAACGACTGCAAAAGCTGCTTCGTATCTCACAACGGTGCATGACCCTGGCGATCGAGGCTGACATGACGACGGGACGACTCCCCATGCCGCTGGCGGGGGCCTGTGTGGCGGTGGCAGTCCAAGTCGAGGGTAAACTCGTGCTCTGCCCCGAGGAACTGTTTGAATTCATTGGCAAGGTCTGGATGGCTTCCCCGAGCACGATCAAGAAGCGATACATGGAGCTGAAAAAGTACATGGTGGATAGTGTCCGCAAGCTGCCGTTTGATGTCGGCGGGAACCGAAAGACACGAACTCTCTACTGTTTGACGGGCGTTCTCAGCTATCGGCCTTTCTTTGAAAAGGCTCCAGAGGATCTGTGGTCTGGACCAGAGACATTGAGTTGCGACAGTGACGGGGATACTGATGCTCAGGATGACGTTGACGAGGATATACAGGAGAATTCAACAGAGAATCCGGCGAAAGCTTCAGCAGAATCGGATAGCGTCCAAGCAGTCGAACCAAGCAAGCCAGCTGAAGTGATTGAGGAGACAGAAGAGATTGTAGGGGAGGTCGAAGGAATGCATATGGGCATGAAGCGGAAACAGGATATGCTGGAAATGAATAGCCCGCCCAAAAAGCTCCGCTGGCACGAGCAGCAGCAGCCTCAGGAAGACGGAGACGAGGAAGAAGAGGACGCGGTCGAGCAAGACGATTTCGACTATCATGATGATGATGACGATGATGTTGATGATGACGATGATGTTGATGATGGCTACGACTATAACTACAACGGTGGCGACGACTAGACCCCGCCTAGTAACGAAACGGACCCTTGCAGCAAATGGACGGTGTGCAAGCTCATTAACTTATATAAGTATCCCGTTGTTCACAGTCGTGCAACACACCGTGAGGCAATTTGTATCATCACTTCTTTTTTTTTCTCAAATGTATATTAATAAAAGTTCTTTAAAAAAAACCTCCCACCCTCCCCATAGGCGGCGCGAGTTCCGTAGGCGGGAGACGACCAGGGACCACTCATTTCGAAAGCAGAAAAAACGCGGAGGTGAGAATCGACGATAATTTGTCACAAAATTGATGCTGAAGTCGATTGTAGTGCGCGCTCCTCACTTTCCTTTGGAGCTGACAGCATTGAAAGTATAGTTTTTATTTGTTCGCAAAGCAAACGTACGGCTTGGAGGATTGGGGCCTCGGAAGCAAAGGTATGGAAAAAAAGATAAATATACATTGACTTGAAGTGTGCTACAGCAGACAAAAAAAAAGGAACGGCGCAGGGGTGGGAGGGTATATTGATATAGAGTATTGGCAGAGAATATAGGGCGGGTACAACAGCATTGACATTATACAAGGTGAAAGGTATGGAGCACAAAAGCAAACATGAGGATAAGAGGGACAAGAGCGACCGAGGCAGAGAGTGAGTGAGTGAGAATGGGTGAGTGAGTTGAGTGAGTGAGAAGCAAAACGAGTGACTTACGCCTTGCGCACACACCCCCCCCCCCCTCTTTTACCCTAACTCTACTCTTACCCCCCATTTTGCGTCGGGTTTCACGAAGCACGTTTCCTGCGAGCCACGACTCACAGACTATGTTTGTGTTTTTCGCTTTCTGCTTGCCCACGTTTGACCAAGAGACGGTTGAGTTGGGACCATGCCCGAGAGTTGAGGCTAGTCGAGATAGACTTTTTCTTGTCCCCTTGAACCTGAATGTTCTTGCATCACTTTCCGAGAACAAAAAAAAAACGGCGGAACACTTCCAGCTGCGAGGTGGGTCTAGAGGAAAGGCGTGAAGCTTGAGAACGACTGTTTCGAGGCCGACCTCTCCTTCTCGGGACGATGCACCCGGATGTGCTGATTGAGATTGTCACTCCGCGAAAACCTCTTGGGACAACTGTCGACAGGACATATATAAGCTAATGGAAGGGTAATGGTGTAATTGATTGGGAAGCGCGCAGCAAAAGGGGGGAGGGAATAAAAAAAAAACGGTGAGTACAAGTTCCAAAACAATAAGAAAATCACTCAATCATAACCACACGGTCGCGACATCCGTGGGATAGCGGACCCTTCCTGTAGGCCCAAAAGAGATAGAAGAAAACCAGGGTCGGGATGTTTTGATGTGGTAAAAAAAAAAAAAAAGAAAGAGCAATGGGCATGCAAGGGGCCAGGAACACAAAGAAAGCATCAACAACAACTATACACAACAACATTCACCAACTTACGTTTTTCCAGAGTATGGACCGATCGCACGTGGCGTTTCAGATGCTCTGAGCGCTTGAACAGCTTGCCACAATCGTCATAGATGCATGTAAACAGTCTGCCGGGTGATTCCAGGGCCGTTGAGGCGCGGCGCAGCTTGGGCTTGCCAGCGGCAGGGGTCGTTACACCACACGTCTGCTTGGTATTACCACTAAGACTACCACTGATATCGTTGGGCGATGGCAAGGATGAATCAGACGAGATCGAGGACGATGATAACGAGGGGGCCATGGCCGTGCCCGCAAAGTCCAAGTCCAAGTGAGGATGCGAGTATGGATACTGTGCAACACCCGGGGCTCCACCATTCATGGGCAAGGGGGCCTCCAACAGTTCGTGTGATTGTGTATCCAAGCAGAGTGACCCCTGAGATGCATGGCGAGGAAAGGCACATTCTATATAGTCTTCTGACAGATCGAATCTCGACAAGTGGTTCTCGCTAAAGGGCAAAGAGTGGACCCTGCCAGCGGATCGCATCGCAAACGAGGACCCGAATGAGCCCTGGAACGTTGGACTTGAACCATCCAAGGACGAGGAGGAAGGTGAGTAGCTGATGGAAGCGTTGGCCTGAACGTCATCCATGTCTTGCGTCGTCGTCGTCGTCGTAGCCGTGCTCGTCATTTGAGGCATGTTGTTCATATTCGCCGCATGGAATGGGAATGAATCGCTCGTCGGGAAACCATACTTGATTCTTGCGGGTGAGGCCAACGTGGCGTCGGGGCTGTTCTGAGACGCGGTAAGGACATCCATCTGGAAAGGATGGACGGGTGTTTGATAGGTGTAGTGGAGAGTATTGTTGCCGTTATTGTTGTTGTTGTTGTTGTTGTTGTTGTTACTGTTGTTGTTATGGCTGTTATTGTTGGCATGGTTATTGTTCGCGAGGTAGGAGATGGGCAATCCACTCTGGGCGTGGTTCAGCGGGAATGTATGGGGCACATAGAACTGTGCCTCGGCAGCAAACCCTTGTTGATGTTGTTGACTGTGAGAATGGGTCATTGGTGTTGGGTTATGGTGGTACGGGTGCTGCTGCTGCTGCTGCTGCTGCTGCTGCTGCTGCTGTGGCGATGGCTGACAATAATAATCATGGTTCAGGCTGGTCACCATCTGTCCAGGCATTAGCCCATTTTGGCTGAGTTCAGAAGGCTGCATATGGGATGGCGCCGATAGTGAGCGGTAAAACAGCGGCGAGGCGGAAAGTGTTGAAACCGTAGGTACGACGTTTGTAGCGGTGGTCATGGATGGCTCTCGACTTTCGTTGAACGCCATATTGAAGTAAATAATCTTTTTTGTTTCCGGCTTCAAGGGAAGGTGTGCCACGCTAGATGGAGGCGGCGAAAAGGCACAGAGGACCTGAATTGAGTTGTGACAACTGCTCAAGGATATGACAGTAAGATTCGGAGGAACTCCCTCCTTTTTTTAGGATATCTGTTGGAGCAGCAGGAGAGACAGGTGTAACGGTCAGTGGGGGATGGCTGAGTTGGACAGGAGAAAAGGAAATGATACAAGAGCACAGGACGAGAGGATGGAACTCAAACAAAAAGAGGAGGTTTATATGTGAATAGGGAGAAAAGAAGAGAACGACGAAAAAGTGAAGAAAGCAAGCGTAAGCAAGTTCCAGGCGAACGAGTCAGCGAAACACAAACGCGCAGGACATGCTGGGGCTGTGGAAGAAAGGTGTGTGAGAGAGAGAGAGAACGTGGTACATGGAGGGATGGGAGAATCAGGCATGAGCATGAGAGCTGGGAAAAGGCGATCGGTTGGGTTTGCCTTTTGATGTTCTTCAGAAGAACCGTATGTGATGGAAGGAGCATTGGGTTGAGCACAGAGACGAGAGTACCATGACGCAGGTAAATTTTGCACGCGGGCACAAGAAAGAGAACTGGATGAGCACAAGGAAAAAGAAAAAGAAAAAGAAAAAGAAAGAAAAGGGAATGCAGGCAAAAGGGCGCACTGCAGAGTGGCGGAAGGCAAGAAGTGGGCGGCCTGGGGGGGGAAAAAAAGAAAATCACGCCAAGACGGAGACACAAGCAATGGATGAGGGTGGGCTACACAGAGAGGCGGCTCACGGCAGCGAGATGGGTACCGATCGAAAGCCACTGAGCAGCCAGAGGTAGTAGGGCTCGTAGAGAACGAGAAATGTGTGCAGCGACGAGAGTGTTCTTCAGGTTGTGCAAGAGCAATTGGCTGTAGAGAGAGGAAAACATCCAATTTCAATGCTGCAGCGTGCCGAAGCGACGAATAGACCCGTTAACGTGTCTGGCTAGTACCTCGTGGGTCGTAAAGCGATTGGGTGCACAGATTATACCGCAACCAAGGGAAATGTCCTCTCACATAAGCTAGGGAATGCGCTGCCCCCATGGGCGCTGCCTTGTGCGATAGTGCCCGCTGCCCAATGCGAGCAGAAAATGAAAAAAGGAAAGACATGGAAGAGGGAAGAGGAAAATTGAATGCACGGCATGGATTTAGCTTACCGTTATCTTTGCTGGCCTTGGGCTAGAATTGCTCTGCGCTCTGGCGGAAAATATGCAGCCAGTGCACAAGGAAGAACTTTAATGACCCAGGACAAGGGTGCGGAAGGTGGACGTACCAAAGGGAGACCGAGAGGAACAAATGATGCCGAGAAAGAAAGAAAAAAAAAAAAAAAAGGACAGGAAAGTTGCGCCAGAGGGTTCTGGAGAAAACGACGCCGAGTCTGCAGAAGTGAATTGAGCTATTGAGCTGGAGCTGAGCTGAGCCAAAGTGGCACTGAGCCGAGCGGTGATGTACAGTACGGGCAGCTGCACGGTGCCGTGAGAGATGAGAGCTTGGGGAACACAGGTTCAAGAGGGATGTGCGGTTGGCGGCGGTGTTTCAGCTGCACTGGATGCACCGGATGCAGCACACAAGATGCTTGCACAACTTGGGCGGGGGATGCGGGGAAGATGGCGTGCTGTGCAGCGGTGCAGTAGTGTGTGGAGAGCTGGCTCGCTGCGTTCGCTGCGTTCGCTGCGTTGCTTGCTGCGGGCGAGGAGGACGATGGGAAACGAGTCGCTGCAGATATGGTCTGTGTGCTATGAGGATGACTATGGCTCGAGGGATGTGTCGATGATAGAGAGAGACAGTCGACCAGGAATGATAGGGATGAGAGTGAGAGAAAGAATGAGCAAAAGGAAGGAACGAAGGAAAGGAAAGAGAAAAGAAAAGAAGAGACAAGAGAGATAAAAAAAAAACTGTCGACGGTCGAGAGGATGGTGGGCCTGTTTAAATAAATGCGAAATGCGGCTCGATGGTACTCAATGTGCGACACTGCAACTGAATGGCCTCTTGCCATGGCCAGGCAGACAACAGGTACAATCGCAGCCCCTGGTGTCAATGCGACCTCTGAAAACAAAAGGCAGGCAATTGCCCATGCGTATGCCTATGCCTGCTTGGGGAGTGGGACAGCGCGCAAGGTTCGTGTCCATGCACGACTGAATAGGACCGATTCAATCAAGAGCATGCGAGGGACTGAATAGCAAGACTGAATAGGGGCCTGTGTGAGGGAACAGGCAAACTGCCTAAACTATCTTGCCCTCTCCAGCGGGTCCTGAGAGCGCCTGTGCAACCTTGCACCTCAAGCACTCGCTTACGGACCTGCGCGCTCACTCGCTAAGAGTCCCACACCCCACCCGCTCGTACCCATCCTGCAGCGCTGTGGAACAGAGCGGAATAAGAACGGCGATGGCAAACAGGCAATTGGGTTCCTCTGGCCCGGCAGGTCACACCCTCGAGTTTACGGAGTGGGACGGGCATGTTTGCACATGGTGCTGGTGCCTCGGTGACGTCCAACATCCTCCTTCAACAGACACGGCAGCTATGCCTTATTTTTGCCAGCTGCTTCTCTTGCGTTGTTGCGCAAACGCATGCACAACAAAGCGATAGGCTGTTATGTCCTCAGCTCTGTCCCGATTTACGTTATTTTTCCCTAAGTGCAAGCACCTCATGCTTGCTCGGATGCTATGACTCCAAGAGATTCCAAAAGAGGGCTCCATCGTAGACTAGTCTCTGCCCAAGATGCAGACGACCTTTGGTGCCACAAACAGCATTCCCGTCCACAAGTCACATCGGCCGCGATGACACTATTACACTTGCTCACTAAAAACCAAAAGAAAAAGAGGAAAAAAGTCGCCAACCCAACCGTACATGAGCACAAACGATCTCGTGCCCAGACAGCGTTAGGGCGGGCCTGTTCTCCTTTATCCTGGGTCTTTTCCTCTCTCTCGCTCTTTCTGCCTGTCTCTCCGTCTGTCGCTTCAAATGCGACTGCTGGCCACCACTAACAGGTTACAGATGACTGCCACTCAATTGTTGAATACGTCTTCTCGAGGCATACACCCACCCAATGCATTCCTAATGGGCTAGATCATTGGATTTCAAAGTTATCAAGCGCTTCCAGGTTCGGGGTCACGAGGATGGGTGTTGCCACTCCAGTCCCAACCAACCGCGTGTGATAAGCAGTAGGTTCAATGAACAACGCGGGAGAACGCGCCATTTGAACCACACCCATCTGCTGCTCTCCTTTAGCCCATCTTCATGTGCCACGCAGCCAGTTGTATTGCCAATGGTCACCCAGTTTCCAAAAGAAGGGAAAAAAAGGATTGTCCGCTCTTATCCTTGAGCAGTGTACTTGGTCACAAAGAACCCATTTACAATATCGCCATTGAACAAACAGAGAAGAACGAAATGGAGCACCGTGCTCATCAGCTGGGCCCGGACAATCCTTTTTTTTGCCCCACCATGCTCGCACAGTAGCGCCTGAGAGAAAAATGGGCCAATATGCACATATAGAAACTAGCGGCCATGGATCGTCTCTTCGCGTAGGGTAAGCCTTGTTTTTGTTTTTGTTGGGGAAACGATGCATGGTTGTCACACGCTTTGCATGGTTCCCAAATGGTAGATTGTCGAGCAAGCTGCAGTTCAAGCTGAGCTCAAGCCCAAACAATATAAAAGCGCAGTGTTCGGACTATTTTTCCACCATTCGCGTTGCTAGATCCTAGCCTGCACAGCGTATTCAACTGGGGATCGAACCACAAGTGGATGTTTCAATCGATAAGTTCGATTAATCATTGTGAGACGTTTTAAGTCGCGCCTTACGTTACCAACGACGATGGTAGTCTTTTTTTTTTTTTTTGGTCTCACTGTCCGAGCCGACAAGGCCAAAGTATATTATTCAAAATATCTATTGGGGCGGTTTACTTTTCCTTCATTGCACGAAGACAAGGTTGACGCCTGCTCCCAGCACCGCGCGTTGCAGCTCTGCTGTGTTTTTTTTTTTTTTTTTTTTTTTGAGGTGAAGCAGTGTTGATAACAAGGGTTCGCTCTATATATGCAACTCTGTCCTATGAGGTTCTCACCCCAAAACAGCTTAGCACTGGCGCCAAGACCACTGTTATTTTATTTTCTTTGGTCCTGTCCACTCGCCTCCCTCTTTGCCTCTTCTGTCCAGACAAGCCCATCGCGTTGAAACGGCTGTAGCGTGCCGTTTTACTCACCGCTCTCAAGTGGCTGGGCTGTGCCGCGAAAACACAGAAGCCGAGTGAACGATCGCGTTTTTTTTGTTATTGTTTGCGCTAAAAAAACTCGACCATACCAACGGGAAAGCCTCGAGTCAGCCAGGCTCCACGCAATTGTGCCACGGTAATAGAGCCTTGCGCTACCCAACCTTCATTTGCCACTGATATGACTGTGCGGGGCTATTTTTAATACGCCGTCGCGCCTCTTTTTTGTCTGCGGAGAAGCATGGACCCCTCTCTCATTCTTGACATAACACAAAAAAAAACTGGTGAACATTCCTATTCTGGGTTCAGCCGACAGATAGATAGCAATGAACAACTTCTGCACTCCGCAGACATCCATCGGATAGAGGTGCCGCAGTTTTTATAAACAGCGGGAAAGTTCTTGTTTTTTATTGTTGCTTCCGTCGATTCATTACCCGCCGCTCTCGCTTCATTTCCCAATCATCGATCGTTGAAGAGTACACGAGATCCTTTTTTTTCCTTCCTCAAACAGCAAAAACAAGGCCCCCGCGGTGAAATGAAGCAAGATAGCAAGATAGCAAAAGGCCAAATAAAAACGAGGGTCTTTCAGTACGTTCTCGCCTTCATAGATGACGCCCCTGCGCATTGTCAGAGAACGTGTTGTGTGTTTCCTTAGTGGGTGTGCAAAAGTTGAGAAAAGACGAAAAAAGGGGGAGGGACTCCATCCTTTCTCTATTACGCAAAGGCGTATTTGGCGTAGGACTCTTTCCTTGTGAACAAGGGCTAAAAGTTGCCTTTGACATCATACCAATGGCGGATAAAGGTTGCTGAAGGCCAACCTTTCATCTAAGCATCTCCGCAGGACCCGCTCTGTTATTGAGACATGCTTGTGGGTCGTGTGAGATATCACTGACTGTTTTTTTTTGTCCTTGCAAACAGTCTTTTGAATTGTTCTACGGACGGAAGGTCTGGAAGAAAAATATATAGAAAAAAAAGCGAGGGTAACATTTGTTGTGCATTTGCATGAGCAAGCCTCCTGTCGTACTCGAAGGCTAGTCTTATGAACCCTTATTCATCATATGCAGTCTCATGCGTCGCAGCGCGTTCATTTCGGGTCATCTGTCCTTTTTTCACGACTTGGAGCACAAGGATACCATCGTGGCACACCATCGTCCACGCCTAGATGGCACATGCTCGTTACACGACAGAACCAAGGTAAGCAAATGTCAGTCTGTTCAGAACGATAGCTGAACGAACAAGGAGGCGTGATAATCTCTTGACGCATGTATGCCCACAAATGTTTGGCGTTCATAAAAAAAGGGTGCTTGACTGCAGCAGGACTACAACAGCAGACTTCTCCAGTTCTTGCATAAATGGTGAATAGCACACACGGAAAGACAGGAAGTTGCGCGTGAATATGGTAAAACAGATTGAGAATCGGATACCAGCAGCACGACGATACAGAATCCGATGGTATTGTCCGAGAAAAACATTCGAGCGGGGTTCTTGCCGATTGCATATCAAGCCCAATATGGATAAAGTAAAAAAAAAAAAGGTGAGAGGGTGCTTGTTGGTAGGAAGCGCATGACCTGCGTTCGGGCCACATACTCAAATTGAGCGTGGGCATTGCTCATGGTTCGAGGTGTACCAATACAGTACGTGATACTATGGACATTACATCACCTTCAACCTCCACAGTGGTTGTATTGGCCCGCCAGGGCCTCGTCAACTAACGTTTTGGCCTAGCAAGTGTACAAAACACAAAACGCTCACCCAGCTAGCGCCATGCATGTGCTTTTCATCACGGCATACCGTAAGGCGATATCCAGCTTGGATTTACAGCCGGTCTCTTTTTTCTCTTTCCCTTCCTTCCCGGGACCGTGAACCCTATTTTGTGGCCATGGAGATACATGCAAACTGGCGTCGTTATCAAGATAAGGTTCTGCAAGAGCGCTTCCCGATCAACTCTATTTATTCGTGAGCCTTCTCAGGAGTGGATGCACCATAAGTTATAACGGATAGAAACTAAGGAGCGTAACGATGTGTCTCGTGCATTCCTGCTTCCACACATCCTGAAGCAAAGAGATCATAATATGGGAATTTGATGTTGGAAAAAAGAAAAAAAACGCGCAACTGCTGGTCGAACGTAGGCATCGATTTTTATCTCTCGCTTTTTGTTGAGTCCTGCCCATCTCCGTGACGACTAGATAACTAAAAAATCACTCGGGTTATTGGTGTCTGGCAGAAGTGTGAGGATTCGGTACAGGATAAACAGGTATAGCACAGTCAGTGCCTCGGCTCATACCCATTTTTCACTAGAAAGTGCTCATCTTTCGTTTCTTGTTAGACTAGGTCCACACTTCGTGGCCTCACGTCAGCCGTAATGAAAGATTTCCCTCTAACGCAAAGCGGTCTTGTCCGAGAACTCTTTTTGACCCGGTACAAAAAAAAACATAGGAAAATAGACGACGACGGGTTTGACGCCAAGATATGAGCTCTTCTTGATTCCATGGGTCTTTTTTTTTTTTTTTGTTTTCATAATCTTCCTTGAGGGTGCATATATGCAAAAACTTTTAAAACCAATGGATCGTGACCTGTTGGCGCAGGACATTAGTACCTGTTATCAGCCCTTTCAGCTGTCTTCTCCCGCTCCAGAGCGGGTCCCGCAAACTGAATGACATCACATCCTTTGACACGCATTAAAAAAGACGCGCCTTTGCGCTGTTGCCAAGGTTTACCTACCCCCTTACTCAAGTGAGAGAGACGAATCGCCCCCTTCCTTCCCGATCTTGCGCACACCATTCGATAATTTCAGGCAGATAAGCTAACGTATCATGCATATATGGAGCTGCTTAATGGTGTAGCCGAAACTCTAAATTTGCCTGTCAAATACCAAGCGGCGGGTGCACGAGCCGCATTTGCTCTCGTTTCATCCTGCAAAGGGCCAAGTCCCAGGGCCGGTCGGGCCATCCTCGCCCCACCAACAAAACAGTTTACAGGTGGCTTCAAGATGCGTGGTGGAGGCAATGGCCACCTCATAACAAAAAGCAATTTCGAATAGATATCCTGCCCATCGCACACTGAAGGCATGGCTCCAGAAGAAAAAAAAAGTGAGCTGCAGGCCACAACAATAGTACTACAATGATAGATAAATGGCGATTGATATAGTAATCTAGCACCCCAGCGACCGGAATGAACTTTCAGTTCATTGATCGTAAAGGAAAGGAAAGACGAATGCTTTGCGTTGTATGCTGTGGTATTTTTTTTAGTCGTCGTCGTCGTTTGTCCTTCACGACACGTCGCATGTCGTACAAATCTTTTTTTTTTTGCAATCCGAAGCGACTAGGAAATAGGCCATGCGAACCCTCTTCTACTGTCAGTCTACATTACTTAGCCTAGCGTCTGTTTTGAGCTATAGTATACTCCCCACCATCGCTTCTCACGCTCACAAGAGCGATCCAGGGCGAGGAAAGTGTTTTTTTTGAGCATCAATACATAATGGGCTAAATTGAATAGTAGTAGCCGTCTCCATTCCTCACGCTCGAGCGCGGCGCGCCTCCGCCTCTTTTTTCTTCCAAAAAAAACGAAAGACAATCCTGCGGGCCGTTTCCTCCTTGTGTTTTGCAGGCTTTGCATACAGTTGTGCATCATATACACAAAAAAAATACTGGGAAGCTGAGTGCTCATGATGTTTCTTGCCACTTGTTTTTTCGGACCTCGATCGTCCTATCGCTCTATATCTCTATCTGTCTCTCTGTCGCATTGCATGCATATGGTATCTTGCAAAAAGAAGAAAAGATGAGGCTGGGTATTGAAAGTCTGAACACAATGAACTCAATTGTTAGCGAAAAGGTGAATAACACAATGCGAAGTATGTTCTCCTTCGGCTTTTAGGTCCTATTCTTTCGTTTCGCCCAAAGTTTTTCAGCCCTGAGATTGTGTGCTTGTACCGCAGACAGATGATAGACCTTGCGCAATGGCACGCAAGCGTCTGTTTGTGATTCAATGGTCTTTGCCCTCAAGTATACTATTAATAATTGCGGAAAAATAAGGCGCATGGGCATGCTTGTTGTTGATCGGCCTATTGGAAACCCTCTCAGCCCAACAACACCAACAACAATAACAACAATAACAGCAACGACTGCGTGGTGCATAGCAATGCAGTTGTGGCCAGCAAAAAAAATTGTTAATGCACATGGGGGACAAGTATAGACATTGGACCCATGCAAGAGAGTTTTTTTTTTCCTTTCGGCAACAAGCAAAGCAAAGCAAATGATTCATCCCATTCGTTCGTTCTTGCTCAGGCATTTTCAGGCCACCATAACACAGTGTATGCCTTTTTTTTTAAAAACGACATAATAGGTTCTGGTCAATGGGTGTAATTTGTGCAAAATGAGATAGTAGGTTAGCATGCCTTGAGGCGTATTTTTAGCGCGATTCGTGATGGAGAGCTCCCTAGCCTACCCCATTGAGTGATATCTAGCATAAAGATGGCCAAAATTCATGAGAGCACTACAAGAAGGGGAGGGGAGGAGGGTTTCGAAGGGGGTTTTGAAGGGACGCGTTTTTTCTGAGACTACATTGGTAGATCCCTCTCTTGCAAAGAACTTGCCAAGTACCCAAGTGCATGTACCCTTTTGCCATCTGGAATAAGCACAGCGCTTTTTTTTTTCAATGGCCACCATACGTATAATGATTCGTTCAATTGTCATGCGCCTCAAAAACCGCAAGGCATGGCATGCCTGGATTCTTTTTTGGGTGCAGTCGAATAAGAAAGCGCGATGCTGGACAACGTGCTCCTCTTTTTCGGCACTCTCTTTTTTTTTTCCTGCGGGCGTGGGGTGAAATATGGGTTTATCGGCACACTGCTGTGCTTTCGGGAATAGGTGCCTACTGGCACACATACCCACAACCACAGACACATAGACTAGTACTTGACCACATACACACCACAGTTCTCGGATGGGAATACCTCGTAACAATTGGTTTTCGAGGTACAAGAACTTTTTAAACACAATCGCGCGTTCTCGAACTGTCATTTTCGACTCTTGTGTGCGGGTTAGATAACGGCGCTCCGGTAGTAACCTTGTGTCCTCTTTTTCCTTCTTTTTCTCCCGTGCACGCGTCTTCCGACGACGGATGGTTCGGTGGACCATGGCTCGTGATAAAACGTTGCTGAAAATTCTGGTGCCCGCGCCGCCGCACCGCGTCCGCCTTCCTTTTTTTTTTGTGCTTTTGTGCTTTTGTGGTTTGAAATCACAACTCGTACTGTACTCTGTGCAAGAGCTCGTCGACACTTATCTATTCAAAGGGGGGGGGAAGGGAAAGTTTCCATCTATCGCATCTCGCCAATCGCCGAGAAGAGTGGTGCAGCAAACAGTGCCGAGCTCAAAAGAGTCATAAAACAATTGCGACCGGACTATGCAGGGGGGAGGAGGTCGATGCCTGTTACCGACTTGTTGGAAAGGACGGAAGAAATAATAGCGCGGAAAGAATCTGCCTCTCTCTTTCACTTTGGATGCTCAGGCCCATTTCTTTCCCCCTTTCCTTCCTTCATATCTTTGGGGAAAACAACTATGTATCTCTCTCTTTGTGCTGAATCCTAACGTCTCGTAAGACTCCGCGATACATATACCATTCAAAACAAACTCTGGTCACGTCCGCTTGCCGATCCTTCAGTCCCGCATACATGCACAAACATCAAGAGACAATGGGGTTAGGCTTCAAAGAGCACGATGTGTTGGTGTTGGTGCTGACCGTCTGCGGGAAGGCACAAACGCGCTGGTGTTCAAAGGTGATGCGTGCAGTTGATGTTCGCAACACGCATTGACCTCAATGCTGGAACAGAAAAAAAAACCTCTCCTGTGGTTTGGCGCGTATGCAAACAATCGAAACAATAACCACCATGCCACAAGTTGCATGCATTTCTTTTTCCACCTATCCAGAAGCCGATCCATGATTATCCAAGAGTTGAAAACAAAAGGGCGACACATGATTTCTCGCCCTCGCGGACTTCCGCCAGTGCTTGGTATACGCTATTCCATTGTCAACGCACCTCGGATAAGACTAACCGAGAGCATTGTGGCATATCTAATTTCTCCATGAAGTACCTGTTTTCCTTTGATAAGCCGTTGATGCTACATGGGCGAGACAGCACTACGCCAGCGCGCCTTCCGCCAGCTTCCTTTCCGCCCACAGCTTCTTCTTCCTTTGCTTGAGCGCGCTGGCCACTGTCACCCAAAGCGCCATCTCGTACGAATGCATGTTGTACTGGGCGCAAAACCTTTCCACCGACACCTTGAGATCGTCCTGCTGTAAAGGAAAGAGAGAGATGAGAGAGAGATAGACAGAGATAGACAGAGATAGAGGGACTCTCAAATTAGTATCGATAGCACTGTATTCCCCCGGTCCAAGCTCAACCGTAGCCTAGCGTTTCCTATGCCATGATCTCTTACATTTGTTACCCGCATCTCCTGTTTCCCAAAGTCCTTAGTCTCAACCACGACTGCAATCGAGATGGGGTCTTTGGTCCGGGCAGCTTTAGCCTGGTTCGTGCCTGCCACGCTTGGTTTGTCCGTGGCCTTCTGGATAAAGTCGTGAATTTTTCGGGAATCTTCCTCTTGCTTGGCCATCAGCGCGTCCCACTGTTGCCGATTATCAGCCCGACTTTCTTCAAACTGTTGCAAATTTCTCTTTGCCATCTGGTTCAGCCACTCGTGAGGACTCGATAGCTCAGACAGGGCATCAAAGGATGTTGAAGAGACGGTTGCCTTTGGTGGCGTCGAAGACAAGGTCGGCGTTGAGGACAAAGTGGGTGTCGGAGAAAGCGTCATCCCGATCCCTGATAACGCTGATGAGAAGAGTTCCTCGACATTCTCGTCTAGTGGGTTGGGTGCTTTGACTGTAGTGACGGGTTTTGGCGTTGTGGATACTGATGAGGTGCTATCAATGGCAATGAGGCCGTCAACTTCGCTGGATGCCGCAGAAATATGACTGGCGATGGAAGGGGTTTCGGCAGCGCAAGACGGAACGTCGTCCACATCGGTGTCGATTAACAATGAACCTGTATCGGGTGAGGTGAACGTTACGGCCTCGGTGCCTGGAGGAGATTCCGCAAACGGATCCCAGGAGCTGGCCTCCCCATCTGCTGCAAATGTGAGGTCAAGTAAGGAAGGCTCCATGTTGACACAGCTTCGTTGTACAGAGCTTTCCGGCCCACCATCCTCTGGATCAGCAAGCAGATCGATCAAAGTACTGTCGGGAGAAGGTTGTGCTGTTTCAATATGGGTTGTTGCCGTTGATTCTGATCGATCTGAGAGCACCACATTATCGCAAGGCTTTGCAGTACTAAAATCGGGCATAATGTCGGGCATAATCGGCTCCAAAGTTGGCGAAGGCGATTCCTGCGGACTTTGACTTGAATCTGCGCTATCCACGCTCCAGATGGGATCGCTTTTCGGGCTCATTGACGATGACTTTCTGACAGCGATAGGCTTCCGCCATTCATCTTCACCCACGAACCCTGCATAGTCAAAGTCGAATGGATCCTGGGTCAGGCTGTGATGAGGATTGGGGTCTGATCCACTGCCATAGGGGTCGTCTCGGGAGTAGTCACTTGGATCGTAATAACTGTCAGTGTCGTCCCAGCTGTCATAGTCCGCCGGCCCAGGTTTATCTTCCGAGTCAGCGGATGTCCAAGAAACCACGCGCTCCTGCTGCTGATGAGTGATGGTGGTGTCTATAGATTCGTTCAGGAGAAACCACTCGCCGTTGCGCATCGTCCAGAACTTCCTGTTGCTCTGCTCGATCAGTACATCACTGGTGTAGCCTTCGCCGTTGTATGCCATGACAGGCTGCGGAGTGCCCCAGCTATCGCCTTCGCTTCGAACGCTCGGCTTCTCTGCAAACGCCTCTTGGGGTCGTTTCGGACGGATGACGTCGATGACATTTGGAGACGCCCAGTACCTTGTGAGCTCATCCAGAACCAGCTCGTCCTCGGTGGCTGCGACGGCGTTGTCCTCTTCCGCCGTCCACTGAAGAGCCTTTCCGACCTCCCACACATCATCGGCGCGACCCTGGTTTCCTGGACGCCCCTCCTTGTCACTCATATCCAGGTCGATGGTCTCCTCTACCGTCGAATACCACTGGTGGCGCCGGCTCCATTCTGGGGGAACCTCTCCTTCATCCCAGCCAGTCGGGGCAATATCCACATCGTCTTGCAGTTCGCTCGGGTCATTGTCCGCGAACCAATTGTCCTCCTTTGTCGCCTTTGAATCGAATTCCTGCTGCTCATCACTTGTGTAGCCCTGTCGCGGTCCACTTTGGGCCATGGCCTCGACGTCAAATTCGAATCCCCAACTCTGATCCTTCAATTCCATGCGTGGCGTTACGGAGTTTGTTTGACGGGAAGAAGAGAGGGCTGTGAGCTGTTGAGGTGGGTCGCCTGTGGAATCAGCCTGGCCAAATATCGAACCTAGTTGGAACAAAAAGATAAAAACGAAAAGGAGAGAGAACAAAAAGATGCTGTGATGAGAACAAGGTAGCAAGGCAAGGAGGTCTTTAACGAGAAAGCGTCTTGTTACGGGCGACAAGCTCGGTGTTTGCTTGTATGTTCTTTATGTTTTTTGCAGCCATACCGCTGCCTCTGGCCATGAGCCTTAGTCTGCTGTCTTGCTGAGGAATGCGCAACTTGGCGGGTGGGTCTGCAGCGGGGATGAGGTCCTCGGGTGTGGGTGCTCGAAGGGGCAGGGTCATCGGGATGGAGAACGATGAAGAGATTGCAACGGAACTGAAGAGAAAAAAAGAAAAGGGCGTGGTTCGTGACTGCTGCGCGTTTGGTCAAAAGGTTTGTTCGTTTGCCACCAATACCGCGACCCCGTGTCGTGTTCGCGCCGCGCGCTCGTCTCCAGGGACTTTCTGCCATGTCCGCTCCATGATGACGCTCAGGACCATGCTTGCTATGTTAGACCCCCGCTGTCAGGTGGTGTCCTGGGGCACCTGCCTGCAAGCAAGGTCTCTCTGTCCAGCAGTGGCGATACCGGAAATGCCTAATGCCTCCTATTCCAAAAGCTCTGTGTGCCCAGACAGTCCGTCGTTGTCTGCGAAAAGCAAGACCACGGACAAAAAACGGACACGTCGTGTGTTGGGCAACCCTTGGCTCGTTTGTTTGTTCAATTGCGCGTCTCGCGTAAGGAGGTCACGGTTCTTTTTTTTTCTTTTGGGATATGGGTGGGTTGGCTGAGCAAACAGGTGAAATTTTGTTTCCTCGCCCTTTCCCCTCTCTCGCTCTCTCTGTCTGTCTCTCTTTTATCGCTCTCGCACACGTACTCTCTTTTTCTTTTCTCATACAACCCCTCCTTCTCTCACACTCGATCTACCATCCCCGTCGATCAACCCATGTAAGCACCCGCTATATTAACTCCACTCAACGCGGACCGCTGCGATCTTTGACGATCCAAAGTCATCTGGTCCGAGTGTGTTGTCCTCTGGCGTAGCCTTCGTCTCAGGTCAGGACCAGCCAGGCACAGCGACAATGCGACTTCATCAGGGCACGAGAATGGAAAAACGAAACACATCTCAGAGTCGGCTGCGCAGACAGAACAGACATAAAGGACAGCACCATTGGAGAACAGCGCCAAGGAAGGGCACGAGCACCTGGACTGGATCGCCCTTTACCAGCAGCAGAGATGAGGCCTGGCGTGGCGGCAGGGTGGCAGGGCCCTGTTATTGGTCCGCCAGGTGGTCGCCTCGCTGACGGCCAAGCTGAGAAAAGTGGGGGTGACCTGCAACGCACGCGCACGATCGTGCCATCCGTCCCTTGACTCACTGTCCATTCTTTTCATTCTCTTTTTGTGCTCCTCCGCTCTCTCTCTCTTCGGCTTTTGCTCCTCACAGCGAACCTCTGACCAACGCGAAGCAAGCCTCGCCCATACCCGCCCACATCCCCAACCACCACAAACACCCGCCAAGGACAAAACAAACACACCGCTGAACAAATGGGTCAGACTCTCTCGGCACCGATTACGGAGAAGCATTCGTCCGCAGGCCAAGACAAGCGCTTCGCCTATGGAGCCTCGGCCATGCAAGGATGGAGAATCAGTATCATTTGATCGTGTCTGACCAATGCCTCATTGCACATCTGGTTTTTTTTTTTCCATCTTGCTGTCTGCTTTTGCTTTTGACTTTCTGCTTTCTTTTGCTCTTGCTTTTGCTATTGCTTTTGTCTACTGGCCTGCAGTGTCTTCCCTCTTTGTCGCTTCATTGAGTGTCATCACCTCGCAGCGTTGTACCTATGAAAGATTGCTTTTTTTGCTGGTTTTTTGATTGCTTATGTAGTGCTTTCATCATATGTCCATCACATCCGCATCGTGCTGCTCCAATTATGGACCACGAAACTATGATATCCTTCACTCCCAATCTTGCTTCTTTGTCTGCGATATGTTGTCTCGTCCAATAGCCATGGAAGGTAACGATGAATCGACCATTTCGTGCTTTGCCGGATGTTGATATGTGTCAGCACGTCCCTAATCTCCTTTTGCTCATCTGTCAATTCCAATCTAAAGATGCCCATACTACCCTGCTCGAGATGGAAAATGCTGAAGGAACCGCATTCTTTGCCGTCTATGATGGCCATGGAGGTAAGCTGCAGTCGAGTCCCGCACGTAGAGCATGCCTTTTTTTGCACTGCCCTATGCACTGACAGTCAACTCGCATATTGCTCTCTGCTTAGGCGCAAATGTGGCAAAATACAGTGGCGAAGGACTGCATAAGCGGATTGTAGGCGACAAGGCATTCGCCAAGGGTGACTACACGGCTGCCATCAAGAATGGCTTTTTGGAGATGGACAGAGCTCTGCGTTTCGGTACGTTGATCTTTGATGCATATGGACATGCTTGAGACAGCTCGATTCATTGGACCTTGACTCGGGGACAGTTCTCATTGACGAGTTACTGGTCGCTAACAACATGCATATCTAAACCCATGATAGACCCTGAGTACGGCGGAGATTCATCAGGATGCACGGCCATTACTGCGACCATCACCGACAAGAACGTTCTTTACGTGGTATGTTGTAGCTACAGCAACGGCACCGGCACCGGCACATTTGCCCTCACCTCAGGCAGCCCTGTTGTTGGGGGGCATCGAGACCCTCCCTCTTTATCTCTCTCTCATATCACACTTTATATCAAGCTCATGAGCATCAGATCCCTGCAACATGTTCGTTGGTCGCTGACATATTTTTTGAACAACCTTCATGATAGGGCAACGCTGGCGATTCGCGAGCAGTTTTAGGAAGCGATGGCACAGCTATTGCCTTGTCTAATGATCACAAGCCTGTCAACAAAGGTACTACATCCAAAGCGACCCCGTTAATACTTGTGCTGGATACAAACCACGAGATGAACGACTGTCCATCAAGATTCGCGTGATTGAGTTTCAATAATTTAATCTATTCTACTTTGCCTTATTATCACAGAGGAGTCAAGGCGCATTGTTGCCGCCGGTGGATTCGTGGAGTATGGTCGCGTGAACGGTAGCCTGGCGCTGTCTCGTGCCTTGGGTGACTTTGAGTTCAAGATGAATGCGACTTTGGGACCCGATGATCAGATCGTGACGGGTACGACAACTTGGATCACTTTGGCAGACAGCATGCACCTGCAGAATGGCCACTACTTCTGCAACTGGAATCGTCATCGGCAGCTCGTTGTATTAACCTTCATTCTCTTTCCTTCTACTCCTGGTAGCCAACCCCGTTATTGTGGAACACAAGCTGACCGGGGACGATGAATTCCTTGTTCTGGCGTGCGATGGTAAGCTGAAGAACGATTGTATGATGAAATCGGCGCTCAACAACATAAAAATCTGAAGTGCCACTTTTTCAATGACAGGTATCTGGGACTGCATGACATCTCAGGAAGTGGTCACCTATGTTCGCAAGGGAATTGCCGAGCAGATCCCCCTTGCTAAATTGTGCGAGAACACGATGGATCACTGCCTGGCCTCTGACAGCGGAATGACCGGCGTTGGATGTGACAACATGACCATGGTTATTGTGGCTATTTTGCACGGAAAGACACTGGAAGAGTGGTACGAGCACATTACCGAGCGCGTCGCTGTCCGTCTCGGACCTGCAGACTCCAACGTCAGGGCCAATGGCGACGAGGATCCCGAGGCCCTTGAGGAGCAGGCATCGGAGCCCGCACAGGAGAATCTTGCAGAAATCGAGCACGCTGAGGAGACTGTGGACACGAAGGCTACTGAGCAGAGCACGGAAGCTACAGCAACTTCAAACACCGAGGACACTATCACAGAGGCAACGGTCAAGGGCGATAAGAAGAAGGAGGAAGGCGCAGTGGCCGAGGTTTAAGAGGACGCATCATGATTGAGACTTTGGTGTCTTTCGCTGCCTGTTAGAACCACTCCTCCACATGCCATCCTTTTCTTTGTTTTTCATTTACTACTCTTCAGTTGCTCGATCTCTTCGTGCAGATCTCTTTGTGCTGCTTCATCTGTATCACATTTTTTTTTCGTTCTAGTCTTTATATTTATCAGGACATCTTTTTTCTCATTGTGCCATGATTCAACATATGCTGAAGCAGCTCGGAACATCTTAGTAAAAATCATGCTAATCTAGCACGGCGATGCGCCCATGATTCCCAACATTGCTAGACTGCCATGAATGATTATATGATCGAGAGCACTAGAGCCCCTATCTCCCTTTGGGCCATCGGCTTGACCCTTCATCGCGTGCTTTCGACTGATCGCCTCCAGTCGGGGTCTTTCTTAGCAATCTTTCTTGGCATACGGCAGGACTGGAAGCATGATTTGTCATGACCGGCAGCTGCAGTGGCCGCAGCACATCGCCACGCTGCCGTTCGCGATGTGCGATAAAAATAACACACAGCCGAGCCGCGCAGCGCTCAGCATGCTACAGCCTTGCTATAGGCTTGTGCATTTCAGTTTCGATCGTTCTGCCCCCGTTGTGCTCCAGCCCATATTTTGTACTATTAAACACCGTCGATCGATTCTTCTCATTCGTCGTCGTTTCTTTCTCCACTTGCACGCTCTCATCTCTCTCGCGCTCTTACTCCACTGTCCACTCTTCATCCTCACTCGCCTCACTCGCCATTGTCGTTGTCTCTCTATCTCTCTCTCTCTCCCCCCCTCTCTCTCTCGCTCTCTCTCTCGCTCCTTCCGCATTCTTTTACCTTCCTTCCTCGTCATTATAGCTTCTAATTGTCTTTTTCTGCATCCTGCTGCATCCTGCTGCATCCTCAACGAATCACCTTGGCCATGACTCTTCCTATCGTCCGCGAGGTTGGAAATCTCGAACGCTACAGTCTCGCACGCGGCAACGCTGGTGTTTACTTCAACGTGCTCGTCGGTCCACGACTCAAACTCCAGCACGCAACACTCCAGCTGCCCCAGGACACTGCTCAGTGGGTTGACCTTCTCAAGGGACCTTTGGCCTCCCTCATCAAGGAACATACAGCTCTCTCAGTCGTCTTTGGAGGTCCCTTTTCGACAAAGCCCGTCTTTCTACGCCTGCCTTCTATAGACATCGCGTCCGTGGTCCGTGTCACAGAGATTGCAGAGCCGCAACAGGTCTCACAGGTGCTGGAGCAGGAGCACGCCCGCCCCTTTGACGTGACCGACCAAACCCTCCCACTGTGGCGCATCATTGTGGCCCGTGTCAAAAGCGACGATTCGTTCTACCTGATCTACAACTTTCACCATTCCATTGGAGATGGCCGATCGGGCATGGTCTTCACGGAGCAGCTGCTGGAGCGTCTCATCATTCAGGCGGCCGAACCGCCTTCATCGTCCGATGCCTCCTTCTCGACGTTGGTGACATCCCCTGAAGGGCCACTGCCCTTAACGCTTGAGGAACGTGTCAGCTGTAAGCCAAGCATCGGCTTACTACTCAAGGAGGCATCCATGTCCCTGCTCCTACCTGCATCCCTGAAAAAGGCTCTTCAGAGAAAGCATTGGGTCGGAGATTTTGCTGCCACTCTTGACGTCCCCCACGAGTCTCAAGTAGGGATTTTCCACATGGATCGGGCCGAGACATCTCAGATCGTCAAGGCAGCCAAAGCCCACAATAACACTGTGCAGGCGATTATGTTTGCGGCCTCGGTGTTTGCCGTCAAGGCTGTGTTCCTTTCCTCGACCAAGGCTGCAGCAGGTAATAACAACAACAACAAGGAAAAGGACAGTAAGAGCACCGTGGCCACGACGACCAAGGACGCAATCTCTTTTTCCACTCCAGTCACGCTTCGCCCACTCCTCTCTCCACCCATTGCGCGCGAGGATCAGGGATGCTATCCTTCAGAGTTTGTGACCAACAACATTCAGATTGGACTCGGGACCATGTTCTGGGATCTCGCCCAAACCTATCGCGCGCGGCTTGTGAGAAAGACACAAACACCCAAGGGAGTCAACCACCTTCTCCAGCATGTCGGTTTACTCGCCTATCTGCCCAATAAGCCCAACGGCTGGGAGAACTATATAAAGAGTCTGGTGAAAAAGGAGCATGGAGGTCGACAAAACACGTTGATGATTTCGAATCTCGGAAGGGCATGGGATCAGGATTCCACAGCGGCGTTTCAGGTCCTGGACTCTGCTTTCTCACAATCTGCTTTTACGCCGGGTCCTGCCATCACATTGGGCGCCTCCACCGCCAACGGTGTGCTCTCGGTCACGGCAACGTGGCAAAAAGCAACCTTTTCGAGCCGTGATCGGCCAGAACGGTATTTGAAGGAGTTCAAGAGAATTCTTTTGGAGGCCACATTGCCAGAGAGGAAAGAGTACCGCTTCCAGGAAGCCCTCCCTGCCTGTTGACTGAAAAAAAAAATAGATACCGCTTGTTCAAAAGCCCACATAGACTAATAATATACGAAAGCCAAGAAGACTACAAGGATGGCCCATCGAGGGTTCCTGCACCCGATGATTTAACCATTTGAAGAAACGTGTAGCATGGGAGTTCCAGATATTACCCTGAGGGGCAGGCGCGATCAAGTAGGTATTAATAGCCAATGGTTAGCTGTGCTACTGCTTGCACAGACACAAAATGGCGAGCAAACATGTCATGGAGAGAGTTGCCTGGAAGATGATGTATTTTTTTTTTTTTACAGCGCAAACCATCTATCGAACCAACCTACAGCTTCTTCCTCTTTTTCAGAGATCTTTGAGCACTTTCCTTTTTTTGGACTCGTGGAAGGCACTGACTCTGGGCGGCAAAAGGCCACTTCAGACCCGATCGCTTCACAGAACTCTGTAAACCTTTGCAGATCCAAAGATGCCGAGTTTTCAGAAGCGCGCAGGTAGACAAATGGTAGACCAGGTTTATATTGATCCGTGCCAGATTGACACCGACATCCCTCGACGGGAAGATTACACGTCAGCGTAGCAAATCCCATCGACATCCAAAAGTGAATTTGGTTCATGGCTGTCTCTCGAGGTTCGGGGTTGGTGAGGGGGATACTCTCGCTGAGGGACTTGCAATGGATGGCTTCTCGGACGCAGGCTGAATGTGGGCCAAATGGTCCTCCGGCGACGCCCGCGTCGTAGACCTGGGACAAGGTGATGCGTGCATACGGCAAGATCAAGAGTAGTCGAATCGGCCAGCATCTCATTTCGTGTGGCCAGAGGATGAGGCGGTACTAAGACTGAATGAACTTGCTGGTCAAGGCTTGGAACCGAGGGTAAAGATGCGGGTTCCTGTTGTGGACAAAGTTTTATAAGGGAAAAGACACCCCCACCTCACGCACGCACGCACGCACGCGCTCTTGGTTGAGCGAGCGTCAGTCTCGCATAAGGGAACCAATATGAATCGTTAAAGATGTTGAAAGAAAACTTCTCGTTTGTTTTCTGAGTTATAACAATTTCCTTCACGCCAAAACGTAGCCGCGCATGTATTTGTCTCTCTCACTTCTCTCGCTCTCTAGACTATCGGAAAGACATAGTTGCCCTTGGCATTATTGTCACCCTACTTTGGACGCCTCTTTTTGTATTGTGCACCTGAATACGTTTCATCACAGTGCGTCTTTCGTCTGGTTGCAGTTGTGCTGGATTGGAGACCTGGCAGAAGTGGCGCGTCTGGGCAGCATATCAGAACGCTATGATTCATGAGCATATTACATTGCCCCACAAACTGCGGGAACTGGAGATCATTCATGTATACGAACGACCGTCCGTCCGTTAAGGGAATGCCGGATCGACATCGACATCCTTCAGGTCTAGACACGCCTACCGTGGCCGCAAACATTACGGTCCACCAAAAATCGAGATTGTCCTGGACAAAATCACGGTCCTGCGATGGGCTCAATGGGTTGTAGTGATTGCGAGAAACGCAAAAGACAGCGTTTACGTTCCCCTCGCAGCGATTCTGGGGACCATATGGACTCCCTTGGACGTCCCTCTCGAAGACCCCAGTAGCCCAAACGATATGTAGCAAGATCAGAAACAGACGAATGGCTTGCATGATGATATAATAGCTTCAAAAAAAAAATGTTGGCGGTGCCTGTGTGGAGGATGAAGGGTTTTGAGATGGATCGAAGAGGGGCTGCAAGTTCACGTCGAGATCATAGATCAGCGCCAATTTATAGTCGCTTGTCGATCCAGACACAGGACAATCGACCGAGCTGTAGTGGTCTCACTGACAGCAAGGAAGTTTCGATGGTCTCCACTGAATATCGTGCAGACGTACACGAAAGATTCTGTGTGTTTCAAGATGTCTGGTCTGATTACAGGAACCATGCAACAGTCCCTGCCGCCGCCGCCAAAAAGACACTTTGATATGCATCTGCTGTATTGGACGATCTTGGCTTGCACAATCGCTCGCAAAAGTGTAGCCGCTACGTAGGGATTCTAACCGACTTTTTTTTGACTGAGTTAACCAGTTGACCGAGTTAAAAAGTTGACCTACTCTGTTGCTGATCATTGACCATTATTTTTTAACCACCAGTTGACCATTAGACCATTTGACCACTTGACCATTTAACAAGCTATCCAGTTGACCGTTGACCATTAGACCAGTTGACCGACGTGTATCTGGCCAGGCACGGCGCCAGAACGTCTTCATTCATCAATGTGATTAACCCGCTTGACTGGTCAAATCGGTTGACTTGACCCACTTGGCTGGTTAACCCAGTTAACTGGTCAAATCGGTTGACCCATTACCCATTGACCCATTGACCCATTACCCATTGACCCATTGACCCATTAACCCATTGGCCGGTTGACCGACCTTGTTGACCGACGTTTGACTAAAAAGTTGACCTGACTTTTTAACCGATTAACTAGCAAGGTTCTCAGGTCAATTGACGCTTTGACCAAAAGGGTGGTCGGTTAAAATCCCTACCGCTACGCTTCTCACGTCAAGTCCAGATGAATAAAACGAAAAAAAGGACCACAGGATCAAAAGATTTGCTCACTGCAGGGATCGAACCTGCGGCCTTTGCGTTATTAGCACAACGCTCTACCGACTAAGCTAAGCGAGCTACCTTCGTATTTGATTTGAATTCAGATTTCCTGGATGCATCATGTTCTGATGAACAAATTCTTGTAATTAAAGAGGTTCAGATTCATTTTACAAAGGGTTTTCTAATTAAAGAGGGTTGTCTTTACTTTACCAAGGTTCGTTCTAGTTATAGAGGTACGACCCTCTCCATCCGCGCTCGCTCGTATCTTTTTTTGCGCGAGCCTGAGAAAAGTCGTGCAGGCTGGAGCATTGTCAGATAGTTCCTGACCATCGCAGTGCTTCGACTTGAGAGGCAGATTGTGGTCAACAAGAAGGAAACTTCCGTTTGGTTTTTTTTTTCTTTCTAAGCGCGTCATCCAAGAGCACTTTTATGAATTGGCAATGGACCGCCGCTGAAGTAATAGTGCTGCCCTACTGTAAGAGCCCAAAGCGCTTCTTCATCCTAGTCCTTGTCTTGTACCCCTTTTAGACGACCACCAGAGGATCCTTGTCCGTTCTGCTCACAATTACTTCCACAGGCTCACCTCCATCCTGCGCCAGCAACTCCTCCAGTCGTGGTTTGAGCAGTGCTGCCAGATAGCCACGTTCTGTGTTCGAATGCTCGCAGAGGATGACAGTGCTGTTCTGCTCCAATGCCTCTAGGACATCGTGATGACCAAGCTCGCCCGTGAGGTAAAGGTCTGCCTTGTGCTGCACGAGTTCGGATCCTGATCCTGCCCACACGCCCACTGTGCTGATAAGTCTCTCGTTGCTTGCATGCGTTGGGTGGATGGCGCCGCGCACTATGACATAGAATCAGGCAGAGGGAAGATTAGGGCTCTGTACTCGCTCGACTCGGGGTCATCGGCAGTCAAATGGAGGTGATTTTGTTCTTGTCAAGTTTATCACGTACCGTTCTTCAGACCCAAATGGCGCTTGATCTGGTCGATAACCTCCTGAACAGGCTTGGGCTGGTCGAATGTAAAGATGCGGCCCTTGCCCGAATTCTCATGACCTAATGATACATGCAAGAGAGTCAGCCTTTTTTTACTCTCTCACTCGATCATCCATGGAGTAAAGCCCTCTGACCACTACCGCTATCATCAGCAAGACAATGAAACTCACCTGCAGGTGGGTTCTCTGCGGGTACGTAAACTTTGCTCGTTCCTTGTCCCTTGAAGCCCAGGACCAACCAGTCGTTCACTGCATTCAAACCAACAGAAATGGAAGGGCTGTCTTGTTATTTCTCTGCGCCTGCTGTTTGTTCATTTTTGGGTCGGGTGGAGGATGTGGGCATATACGTGAAGAGCAGTTTCGTCATTTTTCTTACCTCCGTCCTCGCAAGAATCGCACGAGGTGTGGGGAGAGAAAACACTGACGCCCTTGGCCGCGCACTGCAGGACCATTCTTTGCTTCGTGTCCTTCAACAACAAGCGCTTCATGCCTCTAAAGATAGGAGGGTCTACAGAATATGCGCATAGGTGGTGAACAACGCGAGTCTTTTTTTTTTTGATCCAGTCGCTTCGTGATCCAAAAAATACTTCTTTCACAGAAATGAAGAACGTGGATCGGCTTACGGTAGGAAATGATAACTCCCACAGAGGGGTCGTTCAGAGCCTCGTCCACCACAGCGGTCGTAAAGTCGATCGTCAAGAAGACGCGCTGAGGAGTAGTCGAGGATACGCGAGTCCTTGGGTATGGGGCCTCTAGTTGGGGTTTGAACGCGATTGTCAGTCAGTTCATGGACTCGCAAGTAGCTGTCCTGATTTGCGAAGGCGATCTCTCTGTTTTCCTTTACCAACCAAGAGCCCGACATTGTCCCACGCATGCTCTGCAAGACTTTGTGGGGCAATGCGCTCCATCGACTTTAAGACGCGTGCCAGCAGTGCCATGGTAGGTAGTTGGAATGAGTCTGGAAGGAGGTAAAAAGGAAAGGGGTTTGGTGAAGGAAGGTGTGGGAGTTTAGGGCGGGTGGAAAAGAAGAGGATAAGAAGCCAAAAACGCTTGCAGCGTTGGCTCGAGGCAATTATGAGGTTCAGACCACTAAATCCCAGCAGCCCGGAAATAAGAGCCTCTGAATTTTTGCGATTATTATCTTGCTGTCTCCCTGAATTCGACGCTCTTTCTCTTTCAACAAAGTCATTAGCAACCATGTCCGCTGAACTTGCTACTTCGTACGCTGCCTTGATCCTCTCCGACGACAACGTCGAGATCACCGTTAAGTATCGGTCCTACCCATCGATTTTTCTCTGAACTCGACGGATTGCTCCAGGATGGCCATCAATCACTCATCGGATGGATGGATGGCTAAGAGCTTGCACGGATACGACCTGGATCGATGGATATTCTTGCAACCAAAGAGACAATTCAGGCCTCTCCATCATCCCGGGTCTGGCGACAATCCACCCCTTTTTTCTGGTCACTTTTTGCAACCTGCAGCAGCACCAACCTCAGCTTTCACCGGCACACGTCTTGATTTCGCCATCCACAACCTTGTTGGCATCATCCAGCCTCGCTCAGTTTTCGATCTTGGATGTCGGGAACAACGCACTATGGGTGATCTACTCTCTCTCCTCCGACTGGCAGTCTGCTATCTGTTGCTATACTTCCTCGTGGAATCCAGGAAACACTTGTCTGCTGATGACAACGGAGCCAAAAAAAAAAAAAGACTCGACGATCCTTTCTCTGGACCGAACCGGAATCCTACTCTCTGGATTGACCTTTTCCTAGAACCAGGATTGCCGAACATGGCTTTGCCAACAGTCTACAGGACAAACTGCAAGGACGCTCGCAACACGCAACCCGTTTTCGACACTAGATTCCCAAGAGTTGACTCTGATTGCTGACCGAGCCCTTATTCTTCCCTTTTTTTTTGACCTCATCTAGTCCGACAAGCTCCAGACCCTCTTGAAGGCTGCCAACGTCGAGGTCGAGTCGATCTGGACCTCCCTCTTCGCCAAGGCTCTCGAGGGTAAGGACGTCGCTGCCATGCTCTCCAACGTCGGTGCCGCTGGTTCCGCCCCCGCTGCCGGTGGTGCTGCCGCCGCTGGTGCCGCCGCTGTCGAGGAGAAGGCCGAGGAGAAGAAGGAGGAGGCCAAGGAGGAGTCTGATGACGATATGGGATTCGGTACGTGAAAAGCTACTTGTTACTATACTCACCCTCTTGGTCGTTCATGATTTTTTTTTCTGTTGAGTGCGGAACTTGATTGCTAACGGCTATTATTTTTTTTCCTGCTATCCTCCTCTGATAGGTCTTTTCGATTAAACAATCACGCCCCGCCAACCTTCTGAATAAAAAGCATGGCGCTGCCTGTCCTTTCATCCAAGAGCATATCTATCTCTCTCATTTGCCATCACTGCCCTGTGCTGTTCTGTCTGTCTGTCTGTCTGTCTGTCTGTCTGTCTGTCTGTCTGTCAATTATCATTTGTGCCTTTTCAGCCGCGGATTCCTGTGGACTCTACAGTTTCAATATCAGTCGATTGCAGCATTTTCGGGATGATCACAACACTCGTCTTGAGCCGCGACCCTTCAACAATTTCACACAAGAAGAGAAGGAGAACTGGATCCCAAGTGTTGACGGAAAAGCTTTGCTATTTTCTTTCTCAAGACGCGGCGCGTATACATTGAACGCTTTCAAAGACTACGGAACAATAATAGCTTGGTACAGGATTATACAAACTTGATCCGCTGCATGTGGTCTTCTTTACATGTTGACAATTTTGTCCCTAGAAAAAACATTTCAGTCATTCGTCAGCTTTTTCATCCATACTCTTCATCTTTTTCAAGAAAAAAGAAAGACATGGACTCTGCGTCCCTCTTACCTGTACTCTTCAATGTTCTCAAAAGTAAGGATGGTCACATCGCGCTTGGTCAAAGGCTTCTTGGTCAAGGGGCAAATGTTCTTGGCAGACCCCTCCTGCAACAGGCATCGGATCCAGCTGTCGTAGCCCATGACATGCCCATACTTGGAAATGGCAGGCTTCTCCACCACCTCCAGCGTGATAGGATCAATGAACCCTGGGAGCGGGTTCAAGGCGTCCACATCATCCTCGTCATCCTCGTCCTCATCCTCGTCCATGGCGTGATCACTTCCCGCTCCAGCACCAGAAGCCGACGACGATCCTGCAGTGGCCGCAGTAGCGTTGGCGACCCGAGTGCGGGTTCGTTTGGTGGTACTCCACTTGGCCATGTACGATCCAGAATCGTCGCAGTCAAACTCGGAAATGTCCGAAGAGTCGTCGCTGTTGTATCCGCCGCGTCTCTTGCGTTTGTTACGACTAGCCGCCACAGAGGTCTTTGGCTCCTTGGGTGCTTTGGGCACCTTGGGGGCTTTTGGTGGTTTAGGTTCCTTTGGTGCCTTGGGTACCTTGGGCTCTTTAGGAGGTTTCGGGGCCTTGACCACCACTGGCTTTTCCTCACGCTCACCCGACATGTTGTGCTTGTTATGCGTCCTGAACTCCTTGGTGGTCTCTCCATTGGCGCCCTTCTTGTCAAAGAGGTAGTGAGCCTTGCCCTTCTCATCCAGCACGTAGTTGGGGTCGTGAATTTGGTTCGTCTCCACGAGCAGGCGGTAGTAGTTTGAGCACTGGAGAAGAGAAAAACAAGGAGAATAAGAATAACGACAAAAAGTCAGTTTCGGTGTAATGATCCCCACAACGTATTGCAAAAAAACAACTTGAGAACGTACTTGGTATCCAACACGGCCTGGGATAGTCATGGAAAAGAGTCCCCACTGTCCATTAGCACCAATCTCTTCCAACCGTTCGTGAAACATCTTTTGCTCATCTTTAGTCCAGGCGCCCTTGCGCTGCACTTCGCCCGGAGCGTTGAAGCGGTAGTAATAAGTGTTGGGTTTCTTGTCAATGGCAGCATACGCTTTGACGCGAGCATCTGACCAGCCCTCAAAGGCCTTGGAGGAATCGACCTTGTTCTCCTGCACCTGCTTCAAGGCCTCGTCCAGTCCCAAGCGCCCACCCATGCGGTACTGCCTAAAAAAATTGAAAACAACAACCGATGAGTCTGCTGTGAATGCTTTGATCACAAGTCGTCCAACCTAGACTTTCAACACCACGTACTTCTTCATTCCCTCTGTGGTGCGCATGCGTGGAGCTTCGCGGCGTTTCTTCATATGCTCCTCATAGCGCGCCCTTTGTTGGTCGTCCATGACGGTGACTGCAGCAGGTTTGTGGTTGCGGATGGCGATAGCGCGTCGGACCTTTTCCAGGTAACCTCGGGTGCTGAACTGCGCAAACACATCGTCCTCGTCGTTGGCGCAGTCCTCAAGGGACTCATCGATCTCGGCCTCTGTTAGGTATCCGTAGTGCTGCTTCAGTTTCTTGTATCGTCTCTGCTTTTCCTTTTCCTCGAACGCGGCAAACTATTTTGTTTTTTCGTGGCATAGATAGACCGTTTAGGTTTGACCTTTTAGCAAACAAAACAGAAAAAAAGACAGCTGGTCGCAACGCGTTTTTTTTTTTTTGCGGGAGGTTGAATTGAGGCTATAGCTTACCTGGCGTTGCTGGAAGGCGATACGCTGCTGAATGATATCCATTTCCTTCTCGGTGACATCCTGCTCAAAGACTCGCTCCTTTCGAACCTTTTGAATGGTGTCACTAAAAAGTTTGAAAATGGCGCGAGTCAATTAGAAACAGCAAGGTACTTTCATGATCAGCATTGGTCATCATTCATGAACGATGCCTTACATGTTCTCTTTGTTTTCCTCGGCGTCATCATTCTCCGAGCCATCCTTGCTGCTGTCGTTCTCGGCCTTCAAAACAGCTTCCTTGGCTGCCTCACGCTGTTGAACCAGAAGCTGAAGCATGTTCACAGGGCGGGTGTCATACACCGTGGGCTTCAAGTTGGGTCTCGGGAAGGCATTCTTGACTCGGGCTGTTGCAGGATAGGGGGTTGACCATGGCGTTCAAATGCAAAGGAGACACAAAGGAGGTCATGATTAGGATACACGGCAGCGAGTAGACTGGAGGCGAGATTGGACCCTGTTGGTTTACGTTACAGTATTCGTATTCCTTGCGAAAGACGGTGCAGCGCGCCTTTTCGCTCCCAACACTGGGAGAGTTGCAGCGTGAACTGTTGCTGGAGTTGGCCATGGTCTTTGAAAAAAGGTCAATGATCCGGAGGTGGATGATGGACGATGGACGGGACGTGTGTGGGATGTGGAAGCACAATGCGCAAACAAACAAACGAAGAAAAAAAAGCCGACACGTAAATCACGTGTAATGGCCATAAGTGAGTCTCATAAGTCTCGCGTTTATATGAGAAAGAGGGCTAAATTGGCGTAGCTGAGGACACGATAGAAGACCGACGCCATTCTCCTACGGCTTCGCTTAGTCTGTTGCGTTTTTCATCCAGTCCAGTCTTGATGGGTGGTGGCAGTGGGTTAGTGCGGTAGCTCAGATGGGTAGGCGAATCTGCGGCAGTAGCTGGAAACGGATAGATTTGGCCGTTCAGAAACGAGGGCGAGGTTGGGGACGGCGTCGAGGCCTGCGAGGACGATGCGCTGGACCAGCCCGCAGACATGGATGGGGTAGATGCATAGGAATGCATACTCGAAAGGGTCGTGTGTGAGTGATATGAGGAGGACATGACTGACTGCTGCCCCATGGCGGATTCTTCGCCGAGAGAGGGATAAGACCGCTTGCGCAGAACAGAGTTGAGGAAGAAGGCGTCGTCGCAGTTGTCGTCAATGATGTACGGTGAGAGTGGCGGGTCATCAAATGTGTTCTCATCAGGAAAAGTGTTTCCACCATCGTCCAATGTCATTATGCTGTCTTCGGCAATGTCCTTCTCGCCATCCTCGCTCTCCACCGTCTGCTTGGCGTCGCCTTCAGCCTCCTCTGGATCTGCAGAGTTGCCAGTGGACAGTGAATGGGAGGGTGTCGAGGCGATGGAGTTGCCAGAGAGTTTTGAGGTGTTTGAGCTGCAAGATAATCGGCGCGCCATTGACGAAGGTGGCTGAGATCCAGTGTCGCTGAAGCCAGATTCTACCTGCTCTGGAGTAGCCTCCTGTACAAGCGATTCCTGAGACCCTTTGCCGAACGAGAGGCTGGTTGTCGACGCAATCGCTGACGAATATAGGCTTCCTACATGACCAAACCCACTGACACTCTTTGATCTGCCCGGCCTTGAAGAAAGCGGTGATGATTCCGATGTCGAATTTGTTAACGATGTATGCAAGAACTTTGGCACGAGTTTGCCCAATTTCTTGGACGCCCTCTTGGTGAGACTGCCAGAATGGCTCAGCGGCACGGATGCCGAGAGATGTGTTGAAAGCGGTTTAGTGCTGCTGGTATCAGTAGAGTCGTTGTCGTCAGAGTATGACGAGGAAGGGCCTTCCGTGAAACTGTTTTTGCGCCTGACCATCTTGTGCAGGAAGAAGGCTCCTTTGCCCTCCTTGAAGCTTTCCCGCTTTTCCTGTTCAGATCCAACGGATCTTCTGGAGGAGGCAGACGAAGGTGGTCTCGGCGACAATTCAGGATCTGCTTCCACTAGTTCCACAGAGGGCGGGCTTGAGGGGGTAAAGACTTCTGTAGTTTCATCTCCTGTTGTGGCCGACAGGGGTGCATCCGTGTTTTGGGTTTCGACCGTCGACCCTTGGGTGCTTATGACAGCCTAGAAAGGGAAGTGGTTAAAGAGACACAAAGTTGTGAGCCCAGATTTGAATTACGTTCTGGTGCGACCAACAAGCTGTTTGCATTCCCATCCATCCTGGCACGCAACGCGTATCGCATATCGCATAGCAGAAGGCAGATGCGCAATGTTTGAGCTTCGTGAGCTTCATGGTGCGATTAGCATATTTTCAGCATTGGTCGAGTAACGTAATACATACAGGCAAGGGGCGAGGAGACTCTGGATGGGTTTCTGACATTGCATCCGATCCTGCAGCTGTTATGCTGATGCTAGTATCTATCGGGCTATCGCTGCTCTCACTCTCGGTGCATGGTTTCTCCTCACTTGCTATCAGCAGAGGCGAGCATGCTGATGGTGCCGAAATGGATGCCGAAGTTGGTGCCGGTGATACATTGCTGCCGTCGTCCCTTGTGATCCTCGGGACAGCCATATCCGTGTTTTCTCGCAGCACAGTAAGGAGGTCATACACTAGGCTGCCGCCACTTTCGCTGAGATGCTTCCCGCGAGCTCCCCTTGATGCTTCACTGTCGGCTTTAGGCTGAGGATCCCGAACCTCGTGGACGCCCTCCAGTTCCAGTAGCGGTATTTGTTCAGTCAGTCCAGCGGGCGAGACGTGAGCGCTTTCAGGGTCCAGAAATGAACCTGGCGTTGGTTTGGGCGGAACATCGCATGCCCCCGGGATGCTTTGATCCGCTGTTGAGGAGGACACGTCCACGGGTAAGGGCGTGAGGGAGACTGTGATGGTGGTTGACGGCAGAGACGACGCTGGCGGCCTGGGCGGCAAGGATGAACGAGAGATGGCAGTGGTGGCGGATCTTGGGCGCTGCTGGATGTTGGAGGCCCGCCGTCTTGCAGGGTCGAGGATGACGCTGTTGAAGGAGCTGTGATGGTGGTGGTGGGGCGAGGAGGCTGTAGCGGGGACGAGGATGCGCTGGTCCTCGCCCTCTGCAAAGGCTGTGGGCAGAAGGGTGCGTTCGTATGCGTTGCTGGAGAGTCGCCGCGCACGGCTGAGCAGCGCCTCGGCGGCCTGTGATGTATTGGCGTAGTAGGAGAGAGCGGCCATGGTGGTATCGTATGCTGGGGGAGCTGCGTCCACGGAGCGCGGTGGGTATAGAGGAACAGTGGTTGTGGTGTTTGGCACGCGTGCTGTTGGGAATGAGAATGAGGATGAGGATGGGAATGAAGATGGGACTGGAATGCGAATGGGATGGCTACTGCTGGGGAATGCGAATGTGTGCAGCGTGCAGGCAGCTGGAAGCAAAGGTGGCAAGCAGAGGTGGGCAAGCAGAGGTGGAAAGCAGAGGTGGAAAGCAGAGGTGGAAAGCAGAGGTGGCAAGCAAAGCAGGAAGGAGAAGGAAGAGAAATAAAGAGGTGGGCAAAGACGAAGACGGACGAGCAAGATGAAGAAGAGGAACATGGAGGCCTATGGCATTGCGGCCGCACTGTATCGCCGCATGATGAGCCATCAGCACCATGGCCCATGCTGCCCGTCTTGGCTTCAGCCGCGTTTAGAACACGGGCTGGCAACACGGCCACAGGAGGACAGCTCCACGTCCTGCACAACATGCACACCTGCTCTCAAATAGCCCTCTTGTTCTGTGTTGTCCCCCCCCACCACCTCCTCCTCCTATGCTGTTTGCTTGGCCTGCAACGGCCTTCAGCCTGCACAGACAGACGCAGAGAACAGAGAGAGAGAGAGGGAGAGAGAGAGAGAGAGAGAGAGAGAGAGAGAGCGAGGCTGAAGGATCCCAACATCAGCATCATCCATTAGCCATGGCCATGGCTCGCCTTCTCTCCGTCTCTTCTCGTTCCTCCGTCTCCCCTTTATTTGCTGTATGAGTACATGTCCGTCTGTGTGTGTTCTGTTCTGTTCCTTTTTCATATCCGCTTTTCTTGTTCCTTTGGTTCCTTGCGACATGTACTGTACATGTACATGCCGTCCTAGATCGTCCTCGTCATGCCATGGCCAAGTACTTCCGCGGTCTCTCCTACCCCAAACACATGACGAGCCTCCCTTGACCCACCGCAGCCCTTGGCCTCTTGCCTCCGCCTTGCCTTGTCCTTTGGACAGCGCGCAATCGCCTCATGCTGACAAGAGCTAGCATGAAAAGAAAAATGGTGGACAGGCCTTAATGCCACAGGCGACTGCATTCTTGCATAAACAGGCAGGCAGGCAGGCCCAAGGAGGGGACAAGCCCAGGATCAAAGAAACCCCTTTGATTCTTTTGCTTTAGCCCAATGTCCCTGCTTTCGCATGGAAGCTCTCTCGACGGCTCATTGTTCCTCTTTGCTAGCATAGCTCCACCATCCAGCACCCAACGCAGGCCTTGCAGGGCTTAGCACGCCACTATGTGTGCTGTGATCGATAGACGAGGCAAGTTGAGATGATGCTGTAGATAGCATCCAAGAATAGACCTGCAGCAAAAAAAACAAACCAAAAAAAAAGGAGAGCCTTAGGCATCTGCCTCAAGGGCCAATTGGCCAACAGCCCTCGAGAACTTACCCATGAGGATCCCAGCTGTCGCTGCTCTGGCACTGTGTCTTGTTCTCCTACCATCTGCAGATCCAGAGTCATTTTGCCAAGATGCCAAAGCCTTTGTATTCCTCATGTACCATCATAGTACATCTCTCGATCTCTCGATCGGGTATCGCAAGAAATACCCTAAACGTCTCAACTGTCGCCTCTTTCTTCCAGGCAAACAACTCCTTGTTGCTCGCAAGAATAGCCTAACACACTTGTCTCATGCTTCTGGGTCTTCATAAGGGCTTTCCCGACCTATCTGCGCCTGCGGCGATATGTTCACAGAGAATTACGCACTCTGCGCCTGGTATGGACAGATGTCTACCAAGTCTCGGCCCTTGAAACCGGATCCATTTCAGATTCACAGCATATGTGCTGATGGTTCGGCGTCCGCTTCCGCTTCTTCAGTCTATTATTCTACCTACAGTGCATGTAGGGATAGCGGCACGGGCAGACACAGTACCTGAGGGATGCCCATGCAGTGCAGACGATAGCGATTAAAAAAATCTAGCAACGGCTTTGTGCCTGAAAACCGCTGCCTCAATCAGAATGGCGAACCGTTGAGCAGGTTGAACCAGGTGGCCAGCTCTGAGCGACTCGAGCGAGCTGTTCACGCTACACGACGCCTAAATAGGGGTTTGAATTTGACGCAGGTATGGCCTAGTCCAGTATGCCGGGGCTGGAAAGATATCGCACCTCGGTCATGGCGCGAGACTCGGATTCTGTCTATTCTTGTCCTCGATATCGCTTTGCGGCCCCTGGTGGAAAACAGGACCCAGTGGGGTTCCGAAACTGATGTAGCCTACTTATATAAGACCCATGCGCCCCTCCACCTTGTTCTCGCGTAGACAGTTTCTCCTCCTTCCTCCACATCTCGACAGCTCGCTCGTATAGCTTCTCGCCCCAGTGCCCACTATGAGAGTCCTTTTCAGTCTGGCCGCGCTTGTTTCTGTGGCATATGCTGACCGTAAGAAGGCCTGTGGATCAAAACCAAGGTGGACCGCATTGTTTCTCACCTTTTCTTAACCACCGCCCTCTCTCTGCTCGTCCCCCACAACCTCTAGTCACCTTCAACGTCGTCGGCTACCCATCCACCAACACTGGCACCTTTGGTGTCAGCGTCGGCGGCCAAATCACCAAACTAGCCTCCAACGAGACCACCTTCCCTGTCTGGACCGGCACCGTCCCCGGCTCCACAGCTGCGACAGAGTACTCGTATGTCGAGCTCAACGCTGCTGGCGCCGCGGTGAAAACCGAGCCCTTCAAGCGCAAGCTCGCAAACCCTGCAGCCACCACCACCCCCAACGAGTTTTTTGAGCGCCAGACCACCGTCTGGGACCTCCCAAGGGTCCCCTACACCTACCTTGCCACCTATCCGTCCAACACCAAGGCCTTCAGGCCTGACCAAATTGCGACGATCCATGTCACTGCGCCAGTGGCCTTGATGACTGCACTGTTTGCCAACCCCTTGGATGCCCCACGCGGCAAGGCCGACATCCGGTTCATCAGCAATGACACCATCCACTCACAAACCAACGTTACCTTTGGGCTCTCGGGCAAGTCGTCGAGGGAGCATTCCAAGCAGGCATTCAAGCTCAAGTTTGATACCAAAGTCGGCCAGAGCTTCTTCCATCGCCCAAACATCAAGCTGCGATCGATGGTCATGGACCCCACGTTGATTCGTGAGATGCTGTACATTGACATGCTCAACTCTGCTGGTGTGGCGACCCAGCAGGGAGCTTGGGTGCGCTTGTTCATCAACAGCGAGCCCTATGGTCTCTACCTCATGGTGGACGATATCTCTGGCTCCTTCCTCAAGCAGACAGTGCATGGCGGAGACCCGAAGGTTGCGAATGGATCTCTGGTTCAAATGAATGCGTTCCCCGAGGGTGGTCAGCAATTCAATGCAGATCTGGTCTATAAAGGCCCCTCGTCTGCAAACTACAACAAGGGTAACTATGCATCCAAAAAACTCGGCCCAGGCGACACAGAAGCAGAGCCTATCAAGGAGCTCATCGACTTTATGAAGGATCTCCAGGACTTTGACCCTGCCCTGACGCCCGATCCTATTGCATACTGGGAGCAGCGGATGGATCTCGATGGCGTTTTGCGTTGCATGGCTCTAGAGTATCTCGGAGGTGCCTTTGACAATTACTGGCTGTCAGCCTCCAATTATTTCATGTACAAGAACCCGACTCTCTCTGCGACAGGAAAGTGGCAATGGATCCCGACTGACTTTGATGGTACGTTTGGAAATGGAAACCCTTACTCGACCATAGTCTCGTACAAGTCCTGGTACGACAACAAGCTCGGCCCACGCCCATTGATCTCCAAGTTGATCCTCAACAGCACCGCCATCAACGCCAGGTTTGAGCTGATCCTCAAGGAGCTAGTCAGCACGGCCATCAAGGCAGAGGCTTTGGTGCCTCGGATCGATGCCTTCCACAACATGCTGGCGGAGGATGCGCGCTGGGAGTACTCGATCGTGCGCAAGGGTCCTGGTATTCCTCAAAGGTTTACGTTGGTCGACTTTAACGACAACTTGGACAAGGTGACGCAGGGCATGAGCTACTCGTTGAGGGGTTGGGTCAGGGACATGGGTGTGTTTGTGGCGAATGAGCTCAAGTTCACCATCCCAGCGGGTCTCACCGATCGTGTCGCTCCTCCACCCCGCAAGAAGAAGGGCGATGGCGATCACGACAAACAAGGGCCTTCCGAGCACGACTCGAGTGCGCCTTCCTCCTGGAACGGGGTCACTGCTACCGCCCTGCTTGCCCTGGTCTCGACAGCGATGCTCATGGCATGATCCCGACATTAGTTCATATGTTCATATACGTTATAGAAATACAGAAGGCAGGATACTATAAGATAGGGGTGCTGTGATGGAGAGAGAGAGAGAGAGAGAGAGAGAGAGAGAGAGCGACGTCCGCAGTGTGGTGCGCGGGTGTTGAAAACCTTGAAAGTAGAAATTAGCAGTACTTTTGCAGGTAGCGTGAGTGCACGCGCCGTGGCCCGAACGTGCGTTGTGGGTCCTCGCTACGCGTCTGTGTCTTCTTGCTGGCCTTGCGGGTCTGTGTGCCTGGCTTGGGAGTGTGTGCGTGTGCGAGAGCGAGAACGAGAGCAAGAGGCGGCCCATGCGCCATGGTACGCTTTGCGTTGTATATACGTGCGCCGGGTGACTGCGACTTTGTGTACCGGCTGTCGCTGGGCCACAGGCCGCAGTTTTTTTTTTCTTTTTTGTTTGCTTCGAGATCAGCCTCGCCATCCTTTTTTTTTCTCTGCCCCCATTGCCTTCCCCGTCGACCTCTTCTGCCTGGGATCCTACACAGCTCATCTCTCTGCATCCGCCATCGCATCATCCTTCCTCGTCCTTGTTCATCCTTGCATCCACATCTCGCCTCTGCTCTGCTCACCCAAGTGATTTCTCTCCACTCCTTTGCCATCCTCCCCCTCCTCATTCCATCATGTCGGCCATCTCTGCCTCCAAGCAAAAGCGCCTCGCCGCAAAGGCCGCCAAGGACGCTGCGAAAAAGTCGTCCACGGCCTCCTCGCCCGCCACCACCAACGGCCGCAACACCCCTGCGCCCCCAGAGCCTGCGGCAGAGGACGCCGACCTCCTTATCCCAGGACTCAACGCCATGGACATTGCCAAGAAAAAGGGCGGCGACCGCAACTCGACAGGCGTCCTGACCTCCCAGCCGCTCTCCCGCGATATCAAGATCGAGTCCTTCTCGCTCTCGTTCCACGGCCGCGAGCTTATCTCCAACACGGACATTGACCTCAACTTTGGCCGTCGCTATGGACTCATCGGCGCCAACGGATCTGGAAAGTCGACCTTCCTAGAGTGTCTCGCCGCTCGCGAGGTTCCCATCCCCGAGCACATCGATGTAAGTAGTCGCTGACAACAATCCTTATCACAGATGACGACGGGGAGGCTGTGGAGAGCTAAAAGGGTTATGGTTAGTCTATTTGACGGAAGGGAATCGCGCTTTTTCGTTAGATGGTGATATTTGGTAAGCCTGTGGTTTGCATCATCGTCATAGGGACCATCGGGTGAGAAGAGGGCCTGGTTGGCCTGGTTGGGATATCAGAGGATTGCAAAAGGCGCTGTCTATCTACGGCTCTCTCTACTTCTCTCGCTGCGTCGCAGCTCGTTGTTATTTTCTCCACCTTCTCGCTTCCCCTATTGTCATGACAAAAAAAAGTCCATGTACTGTATTTTCTCAACCGGCAGGGGGGGGGGGGGGTGTAGTCTGTTGAAAATGGACTGCATTCTTTTTTGAGAACCACAATGTCGGGCACCCCTTGAATTCACATGCAGTCTAGGTGCAACTGTTGAACAACATCCAGAAAAAAAAAGTACCTTTTACTGTTCTACGACATGGTCGCTCACGTCAGGATCTGAACGTTTCGTTTTTTGTTTCTGCCATTTTTTTCCAATACCAGATCTATCTATTGCAAGAAGAGGCAGCACCATCGGACCTGAATGCTATCGAGTCTGTCGTGACAGAGGCCAAGCACGAGGTGGAACGTCTGGAGAAGCAGGTCGAGGACATTCTAGCCGAGGTCGACGGCGCCGAGAACCCGCTGCTGGATGATATCTACGACCGTATTGAGCAACTCGATCCCTCGACCTTCGAGACCCGTGCCGCCCAGTTGCTCCATGGTCTTGGCTTCACCAAGAAGGACATGCTCAAGGCCACCAAGGACATGTCTGGAGGATGGCGCATGCGTGTCGCTCTTGCCAAGGCATTGTTTGTCAAACCCACGCTCCTGCTCCTGGACGAACCCACCAACCACTTGGATCTTGAGGCTTGTGTGTGGCTCGAGGATTATCTGTCAAAGTACGACCGCATCTTGATTCTCATCTCTCACTCGCAGGATTTCTTGAACGGAGTCTGTACCAACATCATGAACCTCACCCACAAGCGAAAGCTCGTCAACTATGGTGGAAACTATGACACCTATGTCAAGACCCGTGCGGAACTGGAGGTCAACCAGATGAAAGCCTATGTCAAGCAACAGGAGGAAATTGCACACATCAAAAAGTTTATTGCCTCGGCCGGTACCTATGCCAATTTGGTTCGCCAGGCGAAATCCAAGCAAAAGATTATTGACAAGATGGAGGCTGCTGGTCTCGTCGAGAAGGTCGACCCGCCATTACTGTTCAAGTTCAAGTTCTCGGACACGGACAAGTTGCCGCCACCCGTGTTGGCCTTTGATGAGGTTGGGTTTGCCTACTCTGGAGACATGAAGGACGCGCTGTACCGCGGCGTCAATCTCGGCATAGACATGGACTCGCGCGTAGCGTTGGTCGGGCCGAATGGTGCAGGCAAGTCGACGCTGCTCAAGCTCATGACAGGGGAGCTGACGGCGACTGAGGGCCGTATCCAACGTCACATGCAGCTCAAGCTGGGCAAGTATAACCAGCATTCTGCCGATCAACTCGACATGGATCTTTCGCCGATCGACTATCTGCGCAAAAAGTTCCCCGAGTTGCAGCAGGATGTGGACTATTGGCGCCAACAGATTGGACGGTATGGACTCACGGGTGCGCATCAGACTTCACCGATCGGACATCTGTCGCACGGTCTCCAGACGCGATTGGTGTTTGCAGAGCTGGCGTTGTCTCGTCCTCATATGCTCCTGTTGGACGAGCCTACGAATCACTTGGACATGGAGTCGATTGATTCGTTGGCCGAGGCGATCAAGAACTTTTCGGGAGGCGTGGTCCTGGTGTCTCACGACTTTCGTCTCTTGAAAGAGGTGGCAGACCAGATTATTGTCGTCAACAAGGGCGTGTCTGTCTATGACGGCAGCATTCTCGAGTACAAGAAGGAGCTCCAGAAAAAGTCTCGCGAGACTTCGGGGTTGTAAGCCCCCGAGGAAGCTAGAGAAGCCAGGGAAGTGAGGAAGAGGAGATGGAGAAACATCAATACTGCGCAATGAATATTTGCGAAACCACACTCTCGTCATATCAAATGGTGTTTATCTTTTTTTTTTTAATATTGTTGTGATGGTCAATAGTCGCATGCTACGCCTCTTTTAATGCTCGCATTGTCTTTTCCTCGGGGAGGTTGGGTCGAGGGGGGAGCTAACAGTACCAGTCAGCGAAAAAGTGGTCCTCGTCCAGATCCAGAGGCGGCTCATCTTCCCGTTGCCGCACCCACCCCATCTCGACTGGATCCTCGACATCCGCATTAAAGTCCAAGACAGAGGCATAGCGGATAGTCGCATTGGCAGCAGCGCCAGGACCTATTGTCGTCATGGTCGAAGACGACGACAAGGCCGAGGAAGACGAGGAGGGATCACGGTTCGTATACGGCTGATGGGACGACCTCCAGACCTGGAGCACCAAGTCCATAAACTCTTTGGAGATCTCTGTACATCCAGACATGCGCACCCGCTGGATGGACTGCCATCGCACACTCTTGATATGTCGACCGTTCATGAGCGAACAATCGCGGATATCGAGCATCTGTAAACCCCAGAGCTCGGCCATGGCTGCCAGAACCGCGTCGCTCAAGAGTCGTTGGCCCGAGATGTTGATGGTCTGTAGCTCATGACAGGCCTTGATCACCGGGATGAGATCCTCGTTCTTCAGGACGGGACCTGGACCTGACAAGAGCTGAATAAAAGGAATCGAGAGCGAGGTCAGGTTCCGACAATGGGGGGCAATGCCCTCCTTAAGGACAGGGCCCTGAAGTGGTCGACGGCCCTGGAGCACGGTGAGGGCGCGCAGTCGGGTTCCAAGAGAACTGAGCAAGTAGATCCAGATCTGGTTACTCCAGCAAGAATCAAACACACAGAGGCTTTCGAGGAGCTGTAACGAGATGATGGCTTTCAGCAAAGGCCAGTCTCGACTCGAGTATCCGAGGATGAGGGCGCGGAGATCGGGTAGGTTGGAGATGAGCTTTAGCATCCCGGGGAAGGTCGAGACGCTGCAGTACATGGGGGAGGGGATGTCCAGCTCCATAACGTGGGCATCTTCCTGAACACCGGCAACAAGGGCTTCCAGGACGGGGACGGAGGTCGTCCTTGTCAACAGCTCAGCCGCCGTCGACTCGATTTCCTGGGGCAGCTGAATAGAGAGGGTCCTGAAGGGGGAGATGTACTGGAGTAAGATGGTGATGTGATCCGTCATCGTCCCCGCGGTGACTGTGGCATCTCTGGCCGCAGCAAGGTCCTCGACATTCAACTCGCCCATCCGTTGTTCACGCTCCTCCAGCAGTTGATCCGTTGCCTCGAGCAGATCGACCTCGACGCGCTGGACAATCTCGGTCATGTCGTAGTTCTTTCCTGTGATCTGGGCAGACGCGTGTGAGGACGCCAGGAGGTGCAGCAGGCGACGGCAGGACCTGTCCATAGGGTCCGGTAAGAGGATAGTCTGCCAGATGGTGGAGAGGGCGGCGATTCTCCAGGCCATGTTGACGCGCGAGCACGAGAGCAGGTCCGAGGGCTGAGAGCGGTCATAGTACTGCTGGGCGTTGGCTCTGGACGGTAGATGCGAAAGGATAGCGAGCAGGATATCGTGCGGCAGGAAGAACGTGGATGACGGTGACGATGTATCTGTGTCGTGTTCAGAGTCTTGATCTGCATGATCTGATATTGTAGAGGCAGCGGCAGCATTGGCACTGAGCACTCGACGGATCACGGCACGTCGTGGGGTGATCTCGGGACGGGTCCGCCTCCAGGGCTGCTTGTATTTAGTCAGTGATCGTTTGAACGAGGCGGAGGGTCCTTGCGGATGATGGTGGTGGTGTTGCTGCTGTTGGAGCTGCTGCAGCTGCCTGAGCTGGAGCTGCTGCTGGAGGTATTGCCGGTTGCTAAGGGGTGAGGCGGCGTGCTGGTCGTTTGGGGCCAGCTGCAGCTGCTCGAGCTGTGGGACGAGTGCCTGGACATCGGGCGGCGTTGTGCTCCTGGATGCAGATGCACGCATTGGAACTCCCGGTGTTGCTGCTGTTGCTGCTGCTGTTGCTGCTACTGTTGCTTCTGCTGTTGCTGTTGGAGTGGGTGTTGCTGGAGAGGCAGCGGGGGCAGGCATCCTTGGCTGGTGCATGTCTTCAAAGACCCATGATGGCAGCTGTAGGGTATGGTGCTCCTGGGGTTGTTCTTGTGGATGAGGGCTGTCTGAGCTGCTGGACGAGTGTCCATCCCTGGCATTGCGCGTGCTGCGGCTGGCTTTGCTCTCCTTGAGCCATGCGGCGAGGCGCCTTGCAAAGTCAGCCGGTGGCTCGGGGTGGGGGAGGACGTGGGTGTCGATGTGGGTGTCCATGGCTGTGGAAGTGCGATGTGGCTGGATGGAGTGGTTCCTGCGGAGGATGGTCCAGGGGTCCAGCAGCGGATGAGGATGAAGACAATGCAAAAACAAGTGGACAGCGAGCGTGGAAGAGAGAGAAAGACAAGAAGAAAAAAAAAAAAAAAAAGAATGGCGGCTGATTGTGGCCCATTATTGGACTGAATCGGGCTGATGCGCTCTCTGCCCGACCCCCTTTTTTGTTTCTTGAATCCCTTTGTGCCTCCTGAAAGGAAACAACGCCTTGCTCGGACGGGATGGCAGCGACATGCAGCGACACTGTCAACAACAGCATCAACAGCTGCAGCAGCAACAACAGAAGCATCATCAGCAACAGCAGCAGCAGTAGCATGTCGGTTGCATCCACCTCGACGCCCACCACCACCTCCCGACATGCCAGCCCACCGCGGCAGACAAGAGCCATGCTCAACAACCTGATGGCATCCAGCGCCGCGGCACTGTGCTCACGACTCTGCACCCACCCCCTCGACACCCTCAAGACCCGCATCCAGGTCTCCAACGGCCCGCAGCCCCTGCTCAGCACCTTCCTCCGCCTAGCCAGAGACGGCGGCCTCTACCGCGGCCTGCCCATCGCCCTGACGCTGAGTGCCCCAGGACTGTCCGTGTACTTGACTGCATACGATCTATCCAAGGAGAGGATCGCGCGACTCTTCCCCAGCTACCTCGGCACCGAGACAGTGGCAAATCATTTGGCCAGCGCCCTGGTTGCCGAGGTGTCCTCCGGTCTCTTTTGGACGCCCATGGAGATTTTAAAGTCCAAGCAGCAGGTCGAGACCCTGTCGCCAGCAACAGCTACAGCCTCCTCTCTGTCCTCCAGCAAAAGCACCAGTGTACAAGCAAGGACCGCATCCACCACAGCTGCAGCTGCAGCCTCATCTGCATCTGCATCTGCCGCAAAGCCCATATCGACGCTGGATCTTGCTCGAAAGATTTATCGCCAGGAGGGCATCCTGGGCTTCTACAGAGGCTATTTCATCACCCTCGGGGTCTTTGTGTAAGCAAGCCTCTTATCTCGGCCGCAAGAAAAAAGCATACGCGCTAGCATGAAACTCAGCTGTGATAAGAAAAGCCGTGCCTGGACACTGTTGTGAAGATGCATCCCTATTGACCACGGCAATCCTCTCACTCACGTACTGTAGACCGTACTCGATGATCTACTTTGCGACATACGAGCAGCTCAAGGCCCTGGCGTGGCGACAGAGACAGCACCGTTCCCGTTTATCAGACAACACACCCAACCAGCAGCCCGGAGAAGTGCTGCCTTTTATGACCATTGTCGGATGCGCCGCTGTCGCTTGCGGGATTGCTGCAGCAGCCTCCAATACTGTCGACGTTGTCAAGACGCGGTGGCAGACCTCCATCTTGTCCACCACAGAGGCGACCTCGTCATCGAGACGCATTGCAGCCCAACTCTTCCGCCAAGGCGGACTAGCCAGCTTCACAAAGGGCATGGGGGCCAGGATTCTCTGGATGATCCCAAGCGTGACAATATCCATGTCGCTCTTTGAATGGTTCAAGGCATATGGCTTTGTATAAGGCCTTGCATAGAGCGGCACCATCACTTTCACACGTACATTGACATATTATGGCATTTTCCAGCATTTACACAATCATAAAGGGTCGACCGGTCATCTTTATTTTATTTCTTGGACTTTTTAGAGCGTGTCTGTTCCGTGTCCTCGGATTTCCTCTTCTTGTCCTTCTTTTCCTTCTTGTCCTTCTTCTCTTCCTTTGTGTCCTTGGTCTCTTTCTTGTCCTTCTTGTCCTTCTTCTCCTTCTTTTCCTTCTTCTCCTTCTTGCTCTCCTTCTCGTCCTCGGCTGCCTTCTCCGCCGCTGGCGCTGTTTCTGTTGACGTGGCCACAACGACGACCTGCTCTTCGACCTTGGTTTCTATCGTGGAGGGCATGACCGAGACGGTGGCCTTGACGAAACCGAGTCCACGAAGGCCTGATCCGTTATATCCTGTCGAGCCAATGCCAGACGATGTGGCAAATCCCAGTCCTCCAAACATGGGCCGTGCTGGCTCCTCGCTATCATTGCTCTTGCTCAGGTTGTTTTGCTGCATGCGGGCAGCAAAGATGTCCGTCGAGGTCATGGGCTCCTCCACGACTGGGGTCGACACGCCTGACGTCGCTGGCGAGGCTGTCTCGGACTTGATTCCCAAAATCTCGTTCAAGCGATCCGAGTTCTGAAGAGCTGCATGCTTGTTTCTCAGGTACTTGTGCCTTGAACTGTGGCGATTCAGTACGAGAGCATGCAAAGGAACGTTAGTTTTGAAACAGGAAAACAAGCAAGCAAGCAGGGCAAGCAGGGAAAGCAGGGCAAGCAGAAAAAATAACTTGGGGAGCGAAGGATTGGTTGCAAAATACATACGCTTTACGGCCATTGATAGCGGCCATGATGCTGTTCTTGTCGTCGCTGTCCTCATCGCTCGACTTTTTGCTCTTCTTTGACTTTTTCTCCTTCTTGTCCTTCTTATCCTTCTTTTCCTTCTTGCTCTTCTTCTCCTTGCTGTCCTTCTTGTCCTTCTTGCTCTTCTTGCTCTTCTTCTTGTCGTCATCCGAGTCCTCCTCGTCTGAGCTGCTGTTGCCGCTCTTGTCCTCGTCTTTGGTTTCATTCTCCTTGGCATCGTTCTCGACACGCTCGTTCAGATCTGCGAGCAGCTTGCTGAACGCATCCGTGTTGCCGAGCCAGTTGTCGCTCGACTTTTTGGTGGCACCGACTCCAAGGTGGTTCTCCTTCAGACGGACCTTGACGTGTTCCTGGACACCATCCTCTTTTGCTCCGAGACCCTTGCCTTGTTCCCATCCCATCTTCTCCATCATTTTGAATCCGAACTTGTTGGTGTCTATGAGGATGAAGATCAGAGATGGTTAGAGGAAGGGGCCTAAAAAAAACCAAGGGTTCGACGGGGAGAAAGTCGAAGCTGCTGGTTGTCTGGGATGGCTGCAGCATCAAACGTTAAGGCAATGAAAGCGACAAGGTCAAGAGCCGTACCATTAGCCCAGTGCAAGTTGCGCGGGTCGGGAGCCAGCCTCTGCTTGGCATGGCGCACAGCTTTAAGGGACATTGTCAAGGAATGGGTGAATGGGGGCCGAGTGAGCGAGTGCAGGTCAGAGGGAAAGAAAAAAAAAAAGAGAGCAGCAAGGCCAAACACAAAAACACAAATGAGACTGCTGTTTACCCGCAGGGAAATACATGCCATCCTCAGCTCGGAAATAAGTATTCACAGGTATACATACAACAAGCTCGTCTTCAACGAGATCTCTTTCTGCCCACCAGCATCTTCTCTCTCGTCCTTTGCGCCCTTTTTTCGCCCTCACCTGCACCTCCACCTCCACCTCCACCGCTCCTTGCACGCCCGCCTGTCTATACACGCAAACCACAGACAGACAGACAGACAGACAGAGACAGAGAGACCACCGCCAGGGAACACCACTGCCTGCTCTACGACCCGTCGCCTCGGCTCAGATTTCCTTTTGTTGTCTTAACGCGACATTGCAATGTACAACCCTCACTCGCGGGACTCGCTGGAGATCCCTCTCAAGGGCTCCGACAATGTGCTCGAGATCGACCGTGCCAGTCTGCCTCCACCCTCAGAGCTCTTTGAGATTCTCAAGTCAGAAGAGGCGCCCTTGAGGCACTACGTCTTGTTTGCTGTAAGGACCGTTAATGCCATCAGGATGTGCTCATGGGTTCGAAAAAATAGCTCACTTGCTCGTTCTGCAATACTAACGCACGCTTGCATCTACCCTTAGCTTGAATATGCTCGGCAGCAAAACTCGGACTCGGCCATCAAGGTTCTGAGTGAAGGTCTAAATGGTACGCACATAATGGCCCAGAATGACGAAAAGACATGGATGATGAGCCAGGCAAGAAACTAACGATCGTCTTTATAAAAGTCCAATACGAGACAAACCCAAGACCCCGCCTTCCTCTGCACAACCTTCTCGCTTCGCTCAACATCCGCAAGGCATACCAGTCGGGAATCACTCCCCAGGAGCGAAACACCTTTTGGTCCGAGGCCACAAAGCACTTGGGAGCAGCAGAAAAGATCAATCCAAAGGACGACACGACATGGGTCAGCAAAGGTACGCATCAGGACCGACTGACCTTGCTCGGGATCGATGTGGCACTGAATGCTGGATGCATATTAACATAAAGGCGCGTTATTTCGTGGCTGCTGTTAGGCTTGCTGCTGCTCGCTCGCAACTCTCTGGACGATGCCCACCGTCATTTCAAGCAGGTCCTGGGAGAGAACCCTCGTAGCATTCCAGCTTTGCTGGGAATGGCTCGCATTCACTTTATCCGCGAGAACTATAGCCAGGCTCTGTCCCTTTACCGCAATGTGCTAAAGATGCTACCCGAGTGCAACCCGAACCCCAGATTAGGCTTGGGGCTGTGTTTCTACAAGCTGGGAATGGTCGAACAAGCGCAGCTGGCATTCGAGCGCTGCATCGAAGTGGCAAGTATCGCATACGAGAGCTAAAAAGAGTATCAAGATGTCCAGGTTCATCAACCTGCAAGCGGTCTAATTTCTCGTCTTTACTTCATTCTATAGAACGCGCAAGACGCGACAGCTCATGTATTGCTTGCAACGCTCCAGTTCAACAGATGTAAACAGTCGGATCTTACAGAGGAAGAGATCAAGCAGGTTTATAAGGCAGGATTTATGCACCTCAAGAACGCGTACTCGGCAGACAAAAAGAACCCAGTCGTGGGTCTGTTCATGGGCAAGCATTTTGCGGTGACGCAGGACATGGAGAAGGCAATGGCCTTTGCAAGCAAAGCCTCCAACGCGCACGGCTTGAAGAACGTTCAATCGGAGGGATTCTACATCATGGGCAAGATCCATCATCAACAGGATCGGTATAACGAGGCTCTAGCCTGCTACAACAAGGCTGTCAGTTTCAACCCCGACAACCTCTTGGCGCAGTTTGGACTGGGACAGACCCTCCTCTTCAAGGGTGACCTTGCATCGGCGATCGCAGCATTCGAGAGAATTCTCAGCAAAGAGCCAAAGTGTGTCGAGGCTATCGCTGTAAGGATCGACGGAATTTTGCTCCGACACACGATAAAAAAGGACGCGATATACGCAGGCAATATAATCTGGATGCCTTTGACACTTACTCGGCCCCTATGGTTCTATATGCGTTACGTAATAGGTGCTGGGATCCATTTATGCTCGCTCACAGGCAACAAAGAACAAGGCATTGGAATACTTTGACAAGGCTACCAACATTATCCATGAACGCAACACACTCTCAGTTCAGGATCCGCTCATGTTTACAGAGATGGCACAGTTGCTGGAACAGACAGATATCAGCAAGACCACCAAAGCATACATGTTTGCCCTTGGAATCTGTGGCCAAAAGATTGAGCGGGGCGAGTCTGTGGAGTACATGCCTGAGCTCCTCAACAATGTTGCAGCCATCAACCACATGGACGGCCGACTGGAGGCGGCAGAGGGTAGTTACAACAAAGCGCTTGAACTCTGTGCGGCCAAAGCCCAGGACCACGAGGATGATGCGGCGACAGAGGCAACGATCACAAGTATTCGGTACAATCTGGCGCGTCTTTATGAGGACCGCAACGAGATTGAGCGCGCAGAGGGCATCTACAAAGACATTACTGGAAAGTACCATGGATATGCAGATGCTCATCTCCGCCTGGGTGTCATTGAGCAGTCTCGTGGCAACTTTGAGCAGGCAGCAGAGCTGTACAAGGATGTCTTTGGCATGATCAACAACAAAAACGTGGACGCATGGACGCTTATGGGCATGCTGCAACAGAAGCAAAATCAGATCAGGAACTCGCGCAAGACTCTGGAGCGGATCGTGAAAGAGATTGACCGCCATGATATCTACACGCTCCTGGCTCTCGGCAATAACCATCTCGGTAACGCTCGTGAAGAGAAGGACAACATGGCAGTAAGTTGTGTTTGGAGAAGGCCTCGTGCATATTGTTTTGCATGATGAAAGCGAGCCGTGGTCATATCCTGGACTTGCCGATCCAACCTATTGTTCTGAATCCAACTATTGACGCCCCATGTAGAAACAAGAGCTGTACAAGAAGGCATTCGAGTTCTTTGACAAGGTCCTGAAGCTCGATGTGCATAATGCGTATGCTGCCAACGGTATTGCCATTTCTCTGGCCGTCCATGGCCATCACAACGAGGCAAGAGAGATGTTTTTGCAACTGCGTGAGGCAGCCTCTGCCATCCCCACCATCTGGCTCAATTTAGCACTGGTCTCTGCTGACATGGGCCAGTACCGAAACGCCGTACTCTCAGTAAGTCTGATTCTTGGTTGTTGAGGCGTATGCTGTTTTCCAGGGAGGGTTGAGTGGCACCCTTTAGCCTTCTTTGATAGTAACCCTATGACACTGCTCTCCATTTCATTTCTAGTACGCGAGTGTGTCCAAAAAGTTTTTCAACAACGAGGACGAGAATGTTATTTTGTCGATGGCCAAGGCGCAGTACTGTTTGGCAAAGCAGGAAAAGAGTCCCGAGAAGATGCTTCAGGCGCTGTCTATGGCGCAGAGGGCTTTCAGGCTCAACCCAAGCGACAAGACAGCACTGTACGACATTGCGTTGATCCAACAATCGTATGCGCAGCTCGTGGCTGATAGGGCACCTAACGAACGTACCTGCGAGGATATTCACCATGCGATCGCTGGATTGGGTGCAGCCAAGGGGTAACGAATCTCGGGTTTGAAAGATAGTTGCCATTTTTTTTTTTGGAGGGGCTTTCAACTAACACATTTGTTCTTTTGTTCTCATTCTTGCAGAATTCTCAAGTCTCTGATCGCGGTGCCGGCCAAGGAGCATGTTTACTACGAGCGCGAAATTGCGGCCCAGCGTGAGAAGCACGGAGATTCTCTCCTAAACAATCTGCAGAGACGACTCAAGGACCAGGAGGCGTTTGAGGCCGAGAAGCAAAAGGTTGCGGACGAGACGAGACGGAAGCGCGAAGAGGAGAAGACCAAGAAGGACGAGGCTGAGCGGATACGTCGCCAGAGAGAAGAGGAGGAGGAGCGCGAGATTATGGAGAGACGCCGTGCATTGGACTTGGGCGCCAAAGAGACACAAAAGGAGCTGGACGAGATGAACCGGGAGCGTGCGGAACGCAAGCGGATCTTTGTCAGCGATGATGAGGTCAGTGAGGGCGAGTTTGAGGCAGGGGCTGAGCGCGAGGGGGGCAAGAAGCACAAGAAGGAGCGCAAGCCCAAGGAGCCCAAGGAACCCAAAGAGCCCAAGGAGCCTAAGAAAGGCAAGCTGCGCAAGAAGTCCGAGATGGATGGACGTGCACGGAGCAAGAGCGCAGAGCGAGACGAGGACGAGATGCATGCCGATCCCACGTCGAGCAAGTCGTCGTCGAAGAAGTAGTAAGTGGTTTTTTTTATTGCAAAGATGTGCTGATGTACATGTATGTCGACAGTGTGTCTGAGGCGATACTGATCCTCTCCGTCCTCCCTGTCCTCTCCTTTTTCATGCCCTTGCCCACTGCTGCAGCAAGTCCAAGGAGACCATTGACTCTGACGACGACATGTCCGAGTAGACGCCGCGAGATGCGGCACACCCCGAGCAACGGCAACATAGCCAAAGCTTCTATCCAATACAGACAATACAGACTACCGAAGCTACAGCACTTGTTTGACAACAAAAACATAGGGCGGGAAATACACCGTCACGTTTTGCCCTAGCACTGTGCGATTCCTCTTCCACTTTTCGTTTCGCAATCACCTCTTTCTCCCAATCGCATCACCCACCCCAGATACGCATCCGCCGATCGGCATCTGTCTCTGCATCGACCGCATCCACATCCACCCAGGCTTCCCAGAGACAGCACAGCGAGAGCGAGAGCGAGCGCGCGATTCCACCATAGAACCCTCGCGATAGACTGACCGCCCACCCACTCCTGCCCACATATCCTCCGTACCAAAAACGCCCCCAATGTCGTCTGTGAAAAAGAGCAAATCCCGTGCCATGCCAGCACTCCCGACATCACCAGCCCCATGTCTGGCGCATTCATTACAGAGCGAGGACTGGCCCATCGAGGCACAGAAGGTCAAGAACGAGCAAATCCAGGCATTCTACCGCGAGTACGCCAAGGTATGTGATGCTGCTTTGGCTCTCAACCTACACACGGAAACCTGCTGGCAGATTCAGAATCCAACAGGGAAAAAAAAGAGAAATCGTTGCTTGTGCAGGGCAGGGCGACTGCTGAAAGAGGGATGGAGAAGGTCTTCAACAAGCTTGTTCTCTGTCTCTGTCTCGCTCTCTCGCTCTCGCTCTCGCTCTCCGTCCCTCTGTCTCTCTGTCTGTCCTTCCTGTCTGCCTGTTGTTGTTCCTTGCAGCAGCGTAACAACACCATGTCCCTCCCGTTCTGCATCAACAATGCGTTCTCCACCTTTTTGCAAAACCCCAGATTCTCACCGATCGCCTCCTGGCCCTTGTTTCCATTGCATGCAACTAGACGGCACCCGAGAAAGGAAGCGCCATTGAGCCAGACGATCACATTCGGGTAACGCAGCAAAGCTTGCTTTTTTGCCCCCATGCTGGTCGTGGGGTTGATGTTCTCTTGCCTCGTTCTTTAACCCTTTCCTGTTCTTGTCATTGTTTTTTTATGTCTCTCCCGCCCTTTATTTTTCGCCTCCCCTCTCTCCCCTCGCCCCTCTTCGTGTCCATAGAGAATCACGGCGGCCTTGACTCAGTACACGGCCCGTGGACTACCAGGAGGAAAGGCTTTGCCGGAGGAATTTTTGCGTCAAGGATCCGAACACATCCTGTCTCCGTCGCCAGAGGAACTGATGGAGCTGTATGCGACTCTGCTTCGCGATAATCTAGGCAAGTGGAAGCATAGTCCTCTCAGTCAGCGCGCGCCTTTTTTTGTCTTTTATTTTATCGAGGAGCTTTTGTAGAGTACCTCGTCATTAACGCGCGTCATCTCGATGCCTTTGCCTACCGTAGATCTGAACCCCAAGATGCGGGAGGTTCTCACAGATCGGTCATTCGCCTCCTCAACCCTGAGTCTGCATGATCAGCTGGACCAGCAGTTCCGCCAACATCATCAGGCTGTGGGGTCACAGCAACAGGAGCCTTGCGGATGCGGGGGTGACCACAGTGCTCTCGACTTTCCAGAAGACAGCTACGAGGATGAACCGGATGAAGAGGATGATGATGACGAGGAGGATGATGAAGGCGAAGAAGATGACGAGGACGGTGAGGATAGCATGGACGACGAGGAATACGACGATGACGATGAGCAGGACGTCGTCGATGGCTATTCACATCATTACGAGGAAAACAACGTCAAGATGATGGCGTACGAGGAAGAAAAACTCAAGCTGGAGACTGTTCGCCGGGTCCGCGAGGAAGAAAGGCGGCTCAAGGAGGAATTTCGCAAAAAAAAGATCTCCGAGAGGCTGAAACAGAAGCAAGAGAAGGAACGCATTTTGCTGCTCCAGCGACTGCGTCTTGAAGATGAGGAGCGCCGCAAACGCGAAGCTCTGGAGAAGCAACGGCGGGAAAAGCTCGAGGAGGAAATGCGCAAAAAGCGGGAAGCCGGTACGTCCATCGCTTTGAGAGGAACCCAACGCAATAGATCAACTGGAATATCGCCCACACACACAGATACACACCTAACGCCCTCCTTCTTTATGTTCGAGCATTTTTTAGCCGAGGCCGACCAGAACGCGAGATCTTTTCTTTTTCAGTGCACACTGCGGTCCCAGATCGAGACTGTCAAGCAGATGGTTGGCGCCACGCCGGATGATTCTTGTTCTTTGACAGGGGTTCCGCGGTTTTCAACGACAGCTGCTACCCGACTTGCTGGATGGGAGTTCATGGCAATGGTGGAAGGTGTTGGCGAGGTCAGTGAAGAAAAGGGCATTCAGGAGACACTTCTACATGTTGCAGTACGCGTGGGATGCGTCGATCTGGCCATTTTCTTTATCGACAAAGGTAACCCTATGGCGTTCTTTTCAGTCTCATCTCAACGGGTCCGCTTTGCTGCGTTGGCGATTCTAATTCAATGACGTTGGGATACCACTCGTTTTCAACCTCCTCAAATGACTGTAGGAGCCCCACTGGATGCCCTGGACGCCAATGGTTTAACACCCCTCCATACAGCGGCCAAGTACGTCTCACCGTTTGAGGTCTGCAAGACACTGGTGGAAAAAACCGTACACCATATCGACAGGACATGCATCGTTTCAGGAAGAACTGCCCTCCATTACGCCGCCATGAATGGATATGCGGATCTAGTCGCTTTGTTGTTGTATCACCATGCCAGGATCAATGCCCAGGATCTCAAGGGTAACACGCCGGAATCACTAGCTAAATCGGGACTGGAGAGTACTTTGTCAGAGAAACCGACAAAGACCAACTCGAAACAGGCTAATACCCTCAAGGCCCAGCGATATCGGGCAACAATGCAGCATCTCCAAAAGGCGATTGCGGCCATCAAGGAGGCACAGAGCCGAAAGGATGCGCAGTTGGAGGAACAACGGCGGAAAGACGAGGCATTGGCGCGTGAAGAGGCAGAGAAAGACAAGGCTGCCCGTCGGAAACAAGAAGAAAAGCTGGAAGCCGATCTTAGGCGCAGGTTGGAAGAGGAGAAAGAGCTGGAGCGTCTCAAGGCCATGGCGTCGGATCCGAACGGGAATAACAACAACAGCAGCAACAACAGCAACAAGAAGAAAAAGAAGAAGAAGGGAAAGACTGGCAACGACGCCTCGACAGCTGTCAAGGATTCTCAAGTTTCGGTAGTAGCGTCGTCATCCAAAACGGACCAGTCTGCAGAATCCGCAATGGCTACTCCTGCAACGTCTTTGTCTGGAATGAAGGCTGTGCATGGTTCAGCAACGAGTCAGGCCCCGGACGCATCCATCTCGCCCCCTTCATCCTCTTCTACGTCTTTGTTCACTCCACCATCGTCAGGATCAGCGGTAAAGACACACCCGATGGCAGCACAGACTGCGGCGATATCGAAACCAGTAGCAGCCGCTGTTGTAGCAGCATCACAATCATCCCCAGTAACGCCAGTATCGACGTCCTCGCAGCTTGCGCCTCCAAGGATTCCAAAGCCAAAGACCAGTTATCGCCCCTCACAGTTGGTTGTAACGAGGATGACGGATATGGGTTTCCCGTTGCGCGAGTCCCGAAAGGCGCTCATCCAGACTGAAGGGCGTGTTGAGGATGCGATCGATTTGCTGACTAGCGGCGCTCAGCTGGCAGACGACTCTGAGGACGAGGCAGAGCAGGCAGCAGAGAGAGCAAGGGCAAAGGCAAAGATCAACGTTGCGAACATGGCAAGGATGGCGCAGATGAGGCCACAGGACGCCTATGTTAATGGCCAGAGCAGTAGCGCAGTCCGTGCGACTCAGCAACCAGTATTGGCCACCATGCAACCGCCCCCTCATGCACATGCCCAGCACTCTGCGTACCAGCGCCCTGTCAACAACGGAGCGCCAGGAATGCATGCTCCTCCCCAGCGATCCGCCAATCACCCTGTGCAGATCCTTCAGAGGAACCAGCCTCAAGCTCAGCCACGGTCAGTCCCCACCCAGGTCCTGCAGCGACCACCACCACACGTCCAAAGTGCACAGGTACCAGTGAGCGCACAAAGCCCACCGGCGAGGCGATCCCTGTCAAGTCAAGGAGCTCTGCCCTCCATGTCGAGTCCTATCTCCCAACCTGCAACAACCATTGCAAGTTTTATCGCCCCACGTACAGCGCAGCCCGTCCCCCCTACGCGTGTGCCCTACTCCTACGGACCCTCGCCGACCTCGTCTCAAAGTGCGAATGCAAAGCATCAACAAGAGCAGCCCAGTAATGGCGGTACGGCTAACAGGGTACCGGTCACTCCAACCATGCCAGCAATGGAACGAACCACTTCAGGACGAAGTTCTACGGGCGATCTTGGCCACTTGGGAATGACACGCAAGTTTGCCAATCTGGACATTGCAGATTCTCAATCGTTTGGGTCGGCGTCTAGTTTCTCCGCGTTCCCCACCGCGGCCTCTACATGGGATGTCAACATGGGCAGTAAGAGTATGGCATCCCCGGTTTCGCTTGAGCTGCCTGCGCCTATAAGTACCGGCTATCAGCCATCGTCAATGGCTGGACACAATCTTTGGGCCACATCTGGGCTGTCGTTGCCAGGACCGCCTCTCTTGCAGTCAGCTGGCGACAGCGGATTGAACTCTCCGTTTGGCTCCTCCTTCCTGACAAGTTTACCAGCGACGCATCATCAGCAACAGACACAGCAACATCCTTCACATTTACATCAGCTTCAACGTCACCAGGATCAACATCAGCAGCAACAGAACCAGCCTCAGCACCATGCCTCCCGTGCGGGTGCTATTGGATCCCCGTTGAGCTCGCTGGAGGGCTACAACGAAGCTGATCTGGACCTTGGAAATGCAGGGGGTGAGATGATTAAGGACGTGCTGGCGATGACTGGGGTGATCGACTCTGACGAATTTGTCAAGTTTGAGGCAGAGTACTCACTTTTGGACGCAACCCTTTCCAATGGATCGCTGGGCGCTGCAGCCTCGAAGCGCGCTGTTGGAGGTGACCGTGGGAGCGGGAGCGGCAGCAGCAGCCAGCCCATGTCCAATCTTTGGGGCAGTAGCGGAACGGGCGCTGGCAATCACGACGGACTACCGTCGCCGATTGGAACAGTCAATGGCCATTCGTTTTCTTCATCAAGGCGAGGTTTGGACTCTGGATTTGACACCAACAACTTTAATGGTAAAGTAGAAAACGCAGCTACGCACACCACTTGTACACTCTTTTGGACAGCACGTACACCCTTCTTTTCACAATATTAACCCCTCTATGATGATCTCCTTGATAGGTTCCTTGACGGACTCTCAAGGAGGCGTGTCTGAGTATAGTCAGTGGAACTCTGGATTTGCATTGGACCAAGCCATGTATCCATCGTCTCGTCAGCAGCAGGCAGGATCGTCTGCGTTTGCAGACAGTTTCTTTGGGTCGAATGCTGGCATAAACAGCTCCTCATTTGGTATGCATCCTCAGCAAAGTGGACACCAGCATCATCAACAGCCACAGCAGCCACATCACCACCAACATTCACACTCACATTCGATGCAGCAGCCAAGGTCACCGTTTGAATACTCGAGCTTTGGCGGCTTGGGTGCCAGTGACCCCAACAACAGCAACAGCAATAGCAACAGCAGCGGTGGCGGTGGCAATGCCAACCAGTCCAGCTCAATGACTTCTCCACCACCGTCCGCCTATGGTTCCATAGGAGCAATTGGAAGCAGTCGGCACCAAGCTGCACAGTCTAGGCCAGCATCATCGTCGACAAAGAGTAGTCCAAAATAGTACTACAACCCTCCCTCCCACAAAGATCCTCTCACTCTCTCCTTTCGGATTCTTTGCGCGATGTATGGATATCCTTTATATCGTATGTATCTATGTATCAATGTCTGTAGGCTAAGTATCTAAGTTGCCTCTGACGATCTTACGAGCCCTTGGATTGCATGGTGCAGCGCTTCAGCATCTTGACACAATTGTTCGAACGCCCGTCCTTCTTCACGGGCGGGCCGGACTCTGCTTTCAGAAAGAAAAACTTTGAAGGGCCCAACCACGACGGCGAAGAAGAAGAGGTAGAAGTAGAAGAGGACGTCCATGGCCAGGCCGAGGTCCTGCGGTTGTGGCTGTGGCTGTGGCTATGGCTATGGCTATGGCTACGATTGTGTCCCTCAGTGGCCGCACCTATGCGGTTCAACGGTGGACGACCACGCCTGGTGGGCGTAGGAAGGACACTGTCGTGGTGGTGCTGCTGGAGTTGATGCTGGTGGCGAGGTCCTGGTGATGTGGACGCGATTATGAATGCAGACGCGTCCAAGGGTTTTAAGAACAACAGACGCTTTCTAGAACGACGGGCCACTGCGCGTGCTGTTGGTGCTTTTACTTGTGCTTTTGCTTGTGCTTGTGTTTGTACCCCTGTAGACCTGTTTCTCGCTCGTGTCGCAATGAGGAGGAGGTCATGATTCTGGCCAGGGCCGTAAAAGTTCACGGTGTCTGTTGGCATCATGGCGCTGGAACATGGGGTGAAGGCTCTGCTACCGCTGCTCTCGTTCTGAGAGCCTGATACAAATGGGTTCAGCGCAGGTGTATGGGTAACGGGTGGGTATGGACTGGGCGGGAGTATGGCTTCGCCCAGGTAAGCTGGCGCGTCCGGGTAGCCATCTGGCCACACCACTGCAGCCGAACTGATGTGCGGCCTGGGGGTATGAGGCTGGGATTGTTCGAAACTCAATACGATCGAGCAGGACGTATTCGTGGGAATGGGGGGTGCGGCCGTCGAGCCGAGCGCCGGAAAGGAGGCGAGGTGTGTTGTGTTGTGCGTGTTGAAGGACGGGAGTGGGAACAAGGCACCAGTGTTAGGGTCTGGTTCATGACTGAATGACCACCCGTCCATATCCGCCAGGAACTCGTCCAGCTCTTGATCCAGATCGCGGATCGTCGCCATGGCCTGAATACTGATGTGGTTGTTCATGTCCATGACTGGATTGTGTTTTTTTTTCCGCCGTTAGTCTTGAGGTGAAAAAAAGACGGGATGATCGTGTTCCATGGTGTGCCCAGAAGTTATATAGTCCATCCATGGGGATCCACGGGGTACGGCCAGGGGATGAAAAAGTCTTGGTGATGGATGGACGGTGGACAAAGGTGGTTTTGATCGCTTTTGGGTCATACTCCAAGAAGCGATCCAGGCCGCGCGCTGTCTAGGTCGCTGTTGTAGATTATTCTACGCTGACACATTGGGACCACAGAGCACGCGTCTCTAGTTGCGTTTTTTGCGTGGCAACCAACAACAACTCCACAATCAGTCTGGGGTCAACTCAATCCTTAAAAGATCTCATATCCTGCCATGCAGAGCACAGTTACACCACAGCTGTGCCCCACATTGAGGAACAGTGTTCCAGTGTGTGTGCACACACCAACGTGTGTTGACGTGCTTGAGACCACAAAGTGTCATCTCTGACCTCACATCAGAGTCATGCAAGGTTTGATAGACCCATACTCTACGAGATTGAGCCAAACCGCAGTGCATACTGTACGAGTCCACCACTGGAGGAAAGTACTTTTGTCCTGTAGGATGGCGCTCGGTTTGCGCCCAATATTTCATGCACAATGCTTGTGCCATACCTTTTTTTTAAGTACAGCCAAAGGTCGTTTTCCATCATGTCTTTGAGGTACGTCTTGGTTTCTCTGGCCTTTAATAGAGAACCAACGCCAGATATGTACTCTATGCAACACGACAATTTGTCGGGCATGTGCTGCGTCGTGTTTGTCTTGTTGTGTGTATGTCTCGTGGGGTATATGATAGTCGTTGATAGCCGTAACAAACGCGTCGTATGAAATGTCCAAATGACCAGAGTGGACCCACCGGTCGTGTAACAGTGACCTGGGTTACATTCCCCGGGCTGAGAGGAACTCTTGTTTTCATGTTTGTTGTTGTTGATGAGTTTGGGCAGCGGGTTACAAAGGTTTACGGCTCTCTCTTGTCACGCACGCCAAAGTATTTTTGGTTCTAGCGCTTCCATTTCATATGCTATGGTTTTCATTTTTGGTCGACCCTGATGGTGGAGAAACGCCATCCATAAGAAAAAAAACCGCTTGAAATATAACCCCTACTGTAGAGAAATCTATCTTCAGTGGCCATATCTGTGAGCCCTCCTGGGAGTTTTTTTTACTCTTCTTCAGGCCTTGCTCTCGCCATTCCTCAACCTCTCTGGAGGGTGTGCGCCATTGAACGCATCGACTGGCTTAGCAACGCCAAAAAACCAGTATAGTGTCACCCTGCGGCAATTCAATTGTGCTGACGACGATCGATATAGATAAAAAAAAAAGAAATAGAGGTGAGCCGCAGCGGCCAAATGTATGAATGGGCCCAACGTTGAACAGGCGGAATGGACAAAGACATTTGCAAATTGGTTCGTTGGTACCGGTGTATTGTACGCAGTGTGTACAGCAATGCATAGAACTTTGTTTAAATTGGTGCTCTTCTCCTTGACAAGAAGGCATATTCTTTTCTCGAACGAGAACGCCTCTTTTTTTTGGCTGACCGTTCAATACTTGAATCGCGTCGTAACGGTAGCAGCTCATGGATTACATGTACAAAAAATAACGCCAAACGAGAGCCATACTACACAGTAGCAATGGTGGGGGCAGTATCCTCTCAGCCATAGACTTGTCACTTATTCTCGCGAACCGGACCATGAAAACAAAGAAGGAATGAGACGGCTACAGCCAGAAAGAACCGCGGAGATTTTGGCGTTTGGCACGACAGGTAAATGGCCACAATTAGAGGACAAAGACGGTTTGGGCATGCATTCAAAGATGTTGCAAAGATAGACACAACCCATAGAATCAATATCTCTCTGGCGCTCCCCTGGTCCATGAGATACACGCCCTAGAGTACCGAGGACAGAACGCTCCGCAATGTCCTATTTAGAGATGAGCTGAACGTTGACCTGTAGTGTGTGTACACCTGTGGACAGTGATATTTCCCCACTTGACCTATCAGCTCGTCAAGCTGCTCTGGAGCGTGGCCGTTGGGTATGGATTTTGACCTACTGGAAGAGCTTTACCACCCATTCAGGTCCTCCTCTTTCCTCCCCCTGTTTTTTTGCTTTGAGATCTTTCATACATAGTCTATCAGGTTGGGCTAATCCGTGCTCTTGGCTACCACATTATAGTTCAATTAACCGCTGTATAAGCGAGTACCCTCACACTCCCACCATGCAGAGCCACTACTGGACGATAGGTGGAGCAAAAGATCCCTATAGGGAGGGGTCAGAGTGCCCTTGTGTTTTTTCTCGGTGTTCTATTTTCTGCCGTTGAGTGTGTTGTTTTTAGTGCAAATAATAAGCTAGCAGGTGCTCAACAATCGGACAGTCGACAGAAAGGCCCATGCTGGCTGGAGCGGGCTTTTTCTTTTTGTGCAGTTGGAATAGACGGGCTGGTGCTCTCAAAGCGGGACAAAGAAAGAGTTCGCGGGTTGGAGAACCATGCCTGCTGCCCTTGTGGACTTTCCTCGGGCACCGCTTATTGTCTGCCGGGCAATGGGGACAAAGACACCAAGGACCACGAAAAAAAAAAAAAAAGAAACGCGACAGCAAAAAGATATGCGGTTCATATAAATACTGGAGGGATGTGCGTTCCTGAATTTGGTCCTTGTCAATCCTCCTTCCTCTCTCTGTCCCCTACACTTACACGCTACACCTTAGCAACCCACCCTCCTCCTCCTCCTCCTCCCTTACCCTCCTCGAACACACCCTTCGTTCCCGCCCTTCTCACCCGTAAACGAACCCCCACATCTTCATCTACAACCCCATCTCCCGACTCTATAATCAGCCATGGTTCTCAAGTCTTCTTTCACTGTCCTCGTCGTCGCCACCTTGGCGCTTTTCACCTCCCAGGCTCCTCAGGCCGAGGCCCACTCCTGGGTCGAGTGCCTTGACTGGAAGTTCAACAACCCCAAGAAGCCCGATTGGTCTGACAAGGGAGGCAAGTGCCTCGGATATGCTCGCCGCTTCCCTCTCAACAAGGCCTTTGGATCTCTTGACTCTGCTTACCCCAACCGCCACTACCAGCAGGACAACAAGAACCCCGACTCTGCACTTCCTTGCTCAAACCGCAAGGCCGGTGCTGAGCCTGGTTCGGATGAGACCCGTGCCAACCCTGTGTCGAAGGCCTACGGTGGCAAGTTTGGCCGTATGACCGTCACCACTGTTGGTGATACGCTCTGCGTCCGCTGGCCTGCCAAGAACCACGCCAAGAAGAGCGAGTCTGCCACTCGTGTTCAGATCAACTTGTCCAAGGTCCGTAACGGCAAGGATATTACCCAGAGGGAGTTGCTCAAGAACACGATCGCGACCTTGCCCTACAAGAACTGCATGCCTGGCAAGAACGAGGATCGTCGTGCCTGCGGTGGATGCTTCAAGGTCCCAGTCCGTGCCTCCGGTACCTACTTGCTCCAGTGGCGCTGGATGTTGAACAAGAACGAGTGGTACACCTCTTGCGCTGTAAGTATAACTTGACATGGGAACCTCGGGTCAACGTTTTTTTTTTGGTGTTCATTTGGGGTCACTCGTAATCTGCTTTGCATGTTTGTCTGAAACTATATTATTTTGTATCTCTCTAGGATGTTCAAATCGGCAAGTAAATTACCCACTCTGTTCTTGTACCTCAGCAACCTCTGATCTGCTTGAGATGAGCTGTTCCATTAAAAAAAAAAAAAAGAGGCGCTCAAGAGTTCTTTAGTGTAGAGAACTCTGTCTCTTTTTTTTTCTTCTACATCTTTGTTTCATCCAGTTGGGAGCGTAGCAGAAAAAAAAAAAAAAGGGTACCTTGGAGCTCTTTTGCAGTTTTTGATCTTTGCTGGTCGTAGATCAAACAGTGTGAGGTTCCTTGGTCTCCTTACAATCTCATAGATACAGAAAAAAATCAATAAACCATGACAAAAAAAAATTCGTAGGGCGTCCGCGCTACTGACAGCTATGCTCAACGCGTTCTTCGTAGGCCGAGGGCGAAGGGGAGTCACTGATATAATCCAGCGACTATTTTCACATAAACCCGAGGGCGAGGTAGCCCAAATCTGTTGATCTTGAGGGCGAAGACAAAGACTATCACATAAGCCAGCAGCGAAGAGCTGCTGACGCGGAGAATAGTCAACCCACACAATAGAAGCACGAAGTGAGCACCAGGTCTCAATCCGCTCAAAAAAAAATAAGAGCCGTTGTAGAGCACCCCTACTCCAGCGTGTACCATCTAACACAGTGGATCTTAGGAAGAAAGAGCGGGAGAGGGGTAGGTCATCGAACGTGTATCTCTACGCAGAGACAATGATAATCGTTCGCAAACACGTCTGAAAATAGCCATATAGTCCTGCATCAGTAATGCATGAAGCTGAGAAGGGGGAGATGAGGTTAGGAAGTCTTGATTTGACCAACATGCATGGTGTCCTCAAAAATGCTTCAGCAATCACGGCGTTACCGAAAAGTCAATGCTCACGCACCCCAGTAATGCATTGATGTTTTCTGCTTGGTAACCATAATGACAGGTGCAACGATCACCCAATCGGTACAGAGCTGCAAGTGTGAAATTGGCCATTGCTGACAGATGCTCCTCCACATGTAAACGCCTCGCTCGAAGGGGTGTGAGGGTAAGAGGCAGCGTTTAGGGACATGGCTGGGCGTCGTATATCCTTCTATTTTAGGCATAGTAGACTATCCAAAGCTGACAAGATATCTGATGAATGCTGCATTGAAATGTCGCTTCTGCTGGCTTACGATGTGGCCGTTCATGCGCCTATCGAATATGATACAATGCTCCCAGTTTGCACATCTGTATATCGGATCCAACAGTGGGTGCAGAATATCCTTGAACAGCCGTGTCCATTTCCTACGCTCTGTCTTGTAGCGGTGTTGGATCGTCTATCAACATCAGCTTCCATCACGCGTTCATAATCGAATTGATGATGCCTTGTGCTGTCTTTTTCTTTCCAGTCGATTCTGTTGCAGCTTCCTCTACGATGACACCTCTGAACTCTGTCTGAATACTGTGTACAAGCACACGACGTGTTTCCTTTATTGTGGTCTGGTCATTGAGTATCACACCCACTGTTTCTTTTGCTGCGGTGTGCTGAATGACACTTTGAAGTCTAGATTGTTCACGTCGTAGGTGCCGCATTGAGTGAAGTAGCTCCGTCATGCCTCCTACCCAAGCAATGTACTCAGGATCCTCCTGGAAAGTGTCCAAGCTCCCGAGTCGAATAAGCTGAACAGTAGATAATTGAGATGTATTCGATATATCCACGCCAAAGTTAATCGCTTACCTTATGGCGATGTTCCTTCCGATGTCGCATTTGTCCAGCAATGTCCTTGGCGAACAGCATATAGTGTGCTCAGTCGATCCTAAGCCGTTTGTTGAAGAACATCGTGACTAGTATCCAACAGCTTCGTAATTCGACAACAACATACACACGCAACCAGCGAAACTAGACTCGTGGAATGTGCCACCCCAAAAGTGAATTCACAGACTTCTCCATGTAGTCGGAGGGGCCACAAAGCAGCCTCGCCACCAAGCACTCGCAGCGGGAAGTCCAAGAAACGACACCCAAGTCCGTGTCGACGCCCCCAAACCACCGGCCTCATGAGCTAAAAGAACCTTCTTACATCCACATTCAAAGAAGCTGCAAGCACGTTAGCCGGCGAATGGACAGAGTGGGGAGGTGGACCACCGGACTGAGGGATCAAAATAAGGGTGGACTGGGATGAGGTAGGGAAAGAGGTGACCAAAGAACGTTAGCGAAGGAGAAGGATAGGAGAAACGCGTTGAGTGGAAAGAAAAAATGTCGAAGAACCAGGCACTTAACGCTGGTGTTATTTCCTATATGTGTAGGAAATAACGGCACCGTATCTTTCTTTCCCCCTCAAACAGCTCTCATGGCCTGGGAGGATTTAGTTCGCAATCAAAATTGGGGCTCTCAAACCTTGTTCGTGGACGCTACTTCCCTTAGCGTGTCCAAGGCGGTATATTTTCACCGAGGTGATAAATGATATCATATCCACACAGGATCCAGGTACGTCCTTGTGTCGGAGCCGGTGGGCACGATGGTGCCAAGTCGAAGTAGTTTCTACAACAACGCCCTCGACCGTCAGTAGATTCCTGCTACTGAAAGTCATTCAGCGTTAAAGTTCGCGGGTGCCTCTGTTGTCAATAAAGATGATGCGAGAAGAGAGCACAATAGCAGCTTTTTTCTTTTCACTCCCACCATCTTAGCTCCTCGTTCCTGAGAGGCGTCCTCGTTGGCCTCCTCCTTGCGGTGTTTTTTTTTTAGGTCTTCAACAGCAGCATCAATTCTAGTGTTGTGAGCACCAACATGAGCGAGGAGGGGTAGGCGAGCCTTTCGGACAATCTCAATCCTAAGAGTGCTCCCGTAGCAAGGTTTCTCGAGCTGGAACCGGAAAAAGAGCATGGCGCAGAGGGTGGTTCATTTGCAGAGGCGGGACTGATAACAGAGGCGTGTCCGCAAGGGACTCTCGGCATGCGAGGAATGCGCTGATCTGCTGTCTGGAGGACTGCAGCATGGCCAGCGGGGCCGAAGAGGGCTCGGAGCGGAGGAGAGGGCCAGGAAGCGAGGCAGGTGGCTGCACGAGCGGAGACGAGGCAGGGTCAGGGGGGAACCTTGTTTGTTCCTCGTCTGTGTTTATTTTTGAGGAAGCGCCAGAACAGGCCGTTGAACGGCGTTTGTGTACCTGGGCCAGTGGTTGTGGTTCGTTTTTCCTCTATTCTTTTTTTTTTTTTTTCAACACTCCTTCACGCTCACACCTCTCTCACCACTCTCACCTCTCTCACCTCTCTCACCTCTCGCACACCCTCTCGCACCCCTTCCGCACTGACTCGCACTGTCTCTCGCCTTTCCTCATTCTCCTCCACATCTCTCCCTCGCTCGGCCTCTCCATCGTCATCCATCTGCAGAGGTATGTCCACACGACAGATGCACCTCCACGTACTCAGGGGAGGCACCCAGCAGCCAGCCTGCACCTTGCAGGACTCTGTCTCCTGTCGCCAGGGCAGTGAACATCCGAACCCCCAATCTGCACACCAGACATGCCTCCTGGTGCCTCCCTCTCCTCTTCGTGCAGACGCACGACAAGAGTGCAAACGGGAACAGCAAAAAAGACGGGGCATTCAGCCAGCGGATTGATTGCAGTCTGGCCAGTCCATACATAGACTGCACCTGCAAAAAAAAGAATGACCGCTGCAGCGTTGCTGACCAGCCCTTTTTTCTTCTCTTGTTCATGACAGACAAGCAGACAAGCAGGCACCCGATCCCCCTCTCCCCTCCTCCTCTTTGAACGCCTAATCCTCTCTGTCTCCGCTGTCTCCTCTCACGCCATTCCTGACGCCGACTGGCCTCGTCTGCCTCCATGGTCGCTCCCTCCTCCTCGCCATCCTCGTCCTCTTCCGTGCTCGCGCAGCATAGAGCCCTCATGAGCCAGCAAATCCAGGCATCCCTCTCCGCACAGCACCTCGCTCCTCACTCCTCCACCCCAACTTACTCCTCTTATGCCTCGTCTATATCCTCCGCCCCTGGTTCACGGCCCGGGTCGCCAGCCTTGAGCTCTGGGGTCATGACTGGAAGTCTGACGCCTCCGCAGTCCCCCACTGCGTTCCAGCTAAAGACCTTCTCCTCGTCAGCACCGCCTACACCGCCCATCAGCACCGTCATCGCCGTAGGAACCCCCGGCAGCCAGCCGTCCTCCACGACCTCATCCTACTTTCCAAACACGGCTCCCCAGAGCCCAAGCATCTCCACACTAGAGCTTCTTTCACAGCCCGTTACTCGGACAGTCCTTGTCCTGACCATCATCATGTCGATCGTTGCGCTCGGCGGCAACTTTCCAGAACACTGCACAGCACCGACCCATGTCCTCTTTTCCAAAGAATTCGTCTCCCTTCTAGCCTCTCCCTTCATCGTCCCTCTCACGCCCTCCCTTCTGGAAGCTGCCCAGGTCCGCCTTGGGTCGTCTCTCTTTCTTGCAACCTCCAACCTCCTGTCTCTCTCACTTTTCGAGGATCACTTGACTGGCATCTTCAACGGCGATGGAGCCAGGATATTCCGTAACCTCTTTCTGTCCATACTAGGCCTGACCATGTTCCTGCGCCAGTTCATGGGTTTCGTCTTCTCCCGAGCCACCGGTTGGCACATCCCCGAACTGTTCTTCAGTGATTCGATGTTCGAGTGCAACCTGGGTAAGCTATTTATGGCCACTGTGGGCTTCGAGAGACATGGGATCTGCTATTCCTGGGAAGACTAGACCAGATCAACCAGCGTCATTCGCCACATGTCAACACAGACACATTGTTTCGAGCAAACAAAAGGACGCCTAGACAATGGATATCCTTTTTACAACTCAGGGGCAAACTGTTAAAACGGAGGCAAACATTTTGCAGGGTGCAAACAGGCCGATCTCGCTACTGCGGAAGGAGAGGGTGCGAGCATGCTGCAGTGTGAAGTAATCAATTGAATATGCTATTAATACCTGCCTCATCTATGATTAGGTCTCTCACCATACCTATTCGCATTGCTGGCAGTGCAGTCGCTCTTTTCTTTCTCAAATGAGAGATCGGCATCGTTCTGGAACCTGCGAAGGACACACATCCAGCTGGTTCTTTGTCTGATCAATGCGGCTCCCAAGACTATTGTCTGGTGGGCTGGCGCAGGCATGATTGTCGGCATCTTTGCAGCACTTCTGATTTCGTTCCAGCGCAGATTGGGACGGTGGGGAGGAAAAGTCAAGACATCAGCCTTTGAGAAACAGCTCTGGGAGACCGAGGTGTTTGAGGCCATGCTGGAAGAGGACGAAGCCTTTTCGGACACGACCATGACCAGCGACGTGGCTATGTTCAGGGAACGAAAGTCAGGACCCTCGGGCTGGATGGCGCTTGCCTACGTCCTTCCAACTATCCTCCTTGCGCTTCTGGTTCTCATTGGCGCCAATCAACTGCACACCTTCAGGCCAGATGTGCCCAACAGCGTGCTCAACAACAGCGTAGAGCCACAAACGCCTTATCTCTTGACGTTGGTCCTGATGACTGCCCCCAGGAAACGTGGAACGACCTACATCAAAGAAACGCTGTCGTCTTATCTGGCCAACTTTCCAGATGAGGAGGTGGACCCGCTCTACTCCAGGATCCAGATTGTCGTCTACACACATTTCACCGACTTTCCAGGATACGACGACGCCAAAGCCTACTTTGACACCATCCCCAAGGCTCGTAAGCATGTCAAATGGATCCGGGAGAGTGGCACAGAAAAGAACCAGCGCAAGCATCTGGTCAGTGCCATGCGCAAGATCGGCACCTCCGAGGATACCGTGTACCTGGGCGTCATGGAGGATGACTTTCCGTTCTGTGAAGGCGGATGGCAGGAGATGCTCAACACACTCTACCTCGCAAACGAAAAAGTGCAAGAACACTGCGGTGTCTTTGTTGGCACTGGCGGCAGCGGCTTGATCTTTAAGAGGTCTGTTGCGTTGACAGCGTCGTTTATTCTGGAGGGCGACATGCAAATGGCTGCGCAGGGATTGCGGGCACCTCCACCGGATATCAGCCTTCAGGATTGCTTGATGGGCAAGCATGAATTCTGCTCCAGCTGTGCTGGAACCATGGTCACGAGTAGGACTCTGCTGCAGAAACATCTCGGATACAACTCGTCGACAAGCGGCGATGGCTACGACAAGAATCAGTTCCAGTGTGGGTGGAGGCAGCCCTTTGTAAGTCCATTGACTCCGCTGTTCCGGCTTGAATAGCTTTTTGAACCGTAATGATGAATCAGTCGTACTCATGTTGTTTTTCCCATCTTCCTTGTGGTTGTAGAACGGCCGGCCAAATGTACATACCCTCTAAATCCCTCCCACAACACGGCAATGGCCTTGCTTTTTCAAGGAAGCAGGCCTTCGTTCTTTCACGCTCGGCATGTTTTTTTCCTCGCGGATTATTTCTATCTCACATTGCTTCATCTTTCCGCTTTTCATTTTCAATCGTTCTTTATTTTGGATCTTCCTCTTATACACTATATAGTCATTCCCTTAATCGCTCACTCAGCTAGTCATCACCCTATCGCCTGTACAAATATAATCGAACTCGGTCCCATCACACTACAGACATCTGCTGCGCTGACTGATATGCTGATGTTTATGAGGCCCCCATCATCTGGGGTGTGCTTGCGGACGCAGTATAACCATGATACTGACATATCTTACGTCTTCCACTGCACTGCCGGTGCTGATAGTCGTGCCAGTGTTTGCATCGCCCTGAGTCCAGTGTACGGCGCGGTGATTGTCTGTTGGCTGCAGGTCTTCGGGCTGCTTCTGGTGCACTAGATGTCCTTGAATATAATTTCTCCTTGCTGCTCCTTGCCATGACATCTCGATGGAGGTGGCGTTTAGGCAAAGTTTTCTTCAAAAACACCCCTGCCCATCTTTATCGTCGACCCGAGCGCTGCATCTCTGCTATTGTAGTGCGATGATAAAAGAGAATAGTGCCCTGAGCAGTTGTCTTTGGCCTTTTGCTCCTTTGACCTCTCTAAGCATATTGGGCTACTGAGACGGTGGTCACTCTGACAGAATGGTTATCGTACCGTTAAGCACGCCTAAGCTGGAGGATACTAGCTTTAGGTCGACAAAGTGCTTTTCGCATGGCTGGCTTGAGGAAGGAATCCGTGACCCTGTAACGAAGGGATGTAGTGAAATGAACGCGAAGTTGGATGGATCAACCCCAACGCGATTACGTCACCGTTGGCTGTTGGCTCGGATTCCTATATTTTTGTTTTCTTGGTCAGAAAAAGCATCATCACCTATTACACATCCAAATCACAATGTCCATTGCTCTTCGCTCCCTCCGCGCCCCTCTCGCCCGCGCTATGCGCCCTGCCCCTACCCAGGTGGCCCGCTTCTCTGCCTGCGCTGCTCGTTTCGGTGCGTACCTCTTAGTCGTGAATGTCAACTCAGGGGAGAAAGGGCTGACCAAAGGAAGATCAGATCAGGACCTGCTTCATTTTGGTTCCTTCTTCAGCAAGCAAAGTCAGCGCTGTGGTTGCATTTGTGAACACGGAGTTCAATGCGGAGCATGGCGCGATTTTGTTCATCTGCTTTAGCGCCCACCAGAGGAATGCCACTTTTCACATGGATGACAAGGAAATCAGGCTCGCGGAAGCGGGCAGGAACTCTGTTCGGAATTTTTAGGCGGCAAGTCTGATATATCGACTGAGACAAAAAACAACACAACATGGCACATAATGGGATATTCACACCAAGAGCGCTTGGCTTGACAAGGACAGGCTGGCATCGATTTCGGAATAAGGAGAGGGGGAGCGCTGGCCGGCTAAGCATCGAGAGTATGAACACAGGTCATATGTCTAACGCGTCTAAATTGACGGCAATTTCTTTAGGCGGACACGGCGAGGTCAAGGTCAAGCAGGGTCCCGGTGCCGCCCCTGGTGCCATCCCCACTGATTTGGACCAGTCGACTGGTTTGGAGCGTGCAGAGTTGCTCGGAAAGATGCAGGGCAAGGATATCTTCGATCTCGCACCCCTTGAGGTCAACGTCCGTGGTACCAAGACCAACCCCACCATCATCCGCTCCCGCGATCCCGTCCGTTACGTCGGATGCACCGGTATGTCACCTTTCTTAAAAACCTTTGATTGTATATGCATGTTCAAGTTCAGCTGGATTGGATCACTTACAGGTCTTTTTGGCCTATCTAGGTGTTCCCGGCGAGACGCACGAGACCAACTGGTTGGTCATTGACCAGACCCACGACTTTGACCGCTGCGACCAGTGCGGTAACGTGTACAAGTGGTCTGCTTACGAGGCCGATGAGAACTTCCCCGGCATCGGAAAGGACGGTCACCACCACTAAATCGGCATGTCACCGATAAAAAAAAAAGAAACTGGCCAAAAAGTAGAGCTTTATCAGAGGCGTGAAGCAAGGGAAAGGAAGCAAGGTGGAAAGAGGACGGGAGACCTACAGCGTGTGTTTGTCCGTCCTGTTTTTCTCTTGTTTGCTCGCTTTTGTTCTGTTGGCTGCCTCTTTTTATGTGTTCTCTCCTACCTTTCCATTTCTTTGTAAGAATATTGACAAGATGACAGATATCTATATATCTCTGTCCTCTCTTGCATACATAGACGTACATCTCTCTCTCTCTCTCTCTCTCTCTGCTCTGTCTGCTCTCTCATTACCGAATTCATAATAAACCATGTTAAATCTCTGTGCTGGAAGGAAGGAAGGAGAAACGGTGATATGCACTGGCCAACCAAGTTGCCAATGCAGCCAATGGAACCAGATCCGGGGCGCACTCGCTGTTTGTCCACTGGCATAGGAAAATCAGTCCTCCATGCAGGCCCATGGATAAGATCAGTTGTCGATGTCCGCTCGGTATGGCCGCTTGCAGAGCTGACGGCCAGTCAAAATCTTTTCCCCCGGAACGTGCGCGCGTCTCCAGCGGGGCTTCCTGGATTATGGTTGAATTTTATTTCAGCTGAGGCCAGCTTGCCAGCTCCGTACTACACTCGCGTCCATGGCAGCTGGCGCCAATTGAGAGGCACTCCTGTTCTCAGGGCGAGAGAGTCTAGAGGATTAGGTACAGGGTGGGGTCGATGAAGGGAGGCGATAGCAGTGATGGACAGAGAAAGAGAGAAGGAGAGAAAGAGGGAAAGGGAGCCAGGATCTCCTTGATATGCAGTGCAGAGTACAGTGGGCACAAGAAAAACGCTCTTTGTGTGCGAGTGTCCTTGGGTTTGAACCCAGCGCCACATCCGACTTTGTCTTTTTTCTTTCTCTATCGGTCGCTTCCTTTTTTTTTCTCTCCCTCTCCCTCTCTCGCTCTGTCTCTCTCTGTCTCCTTTGCCCTCGTCCCATTCTTGCTTCCTGGTTGATTGATCCATCTCTCCTTGCTCGCTCTCTTCCGTCTCTCGTCTTGCCTCTTCATATCCATCGTCGCTTGCGGTAGGTCATCGGCACTGGCCTGCATCCAACATCCAAGGAGTTTTTCTTCCTAGCAGACCTGTTGGCTCTTCACCTGCAAAAAAGGACCATCAATTGACTCGATCCGAAAACAAAGAGTCATCACGGTGCTGCATAGGAAAGTACTCATCTTCGTTTCTCATTCTTTCCCACAGCTAGTTGAAGCGAGTCGAAACCGAAACCAACCACCCAGTGTCCGTCCCCCTCTTTGCAATTCACCTCATCCTCCCTCCCCGCGTTTCTCTCTTTTCTCTCTCTCTGGATTTTCAAACCAAGCATTTTAACGAAAACCATGTCAGGACACATTCATACCACAACGATGCCTACGTCGTCGGCACAACCGCTTCTGCAGACCACTCCCGGCAAGCGTATTGCTCTCCCCGTGCGCGTTGAGCCCAAGGTGTTCTTTGCCAACGAGCGCACGTTCCTGTCTTGGCTCAACTTTACAGTCCTGTTGGGATCGCTGGCTATTGGTCTTCTTAACTTTGGTGACAGGATCGGACGCATCTCTGCAGGCGTGTTTACGTTCGTGGCCATGGTCGTCATGATCTATGCATTGGCTACTTTCCACTGGAGAGCTGACAGGATCAGGAAGCGGTTGCCTGGACCTTATGATGACCGGTTCGGACCCACGGTTCTGTGCGTCTTTATTCTGGCTGCCATCTTGATCAACTTTGGACTTCGGTTCAGTGATATCTCTGGCAATTAACTTGGAAGGAAGGAAGGAAGGATCGAGGGTTCTCACAGGAACCGGAAAAGCAGTTTAATCAGAGTCTTGGGGCAGAAGGACAGGCAGTGCAGTGGATATGTGGAAGTGGAAGAACCAGCCATCATCTCATTCGTTTGGAAAATAAAATCAGAACAAAAAAAAAAAAAAAAAACAGGAGCGAGCGAGCGTTGAATACCATCATTTCCGTGGGACTATGGATGGATAGCTCTTCTACTAATGAGGTGTGCAGTCGAGCATCCGTGACGGTCCTGCCGTGGCGAGTGGAGGACGTGCCAGTGGAGGACGAGACTCGCCAGGAAGATCCATCTCACCGCAAGAGCGAGCATAGGCTATCGTTGGCCAATAACACGCAAGCAATAACAGCCGATACAACTGCACAAGAATCAAAGTGGACTCTTTCCGGAGGTAGAGTGTCTCTCCTATGCAACTGCAACCGCAAAAACTTTGAAATGATCGTCGCTCATGATTGACAGCGAAATAGGCTGCCGATCGCTCGGATACTTCAGGAGATATTGCTCGGTGTGCGAGCGAAATGAGCAGCGCATTGACGCGAGTCATGTACCAAAGAGAACCTCGTTACGGGTATGACGATGCCTTGATTTGCACATGTGTTTTCTAACGACGGGGGGGTTTTTTTTATTCTAAACGCGCTCCTCATATACTAAGCCTTGATAAGGCGCGTAGAATATCTCGGGGATCTTCAACACTGGCTTCTGACACGGGTGCTATGGATGCTGGCAATGTGGTTGCAGCAGCTACAGACGTTGATGATAATGATGATGATGTTGGTAATGGCGGTGCGGCGGCAGGGAGGAATATAGTCTCGAGTGTTGGTGGCCGTTGCCTATCATCCAGAGCCACTGCGATCTGCTCCAAAATCTCATCCGTGTATCGTTTGGCAACCTTGTCCAAGCTTGAGGCCGCGAATAGGGTATCTTGAAGGCTGTCCACCTGTGTCGACAGAACCATGGCAAAAGAAAGAGTGCCGTCGTATAGTTTCATCGCGGGTTAGTTCTTCATGTCACACTGACCAGTCGCTACTCATTTGGGAGAGATTTTGCCTCGTATGCATCATTCACGGAATATGATAGATTACCTCCTTCTCGAGAGTGCTCATCATCTCAAGCATCCACTGGTTGCTCTCCTTGATCGACTTTTTGGGACTCTGAGGCACTCGTGCTACAGAGGTGGCAGAGTCACTATGGGCACAGTGCTTCTCCCAAAGGCCTCGTTCTTCCTCGGTCAACAACTCAAGCTCTACCTCGTCTGTAAAGGTGTCTGGCATGAAAACAGGGTCATCGCCAGGCGGCAGCTTGGGTCCATTGTCCAGTAAGGAGGCGTGAAAGGTGTTGAACGAGCTAATGACACTTGTCCACTCTTCGTCCTCTTTCCGGAGTTTCGCAATCTGCGCCTCGCACTCTTTTAGCTTGCGCTGGTTTTCCACGTTCTGCTGATGAGGCTTTTTGGGTGCCGTCCTGATTGGTTCAGTGTCCAGAGGCCGGCTGTACCATGAGATGTTGAACTCATTTGCAACAAGCATCGCTAGAGCATCTTCCTCAATCTGCTTTGCGACCTTGAGAGCTGTTTGGGATCTGCCCTTTTGCGTATCGATACATTTCCGTGCACACCAGGCCATTAGCTGCCTCATCCGGATGGGCGGTGGATCCTCTGCTGAAATGTGCCGGAAGAAGCTCTTTGGTTCGACGGAAGGATGAGGCATCGCTGTTTCGTTGAAAAAAAAGAGGGGCGAGGGAAGATGAAGAATGGTAAGCAACACAAGGCACCGGGTGTATTGCAGATAAAGTATACAGATTGTGGCACCGACCAGTACATCCATTGCCAATGGAGGAAGCTCTTTTTCCTCTCATGGTGAAGCTTGACCGACGGCTTCCTGACCTCAGGTCTTTGTTCTTTTGGATCATTGGCGTCTCCCTCATGGGTATCTCAATTATTGCTTCCGTGGTATTCTCAGGAGTTTGCTGACGCTGGCGACGCTGCTGCTGACGACGGGCTCCGCTCGTAGCGCGAGTGGCATGTGCAGTTGGCACATGATCATCGAGGAGTGCATTACGCGACTGTATCCTTTGCGGTGTTGACTGTGCACCGAGGGTCGCATTCCTCGTGTCTGTAGCATGATATGCTGTATCCACTCGTTTCGCTCCAGTTGCTGCTACCTTTTTCCTGGTAAACACGAATCCTCTATCTTCTTCCGTGACTAGAAAAAAAAAGGTAACACCGAGAAGGTTAATACCATCGCGGCAATATTTTCATTGGCTTTTTTTGCTTCCTGCTCCGTCCATGGGCTTACATCTCTTTGCTCTCTTCTATAAAGGGTTTGTGAAAAGCTCATGCGTCAGAGGCAAACAAAATTCCGCTTATGAACCTTCAGAAATTGAATGATGACCGTGCCGTGTGGGCATACCTTTTCTGACACTTCAGGCTTCCAGTCGTCATGGTCTCGCGCGCCCATGTTCATAGGTGCTGTGGGTGAAGGGCTATCCGAGGAGGAGAGCGAGGGGACAGTCTGCTGTTGCTGTTGCTGTTGACGGGTAGAGCGCGCTGGGTTGGCTTTTGTAGCGCGTTGCGGGAGTGGTCGCTGCTGCTGGTGGGTATATGCAAAGTCGTCGTCCTCCTCGTCGCTTCGATCTGCATTCTTCCTCTTCCTGGCAGCGCGTACGGTGCCGGCGGACTTGCTGGTCTGCCTCGGTGGCATGCTGAGCTCGTTTTTGGGGATGGTTGAGTCGACGTGACTGGCGGGAGGCGTTCTGGATTCAGAGATTGCTTGGAGGATTAGATTAGAAAAAATAAATAATAGATGTGGACGTGCTGGATGATAAACAATCCCGAAGCGGGGTTGCTGGAGGGGCGGGCAAAGGGGGTCAAGCACCAGGGCCAAGGAGTCAGGGAGATCAGGATGAGATCGTCGTGGGGGACTGAGGGATGTACGGCGGGTAGAGCAAGGAGGAGTGGAGGATAGGAAATAAAGACAATCATAATCTTGCCAGGGCAAGGCGACCTTTACACGAGAGCATGCCTTTTCCACGCGATGACACGTCACTCCTACGCGGTGCAAGAGTAGGCACGTGATTTACACGCTTCAACTCTGGCACTCCACGTCTGCACAAGTCTTTGTCCCCGTGCACCTCGCCCCTCTCCTCGCCTTGTTATCGTTGGACTCTTGCAGACACAATCCTTGGCACCGTACCCACGCTCTCTCACTTGCCTTCATCCTTATAGCCCCTGTAGCCCCTGTAGCCTTTGTAGCCTTTGTAGCCTTTGTAGCCTTTGTAGCCCTCTTGCCATGTGGCTCTCTCCACTCTCCTTTGGTGGAGCTCATACTCCACCGCCTGCACCAGGTGCACCGCACCAGCCTCAGCCAGGAGAGTGCATAGCAAACCACAGCGACCTTGAGCTGGCTCTCTCATTGTTCATTCTCGTTGGCATGGTCGTCTCGTACTTGCCTCAGGTACTGCCTTGACCGAATTCTTTTTTCACTCAATGCTGTCGGCAGAATGAGCCAATTCTGTCGTCTTGCTGAGCACTGCATTCGCTGACACGACAATTACTTGCCTGCCTCATAGCACTTTCGCATTATTCACAAGGGCACTAGCGAAGGCATCAGTCCTTGGTTCCTGCTTCTGGGCTGCATCTCTGCCAGCTCCACCTTCCTCAACATCATTATCCTACAGTGGAGAGTCATTTTATGCTGCAAAGTCCTTGTAAGTCTTCCCTCCCACAAGCGCACTGAACACACTTCAAATTAACGAGGAATACCAGATCCTTCTTTTTCTGTTCTCCTGCGCCAAGGTCGCTGACGTTGTTGGCTGCCTTTTTCATGCTCCCCTTATAGAGCCTTGGTCCGTGCCTGGAGAGTACACTCGGCATCGCACAATTGGGTGTCCAGTTTGTCATGTTTAGTCTTGTGTAAGGTGCTGCGGTTGCTATTTTTTGAAGCGCCCAGTTTCGGGCTGGTCGCCTAGGATCTGGAGTGAAATTGTGGACTGACACTCGTCGCCAAACCTTAGGTTCATTCTCTACCTCATTTACTACCCAGCGGACAAGAAGGCTCTGGAACTAGCACGCGCTCCGCGCGGCTCTTTTCTGCCGGACCGGTCAGAGGAGTGGACTATCTCTATGTGGATTGCCCATATCGTGGGAGGTCACTTGGTCGTGTGCTTGCTGGTCACGATCTACCTCCTAAAGTTTGTTGGGGGTCCTGAAAACCACTGGACATCGGCTTGGGCCACCTTCTTGGGCATCACCAGCGTTCTTTTGGCCACTATCCAGTATGTGCCTCAAATTCTCAGGACATTCAGGCGCAAGGTATGTCTTTATGAAAGAGTCATGAATGCAACAGCAAACAACTAGTCCAATGGAGCTTGGACTTTTCATTAATCGCCTGATGGTGTTTATTTGCTCTAGTCGGTTGGGGCTCTCAGCATCCCTATGATGATGATGCAGACACCAGGAGCTGCCTTGTTGACATTGTCTCTGGCTCTGCGACCAGGCGCCAACTGGACAACTTGGATCGTGTATGCCGTGACAGGCTGCCTCCAGGGCACGCTGCTGGTGATGTGCATCTATTACCACTTCCGCGCCAAGAGCCATGGCTATGGAGCGTTCGATACCGCCGAAACAGAGCCACTCTTGGTGGCAGGCGATCGTACGGAGCCCAGGAGACGCCACCACGAGCCTGATGCGCGCCCCAACTCCAGGACGTGAGCGTGGCACATGGTCACTGAAATGCCTTTCAAGCACGATATCCCTATTCTATTATATTCTAGATTGGCCTCCAACGCGATTAGGTGGGCAGTCAGCAGACTTTGAAATAAAGACCAAGGCTGCTATGTATAAAGACCGAGGCTGCTATGTATTTTGGCTGCGAATGAGTAGTCTGCAAGAAGCCTTGCACAACGGTTTCTACCCCTGAGACACAAGGGCCAGTCGTTTTCGAGGGTGGCTTAAATACGCCTGGACTATAGGCTTCCGGTTCAGTGCATGGACCCTGCATCTTCTTTCCTCTCCTCCTGTGCAGCACTCATCTCGTATCATCTCACTCTCTCAGGCGGAGGCCGAGGTAAGCTCCACCACTTTAGAGCTCTCTTTCAACCTTCATGGTTGCCAAGATCTACCAGTCCAAGCTCGCTGAACCTCGCTACACCGTGAACTGAGGAAACAAAAAGCATCTTTGAAAAAGCTTTGGATTTCAAGACGCAGACAAACTGTACCTCAAGATCCACCCTAGACTGACAAATGCTTCAACTTCAAACCTCTTAGCTCTCAAAAGATCCACCTGTCCAGGCTCGTTGACTCTGTCCATGCCGTGAACTTGGGAATCAATAAGCATCTTTGACGAAGCTTTTCTTTTCAAGACGCGGTCAAGCTGCATCTCAAGATTCACCCAAGACTGACGGGAGCTCCAGACATGGCGGGAACCTAGAAAAGTAAGTCGGGTTGCGCGAACTCAACTCTCATTCCCTACATTGGCTTTCCAATGAGCTTTCAAATTAGCTTTCATTCGCCCACCTCAACGCAACTCCTGGCTCGAACAAACGAGCGCATAGTGTTGTACACGTCCACTCCAACAACAACAAACCTGGTACTAGCTCTACCCCCACGCAACTGGAAAGGAAGTTCAACTCATCCATCTTTGGCTCCACTCTTAGTAACCTTCCATCACGGCTAAAAGAGCAGCGCGCCCGAAAGTTAATTCGCGATACCCGCTACGCGTCAATTCAACTACATGCGTCTCGAGCACGCATAACGCCCTCTTTGGCCGTTTGTCTGCATGCTTCAAGAGCACGCGCGGGGCCGTGCCACGGTATCATGTAAGCACGCGTCGCAAACGAACTGCAGTAACCAAAAGTCCGTTGTTCATGAACCAAAAACATGCCTCTTGCATGCACCTCGCTTCTCGTGTTTTTAGGACTCTCTCTCTTGCTGCTACATGATGCTTGTTCACAAATATGAACTAGCTCTCTCACAGGCATATTTGTAACCTTTTCTTTTTTCGATCGTCATTAGCTCGCGCTGGTAGGAGTAAGACCAGATGGCCCCCGTCTCCGTCTACATCGGCCAGTCATCTACGGTAAGCTCCCGCGATGTGTATGCGAACCTCTCATGAACGTTCGGGATTGAAAGTCTACCTTTTTACACGCTGACGCGCCTCTTCACTTGCTATTCTTGTAATACACAAGTACTAGTCGCCTCAAGGAAAGAAGGTAAGCATAAACTACATCTGAATGTTGCTTGTGGACTTGAATACCCCATCGCCGCGTGCAAGAGGCATCTAATAAGCCTGTACCATCTCTTTCATTTTTGACTTTACTAGTCCACATCGGTCCAAGCGAAAGTGGTAAGCTAAAGCCATAAGTTGTATCCACTTAAGCTATATACAGTCAATCGCCCCCTTCTGTCATGAAGTATGACAAAAGGTAGGCACTATAACGAATCCGGCCTTTTCATTGGCCTAGAGGACTTTTGATTGAAGTTTTGTACTCTATAATCCACGATTTCACCATTGCATGGCATGGATGTCCAGAGGAATCTCTTACGTGACCTTCATCCAAGGCACGGAAAACAGAGTACAAAACTTCAATGAAAAGTCCTCTAGGCCAATGAAAAGGCCGGATTCGTTATAGTGCCTACCTTTTGTCATACTTCATGACAAAAGGTGGCGATTGACTGTACACCCCATGTGCAAGGAGAAAGAGCACCCCCCTCATACGCATGCATCACCCATCTACACTTTTCCTCTACGCAGGCCTCGAGTGCACTCCTCCGCGTATTCATGTCGTCTCGACGCACTCTGTCGCTCCACAATCATATTGTAAGTTAGTCCGTGGCAAACTGTTGGTGCCTACTCCAGCATTTGTACAATTGCCAGTGCCTACGCGAGGGTCTTGGTCAGCTGCCTAGGCGAGTGCTATTTCCAAGGCTCAGTCACTGTCAGAATCAGATGCAATAGCCAGCGTAGATGTGAGTGTCGACAGCAGCTGGGCCAAAGAGGGTGTCAAAGTGAGCGCAATTGTCAGTGCTGGTGTGGGTGCCAATTAACGAGTTGCGGTCTGTTTACTCCTGCACGAAACGAAAGGCTTGCAGCACTAACTGTCGTTACACTCTTTTCCATTCTTGCGAGACACAACGGCACTTTAGACACTTCATAGGCGTGCACTCGCGACAGGATCTGTTCCTCCATGATCACAGGGTAAGTGCATCCATGCCATACTGTTGATGTCCACCCAGAGCAGCGGAGGTGTCCAGTGGTGGTCTGAGTCTCTTGATGATTACACGCAACAACAAGCACCTGCAGCGACCATACAGCGCGGTTGGGGAGTCTTTCTGTATGAGAAGTGCGTAGGATAGTGTAATATGCCTCTGGGTTGAAGAGGAGAGTGAGGTGGTATGTATGTGGATGAATCTGCGCGGAGGTGTAAGCGGAGGGGGAGCAGCTTCAGGAAACGGTTACGGCATAGGTTTGGTTGCTGGAAGTTAACGAAATCGTGCTTCTTTCACACCTCACAATTGCACACGCGACAAGATACAGTCGGCAGACCTTTCATTCACGCCTCTTCACAAGACCAGCATGGACAAGAGATGGGTGACAGATACAGCACTCAGCTATCGGAGCCGATCTTCCTGAACGAGCTGCACGAAAGGCTGAAACAGCTCAATCCACGACGGGTTCGACAAGCAGGAATGTACAGGATCCTCGGAAGGTGAGATGCGACAGAAGACAGTGAGACTTTACTGCAGCGCAGTGAAGAACACAAAGAACACTGGAAGATCACGCAGGCATTCACACGCCTTTGCTCTCCTTGCTTTGGATTTCACATTGTTTCGATTCATAGACTAGTCGAGCACGATCTACGTCGTCAGATCGCAAAGGTGGAATCCTGCTTTCATCGTCTGGATCCCAAATTCGATATAGTCCAAGCACCTGCTCACGCCCCCTCAGTCCCGGCTGGCGATCAGAGTGGGAAATGGATCGTGAAGACGGATCCATCAAGTTCTTCTCCAGCACCGAGCAAATCAGGCGCTGTCGTTGACCTGACAGAGACGGAGCACGCGCAGGAGGATCCTGATTTGTGGGAAACAGATGACGATGTGGAGGATTCGGACGCAGATGAGATCATCTACGGTGATGACCGGGATCATTTATACGTTTACGAGGAGCCGAACAGATTCATCGACTTGACAGAAGCGAGTGATGGGGATGAGCCGCCTGACGAAGACGCGGGACGCCCTCAGACGACGGCTTACGGCTCTATTGATCTCAAGGATGAAGAAATGCCTCTTTCGGATAACGTCGAACAGACCACGGTTGAACCCACACTGCCCAGTCAAACGCCCCGAGTCATTCTATGGATCGATACGCAGCTACTAAACGCCTTCGACTATCGGCAATGGCAGCTTTACGAGTTTTTTGGGGAGGTTGTGTACGAGGATGGGCACTGGAGGCTCCAGGCACAAATTTTCCGCAACATGGAGGGCTTGGACATCTTCGCGTATCGGCAGGCCATCCTGATGACCAGAGCTCTGATGCAAGGCACCTTTCAGACTTCCAACGGAAGCACGGCAACATGAAAACACGGCAACACGAAAGCACGACCACATGGCAGGAGTCATTAAAGTGTCTCCAGAGTTCATTTAATCGCCCATCACACAGTCGATCCACCGTCAAGTCGTTCCCCGAGCCAATACCGTCAGTTTCCTGGCGCATGCTGTAAACACCAAGGCGCCGACCCCTAGACAACTTGCAGACACGAGGGCAAATGCATGAGGATCATGCTCCAGATAATTCTGCAAATTCATGCCGTACATGCTTGCGATGATCGCTCCGCTTGATATCCCCAGCGTCCCCATGGCGATCCGGAGCTCGAACAAGAGCAAGAGATTCCTCTTCGCCCCGAGAATCACGTTCACGTAGTCCTCGGTCGACTGCATCTGCTGTTTTACAATCGACACTACGTTGGCGATCTCTTCCACTTGCTTCATGTACGCCTCCAACAGGATCTCTGCCTCGTCGTGCGAATCAATGGCTCGAGGGTGACCTTCCTTTTTCTCCGTCAGGTACATTGCAGCCAGATCCTCGTCTGATAGGAACGCATGAACGCATTGATGCAATACCGAAGAGTGGGTCAGGGCAAGGAAGTAAGGAGTGTTAAAACTGTTTCACTACGCGCAAGCGGGTCGTATTGTCAGTCGTTGACTTGTAAACTTTTGTTTGAATACCTTGATCTAATAGCTCTTCAAAGACATTTCGGATCAGCAACGTCTTGGATTCGAACCTGGCCACCTTCTTGGTATACTGCAACATCTCCTTCAGCTTATGCTGATTGATGTCCTCCTCGAGGTGCGCCAGTAGCTTGGTGACAAAATGGACAAGGATTTCCATCTCTGCGTGCAGCGAAGCTACGACCGAAAGAAATATCGCCTCCAGCGCTCTATTGACCAAGAATCATCCCCAAGGTATGGAAACGAGTGCATTTTTAGAACAAAACTGCAATTTTCAGATCGAAAATGCCTCATGCGAGAATAGAAGGAATGCCTGCTTTACCGGAACTCAAAAGATTGTCCTCTTGCGTCGCTGGTACTCATCCTTAACTTTCCTTGCAGGTCTTTCACAAACGGCGAATCCTCTATGCGGTCTTTCGTGTCGGGTGAATCGAATAGGATGACAAGGTCTGCTTTGATTAATGCTCTGATATGACCGAGATTCACGAGGATGACCTCCGGCCTGACGAGTACAACGGGCATTTGGTTGCTGAACCCGCCATCAATCTTGCGTAAGTCGCGAGGGTGCAATCCATGCTAAGCGCAAAGGGACAGAAAGAGGGGTGTGACACCACCGTGGGGTGAGAAAAATGAAAAAGGGCCATAGCATCACCCGTCCCACTCAAGCATGCGTTTTTGTTGTTCATCCACCACAATTACCTGCTGGCACAGGTCTGACTTCAAGAACTCGCCAGCGGTGACTTTGATAATACTGCCCTTGGAATCCAGCTCAGTGATACGCATCTTGATCTCGTTCTTGACCGCATAGTGAGGGATAGCTGCCAAAGACTTTTTCAGTGTTTCTGCTGCATCCGATCCATCGCCAACTTCGGCATCTGCGATATTGCTTTGTGCGGATATATGTTCCCCTTTCGTGTTCAACTGCCTCGCGTGGGGCGGTGTCGCTGCGCTTGATTTGATCGAAAACCTCTGGATTGTGTGGTTGGAGAATCGGGATGGCATCCGACACCAAGGATGAGGTTCCCCAAGTGCTTTCCTGCTACCTGCTGCTGCTATGCTGGAAAAACGACGCGTTCCTATCGAGTGTCGGTGGTGTAACACATTCTGTGCAAGGGTACTTGCGCTAACAACCCCCCCGAGATGGCATTGTGCAAGTTGAGGCCGTGCACTGATCCCACTGCGTGTTGTATGAATACTAGTGGAGTGCGGGTTCTGCGTTCGAACGAACAAGGAGGCTGAGCGCGTCAAAAGATCCAATAGTGACCGAACCTTGCTTGGCGTTGTTTTCAGCATGCCAGGTCTGGAACTCGTGCTCCTGGTGTAACTGTTGCGTGATACCCTTTCGTTGTCCTGCTAGTTGCTTTTGGTCCAATGTCCAGATGGAGTGGAATGAAACGATGGAGAACGTGAATGAATGAATGAATGAATGAATCAATGGATGAATGCAAGAGCAAGAAGAGTGAAAAGGGGGGGGGGGGGAAGAAGGGTGCCTTTATTTTTGCCATCGATCATTATGACCGAAGAATGATGATTATCTAGATCCATAGCTGTCCCTCGGGTCCATGTTGGCACGCGCTGCATCAGCCTGTGCAAAGAACTGAGCCAGCTCATCGTCTTGATTATATTCATACACGTCCTGGTCATCATCTCCTTCCACACCCTCCGGCCGCCTCGAAGAAGGACCAACATGCTGCCGACCAGCGGCAGCTGTCTGTCTTTGCTGCTCCTGTTGCCGACTAAAGTGATGGATCAACTCGGCACTGCCTGGCGAATCGGGTCTTTGTATCATATGGGCACTCATTTTGGATCGCGCCGGTTGCTCGTACTGTGTGGCTGTAGCGGCGGCGGCGGCGGCACTGATGGCTGCCTGTGTGGCATCTTGGTCGCTCTGGTACTGCAGCTTCTCCACGTCCTTTTGCATCTGGTCCTGTTCCAATTGCTGCCTCTCCTTCTCCTGCGCCAGCTCTGCTGGTGTTTGATCGATTCCCGCGCGAGTTCCCCATCCGACCTCGTGCAGTGTGAAAAGGGCGTAGATCTTCATAATCGCAAAGTAGTAGCCGAAGACCAAGAAGGCTGGTACCCAGATGATGTCTTGGGGTCGTTTGAACAGGTGAGGCAGCAACTTGATGATTCTTGTCATCATTAACCAGACAATGTACGAGATGATGATATCCCAGATGGGCAGATGGAACTGGCCGTGGCATGCCATAACAATCACAGAGATAGGTCCTGAGAGTAGCGTGATGGGGTTGAAGATCTTGTCGATCATAGTGAACGCAACGTAAGGGTGCCGACTCCAGATCTTGCGCTCCATGAACATGGATCGGAAGTCAGATCTCCAGGTGTTTCGAGTCCAGCGAAGGACTTGCTTGACGAATCTCCAGTTGTTTTTGAAGGTCGAGAGCAACTCAGCCTCCTTGCACACCTGGATATAGGTGTTCCAGCCCTGATAGACCATCCAGCGCGTGAGGAACTTGTCGTCGCCAGAGTTGAGCGGGTACTTGCCAAGCCAAAAATCGTGCGTGAACTCGTACTGGAACTGGGGGTCCTGCAGGATACATGTCCGGTAGGCTGCCGTACGTCCAGAGAGACAGCAGACACCGCCATCGATATGGGTCGACGCTGCGATCTCAATGTTGCGGATGGTTAGTCGAAATCCTGCCAAAACCTCCCAGACTGTCTGATAGCGACCCACGGATTTGACGGTTTGGGAGGTGCCGACGCCTCCCATGTTGGGGTCCTCGAAGCAGGCAAGAATGTACTCCAGAGTGGTGGGCGCCCAGATGGCGTCGTCGTCTGCAAAGACGATGATTTCGCTGGTGGTATTCCGAATGCCCTCGACCATCTGCAGGCGTTTGTTGGCCTTTGGGACCGTCAGCACTCGGATCCTTGTAGGGTCCACAGAGTTGGCGAGCTCTTGCAGGGCGTCCTTCATCTTTGTTTCTGTGATAATGATAATTTCCTTGGGGTTGTTGACGAGCCACGAATGAGCAGCCTCCTTGAACTCCTCTCCGGCATCGATCGTGGGCACAATGATGGTGACATCGTACTCTGGGCGGTATGTTGGGTTGGACTTTGGCATCATGGGCCGGTAGAAGAAGTAAGCCAGCAGTTTGATGACGAACCACAAGTACCGATAGAACCCGACCACGCCCAGCGGTACAAAGACCGGGAACAGGTCCTTGGTCAGGTACAGCATCTGTACTTCTGTGGCTGTGGCTGGCTATGGGTGTGTGAGTGTCTACTGGCAGTAGGAGGAGTCGTGTCTACTCAGATGGCGGTGGGCGAGTTGGAGGGGAGACCAGGCAGGCTCGATTGTGAATGGCGAGAGCGAGCGTCTGTCAAGTCTGAAGGTGGCGTGAAGAGTAGACGATGAAGAGGAGGTGCAGGACAGATGGGAATCGACGAAGAAGGGCGGAGGATGAGGCGCAAGGAGGGTGATGAGGCAATGGATGAGCGCTGGAAAGGGAGGGATGTGCCTGAAGAAGAAGCAGGAGCAAGATACAACGAGGCGATATCGGGTTGATAAAGTGATAAAAAGTGCCTGGTGGAGAGTGAAAAATAGGCACCGGGCGAAGTTTCGCGAACGAGCACCTGCATGACGCCCACTGCACCCAGTCTCTCTTGTCCTGTCTCTCGCCCCATGTACAGTATCGTGGCCGCTCTCGCCTGCGCTTCCCCACCCGCAGTTGTGCACTCTCGCTCCTCCTTTGGTTTCTGGAGCTGAGGCCATGGTTACAGTATGCGCGGTGTGCACTGAGGAGTTGGTTGCGAACATGAATCCGATTCAGGCACATCTCTGTAAAAATAGACCTCAGTCCTCCTCGCCAAACCAGGACTAACCTCCGCTCGCTCGCTGCTGTACAGGAGTAACAACTTTTGCACAGCATAGAATGCGACGACTCTTGAACGAAACCCATTTGCGCCCAGCTCTTCCTCAGTTTTGTCGGAGGGAATAATATTTCAACCTGAAGTGAGCCATGTCTCTTTTCATTCTGTAGTGACGGTCTGCGGGCAGCACCATGTGCGACAGGAACTGACAACCTAACCACCTGCTGCCATCGTGCCACCAGGGATGGGAGTGAATTTACCTCGGCTCGAGTGAATATTAATACAGTACTGTATTGGCAAATTATTGAGAGGATCGCCAGGGTGCTGGCGAGGGTATGTCCACAGGTACATGGATCATAGAAGCACCGCCCTCGCGCTCCGTTCATTCAGCCAGCGGCTAATCGTTGGCATGCCTCCACTCCGCGGCTATATATGCCAGCCAATGTACGCGACTCCATTGTAATTGAGCGGAAAAAGAAAAAAACTGTAAAATACTGTAGTGTTTGTCAAAAGGTGGCCGAGGCCACGACAGGGCCAGGGACAGGGAAGCCGGAGAGTAAAGAATCAAGCGCTTGTTGCTACTGCTCACGACAACATCGCCTTTTACCCGAATTTTTTTTTTCTCATTCATGGTTGTCGCCCGGTAAACACAGAGCTTGATCATTCTCTTGCATGGAAGAACCCTCCTCACGGTGCAGGTCAATCGAACTCAGAAATATGAGCATTCAATTTCCCCTGTTGGTGAAGGTCGGATCTGATGGATTACCGCAAAGACCGAAGAGATCGTTGTATTTAGGAAACATGTACTGCAAGGCGGAGCGCTTGTGTCTTGGTGATTTGCCTGCTGCACCCACTCAACTGCCTCGAGCTCAAATGCCTCGAGCTCCAATGTCAACAGGAGTGCGAAACACAAGGACAGCAGTGGTCTCCCGAGGCGTCGCGACTTTTCAAGGTAAATGTACAGCATGCGCCCTCATCTGTTTGGGATAGGAACAAGGAACGGGCAACGCAGGTAGCAAGGCATGCATGTACGGCAGGAATACATGCAGATATCCCTACTCCGTGAGCGTGAGGGGAGATGCGAGAGCAGAGCGAGTCTAGTGCCACGCACGCGTTACAGCAACAAATGATTAGTGGCGAGAGCCGATGTTGGGCCAAGAGGTGGAGGTGATGCAATCGCCGCTGGTGCAGTCTGTCCCAAAACCGCAAGGTGCTGCAGTCGGATGTGAACCTTGAGCTGGCCTCAGGGCCAGAATAGGGCCGTGGCCGTGGCCAGCAGGGCGAATGGCTCTCATCCAGTGTATATTTTCTGGTGCGGTCTTTGGTCCTCATTAGTGCTTATTTCTGCAGCATCGTTTCTGAGTGGGCAGTGGAGATGTTTGTTGACTCTTTTCTCTTCCTCCTCCACTCTGTCGTCTCTCTTCTCTCGTCCTTCCTCACTCTGCACTCTTCACTCTCTCGTCCTTGCTCATCCTTCGCCCTTCACTCTCCTGCACTCTGCGCTCTTCTCCCCACGCCCTTCGACGCCGTTTCTCTGCCCTTGGCCATTCTCCTCCACTCTCAGGATCACGTCTTCGTTAATCGTGTCTATATCATCTCTCTGTCAGCCCGCCGGTCCATATTGTACCTTCCTCCGGATCCACCCCACCACGCCGTACTCTCTCCTTCATCTTCACTCGACGCAGCGGTTGCTCCACAAGTCCACCCTCACTCTACGTCTCGACCTCGCTCAGCTCAAAGGCGAAAGAAGTAAAGAGGCTTCAAGCTCAAGAATAGTCTCGCTTGTTCATATGTCGAATACCACTGCTGGTCCCACCGACAGCAGGAGCAGTAGCACCTCCAATGGTCATCAAAGGTAACGCGGACGGGAAACAAACAACAGCAACGGCAGTGAGAATACGGTCATTTAGGCGCACAAAAATAAGCAGAGGCTAGAATATCACGCTATCGACGGAGGAACGAAAAGGGGGGAAGAGCCAGGTTGGGTCCCGGAGATGCAGGATCTGCACATCTTTGCCATGCAGTCGTGTCCACCCACCTCATTCGCATTCATTCTCCTCTCTTTCCTCTCATCCTGCTAATAGTTCAGCCGGAGAAGCTACGGCCACCGAGTCGCCATACCTCGAATTTATCAACCAGTCCTTCTCCACAGACCAGGATCTATCGCTGCCAGAACGCACCATCGTGAGCCCTGTGCTGGACAGCGTTAATGTCTCCCATAGTGAATCGCAAGGACACTCTGCAAAGTCGGCGCCCAAGGAGCGTACCCTCAACAAACTATTCAACCGTAGTAGCAAAGATACGCTCAGGAGCAACGGCTCGTCGTCACCAATCATTTCGGCACATTCGGCCCCTAGAGCACTGCGAGCAGCGACCTCGAATCCTGCGGCGTCAAACACATCGCTTCCGCCTACCAAGGGCCACGCCAATGCCTCGATCCAGCCCTTAGTTGGGTCGTCGTCTTCATCCTTGTCCGCATCCGTCACACCCCCAACACCTCCCAAATCCATACTCAAACAATCCAGATCGCCCGCAAGCAGCAGCGTCCCACTGCCTTCAGCCGCGGCCAGTATGCGCTCTTCAATCACCCCTCAGCAACCCCAGGCACAGCAGCTACATGAATATGTACATCCACCTCCCGCAGACAACCTTGCAGCCTTTTCTTACCCACCCCCACCGCCGTCCACTGGATCTTCTGATGGACAAAGAAATTCCAGCCTCTTCGACTCTACGCATCGCTCATCCGCGACCGTGGGATCAGGCCCAGTCTCTAGCGCCTTTGACGTAACGCAGACGGATCTGACGCTGGAGGGGCTGGCTCAGCGGTGGTATGCTTACCAAGCCATGATGAAGAAACGCTATTCAGAAGATCCATTCTACAGACGCTGGACGAAATCCAAGTGGATCCTGCTCATCACTGCAATAATACTCCTTGGATACTCTTGTGCAGTATTTGCAGTCTCGCTAGGGTACATGCTCGGAAGTAAGTTGGCGTTGCAGATCGGAGCTCCGTGGGCGCACGAGCATTGAGACCGAAGACATGAGACTTCACCCCCGCGACACCCAAATAGGCGGCTGCGACCTCATGGACTCTGTTTGAGTTATATTAGGAAGACAGAGCTCGAGCACTAATTTGCCACCCCTGCCTGTGTTTCTAGAATTTGACCTTGCGCCAGTCGTCATGGAGTTCCACGGCAGCCTTATCATATGTAGGTTGGCACCTTGTCCATCAGGAGCAGTTCACGCCATTTCTCTTTTGGATCCACCATGCTCCTCGATGCGCAGAATGACGCCTTCTCATGCAGTCCTCTCTTTCTCAATCACACAGTGTCCTTGGCTGGCTCGGCCTTCGGGATCGTATGCGCATTCATAGGCCTGATGGGCGTGTTTACAGAGAACAGGGTGTGGCTGTCGTGGTACACCACGCTCTTATGGCCAAGTTTTGCACTCTATGTGTCTGTCGGTTACATCGCATTCCGCCGCGCAAAGGCTCACCTCCGGGATCACGTCAAAGAAGAATGGGCGCACAGCTACACGCGAGATCAGAGGCTTATTGTCCAGCAAAATGTTAGTATATACTGTACATACCTTCCCCTCAAAGGCGATGCCACTATTGTGTTTACTCATATGTCGACAGAACCACACAACACAGGAACCTGACCGATGTATCACCCTCCTTTTTTTTCCTCCTACCTTCAGCTCAAGTGCTGTGGATACAAGGACTGGTCAAACCATGGAGCATACGATCTGAGATGCTTCCCCAAGATCAATTTGCCTGGATGCGAGCACAAGTACAACAAATACGAGGAAAATGTATTAACCAACTTTTGGACTATTGCATTTTCAGTTGCACCGCTTCATCTTTTCGTGATGATATCTGCGCTACTCTGCTCAAACCATGTCGATGGCATGCTCCGGTCTGCGAGACCGGGTCTGAAGAGCTTTAAGGAGGAGAAGGAAGAGTGATAGACTTGTCATACCAATATCGATAGCTCACCGATCAGAATAAAATGGTAGAAACCCCTAGATGCCAAAAAGAATTGGCGAGCACGAACAAATGGCTTTTACTTTTTTCTCATCAAACGTCGTGCAACGTTGTGGGCATTATCAAATGGTCCATGATGCTTTTTATTTTCAATGCTGAGGGTTCCTTAATACGCCGACCATGCGTAGTGATGAAGTGTGAGGGGGTATAATAGTGGCAAGAAGAGACATGCTTCTCAACCACGGCTCTTTGAAGGTAATTGTTTCTGTTTCGAATTCTAACCAAGCTGTCAGGGGTGCAAACTCTTCACTTGCGGGTGTTGGGGGTCCAGTAGATAACCTCGTCTTTCAGCAAGTGAGAAACACCGGCGACGACGGTTGCGCTTCCAAGGACGGTGTAGGCGACAGCCTTGAAGGCACGTCCAGAGGACGAGGAGGTGGACGAGGACGAGGACATGGCACCTTCATGACCCAGCGAGACTGCGGCCGCGTTGTTGGTCTTGGATGAGTTGGAGATGGAACGGCGAGCAGCGGGGGCGGCAGCCTTGGTGATAGCGTTACGGAGGATAGACATTATTGTTATTTTAGCTGTGTTGTTGTGGTGGTGGCGGTGGTAGTAATTTTTGGTTTGTAGCTAGGAATGTTCAAAGGAGTGAAAACAATGGTACAGTAGAAGAGGCGAAAAAAAAAAAGACGCTCCTTGTTATTGTTTTCTATGAATATCTCCGCTAGTGAAGGTCATAGATAAGGCGAGCAACGCTGAGCTGCTGAGCTGCTTGCAGTCCCATGTATTCTCCTGGAGCAGATAGGCACGGCAGGGTGTGGGGACAGTGGACTTCTGCGCAAAAAACGTGTCGGGGTGTGGAATGAACGGCCAGAAAGTCATAGAAGCAGAGATAGCGACTGCCTATGACATGAAGAACTGGATCATGAAAGTAGTACTGGCGGCCTTCAGGCAGGGCAGGCTCCTATTGGCTAACATCACAGCACGACGAAACGATCGGCGTGTCTTCGGGCCCCGCCTTATCTCTCGTAGTTGGCCACACCAGTTTCATCTTTCAGGGACACTGGTTTTTTTTTCCGTCGGAGAATGCGTGCGCTCGCTTATCTACAAAATCCCAGAGCCTCTGAGCTCAAAATTGAGGAGATGTGTTCTTCTTCTTGAAGCTTCGAGATACGGTAGCACTGAAAAAAAATAAGGAAAGTCAATCCTGAGCCTGCTGATATGGTTGGCAAAAAGACAATCAAGAGAATCCTGCTCCTTCACGGAACTGGCGCCGCTGAGCGAAAGCAAAAAATGCAAAAAAATATATCCTGTTCCAGGACGGGTTTGAACCGCCGACCTTTTCGGTGTAAACGAAACACGCTAACCACTACGCTACTGGAACTACTGATGTTAAAAGCGGACAATTCTATTCGCTATGTTTCAAGTAACACTCACGTGAGACAGTAAATCACGGGTTATAGCGGAAGCGTATGTCATGTGATTTAGACCGGTATTGATCGAGGAAGCGCCACCAAAAAATCGGGCCCGGTTCGAAGTAGCAAGCCAGGGGGGGGGGGGGGATTAACAGCGTCCGTCAGGACTAAGGCGAATAGTTCGTCCGCACGGACAAAGGGTTCTATTTCTGTCTGATGATGGAAAAGTGCGTTGTTGCCCCGCACCTCCTCAATCAGCTCCGAGCACTCTTGACAATTGATGCCTTTCACATAGCGGGCAGTCATGACCCGGCAAGTCTGGGCGGGATCGTGCTCATCTCATCGCTTCGGTACTGTAACTGGTTCGAGGACGAAACATGAAAGACCATGAAACAGGTACAGCACAAACAAACGGCCCAGGAGCAGCATCGCCGATCGTATATTGCATTTTATACCCTGGCTCTTGCGGAAGACGTTGGCAGCGTTTCTCTTTCCTTCTTCTCGCTCCCTTCTCTTTCTTTTTTTTTGGTATTACCCCTGCTTAACATTCAAGAGTTCATTGACATTCCATCCCACGTTAAAAAAAAGCAATGCGACCCTCATTCGCTCGTTCAGCAGCAACTGCCCTCTTAGTCTCGTCACTAGTTCATAGCACACACGCTCAGCAACTCTGTAACGGCTATGCTGACCTGTGCGCAAAGTCATACGACAAGGTCGCCTTTGCCACTACCCACAATGCCTTTGCCTCCTCAGCAGGAGCTCTAGGCGCGAATCAGAACAATGATATCCCCACCCAGCTCAAGGATGGCATCCGCGCATTGATGCTCGACTCGTACAGCCCACCCACCGGCAACACTGGCGAGATCCAGCTCTGCCACACTGCCTGTAGGTGAAAGCTGCACGTTTTTGCCAGCTTAGTCTGCTTGTCGCCCCCCCCTATATCTGACCCAATGCATTGAACCTTCCTCTTTCGCCTTCAATTCCAGGCACTCTTCTCGACGGAGGAACACTCTCAAAGACGCTCGAGCAGATCAAGACGTTCCTGGAAAACAACCCGAAAGAAGTCATCACCATCTTTTTTGAGAATGCAGGCAATCTTCCGGCATCGCAATTCCAGGTACGTGACAGAGCAGCAAGCCTACACCCTGTGCCGTTTCAGGTTTTTTTTTTAAATTGCTCGAGAGTTGTTGACGCCTGCCCTGGTTGAATGTTACACAAATTATAGACCGTGTACACGGCCGTAGGCATGGACAAGTATTCGCACACGCAGCCTACTGCCAGCGGAACTTGGCCTACACTTGGAGAGATGATTGCGACTGGCAAGCGTCTTGTATCATTTATCGACTCTGGAGCTGATGCCAACGTTCCTTGGTATGATTTTTTTTGTTTTTTACCTTGTCCTTGCCGCTTCGTGCTTCGACCGCATCTATGCTGACGTTGCCTTCTTGTAGGTTGATGTCGGAGTATGACTATATCTTCGAAACTCCATACTCCATTCCTCGGGACACGCCATACCCTTGCACCATCGATCGCCCCAAGGACCAGCGAAGACAGGTAAGAGTCGTTGTTTACGACGCGGTGTGGTCGATAACAAGTAAACACTTGACCAACTACATTGTCGCTTACTATTGTTCTGACGACTCCTTTTCAACACCCACCCCATAGCTATATGTGCTTAACCACTTCGTCTCCGGGACCCTCAATTTGAATGGGCAGGCCATCGATGTTCCGCAGCCAGGCCTCGCGAACGTTACCAACACGATCGACCTCACCAACCACATCAACAACTGCCAGGCGGCCTTCTTGCAAATCCCCAACTTCATCGCTGTCGACTTTTATGAACAAGGAAACATCCTTCAGGCGACTGCTGCTGTGAATGGAGTCGCCTGGAACGGAAAGGAGCCCACACAGCCCAGTCCCTTCACCAACACTACTTCTGCAGCGTACACGTTTGGCACAGCTAATGCTAGGCTAGCTGGGGTGTTCTCGTCAGTAATAGCATTGGCACATCTCGCATTGTGAAGAGAGAGGAATAGACACAGGGCACCGTCATGCAATCACAAATTAGGCGACATAGGAAAATATATGCAATGACAAACGAGAGGGATTTTTTTTTTCAAGGGGAGGAGGCGGGCAAGGCGAAAGCACTTTGTAACAGGGGAGTGCATTGCTTGTTTTTTACCCTGAATGCTGAAATGGCCGTTAATGCGTGGTGCATAGTCTAAACGCGTGCCTGAGGGTGTGTAAAATTCCAGCAGGAACGCCAGGAGAATAGCACGTTCAAAAAGTTACGTTAGCAACCAGGACCAAACCCCGTTTTTTTTCTTTTTTTCTTTTTTTTTTTGTTTATCGTTGTCAGGTCGGTTCTAGTGTTAACGAGCAGAAAACGCACATGAGGAGAACAAAGAAATGAAAGACAGACGGCTGAAATGAATTGGATATGGTTGCTGTGAGAGGAGCTTGTGGATGGCAATCGTCTTGATCGACCCATAGACGATCTGTTGCAGATACACATTTAAGTCCTGCTGCAGCAAGGAGTTGAGGAAAGGAAAGAAATATTGGTGATATTGAAGCATAGCTAAGGCATCAGATCACTCTTCACTTTGGTCTCAAGTGTGTGGTCAATCCTATTGTCCTAGCCTCATTGTCTCGAAGCATTGCTCAAAGGGGGCGGCAAAAAGGAGCACTTTCCTTCCTTGTTAATGTCTCGTTTTGAATATATCGCGGTTTCCAATCATGCCCCTTCCATGCTCATGCTCTCTCTCGCCTTGCATCCTATTTTCTGTAACGAGCTTTCTAAAGAGCACATGCTCCCCTTGGCACATTTGGGAGGCACGGCAAGGCGCCTGGCCCAATGCGAGACGAGCAAAGGCAGCTTTGTGGTATAAAATGGCTTTTGTTTTGTTCATTCCTCCTCCCTCTCAACTCTTCGCCTCTCTGTTCTTTGACCATTTGTTCTTTGACCAACACTCTTTGTGAACACCCTTCTCTTTTTCCCTTCCCTCAGTTGCCTCCACAGTTTTTACCTCTCGCTCTTTCCCCTCCTCTGCTTTAAAAAAGTAGTTGCTTTATTAGCACAACACCAGGCATCCTTTCAGCAAATCGCTTTAGCCACCACAAAATGCTGCTGCAATCGTCGAGCCTGGCCGCGGTCCTCCTCTCAAGCATAGTTCTTGTCGGATATCTCGCGCCTGTAACCGAAGCCCATTCCTGGGTAGAGTGCTGCAACTGGCAGTTCAATAACCCTGATGTACAGGACTGGTCTGAGAAGGGTGGTACGTGTCAGGGTTATGCACGTCGATTCCCCCTAGGCCACGCGTTTGCGTCCATGGATTCCAATCCAGCGCGCCACTACCAGCAAGACCATAAGGATCCAGACAATGCCCCACCTTGTTCGGATGGCCACAGTGGTAAGGAGAAAGGGATGGACGAGACTCTAGCAGAACCTCGCGACGCTGCCTATGGCCAGCAAAATGGCAAGAAGTATGGGGAGATTACGGTGACTAAAGTCGGCGATCAACTGTGTCTTCGCTGGCCTGCCAAAACCCATGGAAATGAAAACTCCATGGTCGTTATCTCCTTGTCCAAGAACGTGAACGGAAAAGACCCAAGCCAGAAAGGGTTCATTTCAAACGAAGTCGCAAGGCTGCCATTCAAGAACTGTTCAGGAGACCGCAGTAAGGACGCAACGCCTTGTGGCGGCTGTTTCACGGTACCTGTGCGGGCTTCAGGAGACTACGTGCTCCAATGGCGATGGGAACTAAACCATAACGAGTTCTACACGAGTTGCGCTGTAAGTATAGCTTTCCCAACTGATGGCCTTCGTGTTTTTCTGTGCATTGTCTGGTCTGAAGCAGTATAACTTACCCAAAGTTTTTATGATTTGCGCCAACAGGACATTAGAATCGGATCCAAGTAGTCGGCGTTCGGCTTCGGGGGTGGCGAGTTAGAAAGTAGTCTGTTAAATAGAAAAGAAATGCGACTTCACCACCATCATTTGAAAGAATTGAATTCGATCGTCCCGGCATATTGTTCCTGAAGGCGCGCATGTGTGTCACCAAACATTCTTTTTTGTATTTCCACTGTTTGCCAGCTAATCAAAACTCGTCATTCGGTCTCCTGCGGCCGCCCACGCCGCCTTTTGTCATGGCCGCCTCGTGGTTTCTTAGCTCGTTCGGGACGGTGGCGAGGGTTGACTTGGTAAGCATTTGCTTCAGGTCATAGTAGACGTCCGTATCGTAGCTCGAGAGGAAGGTGACCGCCACTCCCGATTTTCCTGCACGACCTGTACGACCGATACGATGGGTGTAATCCTCAATGTTCTTGGCCATGTCAAAGTTGACAACCAGCGACACGTTCTGAACATCGATACCGCGACCTGCAACATCCGTCGCCACAAGGACATCACTCTTGCCGCTCTTGAGCTGAGACAGCGCCAGTTCACGCTGCTCCTGAGATTTACCTCCGTGGAGCGTTGTCGAACGAAGTCCCGAACTATTGATCATCTTGGCAAGCATATCACAGCTCTTCTTTTGGTTGACAAACACAATGATCGGAGGAGCATACTGGCCCTTGACCAACTCCATGAGTCGGTTCCTAATGAAAAAGATTCAACAAAAAAAAAAGTACACTGTCAGTCAATCTTGTCCACAGTGTAGGTGATAGTTCGTGCACTCCACTCAAGTGCCAAACAAAAAAGAGGCCATACTTTTTCTTGTTCTCATCCGAGATCATTTCCACGCGCTGTTCGACAGTCTCAACAGCCTGACCAGCGGTACCGATCGTGACCACAGCAGGCCGTCGAAGATATCGCTTGGCCAAACGTTCGACAGCAGGAGGCATGGTGGCGGAGAACATGGTCGTCTGACGGTATTTTTTGCTTGCATCTTCATCGATTGACATGGTCATCTTGCTGGCATCCTCTGCATCGTCAGTATCTGGCTTCAGGTTCGACACTGGCAAAGCGTCCAGAATAAAGTTGACGTCCGGCTCAAATCCCAAGTCAATCATCCTATCGGCCTCATCCATGACGACATAGGTGCACTGGTTCAGCACCAAGATGCGGCGGTCCAAACAGTCCTTGAGACGACCTGGTGTTGCAATAATGATCTCGGCTCCATTCCTGAGATTGAAAGCCTGCTCTTCCACAGCATGGCCTCCGACGATAGAGACACAGTTGAAGTTGAGAGGAACTGCAAACTTGAGGGTTTCCTGTTCAATTTGCTGGGCCAACTCACGAGTGGGGGCCATAATCAGGGCGTAGGGTCCATGAACCATATTTTGCTCTGTGAGCTTGGGCAGGTCTGAGATGAACTGGAGCATCGGAATCAAAAACGAAGCCGTTTTACCGGATCCTGTCTCGGCAATTCCAATAATGTCACGGTTCTGCAGTCCGATGGGGATGGCCTGCCGCTGAATGGGCGTTGGCTCGCTGTATCCGACCTTCTCAATTACACTCAGAATCTTGGGATCAATACCAGACTCGTTCCATCGGCGGATAGGATTGGGTATGCTTCCACCCTTGCAGGCAATGTTGAAGTCCTCCTTGAAAATACGCCAATCTCTCTCCCGCATCTGATCCAGTGGTTTCTCGGTCCAATGACGATCTGCGTAATTCACCTTACGAGCCTTTTGAGCGGCCATGTCTCCCAATTCACTAGGCACGGTTTAAAGAAGAGAGAATATATCAATACTTGGAAAACGCATTTGTTATGATGGCCAGCAGCATTCAAATAGTGAGGAGCCAGGGGAAAGAGAAGGCACATACCCTGCACGCGCCACCTCGGCGTCCGATCGACGGTTTGCCAGGAGTTTGTCATAGAACTGATCTCGGTCCTTGCGGTCCTTGACATCAATCCCTGCAAAATGGCCACGACCAAAGAGCTGAGCACTGTGCTTGTGGGTGTAAATGGGGTTCAGATCGCGCGAGGTATCGTCATCCGCGTTCCAGTCAAAAACAAACTTCTTGTCGTTGCGTTTCCTGATTTTTCTCTCCTTATCCTCGATTCCCATGTAGCGTTTCTATGCGATGGATTATAGAACATGCGTAAAGCAGTCAGTATTGGTGGGGCATACCTGTGGAACGACTGCGTGATATGCAAGTTCAGAAAAAGTACCTTGACAAGCTCAATCTCCTTGTCGGCAAGTACCACGCCAGTGCTTGAAGAATCCGCGTTATTGGTTGAGTCCTTGCGCCAGTCTCCGTTTGCCTTTGAATTTCGGTCGCGATCACCTCGTTCACGGGCAGTAGTTCTGTTATCCCTGCTATCGTAGCCATACCGGTTATTGTCCTGGACCTCCACGCGGGCTTTGGCGTCGAATTCGGCCCGTTGCTGTCGCTCTAGCTCCTGCGCCTTCCTCTGAGTCTCGACCTCCTTGGCTCGCCTCTCCAGCGCGAGTTCTGCACGCTGCTCCTTTGTCAAAAACTTTGGCTATTCAGTGCAAGATAAACAACAGCCAGGTCAGTGTATCAGGAAGCGACAAGGGACAGTTTTTTATACGTGGGCGCTTCGCAAGTTACCTTCTCGAGTGCCTGCTTCTCATGCACTTTCTGCTTGATGAGCTCCTCAAGGGAAATGGGTACTTTCCTTGCTGCTGGTTCGGGGCTTTCATTCACATCCATAGCCGGCCGTGCGTCGGCCTCGGATCTTGAAGTTGGTGCTGCTGGAGGCCGGTCTCCTTCCCTGGCCTCTCTAGTGTAGCGAGAGTCGCGATAGGAGTCTCTGCTGTCCCTGCTATTTCTGTTGTCTCTGCCGTCCCTGGTGTCCCTGCCGTCTCTGGTATCACGCGAATCGCGGCTGTCACGGCTGTCGCGGTAGTCTCGTCCATGCCGGCTGCCTGAGAAACGATCGCCGCCATCCCTGTCGCGGGCCCGCGTCCTGTCTGGACTCTTGCTCCGAGTTCTGTCTCCATATGCGCCGTTGCGCCTGTAGTCGCCCTGTCTATTGCTGGACATGGTCTCGGTGTGGATGCGGGTGCTTGCCGTGATTGCGGGTGCTTGCCGTGATTGGGTTGGGTGCTGGTGGAAGGAGAGGGACGAATGGAAGGGTTGCTGTTGCTCAGCACTTTATGCCTGCGTGAAATGGACTGCCAAGCCACTCTTTGCTGAGTGCTTTCTTTGCCTTCGCTGTCTTCTCGCCACGCCCACCTCACGCCCACCTCACGCTCACCTCCGCCTTTGTCTCCAGCCCCCATATCGCGTGCACAGGAACACGGCTCAGTCAACCACAGTAGACACCCAGCAGCAGGACTCAACCCCGCCCCACCTCCGAGGAGACGCCAGAACCGCACCCAATGTCCTACAAACGGAAAGCCGACCTGCCTGTCGGCGACGTGAATGATCTCATGGAGGTGACTCCACTGGGTGCTGGAAGCGAAGTCGGACGATCCTGTCACGTCCTCAAGTACAAGGGCAAGACAGTGCTGGTACATGCACGCATATGCGCTAGGTTGTAACACGACATGAAAAAAAAGGCTCCTTGATCCTGTTCTCATGACGTCTGTCCTCTCCTCTCGTTCACTCCCTTACACATGGCGGCCTTCCTTTTGCACCTGGCGTGATCGGCACCTGGAAACCAAATCACACGGCAGCTGGATTGCGGCATCCATCCGGGCCAGAGTGGAATCTCGGGTCTTCCTTTCTTTGACGAGGTGGACCCAGCCTCGATCGATGTCCTGCTTATCACTCAGTAAGCCCACTTCTTACCGCTGTACCTCTTGTCTCGAAAATCCTTACTCTGGACATACCTTACTGATAAAAAAACGACTATGCCATGTAGTTTCCATCTGGATCACGCCGCAGGATTGCCATATTTCACTGAAAGGGTATGGGAGATGAGGAGTGACCGTTGAAGAATCAGGTGCCATGCAACAAGCGAAGAACTGCCTTCTCACAACCTGTTGCCATCACTGTAGACATCGTTCAAAGGGCGTGTTTTCATGACACATCCTACAAAGGCTATTTTCAAATGGCTTCTTTCTGATTACGTCAAAGTCAGGTAGGGAGAACGAACACAACGACTCTAAGTGAGGCAAATCAACTGCTCGACTACAGCAGCGCTAACAGTTTTTGCTACCTCCCTCTGCATAATACGCGTGTCTTGCAGTAATGTGGGAGCCAACGAGATGCTATACGATGAAACACAGCTGGCTGCGTGCTATGAAAAGATTGAGACTGTGGACTACCACCAGGAGATGAACGTGGATGGAATCAAGTTCACGGGATATAACGCAGGACATGTTTTGGGTGCGGCCATGTTCTTGATTGAGATTGCTGGAATCAAGGTACAGAGATACAGTTCCATTTCTTTGTTCTGACCGATCTGTGCTCTTTACCGGTTTATGGACCGCTTCTCTGATCCCACAGTCGATGCCTAACCCGCTCGTCACTACTCTCCACAATAGATTCTTTATACAGGAGATTATTCTCGCGAAGAGGACCGACATTTAATGGCAGCTGAAAAACCTACAAACGTTCAGACAGATGTCCTCATCTGCGAGTCGACCTATGGAGTTCAGAGCCACGAGCCCAGAATTGATCGCGAGCGGCGCTTCACTAGCACAGTGCACGACATTGTTCAAAGAGGAGGGCGATGCTTGTTGCCTGTTTTCGCACTTGGGCAGGCTCAGGAGCTACTCTTGATGTTGGACGAGTACTGGGCGGCACACCCGGAGCTCGAGTCGATCCCTGTCTATTACGCGTCGTCGCTGGCCAAAAAGTGCATGACCGTCTACCAAACATACATCAACATGATGAACGCCAAGATCAGGAAGCAGTTTGCAGTGTCGAACCCATTTGTATTCAAGCACATTTCACATCTCAAGAATATGGACATGTTTGACGATACAGGACCCTGCGTCATGATGGCTAGTCCAGGAATGCTCCAGAACGGCTTATCGCGCGAGCTGTTCGAGCGCTGGTGCACGGACAAGAAAAACGGGCTGCTGATCACCGGTTATTGTGTCGAGAATACGTTAGCCAAAGATGTCATGAACGAGCCCGACGAGATCCAAACCATGAACGGACAGAAACTCAAGCTGCGGATGTCCGTCGACTATATCTCATTCTCTGCTCATGTCGACTATACGCAAAACAGTGCCTTTATCGACGAGGTCAAGGCCCCATATCTGGTACGCTGGCTGAAGACGATGCTCCTTGTCCTTTTATTTGATCTTGCGTGTTCGGTTTTTACACTTGCTAATGTTCTCCGCTTATACATCAATAGATTTTAGTCCACGGAGAAACCAATGCAATGGGGAGACTTAAGAGCGCATTGATGAGCAAGTACTCTGAACGAGATGAAGACATTCACATCTTCACACCAAAAAACACGGAAACCGTCAAGCTCTACTTTCGAGGAGAGAAGCTGGCTAAAGTATGCACAGCCTACTGCGATGTCTAATCACATAGGGCGACGGATGGTCCTGTGGCAATTCATGGAATACTAACATACCCTCATATCGCATTGATAAACTGTGCGAATAGACCATTGGGCAGATGGCAGCTGCATTCCCTGAAAAGGACAGGCTGGTCTCCGGAGTGGTCGTGGTCAAGGACTTTCAGTATACAATCATGGACACCTCTGATCTGGAGGAATTTGTTGGTCTTCAGACGACATCAGTCGTCCAAAGACAAGTCGTTCCTTATCACGCGTCGTTTGGTTTGCTAAAGTATCACCTGCGACAGATGTTTGGCAAGATTATGGAACTGGAACGTGATATCAACAAGCTTGAGACTGTCAGAGTATGTATCCCCCTATTCTGTTCCGGTGGCAGGGCGGAATGACACTGTATTACATATCATTCGCAGGCCAAAACTGATATGGTCTATCTTGTTATCGTGCACTAGATCTTTGATACTGTTGATGTGAAGGAGTACAATGTCAACCATGTCTTGCTCGAGTGGACTGGAAACAGCGTGAACGACATGGTCGCTGATTCTGTCTTGGCCGTAATTCTCAACATCGAGTCCAGCCCAGCCTCTGTCAAACTCACCAAATCCGACCACACGCATTCGCACAGTCATGGTCAACCTCATGATCATAGTCACGGTGAAGGTACCTCCGCGAGCGCAGGATCGAGCTCAGAGTCTGACTCGATTTCGCTCGTGGAACGACACCCCTCAGACGAATTTCAGGACCTAGTCATGTTCTTTGCTAGTCAGTTTGGCAGTGAGAATGTGAGTCAGAACGAGAAAACTCGGACTATTGAGATCACCATGGATGGTGTGATGGCGACCATCGACTGCACTGGTTTCACGGTCAAGTGTGAAGCGGATGCTCTGCGACATCGGGCACAGAACGTACTGGAGCGCGCTGTGCGGACTTGCATGCAGTAGACTCAGCTTTTGTAACAATACATATTTTTCATCCGACATGATGACACCTTGTTGAGAGTTATTTTTTTATGGTCAAAGTTGTCTATGTGGTGCTTGGGGTCTATGATATGAATGATACAAGATACAGGAAGGAATAAAAGAGTAGAAACCAACCAACTACGACCCGTATGCCATCATCGGATGGGCGGCTTTCTTGCGAGCATCCCACATGAGAACTACAGCCGGTGCTCCTGTCGCAGTCCGGTACTGGTATAAACATTTGTCCAAGCCAGCCTCTCGGAAGCAAGGCTGCGCAATCCACTCCTGGGCTGTCTCCAGTGTCAACTTCATGAACAGGTATTTCAGCCAACGGCATTTGTGCAAAATCAACCTTAAAAATCCAGCGCTTGTGAAAGGAGCAGGTTCCGTTGGGGCTGGCGTCGCAGGCGCGTCAGTTTCCTGATGGCCTAGCGCCGCCGCCACCGTTGTAGCTGAGGCTGCGTGAAAGGATTGAGTGGTAGGTTCGATCATGTGTTGATCCCTCTCAGGAAGATGAAGTTGAACAAATCCTTGAAATTGCTGGTGGTGGAGCATTGTCGTGGGCTCATTGAGGACAAGGTCAGCAAGTTGAGACGACCGACAGATGTACAGAAACAAGGCATAATCGGTGATCCCTGGGCAGTAGAGCGTCAATCGTCGCAGTCGGATCTGGGCGAGGCTAGACAAGGCGGCAGTGGCATCAGCAAGATGGCACATCTGTGTGACATGAGCCTGGGCACCATTCTGGGCATTGTCATTAGGATCGCCCGGCTGCTGCTGAGCTGCCAGTACTGGAGGTTGAACCTGGGGCTGTTGCTGTTGGGGTCCTGTAAGGACAATGTCATGACCAAGGACATGCAGTTCCTGCAGTTCATATGCTTGGTGGAAGGCCAGAGCCTCCATGATACCATCCAGCGCGAGCGCATTGACGCACGACAGGGTAATGGAAATCATGTTCCGGCAATGGCATGCGTAGGCAGCTATTGCATCCGTGAGTTCCTGTGTCGAAGCAAAGTCAAGGCTCTGAAAGTCAATTGATTTTAAGCGCAGATGTGAACGCGCCGCGAACTCGACAAACGTCTCGACACTGATACCCTGACACGACCGAATGGAGATGTGTTCCAAAGGCTGCACGTTCTTTGCAAACACCAAAAGCTCGGACCCCGTCTTGTTGAATTGTGAATCGCAAACAATACCGATCAAGGTGAGTCGTTTTAGATTGAGGATAGAACCAGCGAGGATGGAAAAGGGAATGGTTGGTTGCTGTGGTTGCGACGGTGAGGAGGGTCGGCTGAGGCTGGCTGAGAGAGTCCTTTTGTCTATGCAGACTGTGAGATCAGCGAGAGCATAGCAATAGTTGGCGATGGTGTTCAGGAGCCTAGGCGAGAGCATCTGGCTGTAGACGGACGATGTCTTTTGCCGATATCTCCTTTTGCTCTGGGACATGGATCTGCTTCGGCTCGGCGATGCTGACGATGATGAGGCGGATGACGAGGAGGCGGGACCTTCATCCTTGTCGTATGCAGCCCACAGCAAGCTATCGTCCATAGCATAGCTGCTAGTCTTTTGCAAAGAGTCAATACCCTGGCATAGATCCAGTCCTGAGCCATTTCCTCCAGGACTATAATGGCCGTCATGACGGCTGACGCTGCTGCTTCCAAAGAACTGGCTTGACAAACTTGCAATCGAGTCCGACCCCAGAGAGGAAGTCGCGTCGACCGCCGTGGGCAATACGGGCGTGTCTCCTGCTCCTGCTGCTGGGCTGGAGGTCCTATCCTGCTCTAGTAGCGTCAGAGACTTGATTCTTAGGGCGGCTTCGTTGTTGAAGAGTTCTTCCTCGACGGCATACCCAAGGTCCTGTCGCTTTACTTGCTGCTCCTGTTGCTTATGATAATGTCGACCAAGAAGTTCCTGCTCCTGCTGGCGCTGCTTTTGCTGGCGCTTCCTTTGCGTGGCCGAGAACTCGATGGCTCGATAAAACTCAGAGAGGTCGTCATAGCCCGCGAGAGTGCGCTGCCGCCAAAGCATACGGACGGCTTGGGGGTAAAAGGCACGGCATGAGAGACATATGGACAGCATCGAGGCTACGTCGTTCTGTATATAGATGGCGGCAGCCGCCTTTTTCCTGTCTCGCCTTCGCCTGCCAGCAGCCGATAGTGCCGTGGAACATGATGAGGGCGATGTATTTACAGCAGGGTTCGGTGCGAAGAAGGAGGAGGAAGAGGCTACGGAGTTTGAGATTGGAACTGAGGAAGACGATGAGGACGATGAGGAAGTGGTCGAGGATGAGGATGGGGATGAAGAGGAATTGGCTGTGCCCATGTCAGTGGGGCCAGCAGTCACGTTACGGTGAACTACGGGGGTTACATAGACATAGTGGAAGATAATGGCCAGCAACTCGGGACTTAGGCGGAAGATGGCTGGAGACGGGTGCGGCGAGTCTTCCGCGAGGGTCATCTCCTGATCGCAGCCGTGCCCGTGCTGCTCGCCCATGGATGGAGTAACCTGCTCCGTATCCGTCTGTCGTCGTTGTCTGCGTTGAGTGCGTGCGTCGTCTAGGAGGACTGGCTGCGATGTGTGGGCTGGGGTCCTTGAGCGACGTGACACAGGGCTGCGCCAGTATGGGCTCCTTCTGTGCGACTTTACATTAAGCATGCGGGAGGGAATCGTGGAATTAATTAAAAAATGAAGATGAGGAAAGGGGCTTCTGTATGAAGGCTGAGCGACCGAGAGAGAGAGAGAGAGAGAGAGAGAGAGAGAGAGAGAAAGAGAGAGAAAGAAAGAGAAATGAAGATATATCTATATGTGTGTGTGATAATGAGAAAAAGAAACACAGGGAAGGGAAAGCGATGCTATGGAAAGTAAAGGATGAAGGGTGATGAATTCCGGCCAGGAACAGGGTCGATAAACTTGGGCAGGTCTGGGCGAAATGGGGATCAGAAGAGGCAGCCTCAATCAGTATCAACGACAGTATCAAGAAAGAAGAAAAGGCACGGTACACAGGGACGACTTTAAGAATGCTGACTTGAGGGACGATGGACGGAGAGATCAGGGAGAAGGTGAGGTCTAACAGGAGGGCCGAGGGCGAGTGGTAGGTGCTCTTATACAGGACACAGTGTTGTTCATGAGATGAGACAGGGAGAAGGAGACAGCGGCCAGGCGGTCATCAGCGACAGGTCTCAAAGTCACTGCCGTCGTCACTTCTTGTATTAATAAGGTCGATAGAGGAGCAGAGGTGGAAAGATGAGATTAACTATCGGCTGTCGGCTGTCGGTCGTCGTTGTGTGATGCTGGTGGTGGATGTGGTGCAGTATTTAAAGGATCGCATCATCCACGGTGGAGAAGGGGATGAGTGGAGGGGGAGGGTGATGATAAAAGAATGGCTAGGGGGGCGAGTCGAAGGGACGGGGGGGGGGGGGGGGGGGGGGGGGAGTCGAGTAGCTCTCGTGGGCAAGGTGTTGTGTGTGTGTGTTACTTGCTAATCATGGGCAGGAGAAGTTGGCCTGGGAGAAGGACAGACTGGCGGAGGAAGAGCTGGGTCGCGCAGCTGGGACCCAAGAAGGAAGAAAAAGAAAAAGAAAAAGTGTTGCAGCCATTGGCAAGAATGCCTACAGCGTGCGCATGAACGGATGCTGGTCGTGAGACGGGATATGCGTATGCAAGAGCTGCTTTGCCAAGTAGAGTCGAGTCCTTGAAGACCTTGGGTCGGTAGCTCTTGTTGTTATCGCCACTTGCGGGTCCTGTCTAGTTTTGCATGCAAGACCTGCAGCCAAATTGTATCCGATACATGCCAATGCCAGTAGCATACATTCTTCCAGCTGCATGCATTTCCATGGCCAAACCTTTTCCTTTGTCGTCCTCTTTCCAGTCAACAGCAAGCATGCAGAGGCAATCAGAAGCTGCCAAACAATCATCGGCTCGCCGTCTCCATAAAACACTCTTTTTTCTATTTTTACAGTTTCATTTGCTTCAACACGATCGCCTTGCTCGTCGAGAACAGGCGACACAGGTACAGGAGGCCAAGAGCCAGCGACGTTTTGAATGCTCAATCCAACCAGCAGGAGGTGTGAAAAGGAGTCTGAGAGAGGGGCTTGATACAAGGATCAGCTTGCCACAGGGATCGGCGACTGTGTCCCTGGCAATATGACTGTCAAGCTCCAACGAGAAAAAGGGGACTTGAGCTTTCAGAACCCACGCGTTTGTACCACACCTCTGGTGGACGCATTAGCATAAATGGCTTTGTGAAAACATGGCTGGGGGGCAGTGTGAGGTGCGAGACATTGAATGACAGTGAAGTGGGCTTGTCCTACTCAAGGGAGGGGGGTGACCCGCACTCCACTCGGCACACAAAGGCGTCGTATATCGGAGTGATCGCGAATGTTACCAAGTAAGCAGAGAGGCGACCAAGCAAGCAGAGAAGAGACAACGAGCAACAAACGGGAATAATGACGCCGAATTAGAGGAGGAGGGTAGACGGCTGACCGGCAGGGTGGGATGTGGGTGACATTGAAAACCATGAGGCAAGATGAATGCAGGATTGTGGGTGAACTGGCGAATGTCTTTCCTCGCATACTGCGACCTTGCCCTCTGACTGATCCTCGATGTGGGCAAGAGATTGGAGGACTGACTAGGGGTTTGTATTGTAGGTGCAATCTGCGCTACGCGTCTGCAGAGCCGTCCCGGTAGCACTTGCGCGAGATTCGAGCGCAGAAGCGCGCGAACGATCATAATAACGGTCGTCCTTCATTTCGTCGCTCCTGCACGAACTCTTGTGTTTTGGGCCACATTCTGGTATAGGATGGAACGAACCTTCGACACATTTTGGAGGACGTTATATCCTCTATCTACAGTGCGACGAACGGCCGTCGGCACACGCTCTTTCTATCTGGCCTGCCTTTCTCCTCCTCTCTCACTTTCTCGCCCCCTCACTCCCTCTCGTTCGTTTCTGGACGCAACTGCTTTCTCTTTTGGCAATCGCTGATCCCCTGCTTTAACTTTTGTTGCAACTGCTCAACCCGATAAGCGGTAGCCTGGAAGCGACTTTGGTTTTTTGCTCTCCGCTGGCTGTCTAGTATCACGCTACAAGAGGCCGTCTTCCACCTCATCAATGCAGAACGACGCCTTCAAGCGATTCAGCAGGGACCTACATGATGTCCTCTCTATCCCCGGCAATTTTCTGAACAAAAAGGCGAAAAAGAATATCTTCTCAGGCGAGAAGACAAAGCAAGCAAAGATTTCTGAAGCACAAGGAGGCAGCAAAGCCGACAAGGCATTGATCTCTGCGACCACAGGCGACCTTAGCGATTGTTCTATATCAGAAGTAAGCAAGTCAGCATCGACTGCTGAGGATGGCAATCTACAGTTGCTGACAGTGTCAACAGCGACGGGCGAGCCTAGACAACACAGTATAGGAGCATTTAGCAGGAGAGGATGCGACCGAGAGGGAATTACCTCAAAATGCCCTCATAGCCCGGCAACAGGAAGAGATCATCCCAGGGAGGAGCCGCCCATAATACATTGTCCCCTGTCGGTCTCCTCTTTAGAGCAGTTCTCGACTCAGCGCCGGATGTGGATCCAGAACTGCGTACACCACAACACCGTACCCCAGCTCAAAAACGTCCTAAAGTCCGAGCAAGCCTGGGACACTGTTGACGAGAGCCATCTTCACAGGAACGGGCGACAGCACTCCAACTCGATGTAAGACAGCCTCACTCCAGCCCTTGCGAAGCTTTTGAGCGACGGTATCTGGAGGTATACATTGACCACAGGTTTTTTGAATTCTAGAGGCACCCACCCGAACGAAGCCACAGGCCTTCTGTTAGTAAAGCGTAAGTGGTGCATGCTTTTTTCTCGTGCTTCATGAACGTTGTCACCACAGCAAGTTCTCACCGCATTTGCGGATGTGGACCTTACAACTACAACCATAGTTCTGCAGGTCACCAACAGAGCCACAACGAAGATCTTCGATGTCGAATGGAGCCTGCGTGTTGCCAACGTGGAGCGCACCTCATACCCCGCTCGGTCGTTCAAGGACAATCCAGGAAACACTGCCACCATGAACGAGGTCTTTTTATTGTAAGCGTGGATGTCGGCGCTTTCTGTTGCATCCATTGACTGCGAGCCCTTTTCAAATCCTTCGCAAGCACTAATCGCATCTATTCACCTGGATCTCTAGCGATGTCAATGAACCCTTTCAGCTCGAGATGACCGTCACGGGCAGCCCTGTTGCCACCAAGTTTGGAACCATGGCGGGCCTTCAGAACCCACAAGCCATTACCTTGGGCCACCTTGATCTATCGTTCTGCCTTGAGCCGCAGGAAAAAAGCATTCGGACATACAAGCTGCGTCGTCCCATGCCGGAGGACACAGGCAAGTCCGGCGTCAAGTCCGACTGCGACGTCGTGATTATGCTTGGTCTACATATCCTCGAGGAGCCCATCGAGGATCGATCGTGGGAAACAGAAGTGCTCTACCAGGGGTTTCTCACCTTCATGACCCGAGGAGGTCGCGCATCTGTAAGTACTGTGAGTATGTTCACCTGGAAGAGGCAATATCAAGGCGCTCAACTAAAAAACCTTATGCTTTGTTTCATTTGTTCTAGTCATGGAAGCGATACTGGGCTGTACTGGAGGGATGCGCCATCAAACTTTATGATGCCGAGTATCAGCTGGTAGGGCTTGTAGAAGGTGTTCTGTGTTGTCGGTTGGTAAGCGATCCTGATCTTGCGCTAAAACCTGCCCTCCTTACCTTTTTCCTTAAGACTAGGGACGTAATCGCTGCCTTGCCTCTTGCCCACATTGTGCGTGTGCAACCACCAGACTATGAAAAGGTGGACGTAGGCGCCAATGGTCTCTCGTTGGTTGTTCATCCTCAGGGAGTCGATGTCAGGTCTCAGTGCAACAACAGTGGGAGCATCGTGGATGTCTCTGAGCTTGATTTCAGCATATATGCCTTCACAGACTCGACCCACCTGCACGAGGTCTGGAATGCACACCTCGAGGAGGCGCTGGATCAGCATCAGGCAAAAATGGCGAGGAGACATGAGGTGCAGCAGGCAAGGCTGGCCCGCCGTGCTAACCAGAGCCTTTCCAGGCATTCGTTAGAGAGCAGCGTGCCCCCGACACCGCTGGAGGTCGACGACGTAGGTTTCAGGCCGGAGTTGATTGATATCAAGTTCGTTTGGTGAGAGGCAGCTCAGCGGTGCGGTTCGCTACCCGAAGGAGCATGCAGCACTTTGAAAAGATCATGGTCAATGATACCATTTTGCGTCAGAGGAAAGAAGAGAAAAGCTGCTCTTGTGTTTGATTGATGCCTTGAAAAGGATAAAATGTGAGTGTGGACATTGCACCGTTCCTCTGAAAGCTGCCCGCCTTGTTTCATTGTGTGTGCAACTGGACACAGCTTGAAAATGCAGACAAGTGTTGCTCTGCTGCGCTGGACCAATGAGAATCGACCCTGCAACGTGGACGCACTTTCTTGAGAACTCGGCCATCGTCCACGCGTACGTTGTTGCCCTTTTCTTCTCGAGCGGTGCAAGCGGACAAAAAGAGTAGACGCACGATGGCGTCCTTTGTGCTCAACGACAAGGATTCAGGAACAACATATTACCTTGAGTGGACGGGACCAGCGTGGGGATCAGCCTGCCTTGTCACGGCTGGTTGGTTGAGTGCATTGATTGGCTGTCCAGCCAGGGGAGGAAACAAAAGAAAACGCGCACAGAGGACGACACGCAACGGCGGAGGTATGGGGGCGTTTTTTTGCGGTCCTTCTGGCATCTTCTTTCCGCTTCTCTCTCTCTTCTCATCATCCCTCCTCTTTGCTCCATCCTCCCTCTCCCCTTTCTCATCCTCCCTCCCTCGGCCTTTGTCTCCAATTGCTCTCCTCCCGACGGCAGTTCCTGAACGAAGCGACATCCTCTGCTGCAGGTATGTCATACAGCATTTCTTATCCCAACCCAACGAGCCCCGCAAAAAAAAAAAAAGCGCGGCGTCTTGCTCAGCGCCCACAGTCGACAGGCTGTGTCCATTCTGATTCGCCGTCATCTCTGCCCGTCTCCTAACCGCATCCCTCTCTTCCTCTCTGACTTCCTTTCATAGAGACTGGATCCAATCTGAGCATCCCACATTGCTCATCACATTTTAACTGGATCGGCCCAATATGAACGACTCTTTTACCAGGACACCCAAGGTGATTCTGGACCATTTCAAGGTCAACCCGGACCGAGGATTGACCGCCGCACAGGTCCAGGAAGGCCTCAAGGAGCATGGCAAAAACGGTAAGTGTCTTTCTGTGCCATTGACGGCTTTGTCGTACTGCAGACATCAGAGAGCCTCTTTTTTTTTGCTGACTCTCCTCTTTCCCTATTGCCCCATGCTGCTTCTATTACTTCTACAATACGCTCCTTGCTCGATCTGCCGCTGCTATTTTGGTACGCTTCTGTCCCCGTCTTGTCTGCTGGGCCCTGAATGCCGCATAAATTTCCCGTATCGCTCGATCCAACGACCACAAACCCCTGTGGCCCCCTCAACTCTCACACACTCGCGGTAACAATGATCATCTGGAAAACAGCGCTTCCTGAGGAGGATCCAACCCCTCTGTGGGAGATGATTCTGGAGCAGTTCAAGGACCAGCTTGTTATCATTTTGCTCGTCGCAGCCGCCGTCTCGTTTGTCCTCGCCATGTTGGAGGAGGACGACTCTGGAACTGCGTTTGTGGAGCCCATCGTCATTCTTCTGATCTTGATCGCCAATGCCGCCGTTGGTGTCATTCAGGAGTCAAACGCTGAGAAGGCTATTGAGGTAACTATTCCATCCAGCCGCACTTTTGCTCATTCTCTCCATGATGATACTAAAGGATCTTCCTTATTTCTGACGTATAGGCTTTAAAGGAATACTCTCCCCATGAAGCCAAGGTCCTCCGTAATGGATCCATGACCAAGGTCATTGCTACCGACATTGTCCCCGGTGATATTATTGAGGTTGCTGTCGGCGACAAGATCCCCGCCGACTGCCGTGTCCTGGAAATCCATTCGTCCAACTTCCGTATCGACCAGGCCCTTTTGACCGGCGAGTCTGTTTCTGTGAACAAGGTGACGGACGTTGTTTCGGACCATCGCGCTGTCAAGCAGGACCAGATCAACATGCTGTTCTCGGGCACGACTGTCGTCCTTGGAAAGGCCAAGGCGATTGTCGTTCAGACCGGCTCCGACACTGCCATTGGTGACATCCACAAGTCCATCACCTCCCAGATCTCTGAAAAGACGCCCTTAAAGCGCAAGCTCGACGAGTTTGGTGACGATCTCGCAAAGGTCATTTCTGTTATCTGCATCCTTGTCTGGCTAGTCAACATCCGTCACTTCAACGATCCCTCTCACCAGGGCTGGCTCAAGGGCGCCATCTACTACTTCAAGATTGCTGTCGCCTTGGCCGTCGCTGCCATTCCAGAGGGTCTCTCCGTTGTCATCACCACTTGCCTCGCTCTCGGTACCAAGAAGATGGCCAAAAAGAACGCTATTGTCCGCTCCTTGCCCTCAGTCGAGACCCTTGGTTGCACCAGTGTGATCTGCTCTGACAAGACTGGCACTCTGACCACTAACCAAATGAGCGTCGCGCGCGTCTTGGTCGTCGACAACGCAGCCGGAAAAGTTGCCGAGTACCAGGTTCAAGGATCCAGCTTCAGCCCAGTTGGCGATATTCTGAATGCAGATGGCAAGGCCATCTCCTCGCTCTCCACCGCATCCCAGACCTTGAATGAATTGGCTCAGATCTGCGCCATTTGCAACAATTCGTCCATCTCTTACAACCCCGATACCGACTCTTACATCAACGTCGGCGAGCCCACTGAGGCTGCCCTGAAGGTCCTAGTTGAAAAGATGGGTACTGATGATATTGGAACGAACGACACCCTGGACTCTCTCTCGCCCGAGAATCGTGTGGATGCTTGCAACCAGTACTATGCCGAGCGTGTTAAGAAACTTGCCACCTTAGACTTTTCGCGTGATCGCAAGTCCATGAGTGTGTTGGTCGCCAGAACCGCCACTGACCGCAAAACCCGCTCCGGTGCCGTTTCCGCTTCCTCTGCCTCGCTCCTCGTCAAGGGTGCCCCCGAGTCCATCTTGGAGCGCTGCACTGCTGTCCGCTTGTCTGCCGCTGGAGAGGTTGTTCCCCTCACTGCTGCCCTTCGTGCCACCATTTTGGAGAAGGTCTTGGATTACGGTGAGGGCCAAGCCCTTCGTTGCCTTGGTCTCGCTGTTGTCGAAAATCAGTCCCCCAACATGAACGACTGGGACTTCAAGAACCCCGAGACTTTCTACAAGTACGAGCAGAACATGACATTTGTTGGCCTCGTTGCCATGTTGGACCCCCCTCGCCCCGAAGTTGCCGCTGCCATTGCCAAGTGTAAGACCGCTGGTATTCGAGTCATTGTTATCACTGGAGACAACAAGAACACGGCCGAGTCGATCTGCCGCAAGATTGGAGTATTCTCGCAGCACGAGGACTTGAAGCACAAGAGTTACACTGGACGTGAATTCGACGAGTTGAGCGAGGAGGGACAGCGCGAGGCGGTCTCTCGCGCCAGCCTCTTCTCCCGCACTGAGCCCACTCACAAGAGCAAACTGGTAGATTTGTTGCAGAGCATGGGCGAGGTCGTCGCCATGACTGGAGACGGTGTCAATGATGCCCCTGCACTCAAGAAGGCCGATATTGGTATTGCAATGGGCTCCGGCACGGACGTTGCCAAGCTGGCTGCAGACATGGTTCTCGCAGACGACAACTTTGCCAGTATCGAGGCTGCCGTCGAGGAGGGTCGCTCAATTTACAACAACACCAAGCAGTTTATCCGCTACTTGATCAGCTCCAACATTGGTGAGGTCGTCTCGATCTTTTTGACCGTCCTCCTTGGCATGCCTGAAGCATTGATCCCCGTCCAGCTCCTGTGGGTTAACTTGGTCACGGATGGACTCCCTGCAACCGCCCTCGGCTTCAACCCTCCCGACAATGAGATCATGCGTCAGCCTCCCCGCAACTCGCGTGAGCCCCTTGTTGGTGGATGGTTGTTCTTCCGGTACATGGTTGTTGGAGTGTACGTCGGCTGCGCAACCGTCTTTGGCTATGCCTGGTGGTTCATGTTCTACTCGCAGGGACCTCAGATCAGCTTTTACCAACTCTCGCACTTCCACCAGTGCAGCAGCCTGTTCCCCGAGATTGGATGCCAAATGTTCACGGATTTCATGTCCAAGAAGGCCACGACCATGTCGCTCTCTATTCTGGTGACCATTGAGATGTTCAACGCGATCAACTCATTGTCCGAGAACGAGTCGCTCTTGACGATGCCTATCTGGAACAACATGTACTTGGTCTTCAGCATCATTCTCAGCATGGCCCTTCACTTTATGATTCTTTACGTTCCCTTCTTCTCGGTACGTGTAGTCCTGTCACAAACCATAACTCCGGGGTAGTAATGGACTGCTGCGTTGTCAGAAACTGTCTTCTAATTGCTAACTCTTTTTTTTCATTTTGATAGAACTTGTTCATGATCTTGCCATTGAATGTCGAGGAGTGGAAGGCAGTCGTCTACATCTCACTTCCCGTTATTCTCATTGATGAGATCCTGAAGTTCATCAGCAGGACATACGTTGCTCCTCCCGCCAAGAAGTTGAAGCAGGAGTAGATCGAAGCTCAATCATATTTTAGCCGACCATAGATCGAGGAAGATTTGTCATATTTTTAATCAAACATAAACACAGCAAGTGAACATATCCTCCATCTTGAACCCAACCTTTGTGGACCGCACGAGCCTGGGAAACTAATTAAATGCAGTAGGCCCTGCCACGCAGGCTACAGCTTTTCTCTTGTCTTTCCTCTCCTCCTCAGCACTTGTCTTCTCTCGTTTCGTCTCGTCTCGTCTCCGCTCGTCTCGTTTCGTCTCCGCCACTTAAGAACTCTCTTTCCACCTTCTTGGGTCTCAAAAGACCCACCTGTCCAGGCTCGCTGACTCTGTTCATGCCTGAGCTTGGTAAACAATAAGCATCTTTGACGAAGCTTTTCTTTTCAAGACGCGGTCAAGTTGTATCTCAAGATTCACCCACGACTGACAGGATCTCCAAACATAGCGGGAACCTAGAAAAGTAAGTCGGGTTGCGCGAACTCAACTCTCATTCCCTACATTGGCTTTCCAATGAGCTTTCAAATTAGCTTTCATTCGCCCACCTCAACACAACTCCTGGCCCGAACACAAACGAGCGCATAGTGTTGTACACGTCCACTCCAACAACAACCTGAATACTAGCTCCATCCCCACGCAACTGGAAAAGAAGTTTATCTCATACTTCTTTGGCTGCACTCTTAGTAACCTTTTATCACCGCCCAGCAATGGTGCCCGAGCGTTAATTCGCGATAGCCGCTACGCGTCAACTCAACTACATCTGTCTTGAGCACGCATAAACACCCTCTTTGACCATTTGTCTGCTTGCCTCAAGAGTACGCGCGGGGCCGCGCCACGGTATCAAGTAAGCGCGCGTCGCAAATGAAATGCAATAACCAAAAGTCCGTTGTTCATAAACCAAAAACATGCCTCTTGCATGCATCTCGCTTCTCGTGTTTTTAGGGCTCTTTCTCTTGCTAGTACATGATGCTTGTTCGCGAATATGAACTATCTCTCTCACAGGCATATTTGTAACTCTTTCTTTTTCGATCGTTATTAGCTCGCGCTGGTAGGAGTAAGACCAGATGGCCTCGTCTCCGTCTATATTGACCAGTCATCTACGGTAAGCTCCCGCGATGTGTATGCGAACCTCTCATGAACATACATGCTGCTCGTTCGGAATTGAAAGTCTACCTTTTTACACGCTGACGCGCCTCTTCACTTGCTATTCTTGTAATACACAAGTACTAGTCGCCCCAAGGAAAGAAGGTAAGCATAAACTACATCTGAATGTTGCTTGTAGACTTGAATACCCCATCGCCGCGTGCAAGAGGCATCTAATAAGCCTACATCTTCTCTTTCATTTTTGACTTTACTAGTCCACATCGGTCCAAGCGAAAGTGGTAAACTGAAGCCACGAGCTGTATCCACTGTAAGTTACATACACGGCTTGTGCAGAGAGCAAGAACAACCCCCTCATACGCATGCATCATTCACTTTACACTTCTCTCTACGTAGGCCTCGTGTGCACTCTTCCGCGTATTCATATCGTCTCGACGCACTCTGTCGCTCCACAATCATATTGTAAGTAGTCCGTGGCAAACTGTTGGTGCCTACTCCAGCATTTGTACAATTGCCAGTGCCTACGCGAGGGTCTTGGTCAGCTGCCTAGGCGAGTGCTATTTCCAAGGCTCAGTCACTGTCAGAATCAGATGCAATAGCCAGCGTAGATGTGAGTGTCGACAGCAGCTGGGCCAAGGAGGGTGTCAAAGCGAGAGCAATTATCAGTTCTGGTGTGGGTACCTATTAACGAGTTGCGAACTGTGTCTTCTTGCACTAACTGTCGCTCCTGCTCTATATTCATCCAATATACTGACTGTACTTTGATCAACGATTGCGTGATCATCTCTTCACATCCGATTGAAATGGATAATAGTCACCAAAGTCGCCAGCAACTAGATGCTGTCACTCATTCAAGGCATTTACGATACATGTATGTACAAACCGCTTCTATGGTGTGAAGTATTGTTGACCTCAGGGCGGCGTAGTGGGTGAAATCTGTCGTTTTCGCGGCCATGCTGTTGAGTGTACCACGTTTGGCTACGGATTCGCAAAGCAGATGAGGGGAGGGGGGAGGGGGGTGTGAAGGAAATCGAGATCTTAGACTTGTTCCTTTGGAAGTGCAGTGTGGCCAGGAATGCACTAGTTGCTGACTACACGCCATCGCCCCGTCTCCATTCGTTTCTCTCTCTGTCTTGCTTCTCGTGTACTCTCTTACTTTTCCTGATACTTGTGCTCTTTTTTTTTTGGAACATGGCTCGTTCTGATTCCCCGTGCACTTGAACATTTTATACAGCCGACAAAGGGACGGAGGAGAGCAACAGAGAGAGGCACTAAAGTCCTTCGTCTCCTTGCCTTCTCATCTCAGCCGCACTTGCGCGCTATGGTCAGGGTTCATCGCATGCACGTTTCTCGTTCATTCTCTTGCCCAGTTGTGTTGCCCGTACCAACGCGAATGAGCCCTGTGCTTTAGCATGCCATCGGCAGCAGAAAACGAACCAACAGCCGACACCCTCCAAGCACCTCAGTGCAACCGATCCATTGGATTAATGAGATCGGCTCTGGAGACCATGTCTGCTTCTCAAGTGCTCCTTTTGCTTTCTCTCACCCTCTCCTCCCTTTCACACACACTCTCTCACTTTTTTTTTCACAGCTCTCTGGCTGCTCAACCGTGCTCCTTGCAATTACAAAACGATTATAGTTTGCTGAAGTTGCATCCGCCCAGCGAAAACCGTCTGCCCGCCCTCCCCCCTTTTTTTTCCTTCGTCTGCGTACGAGATCTGGATTCCTATGTCCGTGCTCGAGCGGCACGCACAGCCCTTCCGTCGATCTCACGCACTCTGGATCGCATAAGCCAGACTAGGCTGGCCAGGACAGATTCCCTCCTCCACCACTACACCAACACTAATGTCATTTTGCCATCTCTCTGTGCAGTCTTTCAGTTGCTCATCGTCTCGTCACCCTTCTTGCTTGTCCTCATTATTCCAACTTCGTATGTGCTTCATTTTCTTTTTCCTTCTCTCGTTCCTTCAGTTCTTCCTTCTTTCGCTCGCTCGTTCGTTCCTTTCTCTCACACCTCCTTCTTGTATTTTGTTGCGCCGCGCGTAACCGACGATGCGTGCCACCCTGTCTCGCCCCATCTCTGCTCCGATCCTCATGCCCGGCACCCAACATCAGCCCACCATACCATCCGCGCTGGGTCCCACCATCAACCACAGCATCATCCACATCGTAGGCGCCAACAGCGACGTTGGGTCAACTAGCGGCCACTTCAGCCACACCCGTGTCACCACAACCGGCACCAACTCACATCTCCCCATACACCAAACCATTCCCGACTTGTATAACCAGCACCACGAACAACAACAACAACAGCAACACTATCGTCACAGTCCTGGTGTCCAGAGTGGACTTGGGCGATTCGCAAGTATCGGAAATACCAAGAGGCTTACAAACGAGAACGGAACACTGCGTGCCAAGATCACAGAACTGGAGCGTTACCTTTCGGGACTGAAGGAAGAGCTTCTCCTTGCTCACTGCACGATACGCGCCAAGAATCTGGAAATCAGGCAGGGTCACGAGCGGAAGGCGGTTGAAATCCATGAACTGGGACAGCACATTCAACGGTGCGAGTTTGATCTGCACGCCAAGACTGCCGAGTGCGAGGCCCTGCAGAACAAACTGGCGTACCAGACTAAGGAGCAGGTCTCGAAACTAAAGCACATCAGCATGCTCGAGACTGAGATCATGGACTTTAGGCGCATGTCAGGGATGAGTGGCAATGGCGGCGTTCACGGAAGGAACAGTCTTGTAGTGGGAGGTGGCACACCCGGATTCTCTTCTAGGCAAGGAGCACTTCGTCGAAGTAGTCGCAACAGCTGTGAGTTATCAGAGAGCACAAGATCATCGACACTGCTGCTGCAGGATGGAAATGCGCAAGAGGAAGCCCAGGAGCAGATCAGGCAGCTCAAAGAGGATAATACACGAAAAGACGAGCTGATCCGGGACCTGCAAGAAAAGATGGGGAATATACAACGCGCCTCAGTTGAGAAGCACCGTGTTTATGGGTCGGAATCGAGCGATGGCTTCGATTCCACGAGTGACCTTGGATTTCCTGCACCCTCTTTGTCCGCCTCGTCTGTTAACAGTGTTGGGTACGACTTTTCCTTGGAGCATCCAAAACTCATTGCACGCTATCAGGCCTTGCGCATGCAGCATGCACAGGCATCTGTATGTCTGGATGTCCTCGAGTCTGAGAACCAGCAGTTGAAGGTTCAGCTTTTGAACATTAGCGCTGCTCTTCCACCCTCAGCAACTACACCACCTTCAAAATTGTCAAAACACCATGCAGACCCAGACCCTCGAGTAGCAACCGAATCGTCGATCATGGAAAATGACCTGAAGACCTCTTTGTCGCCCTCTACCCCTCCTGTATCGGTGCCTAGTCTGAACCGCAAATCTTCACTTCGGTACACAGAAGATGGTCAGAAGCCGTTCAACACTGTCACACTTGCCTCTTCATCATAGACTGCTCCGCCCACTTTTCTTCTCACTTTCACCACCTTTGCGATTAAAAGAAAGCAGCTTTACTAATACACATCCGCAGGCATGTCTTTCGCTTTTGCATTTATCCACGACGTCCTCCCTTGAGCGAGGCCTGACCAGGCGCCTTCATGCGGCGACGTCTCCTTGCAGCAGTAAGCTCCTCCTCCTTTGCGCGAGCTGCCAAAGCAGCGTCATCATCGTCGGAAATGCCACGGACCTCCTCCTCGTCACTAACATTCGGCGATTGCTTTTGCTGGGCGGCCTTTTTGGCAGCTCTCTTCTTGGCTAACTCGGCTTTGCGGAGCTTACGCTTAGCGTCCTGCTCAGCCTGTTCATCTTCGGGGCGAATGCTTTCAAAGATGTCCAGGGCCAATACACTGTCGCGCACGCCCTTGGGGCAGACAACCAGCGCCAACTTGACGGCCCAGAAAGGCAAGCGTGCGATGAGGACTTCCTTGACGCGGGGTGGCTTGATGTTGTCCAGAGTGAGCTCAATCTCCTCGCCATATTGGTTGACTGCATACATGGGTCCTTCCTCCAGGGGCGTCACGGCCTCAGGTGTGGCACCGGCGCGGCGTTGACGACCCGTGATGGGTCCTTCAAGGACCTTCTGGTGCTTCTCACGCAACATCTCCTTGTACTGCTCAATCATGGCCAACATGCGTTTCCGCTCCTGAATGTAGCTCACGTAACGGCCCAAGTACTGGAATGCAGAGGCAAGGATAAACACAAACACAACGACGGCCTTCAAGCCGGGGCGATGGCGGCTGTACAGATAAGCGGAGCCACGCCAGCGAGGAACGCCGTTCTTGAGGAAGTGGTTGTAGCGCTCGCGTTTGGCATCGTCACGGAGGATGGCGATGATGCTGGACAAACGGGCATACTTAACCTGTGCCTTCAGCTTGGCCTTGGAGTTCTTGATCTTGTCAGGACTTTTTTTTTTCCCCACAAGAACATGAAGAGTGTGTTAGAGGCAGTATAGAGAAAGGCGACAAAGTGACGAGCAGATGAAGGGAGGATGTCATTAAAAAAAAACTACCCATGAGGAATCATGGAAGGCATGGCGTGCCAGACACTTACTGCAGAGCACGCGACTTTTTACGGTAGGCCAGATCGATCTCAGTCTTGGGAGCCTTGGGGGAGACACCCAGCCATGAGTAAAAGTTGGCTTCTGTTCCTTCAGACTTCTCGAGAGCATCGACGAGATCGAAAATCTCAAAGTCGCCTGGACAATGGAAGAATGATCTGATCAGTTTTTTAGGCACAAGGTTCAGGCAGACGAGGCAAAACACAACGTTCGATGACAGGACAGACGCGCACCTTCTTCCCAGGCAGCAACCTGCTGGACAAGGGCCAGCAGGGCCAGGGCCATTAACAAGACCAGGTTCCAGCGCATCTTGGGGTTGGTGCAAGAGTGCAGATGGATGGGGGAGAGGCAAAAAGGGGAATGGAGAGAGAACGAGGAAGGAAAGATGATGAGAAGTAAAGCGTGCATCCATCCCCTTTCTATATGGCGGGCTCACAGCACAAATGAATTCACAGGTCAGTCTCCACGTCGCAGCTTGTGGGTGGCCAGCTGCCCTTAAGTGCTCATCGCTGCAGCTTGGTGCGCCAGTGGAGGTTGAGCCGTTGGAGACAGCCCAACATCAACGAGGGATAAACCCAGTGCCTTTGCCAGCAGTGTGTACACAGACGGTGTGCCGGCGGTCGTAGTCGTCACGCAGCTCTACAGCATGCAACCTCACATGTTGTAAGCATCGCGCCATGCGCCATGGATTACGGTTGCACCGACCATTGCAGTTCACGTCCAGTAGTTTAGTAAAGGATGTGCATCATATATATATACATGGGCGTAGACTATGTGGCAAAGAACCAAGGAAGCCGAGGCGATGCGTGTTTAGATCATCTTGGAAAACTCGTCGCGGTCAACCTTGTTGTCTTTGTTCGTGTCTGCAGCCTTGATCATGTCGTTAAGCTCGTTCTCGGTCAAAGACTCGCCCTGACCAGCCAAGACCTTGCCCAGCTCCTTGGCCGAGATGCTACCATTGCCGTCGAGATCAAAGTTGCGGAAGATGTTATCGACCTCCTGTGGGCTCTTCTTTGTGGGCACCCCGCTGATAGGCGAGCCGACACCAAGGCCAAGGTTGCTGCAGGCATCGACAAACTCGCTGAAGCTGATTTTGCCGTCCTTGTTCTTGTCAGCGTTGGCAAAGAACCCTTGAGAATCGTATTCCTGAGGATCACGGCTGGTGTTCTTCAGGGCCGCGAGGAACTCGGGCTCGGTAATGAAGCCGTCTCCGTCTTGGTCCAGGGCGTTGAACTGCTGCTTGATGTTGACGAGCTGGGACTCGGAGTATGTACTGTTGGTCTAGCAAAAGGAGGTGTTGACAAAAGGTTAGCTGGTCATCCGGCAGCAGGAGGCAAACCGAGAGTCGAGGACTATGGACGCGCTGATGACCGTTTGGCCATGTGAACGGAGGCACCACCTACCATGGCGAATGTAGCGGTAGTGGGGAGGAGGAGCGGGAGTTGCGTCGAAGGGGTTTAGATTGCAGAGTGTGTGGATGAAGAGAGATGAAGAGTTTGATGAAGGGTTGAAGAAAGAAGAACGAGGAGGGGAGAAAAGAGGTGGGTGAAATAGAACCCTTTTTGATGATAGCGAAATGACGCGGGAAGGACCTGACCCTGCCCTTTGGACGTTTGGACTGCCCAGCGGGCCAGCACGGTATTTTTAGCCCCCCCATCATTACCTTGTCTCAACACACACACACGCACCCATCCCACCACCTACCGCTCATTACCTCACCCCCGCCCCATCGCACAGCCATGTCCTCTGCAGCCTCAGCGTCATCGTCATCCGACCCGCGCAGACCCGACCGCATCGTCGAATACAAGCCAGAGGTCAAGCGCATCGAAGACGACGATCCAGACGTCCCCGGATTCGTGGCACTTGTCCTTGGTATGCGCTCATTGCCTATTGTCTATTGTGTTCATCGCTACGCGCCCAATCGCATCTCGCGACTCCTCTAGCACCCATCGTGGATACTAACCGGCTTACCCTTGCTCATCTTCCTTCATAGCGGTCGTTGGTCTCATGATCAGGGTTAGTTAACGGCAGCGTCTTCATGTTCACTTTGGAGCGGCAAGACTCGACAGGCGCAAAACTGTACACTCAAAACATCATCGACTCCAGCTGGAAAGGAGACTCGGCCACAGGATCAGGAGGAGTGTCAGATACATCCGGTATGGACGGATATCCCACGACACTCGACAACAGCGTTAGGCGACCTCTTATCAGCGACTCGAAGAAGCTCCACCTCCACAAAATGGCTTCGCTGTACGCGTTAGCGTAGCATGCCCACGCCTCATTATGGACAGGAACTTTACAACTAACATCGAGTACATGTACACGCGCACGGTTTTGTCCTTTAGAATCGAACATGTCTTTGGATCGGCATGATCTTCTCAGTGGAGTCGTATCTCAATCAACGTGCTAGTGAAGGTGGTCTGATGGGGTCTCCGGCGGCAACGATTCTGTAAGTGGAAGCAATACAGCACTGTGATCCACCTAGAGCTTTTATCGTTTCCCATGGTTGTCGATGACTCTTTGCCTTTTTTGCTCTAGTGAACTAATGGCCTCTCTTTTCACTCCATCAGATTCTCGATCTCTTCACTTGTGATGAATTATCTGCCTGAATTGGTCGCGTTGTACTCTGGTGTCAAGATCTAGCGATAGATCCATACAAACTCGTTGCCATAAGCCATGAGCTGCGTATAAGATATTCTCGACTTTATTAATATACAACACTTCAGTGGCTCCACACGGCGCCTGTACAGTCTTTGACAGCATGTCAAGGGATATAATTGAACACGCTGCTGCCTCTCAGGTCCAACCGCACCTCTGCCCACACTTAAATCCCGTCCCAATGCCAGGCGTTAAGGCCTGTTACGTCACGGAGATCGTATAGGCTGCGCTATTAGTTTATGATGATCCCAGAAATGCAGTCACAAATAGCTCAGTTTGTATGGTGTAGTTGGTTATCACGTCTGTCTAACACACAGACGGTCCTCGGTTCAAGTCCGAGTACAAACACTTTTTATCCAGCGCAACGACCGATCTTCTGTTCGAGTGCGAAGTGGGGGGGGGGTTTTTTTTTCATCTGGGATCTTATTCACTATTTACAAAGCTTCTCAGCGCTCAGATTCTAAGCAACTCGCCTTCTAGTAGCGCTTGGTTGAAGCTGCTGCGAGAAAGAGCCGCAAGCATGAGTAGATTCCAGCGCCCCAAACGGTAGACCGCGCGAGTGCAGTAATCCTGTCGGTGTTAAGGATGTATATCACATTGTACATCGCTCTGGTGATGAGGAACATGCCTGAGTAGTAGCTCACAAAGTCCCTCGAGATGCCGGCATGCAGGGCAGCCAACTAAAAAGCAAGGGTCATGGACCATGGTAGGGCTAAATATAGCGGATGTGGGAGTTTTCTTCGTCGTCATGTCGCTTCGCTTACCACTGCTCCATAGAAAATAGGGAGAGTCTCCATGCCATTGCTATGCGCGCTTTCTGCACGCTTGGCCATGGCTGCAGCCGATGCAGATAGCTTGGACTCAACTCTTTCAACTTGCCCCCGAGGATTGACTAGTATGTATGCACGCATATCGGTGAACCGAGCGATAAGTCTGTCGCTCGACGGCTCTTTGTGTCGCTCAGATTATGATACTAGCCGCAAGGCATGGAGGCAGAGGTTAAGATCTTACTGTTGTTCCATCGCTTTGTTGCTTTGACTACAATCTTTTAGCAAGGCGAGCGGGGTATGATATTGCAGTGTTAGTTCTGAACACCTACAGTGCGTGCTCTAAGCGCTGATGAAATATTTAAAGTCGGTCAGAGATCATGCACGCTACCAGAGCCTTGATGAAATGAGGAGCATAGGCTAAGCCCGCCGCGATCGGAAGGGATAAGAGTGGAAAGTTGGGGTAGAGTGTGGACATGATGACGATGAGAGCGATGTAGGGATTTGGTGCGAGTGAACGAAGCACCCGCACTAGACTAACGGCAAAAAAAAAAAAAAAAAGCAGGGTGTTTGTGATTGGCGAGGGTCATCCTGGTCGCTGCTGGGAATGTTATGATCAGTCCGACGCTCCGTACTTTAGCAGGCGGACTAGACTGAAGGCTCTCAGCGGCTACTACTTTACTAGGCCACTGTGTATATCTTGTCCATACCATGATACCAGGCAGGTCCATACCGTTACTGGGCCACTGTGTATATCTTGCCCATACCATGACGCCAGGCATGTCCATACCGTTACTGAGCCACTGTGCATATCTTGTCCATACCATGATAATGATGATACCAGGCAGGTTCATACCGTTACTGAGCCACAGTGCATATCTTGTCCATACCATGATACCAGGCAGGTCCATGCCATTACTGAGCCACTGTGCATATCGTGTCCATCTTGACTACACTGCGCGCTTTACATAATACCAGCCATTTGCCACTTCACACATCTGAGCCCAGATCGTTTTTACTCTTTACGCTTTAGCCGTTCAGTAGGCCAATGACAATATTTTCGTTAGTGCCTCAGACGAATGGAGAGCGATCGCGCCTCGTATTATTAGCCACGCTCCCCGCCCGGAGATGAAAATGCCCGAAAAAGGAGCGTTTGAGGCAGTCGTTCATTGCTAACGTTCAGTAGTGATGCACCATCATGACACGTACAGTACTTATGGTTTCGACAGGACATGAGGGACAAAGTGCATGCACTGTGTACCTGATAGGTTTGCATCACCCCTTTCGTAGGTCAGCAGCAAGAAGAATAATAATTAAAGAGATCCGGGGCAGCGCTGTTCTACGTGGAAGACATCTCTACCGTTGGAATGCACGAGAAGGATAATGGTGCATCAAGGCGCTCAAGGTTCAGACTGCGCGTGCATCAAGCAGCAATGTGATGGTATCCTTGCAGCATAGAACGAAACGTTTTTAGGAGTGCCAGCGTGTCTCATAGCCCATGCATGGCAAACAACAAGACAAAAAAAAAAAAGGGTCTGTTTCGACCCATCTCAAGCGAGTGAAGGCGCAACACTTGTGCTGCCCACTGTGCAAGAGACACTTGGAGGATGAATATCATATGCCTGAGGCCTGTGACCTCTTCGCGCGAATGAGGGCCAATAGAACCAAATAAACATAGCGCTGCGCGCATGAATGAGGGGGTAGGAAGGGGTACAGTAGTCAGACATATCTTTACAACAATGGCGTCCAGTTGGATGTCAACGCACATTCAACAACGGAGCAGAGAAGGCGCGCCCTGTATTCTGTGGTATTTTCTCGGAGGGGTAGACTAGCCTGGCTGCAACTGCAGGGGCTTGGGCAGACATCACAAGCGCAGAGAACTGGTACCTTTTGCATTGTATCCCCTGCTGGCCTACCCACAGGACTTTGTTCATTATTAAAAAACAGCCAAGATTACAAGGGCCACACGGCTCATGAGGTAGCCAACAGGACTAATCCTGTTCTAATCTGTGCCCATCCCATGCTAAACTGTCCTATCCATCCCATCCCATCCCATCCCTTCTCTCCTTCTTTCATGCAGTCGTAATCAGCGGCAGTTGAATATCAGCAACAGCGTACACAAAGGAAAAAAAGGGACTAAGCATTTATTTCATGGGTCAAAAAGAACGATAGCCTTGTGTGAGTTGAAGGGTCACTCCCCACTCGCTCACACGCACCCACGCAGACCCTCCTTTTTGGTTCGATTGCGATATTGTCATGCACTGCTCTATATAATTACCGATTGAATTACGATGACCGCGGTCTAGTCTATAAAACGAAGCCGATCGCAATTTTTCTAGTTTTGTTGTTTCTGCAATCATGCATCGCGCGTGCCGTGCGTGCGTGAGAGGTGTGTGTGTGATCGCAAGCAGGATTGGAGGTGAGACAGGGAGAGCGGAAGAGATCTCGTCAAAAAGGTTTCGCTGCCTAATGCATGAGCCCCTTCGCAACTCTTTCTTCTCGCTGTCCCTCTCGCCTTTTTCCTTTTTATCCGAGAGACAGAGCGAACGACAGGCGAGGGAGCAGTGTCCGCTAGTCCAACAAGAAAAACGAGATGTCATCGAACCCAAAATGGCCAGGACAATAACTCAGAGACAAACACAAAACAGAAACACAGAAGGAAGGCAAGAACCGGTCTCTCACCCGCCCACCCACACGGTGCTTTGCTCCATGTGTGAATATGCAAATTCATTCCCTCAGCTCAGCTCCCAGCTCAGACAATTGAATACACAATGAAGTGAGTCCTTTGTTTTTTTGTTTGGACTCCTTTTTTTAGACTAGTCTATAACAAATGGCCCGCGAGCCCCTTTCTGGACAGAGTACAATCGATTCAATTGTTCACAATTGAACCCCGCACCTTTCTTCTGTTGACTGGACAAGTCTTGTGCTGGGCGGTGTGCGTACTTTTGGCGTTGTTTTGATGTAATCGAACCACCCGCTTGTCCTGCCTTTTTTTTTTATGCCTTTTTCTTTATCGGCCTAGCCAATCTCCGACGCACACGCTGTCGCCTTTCACTTTCTTTCTTCCTGTTTCTGGCTCCTTCCGACAGACCGTTATTGTTGACGCTCTGTCGTCCTGTGGCGTGGGTGATCTGTACGGTATATTGTACCGACTCAATCGGATCTCGCAGCCTTGCATTCTGTTCAATTCAATCAGAGAATGGAATCCGAAATCGTATAAAGGGCAGACCATATTTTCCCTTTGTGTGCCATTTTTTCTATCTATTTTTTTCTCTCTCTCCCGTCTCGCTCTCGCTCTCGCTCTCTTTTTTTTCTCCTCTCCTCTCCCGCCCGTCATCCTGTCTCATTCTGATACGGGAGCAATTATCACACCACAACACACTCGCCCACTCAGACCGCCTTCCACCGGTTCTCTTCCCTTCCCACGTGCAACGACTCTGACACGTACCCACACCCACACACTCCACGTATATGAACATGACCCCAGCCCTCTCCATGTCATCTCCATGCTCAGCCTCCTTCGCCTTTGCCCACAAGAGCAACAGTGCCCAGCACACCCGCACGAATAGCGAGTCACTCCTTTTCACACCACCTCTGTCGCCCACCGAGGAGCAGCTCCTGGCCTTCTTGATCCCGGACATCGAGCCCTCCGAGCTGGCTGCCTACCTCTCGGCTCCATCCACTCCCATCCTGTCAGATGTCTCGTGCCTGATTGGCAAGAGCCTGACAGTCTCTGAGCGTCAGTCCGACAGCTTACCTTCCTCCGCCGTCGAGGCTGTCTACCCAAGCCCAGTATGCGCTGCAGCTGCAGCCACCGTGGTGGCCATGGACCGCCTAGATGCCACGCACTACCCCTCGCTATCCTACTCCTCAAGTCCTATGACACCCTCGGTCGAGTCAGATGCCCACGCCTTTGCGACGACCCAATCCAAGAAGAAGCGCTCCTCTACGTATGCCTTCATGGGGTCTGAGGACGAGGAGGACGAGAGGGACGAGTCCTCCGAGTTCTACAGCCCAGTCTACGTGATGTCAAGCCGATATACCCGCAAGCGTCTCATGCTCGAGCAAGCCTTTATCATCCCTGACGAGGAGGAAGACAACCAAGACTGCTATGCTGAGCTCTTCCACGGTGCCTCCTCTGATGACTTGGACGCGACTGTTGACCTTTCAAGCAACCTCGCCTTTGATCTTGTCCTTGCCTAGAGGACGAAATACCTGGTCTTCATTTGTCTCTTTTCTTTCTTTTTTTCTTTCTTGCCGTGAAGTTGCTCTTCCCCTTTGTTGTAAAAGATTGCTGTACAAGTAGCCGCATTTATCCTTGATCGTTTCGTCTGTAGCTGTACCACACCGCACTGTACTGTACTATTTACCGTTATTGCCCTTTTTTTTCTTTATCCTTTCGCGTTCGCTTTACCTGTAGCAAGTAGTGTACCCATATATCATAACATAAAATATCCCACCCAGCAACGAACAATTGAAATCGCTTCAGTTGTTCGGGATACCCATTCATCATCATTGCCGTCCCTGTGCTTGATTGTAGTGCTGATATAGCCGAACATTGTATGTTGTCAATGGCGGAAGGACATGAGGATGTGTAGTTATGTCGTGCCTGAGATGGGTACACTTTCTGATATATATAAATATACGTGTGTTTTTTGAGTTGGCCCCCTCGCGCCTGTCCTTCTTCCTGTTTGGTTGATCCGAAGGCGAGCCGCTCGTTTGCACATGTGGATGGGGCCTCCCATTGGATCCACGCGCTGCCTGCCATTATGCGCTTGTGAGGTTTGTTTTCTCAAAGCGGCACTCAACCCCGCAAAACCCCGCGCCGGGTGAGCAACAATAGTCGCTTGTGCGGTCCCGCATCGATGTGCGGCAGAGTCAAGAAAATAAGAACGAGAAAAAATCCCCCACCCCTGCCTCTTTCTTCCCCTTCTCCCCTCATCATCAGCACCTCCTCTCCATCCCATCCTCAGCTACCCTTCCACCATGTTGGCCGCCCATTCCAGATCAGTCGCCCGCGTCGCCCTGACCCGCGCCACCCTCCTCCGCCCCACCGCCGCCATCGGCGTCCGTTTCAGCTCGGTTTGGTCCAACGTCCCCATGGGTAAGATCTCCTCGAGCCTCGACCCTGGGCATGCCCTTCTCTGGGCCGTGATGCATCTCTTTGCAGTCTCGACATTGGTCATGAAGACGTACAGTGTCGGGCATAAGAGCGCTCGTGGGGTCTTCGGTTGAGTTAGTGGCGCAGACATCCATCGAGCGAAAAAGGGTGCTGATCCAGCCCAAGAGACTTGCCCAGGCGCAATCTGCATGCAGACTGGGAGGTCTCCAAGTGAAGGCTCTTCAAGAGTTGCACAGCTCCATGTGGCATTCCGCGACTAAAAAAAGGGCTGCGTCGGGAAGTGAGCCGGATTGGGCAACGCGAGAACAGGCGCTGGTTTCATAATGGACGCGTGGATTGCACTACATTGCTACCAGAAGTGGTCTTCAGGAGCGGCGAGCATGCGCACCCATCCTCTGTGCTCATCTCTTTCTTTACTTCGTCGCACTATAGGCCCTCCCGATGCCATTCTCGGTGTCACTGAGGCTTTCAAGAAGGACACTGATGCTCGCAAGATGAACCTTGGTGTGGGTGCCTACCGTGATGATGCCGGAAAGCCTTTCGTTTTGAGCTGTGTCCGCAAGGTAACCACGATTGCCACTGCTATGGCGCCCTATTGGCGCTTGAAGAGTCTTTGCAACTATCATGATCCAATGCTAGAGACTGATCATTCATTGCGCGCCTTGTGATATAATTTCTGTATCTCGCAGGCCGAAGCCAAGATCATGGAGGATCTGTTGGACAAGGAGTACGCTGGTATCACCGGTGTCCCAGAGTTCACCAAGGGTGCTGCTATTCTCGCCTACGGTGCCGACAGTGCTCCCCTGAAGGAGGGTCGTGTAAGTGGAAGAATGTCTGTGCCGAGTTTGGGCTGTGTGTAAATCCTCAACTGACACTCTGCCCTTGTTCTTGCCCTTAGGTCGCCATTACTCAGACCATCTCGGGCACCGGTGCACTCCGTGTTGGTGGCGAGTTCCTCGCCAAGTGGTTCCCTACCAGCAAGAAGATCTTTGTCCCCACCCCTACCTGGGGCAACCACATCCCAATCTTCAAGGATTCTGGTCTGGAGGTTAACCACTACAAGTACTTCGACAAGAAGACCAATGGTCTTGATTTCGAGGGCATGGTCAACGACATCAAGGTGAGTCAAAATGACGTGTCATCAGTGTACCACTTCAGCATAGGGGTCTTTGGACTACAAGTTTACAGTGCTGATACAAGTCTACTTTCTGCCTCGTCCTATAGAACGCTCCTAAGGGATCCGTCATCTTGTTGCACGCATGTGCTCATAACCCCACCGGTGTTGACCCTAGCCAGGCTCAGTGGGATGAGCTTTCCAAGGTCGTTAAGGAGGCTGGACATTTCGCTTTCTTCGATATGGCTTACCAGGGCTTTGCTTCAGGAAGCACTGACAAGGACGCCTATGCTCTCCGCAAGTTCGTCAAGGATGGCCACTTGGTTGCTCTTTCTCAGTCCTTTGCCAAGAACATGGGCCTCTATGGTGAGCGTACCGGATCGTTCAGTTTGGTCACATCGTCTGCCGAGGAGAAGGCTCGCGTCGACTCTCAGATCAAGATTGTTGTCCGCCCCATGTACTCGAACCCCCCCGTCAACGGTGCCCGTATTGTCGCCACTGTCCTGAACACGCCCGAGTTGAACGCTGAGTGGCTCAAGGAGGTCAAGACGATGGCCGATCGCATCATCACCATGCGCACGCAGCTCAAGAGCCATCTCGTCAACGATCACAAGTCCAAGTTGAACTGGGACCACATTACCAATCAGATCGGTATGTTCTGCTTCACTGGCTTGACGCCCGAGCAGGTTGAGAAGATGAAGACTGAGCACCATGTCTACCTGACCAAGGACGGACGCATCTCAGTTGCCGGCATCTCGAGCAAGAACGTCGCCTACCTCGCCAAGGCCATCCACGAGGTGACCAAGTAAACTACCCGCAATTGCTTCATTTCATACATTTTCTGTTTCATTAAAATTCATCAAAGCTTCATGAACTCTCTGGATATCAAGATGACGATAATGCTGAGCGGCTTGATAGCGCACAAGATGGGCAACTCATGCAACGTCCATATTTTTTTTTTTGCGAAGATGCTGCTACGCAGAGTTGGCCTTGACACTCAACAACCATTTGACAGGCCAATGACACGAAACACGGACTGACACATTGAATCTCCAATATGCAAGCTGGCTCCTTGGGTTTTCACGAGCTAGCGCCCCATTCGGCTGCCAGCAAAAGGCTGAGACGCGTCTGAAAAACTTTTTTTTTTTTGGCAGCTGCGGCGAGAACCGCAATTTTTTCACGACGTTCGCTCTCTTTCATTTTATCTTACCTTATTTACCATCACCATCCACCATTTCAAAAAAAAGCACACTGCTACTCTTTGAACTCTCTACTAAAAACCTCTACCCCAGCTGCTTAATCTGTTGTATTCACCATGGCTCAAGGCGCTTCACTTTTCCGGCTTCTGAATCTTGTCACGGGTAAGCAATAGGCAAGGGTCAAGAGCGAGCATCGTATCAATGTCGAGGAAGAGGTGTTCTTCACAATGGCAAGCACTTTTTTTTTCTTTCTAAATCTTGCTTTTGATCGTCCTTTCCACGTTATGCGTTCCGATCCTCGCGCTGCATTCTCTTGACCCGCACAAGCTGTCCTCATTATCCTGGGAGGCATCCTCTTGTTCGTCCATATTGGATCATGGAACTCTGGCATTCTTGGCGTCTTCGTCGTGTAGGTCCTATATTTTTGCTCCATGACGGATATGATCCGACTGTAGTAGAGTATCGTCTAACATAACCGAAAAAAAAAAACGCGCTGGCATGGCTGCATCTGGGTTGTAGCCTCTTTGGACTGTTGACATTCGCCTTAGAGTTCACGATCCCAGAATCGATCGTCTATAATCTAGGGTTCATGTTCTCGCTTCTTGGTCGTGGCCTCTGTAAGTGTACCTTGCGTTTTCTGTTTCATTCATAGGGGAAGGTTATGGCACAGAGGATAATGGATTGACACTGACCGTCCAATTGCAATGGGACATGCCTGTACCACGTCCAGTTTACGTCGGGTAGGTCATTTGCGTCCCGAAAGCATCCAGTCTGGTATGGGTAAGGTTGCTTGAGCACACAGTACTGAAGATCCTCCCTCGTTTCCTTTTTTGCTGTTCATTATTGTGTGTGTTGTATGTAGAACGGGAATTCTTGTTCTCTCATGGAGATGGTTTAACATCCTGGTCGGATGTCTCATCATGGCGGTGGGTGTCTTCTACGTCGCCATGCACTTTGTCGGCGCCACGCCCTCGCCCTCCATGTCGGCAGTCCCCAACACCTCGAGCGCCAACCTGAATCCGGGCCACGGTGGCTCCAACTACACCAACCCCAACGATGACGCCCAGCCCAGCATGGCCCAGACTTATCAGAGTCCCAACCCCGGCCACTACGATAGCACCTCCCGTGCTTAAGCATCGATGCCCGCACCTTGATGAGATCCCCGTCATCACTTCCTTTTAATCTTCAACTCAAATAATAAAGAGTGAACCATCCCACGCGTGTGGTTGTTTTGTCAAGACCTTTTATTGTTTGCTGTATTGCTCTACGGTAATTCTCTACACACATGGGTTCCATACTTTTTTTACACCTTGATCTTCTCCTCAATCTTTGTGACAACCTCCTGGGCTGCAACAGGAATGCGCGTACCAGGTCCAAAGACCGAGGTGACGCCAGCGTCAAACAGGAATTGATAGTCTTGCTGAGGGATCACGCCTCCACAAATGACGAGTTTGTCGCCTGCTCCTTGCTTCTTGAGCTCAGCAATCAATTGAGGCACCAGGGTCTTGTGGCCTGCAGCCTGCGATGACACTCCAACTACGTGCACATCCGCATCAATGGCCTGGCGCGCCACCTCGGCGGGCGTCTGGAAAAGTGGTCCCACATCCACATCGAAGCCCAGGTCTGCGAAACCGGACGCAATCACCTTGGCGCCACGATCATGTCCATCCTGGCCCATCTTGGCCACAAGCAAACGGGGACGTCTTCCTTGAGCCTTCAAAAACTTTTCTACCATAGAGATGGTGTCGCTCACATCTGTGCTGTCACCATACTCGGACTTGTATGCTCCAGAGACGACACGGATCGTGGGCGAGTGGCGGCCCCAGATCTGCTCGAGAGCGTCTGAGATCTCACCAACCGAGCACCTCTCACGCGAAGCCTCCACAGCCAGAGCAAGCAGATTGCCCTTGCCAGTCTTGGCACACTCTGTCAAAGCCGCCAAACATGCCTGTGCCTTTTCTGCGTCGCGGTTCTTGCGCATGTTCTCCAGGCGCTTGGTCTGACCAATCCTGACTGCAGTGTTGTCAATCGCCAAAACATCAATAGGGTCTTCCTTGGCGAGACGATACTTGTTGACACCGACAATGGTATCTATCCGTGTCACAAAGTTTGTGTGAATAACAAGAGGAGTGTCAATCTATCAATGCGCTTCAAAGCACGCGCTCTCAGAGCTGAAGCAAAAAAAAATAAATAAATAAAGATTACCTTGTCCAGAATCAATACGGGCCTGCTTCTTGGCTGCGGATTCTTCAATTCTCAACTTGGGCATACCACTTGCCACAGCCTTTGCCATGCCTCCCATCGACTCGACCTCGTCGACAATCTTCTTGGCCGCGTCGTACATGTCGTTGGTCATGGACTCCATCATGTAGGAGCCGCCCCAGGGATCTGCGACCTTGGGGATGAAGGCCTCCTCCTGAAGGATCAGCTGAGTGTTACGGGCAATACGGGCACTGAACTCTGTTGGCAATCCAATGGCCTCGTCAAAGGCGTTCGTGTGCAACGACTGCGTGCCTCCCAACGTGGCAGCCATAGCCTCAACGGTTGTGCGAATGACATTGTTGTAAGGATCCTATGGCGGATATATACCAAACGCCTTGCGATGAGTACTTTTTTTTTCGAGAGACAGCCAGCCAGAGCACCCTTAGCAAATTATTTGACCATGAGGTGTGTTGAAGCCTACCTGTTCAGTCAGAGACCATCCTGATGTCTGACAATGCGTTCGCAGCAACAAACTCTTTTCGCTCTTGGGCTCAAACTTTTCCTTGACCATCACGGCCCAAAGACGGCGGGCGGCCCTCATCTTTGCAATTTCCATGTAAAAGTTCATACCGATGGCCCAGAAGAAGGAAAGGCGAGGCGCAAACTGATCCACGGTCATTCCAGACTTGAGTCCTGTACGAATGTACTCCAGTCCATCAGCGATCGTGAATGCCATCTCCAGGACGTTGTCGGCACCGGCTTCCTGCATGTGATATCCAGAGATCGAGATCGAGTTGTACTTGGGCATGTGTTCAGACGTGAAGGAGAAGATGTCTCCAATAATCTTCATGGAGGGCTCTGGTGGGTAGATGAATGTGTTGCGCACCATGAACTCTTTGAGGATATCGTTCTGGATAGTTCCCGAAAGCTCAGCCAATTTAGCACCCTATGTACACCATGTCATCAATGAGCGAAAGAGTACAGATGTTTAGAGTTGGTACTTGACCTGGCAAACACCAAGGGCGGAAACAGGTTATGCTGAGCAAACTTGAGGTAGACTTGCCTGCTCCAAACCAGCAACAATGAACATGGCCAAAATGGGCAACACGGCGCCGTTCATGGTCATAGAGACCGACATTTTGTTGAGCGGAATGCCATCAAACAGAATCTGGAGGGTGACGGAAGGCGATGTTAGCATTAATACAGCGGGTGACGGCGGTGAAAGCATCCGAAAAATGATCAAAAGCAGCAAGGCAAGAAGCCTGTGACGAGAAGCAGGTCAATGTACTCAATGTACCTTCATATCCTCGACAGAGTCAATGGCGACACCAGCCATACCGACGTCTCCAACAGCTCTTGGATGATCCGAGTCGTAACTATTGGCAGTAATAGAGCACGTCCCCATCCACTTTGAGGTCAGTCTCTCATCGTTGTATGGGGGAAGGGTGTAAACGCGTTCCTTCCCGAGTCTGACGTTTTGCGGAGTATGGCCCGATTTCTTACCCGCGATGGGTGGCCAGATCGAAGGCAACACTGAGTCCCTGTTGTCCAGCAGCCAAATTCTTGCGGTAAAACTTGTTGGACTCTTCCACAGTACTGAATCCGGCATACTAGTGGGTGCGATCGATGGTGGAGGTAAGAGCAAGCCATTAGCAACGGACAACTTTATAGTTTCCCATTAAAGTAGACAGAGCCTCCCCCGAAGAGGCGAAAAAACAACAAAAAGTGAATCTCGGTTGCACTATTGCCGGTAGTAGCGGTGGCACGGACATGAAGCGCACAAAAGAAGTGTAAGGGAGAGTGTGTTTGCATGTGCGAGTAAGAGCATCTCGGTCTTACCTGACGGACAGTCCAGGGTCTAGCAGTGTACATGGATGCATAAGGTCCTCGAGTGAAAGGGAAAGCACCGGGGATCTCGTCAGGGTTGCCGTTGGTGTCGGCCTGCGTGTAGACAGGCTTGATGTTCAAGCCCTCGGCCGTCCGCCAGGTGAGCTGCTCTTCTGGATCTTTGCCCTTGAGCTCCTTTGTGGCCATCTTTGCCCAACGTTCATGCAGCGGCTGACGGGTCCGTTCGGTTGTGTATGCCTATGTCCAAGCGTCAGAGAGAGTACAGGTTAGAGGAGCGAGATGGGATGGCGGTCATGTCTTGTTACGCTGCAGCATTCCGTGCTAGTGTTTGCGAGGACATGGACAAGACGATGGAGATACCTTCTTCAAGGGCAGGCGCGCTGCCCATCTTGAGGCAGGCCTCTGTAGGTTTCGCAGTGAGAGCATATGGATTAGCGGAGGAAGGGGAGGACGGGATGGGGCAAGGAGAGATGGCGGGTGTTGCAAGGCAGAGATGCAAGAGATGAGGCAGCGGATCTCTGGCCAGGACAGAGGTTGCGGCGAGAGAGGGGAGCGGGGAGATGCAGGTCGGTGCTGGAATGAGGACGCGTGCACGGGGCGGGGGAGAAGGAGCGGCAATGGACGAGGCGGGCTGTGGGGACCAGGCGACGGGAGGAAAAGGGACGCAGAAGGACAGCAGACAAGGACAGCAGAAAGGGACAGCAGTAAAGGACAGCAGAAGGGAGGAGTAGAAGGGAGGAGCAGAGAAGGGAAAGAGAACAGAACAAAGAAGAAAGCAAAAACAACACACATATAAAAGGACACCCCCCCACAGCAGGGCCAGCAGGGGAACCGTGTGAACAATATGTGCAGCAGGACGCTGAGAGCGCGGTGGCTTGCTCGACCGTGGAAAAAAAACGGGCTGCCTCGTCGCTGATTGGATGCGCTGCGTCGTCTCCTCTGGCACTCTGGCATGGTTGCATTCTTGTATGCTTGTATGTATTCTGTGCTTCGGGCAGTACGGTGCATTCCCTTCTATGTGGCGATGCCGAGGCTGCGCATGTGCTCCTTGAGCCCCGTCAGTTCCTGATCCTGCTCCGCCAAGCAGATCAGCAAGTCCTCGTGCTCCTTGCCGAGGGCTTCGTGCTCCCGTCCCAGAGCCTCATGCGCCATCCGTAGCGTCTCGTGCTCCTTCTCCAGTGCCCAGTGCTGGTCCTGTCGCATGCGCATCTCCTCGCGCAGACCCGCAAGCGTTTCTTCATATCTCTCGCGCTCTTGCGTCTACAAGTTCAAATGCACAGTCATGCGTTAAGAGACTTGTCATGCAAACGGCATGGAATCGGATGAAATCGCTGGCCTATCTGCCTAAAAGCATCGCAGTTCTGTACCTGTTGGGCCACTATCCGGCGCGACTCATCTAGCATCGACCTTAGCTCATTGATCTCCGTGCTTTGGTTGTTGATCTTGGACTGGAAAGAAGCAAACTGAGATTCCGAAGCATCCTGATGACCTTGCATCGAACCCTGACGAGGGCGCGCTTGGTCCGGCGAGATCGAGATCGACTTTTGTGTGCGCTCTAATTGTATAAACATAGAGAAACGCAGGGACATGATGTATCGAGATTAGTGCCACAGGCATCGCGTCGCAGATGCAATTTCTCAACTCCCATTTAACATAGCCCTGGTGTCTTACCAAACGTCTTCTTCATAAATTCCACAAAAGAATAGTCAAAGTATAGGCCTGGGAGCCTTCCACCACCCTCCTCAGACGGAAGGACAACCATCAGCGGAACTGCCGCCTTGAACGGCTTTGACTCCCGGACACGGGTGATGCATGCTGCAAAGTGATCCAGTCCAATCCGACTAAGAATAATGGGCTGGATCGTGGCTCGAGTAATGAGTGCATCCGGCTCCCAGTTGAATTCGTAGCATATTCCCAGCAGAAAGGCCGCCAAGCCCTGCACCATCGGGTCCTCCTTGGATGATGGGTTGATGAGCTCTATCAACTGAAGGCCATATGTATTTCAGAGAAAGGTAACATCACGTTAGAACAAGGAAAAAGAGAACAATGTCGTCAAGGCCTCAAATGCACAAACACTGATCTTACAAACTGGAGATGGGCTCCTTCCGACAATAGGTCCTTGATGCTTTTTGGGCTGTCGTAGCACCATACGCACAGAAGGGCAAGATAGCCCAAGGCGACCCGGACATCCGACTGTTCTTTAACTGCGACCATCAAGGCTGCAGCTATTGCGTGGATCAAAGACACTGGGTCTTCGCCTATCCCCACAAGAGACAATAATGTCAATGTCGTACAGGAATGTACAAGGTCCGCAAATGCAATCACAAGTGGGTCAACAAGCTTACCATTCTCTTCGTCTCCAAATGTGATCGCTAGCGCAATGGCCTTGGCGCGTGAATTATTCTGCAAAATGTGCGCGAAAAGCACGGTCGCAAACCAGCTGTTGTAGGGATCCGTGGAAGCTGACTCGATGCCATCCTGCCAACCTTGTAATGCTCCGAGTAGGAGTGTCCCGGGTGATCGGGGTTTCTCTAACATGTACATAAAACCACCACTATCAGAAAACAGTGCGATCCTCACAACTGGCTTTTGTCCTGAATGGCGCGATAGCCATAAAGGAACGCAAAGGACACAACGAACTCAAAGAACGCAGTTGCTTCCTTACCGCTGGACGTAGTGTTGGGATTGTCTTCAGGTGGAGGGTTTAAAGTCGTAGCCAACACCATCTGTGTGTCTGGGTTTTCCAAAACAAACGACTGCACCATAGGCATTAGGACGCTCAGTCGGTCGGCAGGATGAAAAAGTAAAAACGATGGTAGCGATACACTACTGCACATCACTTACTTGGAAGAGGCATGTCGCGGCCGCTCTGACAGAATATGTGCACCCTGGATAATTTCCTACTGCAATGGCCACGATCTCGACTATGGCGGGACAACGTTCGCGCTGCTCCAGCGATCGATAGTCACCCTGCGCAGAGCCTCGCCCCGATTGAAATGAGGTTCGAGAAAGCTGGGCAGACGATCGGCCCGGAGGGGTCAGTGCAGAGGAAGCGTCGTTGGAAGGTGCAGGTGGTGGGTGCGCGGGTATAATGACGGCCTTCGAAAGGGCGTCCTGGTTCACTTTGTTCAATCGAATGAGTTCTGCCAGGGCATATAGCGCACTGGCCTTGACTCTTTGCGGAGCATTGGAAGTCAGCGACAAGTCGACCAAGAGCTGCAAGATGCCACTTTGGGACATGGATTTCTAAAAAACGCCACAAAGCCAGTGCAGGAAAGTCGTGTCAGTCCATATACCATCCTCGATCGCACGGGTGGTGTGAGAAATCGCACCCAAAGCTCTTAGTGTACCTGGTTGGGAGCCGTATTGGAATGATCTGGCACTACAAGGACCCGAATCAGCTCCAGGACCATGATCATGTTGTTTCCTTTTTGATCTGACCATATATCCTTCATGGTCAAGTCCTGTTGCCCACTCTCGTCAATCATCTCTTCGCTAAACAGCGCAGGGATGCGTTGGATACAGCTCGTTTCACGAAAGTAATTCTAGGTGTTTGAAGGACGTAGATTGATTGATGAGTCGCAATGCCATGATAAGCAAGAGATTGCAAGGTTGATTTTGAGAATCCTCAGAAAGCAAGGCGAGCTAGACTGTACCTGGTTCGAGACATTGTATCGTAGCAAGTTCTGGACAAGCTGCAGGCAGTCCTGAACTATGATTCCTCCCGAAATAGCGCCCTCGTCGGCAATAATAGCCAACAGACGCTCAAAGGCGTTCTCGAACGCGACAATCTTTTGCAAATCAGCATTCGACTCTGTAAGCGATATCAGCAGCAACAATCCCTCTAAAACGCGTGGTTGACAGGACATGCTTGGGCCGATTAGTCAAAGGGGTTTCATGAGCCTGCACAGTGGTAGCTCTGAAGCAGAATCGTGGTCCTGACAGCCATACTCACCATTGCGAATAATCTCTCGGCGATCGTCCAAGAGGGCCATCAGTCTGGACATTCCCATGGGTGAGGTCAGAATGCACTCCTGCAGTCGTGCCGTGTTATTAAGAACGAGTGTCGATAGCAGCGACACGACATGGAACCGGACGTAAAAATCATATTCCTCGAGCATATCCAGCAAAACTGCCACGTTGTTTGCATCCTGCGTGTCCACGGCGAAATAACATGTTGGATATTAGTATATTTCCAGCAACTGTTCGTTCACTTGGACAACTGCAACCGGCCACTACCACTTGCCTCCAGAACTGTCATTGACATCTCCATTGCAAACTCCTGTGACTCTTCGCGGTCCTGTGCCCGGAATGGTAAGGAGGAAGAAGTTGAAAGAGAGAGAGAGAGAGAGAGAGAGAGAGAGAGAGAGAGAGAGAGAGAGAGAGAGAGAGAGAACGCGGTTAGAGGATAAGTATCCTACGCCGTGCTGATCAAGGATGAAAGGACAACGGTAGCTCTCGTGCGCGCCTTACCGCTTCTGCCTGGCACAGCACTGTCAGCGTCTCCAGAACCGCCTTGCAAATGTCAATATCCATAGCATCCTGCTGCAACACCTTACAAAGAACCAGCACACCGCGAGTGCCAATGTCCTACAGAGTTCATCCGCAAAGTTGGAGGTGTAATGATGATTAGCGAGTCTATTGGAATCTTGGTGCCGAGGTTCGAGCATGTTCGTCAAAACGCGGTCATCTCCATGGTGTCGCTGCCCGTTACCCTCTTGTGCTCTCGGGAGCAGGACCTCAGTGCCTGTACGGCGGCTCTGCGGTCTTCGAGCAGAGTGCCATGCTGAATGCGTTCGCAAAGTCTGTCGACGGTCTCTGACCCGGTCTGAGGCTGTCCCTTTTGTCCCCGGAGGGTGTTGAGTCCGCTGGCAAGAAAGTTCATGGCCCTGCGCGAGATGGCCAGATGTGTAAGAGTTTATGGGAGAATTTCGTGGCGGTGAGCAAATGGTTGGCGTCGGCTAGCACAGGGGGCGCACGAGTAGCACAGGGGGCGCACGAGTAGCTGGGGGGCAAAGAAGAGTGTGGAAGGAATGCCACTGAGTTGTCAAGGCAGGGTATGCGGGGCGAGTAATGAATGAACGATAGAGAGAGAGAGAGTGAGAGAGAGATCGAGAGAGAGAGGAGACACAGGGCCAAAAGGACCCACACGTCGATTTTATGATTTTGGGAGTGGCTGGTTCGAGCAACTGGTCTATCTCACTTTGGCTGTCGGTCCACTGCCTGCGCGGATTTTGGGCATAGCGCCTGCACCGCTGGACATCAGAGCCACAAAGAGCACTGCCATCAGGCCATCCTGCAGCCATGCTGCCAGTGTAACTATCCGCAGGATCTGCTCTCCGTCTTGGATCCAAGGCGCTAACCGTTGCACTATCCACGGTGCCAGGTGCCATATTCCGAAGCTTGACGACATCCTCTCCGAGACCCATGATGCCAGGCTCACCACACGTACTAAGAGCAGCACCATCAGCACGTTCTATTCAATGCGAGTTGATGTTAGAGAAGCTGGTCAAAAAATCACTGTTCCACATCTCAAGACCTGCAACACTGCACTTTTTTGATCAGGGTGACCTACCGAGCACACTTTGTCTCCGAAGGTAGGCTGGAATGGATCATGAGCTTTGGATGCGTTTGCCTTGTCCTTTAGATTCTTGTCCAGGTAGTGTTGCATGATGTGGTATTCTCCTACAACCCAAAACGCGGTCGCGTGTAGTATCCCTGCTGCAAACACAAGCTGCCCAATCCACATGACCATGGTTGTCCACCGATCAACAGCCTAATAGTAACAAGGGGAGGCAAAAACATTCGTCATTAGTCATTTGAACGGGCAATAGTAGGCCCTCGATACTAGTCGAGGAAAGGGCCAAGTTACCTCCAGTAGCGAGACGCATCGACAGAGTAGCACCACAATTAACCATCGGCGAGCCATTCGCTTCTTCAGCATCAAGTCCCTGCCAAGAATAGTTCGAGGCTCCTGTCGCTGAGGCAGATAGTCGTCCACGATCTTGACCACGCCAAAGAAATTGTCCTCTAGGCCCGTCTCGGGCTCGGGTGGGAAATACCTCTGAGCTGCAAATGCCTCCCGACCATCCGCCCAGGTGTCCAGTTTCCCATCCTTTGCAAAAGAGTGACCAAACGCATTCCGCTGTGTCCCTTCAGTGCTACTATCCATGGTGTGATCCAAACCTGTTCTTCTCAGTCGGGCGCCCAGGTTTCGATCATCCTCATCCATCGCATCATTCATGTCCACATCCGTATCGAAGCGCGAAGGAGCGGAAAATCGTCCACGACCAAAGGACCTATTGGCACCCGTGGCTCCAGTGTCCACAGGAGGTGATCGGAAAGACCATGCATCCTGCACATTGGCGGTTGACTCTTTCGTGGAGCGATGTGCAAACAGATTCTCTGGCGGTTGAAACCTTGCAGACGGAAATCCAAGCATTTCCCCCAACGACATGTTGTTCAGACCCATGTTGGTGATTAGAGAGGGGTTCGCTAATGGCGATGGTTCGTATGCGCGCGAGCGAAACGTATTGTCGACAACAGGGGTATAGCCACTGGTATCATGACCTGTTTGAAAAGATCCAGATGTGAGAGTCGAGGATGACTCCTGTGGCCATGCGCTATCCTGACCTGAACTGCGATACATGCCAAAGGCTGCCGGTGAGCGAGTTGATGTTGTATTCGCTGGTTTCCTTGGGGACCAGCTTATTTGATTAATATCTGGAGATCCTGGGCGTGAGCCAAAGTGGCTTGGTGGTGACTGGGCAGGGGCTGCAGAAGCGTTGCTCGTGGGGTCAGTCGCCGATCGAGAGAGTGCCGGGGCGGCATGAAGATCATATCGCTGTGTCTCCTGCTGTCTTGACACCACAGACTTCTAACGAGGATTAATTCGAAAGGAATATTCAATGAATAAATGAATCCGAAAAGGGAGCTCCTAGACCGCCACCGACCTTGAAGGACAAGCAACAGCATGGTAGTACTTACACGAGTGGGGGCGCTAGAACCGTCTGTAAGAGGTCTATCATTTGCAGGGGCTTCAGGTTTAAACACCAGTGGTGCCTTCAGCGTCCTGCCACCGGCAAAGGCGATCAGGTAGAGTGAATGAAGCAGAAACACAGAGCCCGCACACCAGGATCCACACCGGGATACTGGGGTCGAAAAGAGGACAACCAGTTGAAGGATTACTAGTGGGAAGGCTCCTCTCCGTATCCATGGATAATACCATTTTGTCCGGAGCCGCACCCGTGGCATTTTCTGAATAGCGAACTGTAGAGGATCCCAGCAGAGGCCGACGATGGACAAGAACACAATGCTTGCGACGACGATAGTTGCATTATCGTTTCCAGTCCAATCCTGGTTTAGTTTTCCAGAAGATGACGGCCAAGGCCATAACGTGGCCATGCTAATGCGAGATGCTGTCCTTGAGAGCGCACGTTTTGTCAAACACTCTGAAGTCTGATTCCTATGCCTCAGCGCCTCCAGGATCGCCATGTTTGGAAGTATGTGTGGTCCTACCAAGCCTGGAACATCAAGAAGTAAGTAGATGAGGATCAAGCTCTGTGCTGTCCATCGCACTGCAAGACACGGCGATCAACGGCGTAAAGTACATACCGGATAGTTCCACGACCATCAGCGCCGCATGCGCACACAACCAGCTAACTCCAGTGAACATCCAGAATGCACTTGGATACTTGCGATGGGGTTCGATCAGGTCGCCTCGGCTCTTGCTCAAAGTCGCATTCAGTAGCGTGGTTTTGAACTGGTAGTTTTGTTTGCCGAGGACTTTTTGTACCTTGTCCAGACAGGCCGAGCAGGCGAGTGGGTAGCGCTCCTCCAGTTGTTTTCGGTAAGCGTCCGCATTGTCGTAATAAGCTTCGTAGTTCTCGTCCTAGTACATCCACATAGCCAGATATACAGAGGCGGACGAGTGAGCATCGGACCTAGTTTGAGCCCGTTGTAATGTGGTGTGATGTGATGTGATATGTGTGTTGAAGAGTTTGTTGCTTACCTTCTCGTCTGGTATATAGTTGCTCAGAAGTTGGTACACCACGCGCTGATGGCCATTGCACATTTCGCAAAAAAAGTTGTCCTGCGAGGAACTGTCCTCGACACCAGCGCGATACCGACGTCGGACATTCCTGTTGCGGGCTGTAGAGAAGGCAGGAGCATAGGTCGCGCAGACAACAACAAAAGTCAGTGAGAGGCTTTTCCGCCAAAGACCAGACCATGTCCATCAGCAGCCTTTTTCTCGGTTCATCTTGAAAAGGCGATAATCGTACCTATGCGCTCAGACGTTTCGCTGTTCAGCGAGCTCTCAAACATCTCGGGTACTGGTATGATATTGCCATCCTAGCATAATGGAGCGGATTGAGGAATGATGAGTCAAAGCACTGTGGATCCAACTCAAAGATTAAGACCTGGTTACATTCCATGTTTCTGCTACCTTATCCCGTTTCTGGTGCGTGAGGCACCTTGGGCAAGTCCAGTCCGAGGGTGTCTCCCTATGTCCGCGGTGCAGCCACGAGAGCTGGACGCAAGCCCAGCATTCCACCCGCACCGGTCGGTGCAACATGGTCTCGAGCCATCCTGGTTTCTGGTGGATCGGGCGCAGATGGGTGCCTGAGCGTAGTCCTGTTTTCGAGCGATGCATGCTGCTGTGCTGTGATGATGCGATCCTCCCTGGCTCCCTCTCGTGTAGTTGTTTCTAGGCCGCCTGTTTGCAAACGACAGGTGCTGATCCAGACCAAAGGAGTGTTGGGCAATGAGATGAAGTTGAATTCAAGCGAGCAAAGAAGTGAATCTTGAATGCGAGCCAAGGGACGAACATGTATATCATCTAACAGAGTGACTGCTGTATGCGAGCAGTGGCGTGTTGAGCCCTTTTGCGCACTGTTCTCGTGTCGTCTCTCTTCGTTCTCTTTGGTCTCTTCTCCTCCTCTTCTCCTCTCCTCCTCTTCTTCACGTCCTCTCTTCACCTCTCTCTGCTCGCTTCCACTTCGCTGGTTTCTCCACTGGTTTCTCCGCTTCTCAACCTTCGCCTCCCCCCGCCTCTCGACAAGAGACTAGCTCAAGCACTTCCGCCTTGTACCTCGTCCACGCCTGCTTTCAAAGACGCTCAAGACCAGCCTGCAGCGTAACCATGGCTTTCCTTGCTCGGCACCGCACCCGGCTGTTCGCCGTCGCGCCACCAGCCCCGGCCTTTATCAAGACCTCGCGGACTCTGGGCTCTAGTCTGCAACAGCAACAGCAGCAGCAGCCGCGTCTGACAGCCAGAGCCTTTTCCTCTGCAAAGGAGAGTCCTCAGGGCCAGCACCCCTCCGCCAAAGACGCCAGCAGCTCTAGAGCCAACTCTGACAACAACAGCGTCGAAGGGGGCAACAGCAACAAGGACGGCGCAGCTAAACCCTTGGGCAAAGTCAGCGGTATTGTCAACAGTATCCTGCATGGCTCTGGATCTCTCCCCAAGGTTCTCAGTCAGGAGTCATGGGGCGTGTCCCTTGCTCGCGGCAAATACGTCCATGAGCTGCAAAGTAAGTTTCGCCCACTCGCGTTTTTGACTCTGTTCACCTTGTCATCCTACCCGATGATTCCTATGAGCGGGGTAGCCCTAAGAAGAGGATGAAAGCTCATGGTTCTTGTTTTGGTTGCGCATACATATAGAGCATCGGATCCGACCCGAGCGATTTGATGACTATGTGCAGCTGGTGTAGGTTGGCAGCGAATTTTTGCATAATGTCACTCTGGTTTTGTCCCACGATGAGTATACTTATTATTTCTTTGTTTGTCACATTTTCCTTCCACCAGCTCCGAGGCGTTTCCACGGATGGTCAAGGAATCCAACAATCGTTTGCGATTGACAGGAAGCTGGCTAACGGAAATCGGCCAGTTGGATACTGCGGGCAAGTGCAATAGTTCTATCTCTTTGTTTTTTTTACGTTCATTCATTGTCTTATCTCCAACGTGACCGGGAGGATGCGCTATATCACTGATGACGGAGGGTATGGTAGCAGCAGCCAAGGGTGCGGAACGCGTTCCCCGTTGTGGTTGTGGGCTGGTCACATTGGATAGGGTGGAGAATTTGGGTTTTCTTGTGAGCACACTGAACCATAATTGCGTGAAGACTAACACGACTTGCATATTCCCATTGCATTTTCACAGTCCACATCTGGGAATTTGATGGCTATCCAGGCCATGCGCAAGAGATGGGCAGACTGCGAGGAGATCCGGTAAGAGTCAATGCGGAGCAGCAAATTTGCCCTGCACGCAGCAACAATTGAGAATGCTCATCGCTGTCTATATTTTTTACTCGGCATTGGCAATGTCCGATAGACCTATCAAAAATTTCTCAAAGACTTGCGACCCATGCTCATCAGCCGCGACAACCAAATCTGTCTTGAGTTTGCTTTCTGGAAGTCCAGACCGCCAGTAAACTTGGGAGGCATCTATGAGATGAGGACCTATCTATTGAAGGTAACTGCTGTGCAAGATGGAGGGGCTACAAGCTAGTGATACAAGCTAGTGATACAAGCTAGAGGCAAACTGCCAGGTGGTCATCGCTCTGACTTTGTACCTTCACTCCTGACCTCTCCCTCTAGCCCGGTAATCTTTTGGAATGGGAAGCGAATTGGCGTCGAGGTCTCGAGTGCAGGCGCCAGTTCTGCGAACCCGTTGGAGCGTGGTTCTCTCAACTGGGAGAGTTGAACTATGTCCATCATATGTGGAACTACCCGTAAGTGTGTCCAGGGCATTTCCGCGCTATCGGGGAAGCAAGGACGATTAGTTATTAATGCGGATAGGATGACCATCTTTCACCCCTCGCTAGTGATCTGGAGACTCGCAAAAAAACCCGGGAGCAAGCTTGGAAGGTCGATGGTTGGGCAGAGACGGTTTACAACACTGGTATGCAATTGTGCTAGTATAGAGTGACTTGTTATGGTTGCGACTTTGAAGCTGGTCTAGCTGTCGATATCTAACCCTCTTTTGGTCCATCCCTATAGTGCGTTTGATTGAGCGCATGGAAGCCAACATTCTTTTGCCCATGGAGTTTTCCTCACTCAAATAAATGCGCAGCAAAAGCGGGAGCAGGAGGCGGCGAACTCTCTAGAGCGGCTACACGTTCTTTTTATATAAAGACTTTTTCTAAGTGTCTTACATGACGGTTCTATGCTGGGCAGAAACAAATGAGAAAATGGAGTACAAGAGCGGAGAAATACTAAAAGGATGCCGAGGAAGGCGAGGCGGAGGCGCTTATTTCTTGTCGGTCAGCATCAGGACGGGCGAGTGGGTGGGCGAGTGGGTCGAGCCGATTCCGGCCATGGAGGGTCCCAAGAAGCGCTGCTGCAACTCGTACACGAACAGGGCGATCGCAAACATGGGCTAGAGGGATATCAAAGAAGAAAACCATCGAGTTAGACTAGCGTGAGCTATGAAGTCGGAAGAACAGCATTCTGTAGCAGCCGCTGCGTCATGATGATACGTACGGCGACAATAAGCGAACGGGGGACAACGCCTTTGAACAATGCAGGCACACCCTCGCTTTTGACAATGTGCTGGAAACAATCGACGATGCCCTTGTAGACGGGTTCACCTGGTTTGCTTGCCACCTGCAGACGCGTTTTGATCACTAAGGAGGTGGATGGCGGATTGGAAACCGAGTTTTGGTTGTTAGAAACTTGGAAAGGGATGGCCAATGGTGACTTTTTGATGGCAGGACGAGGAGCGTACCATCTGCTGGAGTGACGGCGGATGCAGCGATAACACCGGCAACGAGACCAGCGCCCAGAATCACCGAGAATGAGGTCTTGCCATCCTTGTCGGCTCCTTTGAGCTTGAGGAAGGAGTTGAGGGGGAAAAACATGATTGAGAATGGAACATCCCTAGGAAGACAGAGTAACGAATGTTGAGGGGTAAGAAACAGAGGACTCTCTTGGGCGACTGGTTCGATGAGTCCACGCGTCCATACGTTCATGCGATGGTGTAAATATAGCTTGCGTACCTGAGCAATGTTGCGGGTGTGCCACGGTAGAGTCCACGCAAGCCCAATGATCGCACGATGCCCATGGCTGTGGGCCGTTGCTCTCCAGGTGCCAGCTTCTGTCCTCCTGCGACCTGCATCTGAATCTTGACAATTTCCATGGGGTTGGTAGCAATGACCTGACAGAGTCCTGCAGTGGCACCCGACAACATGCCGTACTGGATGGCGAGCTTTTCCTCCGAGACGTTCGTCCGCTGTGCCCAGTACTCGCGTGCAAAGTCGTTGACAGCCAGTTTGATGGCCTTTTCAGGCGTGATTCCCATAAGGTTGGGCACGATGCCTCTGTAAAGTCCACGGACGCCCTCCTTTGCGACGACCTGCCTGAAGCAGTCCAGTCTATATGTCGGCCAAGCCAGATGATGATGCAGAGTAGTTAGAATATGAAGTGTCAATGCATACGCACACATATTATTGATACTGCGATACTGTGCACAGAGATGGTCCAGGCATTTTTTTGTTGCAAAGTATGACACTTGAAGGGTGCTCTCGAGAAACCCCTCCTCCCCAAAAAAAAAAAATCTCATCCGCTCACTTCCCACGCTCTCACCCGCATCCAGGCTGTTACTCGACCCGACACAAAGGCAACCACAACTGCAGCACTGTGGCTAGGCAGCATCTTGATCAATGAGGCAGAAGTTGTCGTCATGATCTGAACAAATCGATATAAATGCTCACAATGGCGCGCTCCTCCTTGGGCTGGATAAATTCCTGAAAAATGAGATTGCATTACTCATTTTTCCGATGCGGATGAGTATGAACGTCGGGGAAGGAAGGAAGTTGGCTCTTTGGACTTACCCTCCACGGTATTGCAGCTTGCCCATGGCATCCTTCTTTTGATTTTGCAGCCTATACCATAAATAACAACAACAGATCGAGAAAATTTGTCAGGGGAAAACGGCGGTTGGGCAACGGAGCTGAAGGTGCGCATCCAAGATACATGTTGTTTCCAGAGAATAACGACTGACCTTGTCTTGACCATGTCCAGGGGATATACGATCAGTACACCTGCGATACCTGCCACAGCACCTGCACCGAGCTTGGAGATGAATCTGTTGAGGCGGCAAGAGAGGGTTGGGTGATGTTAGCTCGGAAAGAGATCCATGACTCGCGTGAAGGGCATGCGGGTGTGGTTGGAGTGGTGGAGGGAGCATTTACTTGCTGGAGGCAGCAGAGGATTGTGCCAGCTGCTGCTGGTATTCTTGGCTTGACATTGAGCGAGAGGTGAGGAGGCTGTGAGGCGAGGGATGTGCGAGAGAAGTGCGAAAGAGACAGAGAGAGAGAGAGAAGGAGAAAGTGTGAGAGAGAGAGAGAGTGTGTGTGTGTGTGTAAGAATGAGAGTATGGTGAGAGTGAAGGTGAGAGTGAAGGTGAGAGTGAAGGTGAGAGTGAAGGTGATGGCGAGTGCGAGTGAGTCGGGGATTCAGGACTTGTGGAGACGACGACGAGAACAGAAGAGGGGAAAAAAAAGGCGAGAAGGGGCGCAAACAAACAAAAGGACAAAAAAAGGCCGCTTCCCATACGAGGCACAAGGTACATGACCGCATCTGAGAAGTCGATGTGCTCCAGTGCTGGCTCGACCCACACGAGACCTCTCTTGTTCTCTTGTCTCTGCTCCTCTGCATCCATCTGCTCCTCTGCATCCATCCCATCCCATCCCATCCCTCGTCTCCCTCATCCTCATCCTCTCTCTCTCTCTCTCTCTCGCTCTCTCCTGATCCCGCTTCCTCGTCGCCTGCTTCCTCGCGGCTACTGCTCCAGCCACGCCTGCCTGCACAATGCCATCCTCCGCTGCATGCCCTTGTGCATGCAGCCTCGCCCCCTGCCTCGACTCGACGCTGAGCTTGCCGCTGCCTGCTCGACCAGCCATCCCCTGCACCCACGCCTCCTTCTCCTCCATCTTCTCCCTCTCCTCCTTGTTCTCCTCCTCCTCCGCGTCGTCTCTTACTCCTCCGCTCCATCTCCTTGCGTTGGCATCGCTTGTCCTCCTAGGCTGCCCAATTCCAGCCGCCTGTGACCCAGCTAGTAGAACATCAACTGCTGCCATTACTGCAGCTCTCCTGTCGTCGTCGTCATCCTTACCGCAACTGCGATACATTCAGAAGCAGCAGCAACAGCATCTGGAACAGCATCAGTTGCAGCAGCCAAAGGAGCTGCACCACCCATTGCAAGACCGCCACCAGAAAATCCAGCTGCAAGAGGCGCGCAGACGGAATCAAAGGAGACGCCTCACCGAGCCGACTGGTCACAGTGGCACCAGCAATGGCAATGGGAGAGGCAATGGCAGAGACAGAGGCAGAGACAGAGGCAGAGACAGAGACAGTGGCAGGCTTTGGCTCATGCAGGGACGCTCGCTGACCGCAAAGAATGATTCTACCGACAATGGAGCCACTTTTTCTTCCGCCTTTTCGTCGGCATCGCGCCTCTCGAATCTCTCAACGACCGAAACAACCCTTGCAGGTCTACTCGGCATCGCCCTGGCGCTAGCTGTCCTCGGGGTATGTGTGTGCATTGTCAAGAAGAGGCGAAGGGCAAGGGCTTGGTCGCTGGCTCGTTCCGAGCTGTCTTCATTCCCAATCCCGTCTCATCCGCAGCAGCCAGCGGTCCCTCTTTACCAACCGCCCGAGACAGCTTCCTCACTATCCTCCTTCACCCGCGTCTCTGCCGCGGGGCCCGAGATGAGCTCTGTCCTTGCGGCTGCAGGAGCACGTTCAGGAGGACAGGTATCCAACTCACGATCCCCGTCATCAAGTGCCGTCGTGGGATTCAGCCTCGCGCGACTGTTCGTGAGACAGCCTCGGGACAAAGGTGCTGACGAGTCGGGAAAGAAAGTGTACATGCACCAGAAGGACCCTATCCAGGATTGGCGCTCCCAAAAGACACCTTCGCCAGTGTTGACGCGGTCCTCATCGCACGACTACTGCTGGGGTGACCTGCATTCAAAGGAGTACACCAAGGACGGATTTCCTATCATCACACTCACGTCGCCTACCAACTCTGAATCCTCTATACCCATACCCGTGGTCACCACAGAACCCATCGGGGCCTCGACATCCACGGCGGGTACATCATCGACTTGCATGTCTATGTCTGAGCAGCCGTCTTCTGGATTCTTGCACAGTCAAGTTGTGAGCAGCAGTGCTATACTCAGGGACATGGACGAGACTCTGGCACCTGATTCGGGAGACAAAGATAGCCCGACACCTTCAAGTTACGCCGCAGATCACCAAAACTTGTACAACTTGCGACCATCTGTACCTCAACATATGCTACTTCACCCTTCCTCCACCTACAACAGGCTACCCCGGTTTGAGAAGCAAGCCCTTGCACCTCCGTCAACGTCACCGCCGTCATTGTCAGATTTCCCGCCTACGTATGAGGAGGCTGTTGATGACTCGGGTGTAAGTAGCAAGGCTACCAAGGATGATCACGGCAGCAGTAGCAGCAGTAGCAGCAGTAGCAACAGCAGCAGTAGCAACAACGGTAGCAGTGGCCACAGCGGCAATAGTGGCAAAAGCAGCAGCAGCAGCAACAGCAACCATGGCAACAGCAACCATAGCAACAGCGGTGCCAGCGAAATTATGAGCATCAGTGAGTCAGGACCGCCAGAGGCGTCTTTATTCCCCGCCATGGGTTCGTATTCTAGTCCTAGAGTGCTCTCGGCCGAATCGATGGACTGGGCCAGTTATAGCAACAGGACCGAGTGGAATGCAGAGTACGGTGCTGCGGAGGGCGAGGTTGATCCTCTCGGCAGTGCCAGTCTTTGAAACAACCATTAAAGATGCTTCTTGGATTGTCCTAGTCTTTCAAACAGCCATTAATGCATCATGGATCGTCCGAGGGTGCCTGGCGCACAATGTCAACAGCAGTAGGCACGAGAACGCGCGGAAGATGTGGTGTTTGGTGGTGTTTCATTTGCAAAGGGCCTGGTTGCTCCAGCTCCAAGCTACACGTTTGTTTTGCCATGTTTGACTCGTTGGCGTGTGGTTTGTGCTGTCGCAGCAAGGCCAAAATGTACTCCCGTACATAGATAGTGTCGTTGGCTTACCCTTTGTCATCGCACAAACAGTAATGTAGAGAATGAAGAGAACTGAAGAAGAATTAGACTCAAGAGAGGAAGAGAGAGAGAGAGAGAGAGAGAGAGAGAGAGGGAGCACAGTGGTAAGCGACAAGGATGCCTTGGAGACAAAAAGGCGGACAGGCTGGCCCATGGACTGCGCGGCAATAATGGTGTGCGCCTGTTCTGTTTGATGCGCGTGCGCTCTCTATTCCGTTCACTGCCAGACACTGATGATGTCGATGTTGCAAGCTCACGCATTCCAGCACCACCCAGTCTGCACCCAAATCCCAATCGCTGCTCGGACACCCTTGCTTCACGACTCTGCCTCCCTCGCCGCCGTTAGTCCCGTTCATCCTCGCTGCTGGCCACTGCGACATCATCACCGCCTCGACACCGTCGTCTGCTATCGTCGCCCGCCGAGATCATCGCGTGAAACCCCACCCCTCCTCGGATCGCTGCATTTTTTCCTTTTTTTTGTTTTGCTTCCCTTCTTTCTTTCCTTTCCTTCCTCCACTCCCTCCACTCCCTCCACGCTCTTCACCCTCTCCACTCCCTCCGTCCACCTCAGCTGGCCTCCCCCCATTTCCTCTGTCCCTCGCTCGCGCTGCCTCGTGTCCCTTCCGCCAGCACTCTTTACACGCTCGCTCCCCCGCTCCTCACTCCACTCCTCACTCCACTCCTCACTCCACTCCTCACTCCACTCCTCACTCCACTCCTCGCCCACCCTTGCCGCACTGCCGGCGCCCTGCTTCACTGTTTAAACTCGCCCAAGCCAAGACAGCCCGCTCAAAGGAGCACCCTTTTTATTCTTACCTGGTACAGTAGTTGTTTTCAAGGTGCGTGAGTACGTCTCGCTGGATACAGACTCATGCGCACTCAGGCGCACTTGACGTTAGAAAAAAGATAGCGCGACCTGCCGCGTTGCATAATTCCATTCTCCCTACTGTCAACAAATGCCTTCGCAGCTGACCCCATCGCTCCACCGCCAACCGAAACGGCTAATTTAAACCAGTCTGAAAGCTGTCGTCCTTTTCTCCTTCCACTCACTCATTCTTTTTACCTACCTTCTGTGCGCACTTGATCTTCACTCTGTCATCTTCTACTAGCCATGAATGAGAAAACCGAGATCCAGCCACAGGGGCCACCTCAGCCTGCCCCATCATCGCCTGTAGTCAAGGCAGAGGAGAAGGTCGGCACCGTTCAACTCGAGGAGCAGGTTCACCACGAGCACATCGAGGAGATCTCCCCCGAACTCGAAGCTTTGCTCCAAACTGACCCCCTGCAGGGTCTGACCGACGATGAGGTCGCGCGTCGCCGCGAAACCTTTGGTCGTAACGAGCTCATCGAGAAGAAGCGTCATCCTCTGCTCAAATTCCTGGGCTATTTCACTGGCGCCATCGCCTATCTTATCGAGATTGCCGTCATTTGCTCTGCCATCGTTGGTGTAAGTCAGTTAATGCTTGGCGGTCTCCTCGTGCCAATTCTTTTCATCTTTTTTTGTGGTGGATAGTCCCTCTCTATCTCTCTCTCTCTCTCTTTCTCCCCCCTCCCCCCTCTCTCTCGAGTGTGTATGGGGCAACTTGCTCTCTCTTTTCTTGCTCCGTGTTCTACCTTGGTCTTCACTTTTGTCTATACGGGTTTTCTCGAATGATTTGCAGAGGGGTGTAAGATGCAGGATAGAGAGACAGAGCTTGTCTCCTTACTGCATCTGCTTGTACTTCTTCAGGCAACAAGTCTCATCCTCGCGTTTGATATGGGCATGTACCTGCGCACTCCAGTGTGTCATGGAAGATTGCTTCTCCTAGATCTTTGCACCGGCGGCCTCCTAGCTTACGCCAACCACCTTGTAGTCGATGAACCTGGGCTCCTGTCGACTATTTTTTTTGCGGAGTCTTTTTAAGTTTTTGTACTACACCAACTATGCGGTGATGCGCCGCGCACGTACCCCCCGCTATGGCGCGCGTATTTCTGTACTACCAAGTGCTGCAGCTGAAACCCTTCAATGCTAATGAAAAACTCTTTCCGTCAATTAGGACTGGGCTGACTTTGGTATCATTCTCGCTTTGCTATTCATCAATGCGACCATCGGATTTGTCGAAGAGGCCAAGGCCGAGTCTGCCCTGGACGCTCTCAAGCAGACCTTGGCTCTAAAGACCCGCTGCTGGCGTAACGGACACCTTGTTGAGCTCGACACATCAGAGCTCGTGCCCGGCGATGTGGTTGTCCTGCGTCTCGGAGATATTATCCCTGCTGACGGCCGCCTTCTCGGAATCGGTGCCACCGGAGAGACCACTGAGGGTGATCTCCAAGTCGATCAATCTGCCCTGACAGGAGAGTCGCTGCCTCTGTCCAAGAACAAAGGAGCCACCGTCTACTCGTCTTCGATCGTCAAGCAGGGCCAGCAGATGGCTGTTGTCACTAAAACTGGAGGCGACACCTTTATCGGACGTGCTGCTGGCTTGATGGCCGTCGCAACTGAGGAGGGTCACTTTCAAAAGATCATCAATCGCATTGGAAACTTTTTAATCATGATCACTGTGGTGCTTGTCGTCATTATCCTGATCTATCTCTTGGTCACCAACCGCGGCAAACCCGAAGGCCAGTTCAAGCATGTCCTTGAGCAGGTTTTGGTCCTTACCATTGCTGCCATTCCCGTCGGTCTCCCCACTGTCATGTCAGTGACCATGGCCATGGGTGCCAAGGAACTCGCTCTCCGCAAGGTTATCGTCAAGCGTTTGACCGCTGTCGAGGAGATGGCGTCCGTCTCTGTTCTCTGCTCCGACAAGACTGGTACTTTGACCCTGAACGAGCTCACCTTTGACGAGCCTTATCTGACCAACGATTACACCTCCGACGACATCCTCCTGTACTCTTACCTCGCCGCCGAGCCTGGAGCCAATGATCCCATCGAGTTTGCGGTCCGTACCGCAGCAGAGGAACAACTCGAGATTCTCAAGAACCGCACGCACAAGCACGACGTACCCGGTTATAAGGTCACCTCCTTCCTGCCCTTTAACCCATCAACCAAGATGACCCAGGCGACCGTCCTGAACCTGAACACGCAAGAGTCCTTCAAGGTCGCCAAGGGTGCTCCTCAGGTGATCATTCGCCTTGTTGGCGGTGACGATGATGCTGTCCGCGCTGTCAACGCTCTCGCCAAGCGTGGTCTTCGTGCCCTGGGTGTTGCCCGTACCAAAACTGGCTCCGTAGAGGAATATGAGCTAGTCGGAATGATCTCTTTGATCGACCCTCCTCGTCCAGATTCAGGAGAGACCATTCGCCGATGCAATGACATGGGCGTGGATGTCAAAATGATTACCGGTGACCAGCAGATCATTGCCAAGGAGGTGGCTCACCGTCTCGGCATGGGCCGTGTCATTCTTGATGCGGGACACTTGGTTGACCCTGACAAGTCAGATGAGGAGATCACAGAGCACTGTATCCGCGCCGATGGTTTCGCCCAGGTCATTCCCGAGCACAAGTACCGTGTTGTTGAGCTACTCCAGAACCGCGGTATCCTTGTCGGTATGACTGGTGACGGTGTCAACGACGCCCCTGCTCTCAAGAAGGCCAATGTCGGGATTGCTGTCCATGGATGCACGGATGCTGCCCGCTCGGCCGCCGATATCGTCTTGCTCGCTCCCGGCCTGTCCACCATTGTCGATGGTTTGATGACTTCTCGCGCCATCTTCCAACGCATGCGTTCTTATGCACTCTACCGTATCACGTCGACCGTCCACTTTTTGATGTTCTTCTTCTGCATCACCATGGCCCTCCAATGGCGAATGAAGCCCATTCTGCTGATTCTGATCTGTATTCTCAACGACGCCGCCACCCTGGTCATTTCGGTCGACAATGCTAAAATCTCTGAACACCCAGACAAGTGGAGAATCGGCCAGCTGATTTTACTGTCGATTGTCCTTGGTGCCATGCTGACAGGACTCTCGTTCGCCACTTTCTTTGTCGCGCGTGATGTTTTCCTTGTGACTGCAGCGCAACTCGAGGCGATCATGTACCTGCATATCTCTTCGGCTCCTCACTTTGTCATCTTCTCGACCCGCCTGTCTGGATACTTTTGGGAGAACATGCCATCGCCCATCTTCTTCATCGCTGTCATGGGTACTCAGGTCTTTGCCATGTTGATCTGCGTGTACGGGGTCATCGTCGGACAGGCTATTGGTTGGCTTTGGGGTATTGCCATCATTGGCGTCTCCCTCGTGTACTTTGTCATCCTGGACTTTGTCAAGGTCTTTATCTTTAAGCGCTGGAACTTTGAGTTTACAGCCCTCGCTTGGCCCACCAAAGCCCGTAAAGAGAAGCTTGCTGCCCGCAAGGTCCGCAAAATCCAGCAAAAGCGTGTCTGGACCTCCATTGACAGCGTCCGACAGATCGGGTTGAAGCTAAAGGTTGTAGAGGCACTCAAGGGCTAGGCAAAATTCACGCCATTCGTCCTTTTGCTGTCATCCGATTCAGTGTGCAGTAGTATATCACGAACATCTCCAAACTATTCACGACATACGCTCTTTATAAAACATACATTTTGTAATGCCTCTTTATCGCTGCGCTCTCTGCCTCGGAGGTTGATGTTTGTCTGCAAAAGAAGTGGAATTTCGGCCGTGCGCAAGATGAGGCTGTTTTTCATGCCATTATTCCGCGGCGCGGTCGGCCATGGCCAGAGCTGGACGTTTGACTGGCAACTACGTTGAACTTATCCACCATCTAGGACGAGTATTGTCATTGTTAGCAAGGTTGGCCTAGCTTGAGTCATATTGAGACGCGGTTCATCTGGTCATTCTTTTACAAACCTCGCTCATTGTGTGTGTGCCCTTGGTGACGGTAGCCAAGTAGGATGTCAAGAGGACATCGTTATATTCCTGTGGTATCGCGTAAGTAATCAATCAACGTATCGAGAAAGATGAATGTTAGTCGAAAACAAACGCTTGGCACTTGATACTGAACAGTCGGCACTTGATGCTGGACACATCAACACAACAAAGGGATAGCAACACGCGTACCGTCATGAATTCCTCCTCAAACGCCTGTCCTGAAATTGTTGGAAGTCGATTGCACAAACTGGAGATCTGCCTTTCCAAGTCGTGATCCCTTGGAATTCGACCTGTAAAAAGATGTATGCCATAAAACTGTTGGTTAAAAGTGCTTGCTCATCCTCGGAATGTACTGCGGTGGGGAACCACATGCGTCGTACCTTGAACAGAGTCCTGCAGATACTCGTGAAGAAGTTTGATACGCGTGTCGAGCATCTTGATGGCATTCTGCTGCCCAGAAAGGTGAGACACCAGAGAGCTCTCTCCTTCTTGGTGGGTAGCCGCGTGGGCTACATGATCCACAGCTATCCTTTCAGCCTCTCCTGTCTCCACTTTGTACGCAGCCTTGATAAACATGGGCTGGGGTTGATTGTCCACAATGTCCACGATGGATTCGTACAGTGTGATTGGAAGAGAGCGCGCGGGGGTGGGAATCTCGTTTGGATCCAGTTGAAGAAAGAGAGGACTCTCGTTGTATACCATGAGCTATTGTTGAATGCCAAAAGAAAAAGAATAAAATATAAGCACTAAGGCCCACAAGGATATGACAAGCGTTAAGGATATCTGCCGTCCTCAAACTGTACCTGTTGAAGCACGTCAATATCAATAGTCGACGGCTTGTGGCCAACTGTGTACCATCCGAGAAAGTCATATGCGGGGAAAACTTGGCGAACTGTGTTGCAGTGAAGGCAAGTTTTTTTTTAGCGTTAGTATGCACGGTTTGCATGGTCTGCAAGACGCTGTCGGACTAGTTGCAGCAAGGCAGTCGGTACACATACATTGCTCTTGTTTGGTGACAAAATATTCATCCTGAATACGAATGGACCCATCAGCCTGCACGTTGAAAAGTAGCTCGTATGAGTTGAAGATCTCTACCTCGCGTCCAGACTGGATGCCAAGCAAGGCTCCCAGGACTAGAAAGGGTAAAGTGGCAGCGTGTCATATTAGGTTCCGCACAGCAATGCAAGGGTCCATTGCCGCATCGACCTTGCGAACGCATTAACAGCACTGCAGTCATTACCATGGACGGGACCTCTTTCTGATTGCTGTAAAACTGTCCGGGTGTAGTGGTCCGAGATGTTCAAAAGTGTCAAAGGATGTCTAGGAGCGTTAAGCAAGAAAACGGAAAAAAAGAGACAACCGTCAGTCAAACTAGCCTCCAGAGGAATGCAAAATCCTCCAGGTCGACTGCGAAGTGGACCGCAGCAGGCACATTTGGTCGATAATCGAGCGGGCAGTGAACAGAAAAGCTTGCAGCTGTAGGATGCTCAAGAGTCCAAAGTCCGCGCGTTTCCTTGCTCGTTGATTCCTTGAGAACCCTCTCTTTGTTTCCACGTAAATCGCTGCGCGTGAACGGGAAACCCACACGTTGCCTTTTGACCGCGTTCTGCGTTCAGTCCGTCAACCTGATGTGCCTCCATTCAGCAAAAGCAGTGGTGAACGTACATGGCAATGTGCAAGCCAGAATTGTTGGGCTGGTTGAGCACGACAGATGTTGTGTCCTGGTTGACTGCGGCCATTGTATATAGAGCGTAGGCAGGGTTGAATGGAGGAGAGAACGAAAGAAGCATTACGAAGGGGAAGACGCGATTAGAAAAAAAGGTCTCGAGTCACGTGCAACCTTTTTGACAACGATCATGAGCCAACTTTGAAGCTTCAGAGGCTCAGTTAAGCGTGAAAAACGTCGTGGCACGTACTTTATTCACCAATATCAGAGTAAACTATAGAAACCGGGTTCGGGTCAGATCTTTAAAGGACAAGACAGTTCTTGCTGCTGCGACGACCGCCCTTAGGCTTGGCCAACAGTGACGCCCTGGTAGCTCCTTCAAATACCTCGCGAACACCCTCACCAGTCTTGGCGGAGCACTCGAGATAGTCTCTAGCCTTGATATGACGCGCGACCTCGGCACCCTAAGAGCGGCGTTGCATAAAAAAAAGTGAGAGGTGGTCAGATGGAATGCTGGCAATCAGTGCACGCAAAATAAAACCTTCCGTTCTGTTAGAAGGCACACATACTCGCTCAGGCGACACGGGTGCCTGGTTGCTCCTCCTCAACTCCTCGATGGTACGCTGGTCGTATCTCAGATCCTTCTTGCACGCAACCAGCAATATAGGCAGACCGCCGCAAAAGTGCTGCACCTCCGAGAACCACTAATTTCGATCAAAGACATGAAAGAGAAAACATGTCAGGCACGGAATTATACAAAGAGCAGCGCTGTTCATATACGTCCGTCAATGCTTGGGTTGGCAAGCCTGTTTGTCCATTTTACCTTCTCCTGCACGTTCTCCAGGGAGTCGGGCGAGTCAATGGCGAAGCAAATGAGGATGACGTGTGAGTCGGGGTACGACAGGGGACGCAGACGGTCATAATCCTCCTGACCTATGGGAGGAGAACAAGCGATCGAGGAATTAACGAACGTTCGCCCTCTTTACAATCACAAGTGCCTGTCCTGCTAGTGCTCCAAGCTACCTGCTGTATCCCAAAGGGCCAGTTCCACATGCTTGCCGTCGACCTCAACATCGGTCACATAGTTCTCAAACACAGTTGGAACGTAAATCTATTCAGAAGATAGCCATATGTTAGAATAGAGTCAGCTTTGTGCGAGTAGGAGGCCATATGTCGTTCCAGCCCGTACTAGCACAGGACGAGGCTATCCACATGAACATTGAGGTTGCTCTTTTTATATTTTAAGGAGAGGGACCCTGAGCGGACAGCTCGTATAGGACAAACACGAATGCAATCAAGTGACCAGGCACCTCAAGGATACCCATTCACTGCCAGTGTGGTGTTGGGGAACCAAGTGATGGGGTGGCAACTGAGCCGGCAGTAAAGTGTGTTTTTCCACAAGAGGCATGTTGGGAGGTGGTAAATTGGCGCTGGACTTACCTCGGGGAAGGTTCCCTTGGAAAAGACAATGAGCAAGCACGTCTTGCCGCAGGCACCGTCTCCAACAATAACAAGCTTTCGGCGGATTTCAGTCATTTTTTGTTATAAAGAGGTAGTCTTGTAGCTATGGTGCAAAGGTAGACAACAAACGAGGCGTCAAGGTTAGTCCACTGTCAATGAGCCAACTAGCCTCTCTCAGGAAAAAAAGGAAGGTGAAGAAAAACACACTCATGGAAAGCATTCCGCTGCCCAACTTCTCGCTCGTGTAAAAACTGTGGCGGTGGGGACTCAAAAACGAAGGTTCGTCGATAGGGGACATACTCAAAGTCAAGTGCTGCGTTCTGCTTGAACTATATGTCTGTTGCAAAAGAGACGATATTGAGGAGCGCGGAGAAAGACTGGAAAAAAAAAGGAGGCGAGACGGTAAATGGAGTGTCCAGGAGTGTAGAGCTGCACAAGGCCGCATGAAACGAGCAAAGGAAAGTGATGCTGGCGACAAGTGGTTTTGAGTGAGGCATAGTCGGGCGAGTACTTGGGCCAGCGGTCGATGAGGAGGATGTTAGCTCAGACTTACCAAAGGCAAGCGCAAAAAAAAGGGAACGGAGATTGAGGTATTAAGAGGAGAAGGGAGGATGGAGCAAGGGAGTGTCAAGGGATGTGGAAAGGGATGTGGGGAAGGGCGAAGGTGAAGAGGAGGATGGGTCAGAAGAGAAAGAGAATTGGGAAAAGGAAAAGAAGGAAGCAAATGAGGATGATGATGGGATGGGAAAGAGAAAAGGATGATGGGCTTTTTTTGGTGCCTGCTTGCCACACTGCACCCAAACGCCACATTGCTTTTTTTTTTCCTCATCACGCGTGACACGAGGCTATGCGAGTTCGAGTTACCTGTTGGTCCAAGGATCATCGACCTTGCGCCTTCAAGGTCAGGAAGCAGGATGATTCTCAAGGGCAAGGAAGCCGCACGCTGCTGTTGCCACGAAGGGTGCGGATGGTTGCGTGCTGCGTGTGGGACAGCGCACGTATGCAAAGCTGTGCCTAGTCCGCACACCACGCAGGAGACGATGTGCCACGATAGGATGTTGTTGTGAACGGTGCTGAGCCACCAGCTCCCCTCCAAATTCTTGGCTGGCAGACTGCAACCTGCTATATTTTGGTCCCCTCTGCCTCTCTCTCCCCCGACCCATCTCCTGTGCCCCTCCCAAACCCGCGCGCTTGGCCCTATCCAACTCTGAATCAGAATCCTCATCCTCACTCTCCCACCAGCCAGAAGACAAAAGCCCCCTCTCCTGCCTGTGCATCTGACAATTGGACGCGTCTGGTCTTTGTTGCATTTGTTTGGCCCCTTTCGACTTTGCCTCCTTCACCTGCACGCTCGGGATCATGGCGCTATTTCAAGGGCAAGTAGCTCAAGCCAGCCAATCCTCCTTGCAATCGAGCGAATCGCCACTCAGACAGGCTAACATGACACCTCTTTGATTTAGTCTTGGCGCCCCTACCACGCAGGCTCCTTCAACCAACCTCTTCGGAAGCTTTGGCGCCACATCAACTGCATCGACTGGCATTGGCAACACAGGATCAGTGGCAGCGCCCGCTTCTACAGCGAGCAGCCTTTTCTCCGGCCTGTCATCTTCGACAGCAACTACTGCCGCACCAAGCCTCTTTGCTAGCGCGCCTTCTGGACTCTTCAGCAATCAAAACGCCACCGCCGCTTCCAGCGCTTTGAGCAATGCGACCGTGAAGCCTTTGCTTTCTGCCTCTGCTCCAGCCAGCACGGTGTAAGTACTAGATCTCTTGGTGCTGTCGCTAATAGCCCTTCAAGTTCATTAGTACTCAACCCCCCCGGCAATGCTTTACATCCTCTCTAGCGCTCTCACACCGGACACAATCACAGGATCCACCAAGTATACCGAACTCCCAGCGGACGCCAAAAACACGCTTGACCAGTTTCAGTAAGACGCGGGCGTTTTTAGTGCTTTAGCTGATGGAAAACCATGCTTCTGACCACCGTCTTGAAACTAATCGGCTTGGCTTGCTCGTCTTTACAGCACTTTTCTTCAGGGACAGATCCATTTGTCGGCGACCCTTACGGCGAGACCATCAGAATCGCTCGACAAGATTTCAAAGGATACATCAGAGCTGTCAAAGGTAGCGGAACCGTTTTAGCTTACACTGTACTGGGTCATTGACTCACTCACCTCCGATGAAGCAGCTCGCTGACGTTATTTCATATGCTTTATAGAGACTGGTTACGCTCAATGACGCGCTAGATCGCGATACGAAGGTTATTCAAGCATTACAGGACAAGGTCGCACTGGAGTTGAAGCAGGCTGATTCTGCGGGACGGATCATAGAGGCATATGCCAACACCTCCCATGCCAACTTTCTCTATGCAGGAAATAACTCTGCAGGCCAGTATGTGGTCACCAAGGGCGTGTGTTGCTGGAGATGTCACTCATTACCCACGGACACAAATCACTAACCAGCAGTTGTTATTTTTTTGTATTAGGTACTTTATGGAAAAATGCCAATCTTTCGAGGACCAGTTGCGGCAGTTTCGCAGCACTATCGAGGTACAGATACCACTCTCGAGCTACGAGACGCAAAGCGGCATGCCTTATAAGTCAGCATGGTGTAGCTGACACTATTATACATTTGGTTAACCCATTAGGAAATCGAGCGTCATTTGGCTTCGTTTGGTGCCAAGCAGCCTCAAGTGACACATGGTAACTATTCTTCCTCGGCGTTGGTCGATCCAATCTTCTGACGATAGGAGAGCATATGTGACATTTTCTTAACTCCGTGCGCTACCTGAATTTGAAATATTATAGCTTTGCCTGAAGTGCTGAGAAGCCAACACGAAGGCTTCTTGGCGGTTGCAGGAAGAGTTGCAGCTCTCCATGATGAAATCAAGGACAAGGAGAAGGCATATCTCATGTTCCGCCGCAAGTTCTTCGATGACGAATCGGATCCCTTTCAAGCCAGCAGCAAACACCGAAAGACCGACAACACAGTCCATATGCATTCACTTGGAAGCAGTGGCCGTGCGGTCAATGGGCAGAAGTCGTTCAGAGAGATTGCTAAAGAAACCCTCCGTTCAGGCACTGCCGCTCCAACTGCTGCAGCCCCAGCATCAATAATAGGATCTACCAGTCTCTTTGGCGCAGCACCTGTAACAGCAGCGACTGGATCCTCGCTATTCAACAAGCCAGCTGGCTTTGGTGCCACAACAAGCGCCGCACCCACCTTTTCGCTCACTGCACCCACATCAACTGCACCGACCACAAGCCTGTTTGGTGCTCCAGCAGCTGGTGGTTTCTCTGGATTCAATAGGAAGTAGCATGTTGACTCCACCGCGAAGGTGGCTGAGAGGTGCCACTGTCGGCTATCATGGGCAACTCGTAATAAAAGCGAGCATTTCACACGGTCAGTTCAGTTCAGCGTACTCCATTCAGCAGCGGACAGTAAGGACAGGTGCCTTTCGTTTGCACTCGTATAGTCGAGAGAGTACTCAATGGCTAGTGTGAGTGCCGGTCAAAGCTGGCTGCGCAATAACTCACTGTCGCCCGGTAACATGAAGATCCTCGTTGCAGCGCCGCCTCCCATTTAAAGTTCCTTGCGCGGCGGACCGAGGAAAATCAAACAGAGTGCTCGCATGATCGCGCCGCTGCGCTGTAGAACGCATAAATAGGCGTCATTTTTTCTCTCTGTTCTGCTTCATCCAACCTGCCCTCTCTTTCACTCTCTGCCTTTCATCCTTCATTTCTGTCTTTCACATTCCTATCTGTTTCACAACATAATGACTCGTACATCTTCCTTTGTGTGCGTTACCTGTGGTACCAATGCGCCCGCTGACGCCTCTGGAGCACCGTTGGCTACCTGCATCATCTGCGATGAACCCCGCCAGTATGTCCGTGTCGGTGGTCAAGAATGGACTACCCTGGATGCTCTCAAGTCCAGTGGCAAGTACTCCAATGTCTTTACACCTACGGAGGCAGACCCAGAGAATATGATCTCGATCTCAACCTCCCCACAGCTCGCTATCGGCCAGCGCGGCATCATCATTAGAACACCCCGAGGAAATGTTCTTTGGGACTGTATTACCTACATTGACGAGGCCACGGTTAGTCGAGTCAAGGAGCTCGGAGGACTCGCAGCAATCGTCATTTCGCATCCTCACTATTATTCGTCCCTCAAGGAGTGGAGCGAGGCCTTTGGCGGAATTCCTGTCTACACACATGTCAATGACAAAAAGTGGATCCAACGTCCTGCCGACAACCACGTCTTTTGGGAGGGATCCGTTCTCAATCTCCTCGATGGAGAGGTCAAGGCTTTGTGCCCAGGTGGCCACTTTGATGGGTCATGTCTGTTGCTCTGGAACAAGAATATCCTCGTTGCCGACACCATGATGGTTGCAGCCTCGCGCAAGTCGGTGTCGTTCATGTACAGCTTCCCGAACTACTGGCCACTCGCGCCGAACGAAGTCAAGGCCATTTGGGAGAGTGTCCGTCCGTACGAGATTGACAATATCCTCGGCGCATGGGTGGGGAAGGAGATTATTGGCCACGGCCGCAGCATCATCTACAACAGCGCCAAGCTCTATACCCAGTACAGTGGCCATGACGCTACAAAGTTCTACGGCACTGACGCCGACGAGCTCGCATTCAACTAGTTCTGTAGGCGAGTTGAAAATCTAGTGTAGATGTCGGCGAGGAAAGAATGTAAAAAGTAAACGCGTTGTGTTAATATGACTGACCTCTCGCTCTCGGTAGCCTTTCGTCGCGAACACCGGCTCTGAATTCTGAACTGTATCAGACATGTCGTACTTTGTTCCTCGTTTTTTTCTTTCTCTTACCTTTCTTGTGCTGCACTCTCTAAGCAGCATCGCCAGCGTAATGGCCAACGCCCTCACCCTGCCCTGTTTTCTTCATAAAGGGGCCAGCTCAAAGGCGTGCCCTGTCCACACTGGGTCAAAGATAGGTCCGGCAAGCTGCTTTCAGACGCCTTTGACGCCTTCAATTATATCTGATCACCTCTCATGGAGATCGGACGAACCTGCGCCCAGTGTCGACCTATTATTCTGCACGGACGGCGTGCCCTGCTGTCAGTATCACTTTTACTATTCTCTCGCTCTCTCTCCCTCCTCCCTCCCTCCCCCCGCCATTACCCTCGCTCTCGACCGCGTCAACCAAAAACTCACCAGCACCTTCTTCGCCATCCCAATGATTCATTCACCTTCTTCAGATCAGTCCAACATTACTTTTATTCACTCACCCACCCACACGCTCATGTGATCGGACACATGCTACACGGCCCATTCTCACGCGACTGGGTTCTGTCAGCAGCACACTACTTTGCCTCTTTTTTGCCATTGTACGTACCCCTTTGGACTCTCACTTGTACCTCAAGCCCTACATTGCTCCCCCTTCGCTCTCTTCTCGAGGCTGCCAATCTCGCATACTCGCCAGCCGCTGACTCTCAGCACCGTTTTGATCGCCAGCAAACTTCTCTCACCCCGCTGGTCTTCGTCAAAGACAGACCAATGCCACCATCCCTTGCTCACTTGCACACTCCGCTTTCACATGCAGCTCTCCCAACTCAGCGAGCCAGCTCATGCGAATCTGCTTTCTTCGCTCTTCTTTGCCGTCGACGGCACGCACCAGAGCGCAGTCCACTTCCACAACACACATTCATTCCTCTCTCGTTCTTGCCACTCTCCGTATCCTTCACTTCTTTCTCATTCTTCCCGCATCGTCTTCACAGAACTCAATCAACCACTTGTCGTTGCTCTCTCTTTCTCTCTTTCTCTCTCTCTCTCTCTCTCTCTCTCTCTCTCTCTCTCTCTCTCTCTCCTCTTTCTTCACTAAGGCACAGTCAAACTACACAAGTCACCTTTCACTTGTGCTTCAAGCCCTCTATCACTCCCTCTTCGCCTGTTCCTGTCCACCTTGCGGCTTTGCTGACATTACCCTCACTATCATCGATCTTCTCTCTGATCACTCTCGCTCCTTTTTTTGTTTGATGCACTTCTGGCCACCTCAACAACAGACACTCACTTTTCTCTCTTCCCACACCACCTACACACCCGTCCCTTTTTGAGGTTTGCCATTGTACGATTCGAGTCCAATCTATCCTTCTCTCACTGCTTTTCTTGTCTGTTCCTGTCCACCTCAATCTACTCGCACTACCAAACTACTGTCCTTAGCAGGCTGTCACTACCCTCACTGTCATCACTCTTCTCTGATCGCTCTTTTTTTTTTAGAATGACAACCCACCTCAACAACGTGCACACTCTCTTCTCTCTCGTTTTTTGTGTCCTCTCTCAGTATCCGTGACCAGCTTTGCGCTCTTCCCACGGCACTTACACAGTACTCAACCGCCGTTACTTCATCGCGTCTGACGAAACGCAAGTGTACACCGCCTTCACTCTTTCCGGCTGTACCGTTCTCTTTGCTGACGCAGACAGAGTTCAGAGCTACCCGTCTTTTTTTTTGTATTTGCCATTGCACGCTTCGAGTCTTATATCCCTGGTCTTCGCGCTGTTCCTGTTGGTTCATATTGAGCACACCCGAGTCTTGAGCGACACTAACTAACACTATCGCCCATAGTTCGCGAGTCGACATGGCCTCTCATTGTCACTCTCACCAGCACCCCATGTACCAATCCTCATCGCGGATATAATCGAGAGTATTCCCCTCCCCTTACAGCGCCTGTCTTCATCAATGACGACGCTGCACCATCTCTATCACGTTCCACCTTCACCTTCCTCTCACTCCTTCAACGAGTCAACTCTTGCTATTCTAGTTCCTCTCTTCTCTTCTTCGCTATCGACGATCCACAAGAGTGTGCACGCCACCTCGCCCTATTTTTCCTTCACCACATTCTCGCTATTCCCACATTGTCTTCACCGAACGTAATCACCGCTGCTCAAATCAGTTATGATCAGACACAAAGCTACACCGCCCCTCAATCCCACTCGATTTGCATTTCTCTTTCTGATACCAGCCGCTTCGCTATTGCACATCTTGCATCTCATGCATGTGGAATCGAGTTCCACGATCCTTTCTCAGCGCTCTTCTTACTTCGTTAGCACTTGATTGCGTCTTGAGTTGACACTACCGTGACACTTTTCCTCGTGGCCCAACTTTGTAATCACTGTCGCTCATTGTCTCTCTGACACAGCGTTCTCATCACCGCGCTGTTGATCGTCTGTAGCTTCCTCACAAAGTCTCGTGTCCTTTGCTCTTCATTCACCTTCGTCCCTTCAGCATAGATTCCACTGAAACCTGACACCATCTCTCCCACAACTTAGCTTCATCTTTACTCTCCCTTGATGGAGCGAGACCCTGAATCTTTTCCCAACTTTGTTTCCCTTGCCTTTCAACGATTGTCACCAACACAGGCCTAGATCAAGAACCTCATCAATTTTGTTCTCTCTCTTCTTTGCCTCTTTTTTCAGCACATCTCTTCCTTCACATTTCACACACCGATGGCACGGTGCTCATCACATTCTCCCCCATCTCTCAGCACATCCCTCACTCGCTTCAACCTCATGAATTCCCTTCGGACCACTACAGAAGAAAAAAAAGTGTGTCCATCTTCAGATCCACCACGCCTTTGCTCATCCCTTCCGGATCACAACTCCCCTGCCTACGCTGCTCTATTCCCTTTACTCTCCAGCCCAGCCATACCTTTTTCTCCAAAGTTCCCGTTGGTTAACCCTTCCCTCTTATGCAACCCTGGCGAGATGGATATTCTCTTACACGAACTCGAGCTGCCTGGAGTGATTTGCTAAACGTACCTGTGGACAAAAAGGATCCGGGAATTCGACCGTTCCAGCTGAACCAGTGCGACGAGTCTAGAAAGTAGCCAGCCGCAATCAACAACCCGTTCCGGTAATGAGGCAGGTACTGCAGCATGCTGGAACGAGGTCGTGACCACAGCCAGTCCACCTTCCGACTCGACGCACTGGAGAAGCGCTACACATACTCGGGGGATAGAATGCGATGAAAAAAGTGTTAGTCTTTGACTACTACAGGCTCAGGAGAACATGGTTTATGGCTCTCTATCCGGCGTCCACGCCAGCACTGACAATTGCGCTCGCTTTGACACCCTCTTTGGCCCAGTTGCTGTCGACACTCACATCTACGCTGGCTATTGCATCTGATACTGACAGTGACTGAGCCTTGGAAATAGCACTCGCCTAGGCAACTGACCAAGACCCTCGCGTAGGCACTGGAAAATTGTACAGACACTGGCTGGACACCAACACTATGACCAGAAAGCACTTACCCTAGGATCGTGGAGCAACAGCGATTGTTAGAGGGCCCTGCCTCTTGAGAAACTGCGTCTGTACAGGTATGACAAAGGCTATAGGGTGATAGTACCGTATCGAAGGTTGTTAGATACTTGTTCAATAAACACAACTTAGAGAAGGATCATCCTCATTCAATAGTTTAAATCCATAGTCGATTGGTTATACTTATACTTACCATCGCAATACGTGGCTTTCGCTTTCAACTTGTCCTCGCTGGCCGAGCGACCGATATCCTTGACGTACTGAGAGGGAGATAATAGGCATAGAGCAAACGTCTGAGGGTTAGAAGACAACTCACAGAGCCAATCCTCATTTCAACAATGACGTCCTCATAGAAAGCCGCATTCCAGACTTTCTCACTTCGTACCTTCTGTGCTGCGCAACCGTCTTCATATGCTGCTGTAAGAAAGAGAGTGTGTTTTTTGAAGTGGTTGACTCCACTGATTTTTAATAGTCTCCACTGACTGTGGTTTACTCCACTGTTTTTTATAGTGGTTGACTCCACTTTCACTTTGCCTTTGTAGAGCGAAGAAGTGATAATCCCGCTACCTTGCCTTCCATGTTTAGCCAGCGGGGAAGTGGACCCGCTGCCTTGCCCTCGGTTTGGTATAGCGAGAGGGTGCCCGCTGCCTAGCTTGCCTTCCATGTTTAGCCAGCGGGGAAGTGGATCCGCTGCCTTGCCCTCGATTTGTTATAGCGAGAGGTTGCCCGCTGCCTTGACTTCCATTTTGCTAGCGACGCTGAGGTAATGAGAGAAAGCTAAAAAAAAGAAAGCTTGTCAATTGAGCTGGCTCATTCCTCATTTCAAGAAAACAGAGTTTGTGGAACTGCAGTGGCATGGCTTTTGATGAAAGAGGTGCTTGAGAGGGGTATCGAAAGAGATGGAGCTTACCTTGCGTGCTGCTGAAAAGAGGTGAACGAGCTGCGATGAGAGGAGGAAAGAAAAGAAAAGCTTGTGCAGAGCTTAACATCACATTTCTCGAGCCACTCCGCTGACGACGCTGTCTCGCAAAGTACAGACACGCCCTTGCATGCTGTCGCTACACATAGGAGCAGAAATGCATCATCGTGAGCACAAGGAATGTCAATGCAGTAGGTGAATGAGTCAAGCTCATTTCAAATTTGATTCCTCAATCATCGCTTCAATCCTGGTTTTTACCACGTCCAGCGCTTGCCACCAATTTGCAAGCGAGCAAACAAGGCTACTGCGATGCCATCTTCATGCTCCATGCTGCTGGTAAGACTAGGAGAATCACGCAACAGGAGTCAAAAGAAAAGCTCTGTCAATCTGCTTGTCCACTTCAAAATACACAGACTCCAGGAAACCAAAGACCTCTCAGATCCTATACTGCAAGCTGTGCTACCTCCTCTTGTGGGGGGGATCATGAAGCTTACCTTGGCTGTATCAAAGACGAGTAAGGGCGGGTGGTAGGAAAGGAGTAGGCAAGAGGGAAGACAAAGAGCATAAAGTAAGCCAAGCCTAAAATGCAAGCATATGCGACTATGGATTAAGGGGTTTATTACGGTCTGCATTCTGAGACATACCTTTGTTCTCCCTCTTTCTCCCTTCTCTTCACCTCTTCCCACCTTTCACTTCCTCACCTTCCACGTCCTCACCTTTTACATCGCTAGCTTTCCCCACCGCAGCTTCCTCTCTCCTCTGCGTCCCTCTGTAAGGCATGTGCTCGCCTGCGACAGCTCTTCGGTCATAGTCCTCCGACAACAACTTACACCTTGCACTGTCCAGCAGTTCGTCCACCTTCATGAACTAGTTTACTCCCTGCACCCTTCTAAAGCGATTGTAAGCTTCCCACAGCATTTTCAATATATACTGCCGTAGCCGTATTCACTACGTATGCTTCCTCCAGAAAAACTCCTCCTCTTAAACGAGCCAAACAGCTCTTGAACAGCAGAAGCAACCTCAAAGAGCAAAAAGCATCTTTTCCTCAAACTCTCTGTAAGTGCAAGGTCGCTCCGTAAGTGCAAGGACACTCTCTAAGTGCAAGCTCTCCCTAAGTGCAAGATCCCCTTAAAATGAAAACTTCTCTTATTCGAAAACCTCTGTAATTCGAAAGCCTCTGCAATTGATTCCCTCTCTAATATCCAAGCCTTAGTAATTGAACACCCTCTGTAATTGACAACCTTCTGCTAATGAACGCAAGATTAAGGTAAGCATCCACACGGTACGCGCAATCTACTAGAACAATTCCCATTCTTCTCCCACACCGTCAGGAACACCATATCCGTATTCTCGTATTTTTATTCAATTGAAGTACTGGAAGTGCTTGCCCCAATACTGGGAACCCTGAATCTTACTTCTCTTTAGAATTTCACACCTCATTCAAATATCACACTTCCTCGATTTCATATTTCAGAGCAATTGAAGGTCTGTAACAGTTCCCTTTCACCCTTCAAAGCCCAAAATACACGGTTGATGAGAATTTCACACCGTTCAAAATTTCACACTTCCTCGATTTCATATTAGAGAGCAATTGAGGGTGTGTGTCAGTTCCCGAAAACCCTTGAAGCCAAAAATACTCGGTTGCTGAGATTTTCACACTTGACAAGAATTTCTCACTTCCCCGATCTCATATTTGAGAGCAATTGAAGGTGTTTGTCAGTTACCCAACACCCTGGAAGCCAAAATACTCGTTTGCTGAGATGTTCACACTTGCTAAAAATTTCACACTTGCTAAAAATTTCACACTTGCTAAAAATTTCACACTTCATAAATATTTCACACTTCCAAATTTTCACAGTGATTGTAAGAACTGCTTTCCGTAAATTTAACTGAATATGTGATTTGTCAATTTTATATCAATCGAATAAGTAAAACTCATTTCATGTACAATTTCAATTTATAGCAAATTTCATTTGACATTCATCTTTCAAACAAGCAGTTAGTATCAATTGACCTTTCTTGTAAATTGAGAGCCCATTTTAAGGTTTATTCTAGGGTTTTTTAGGGTTTTTTAGGGTTTTTTAGGGTTTTTTAGGGTTTTTTAGGGTTTTTTAGGGTTTTTTAGGGTTTTTTAGGGTTTTTTAGGGTTTTTTAGGGTTTTTTAGGGTTTTTTTAGGGTTTTTTAGGGTTTTTTAGGGTTTTTTAGGGTTTTTTAGGGTTTTTTTAGGGTTTTTTAGGGTTTTTTTAGGGTTTTTTAGGGTTTTTTTAGGGTTTTTTAGGGTTTTTTAGGGTTTTTTAGGGTTTTTTAGGGTTTTTTAGGGTTTTTTTAGGGTTTTTTAGGGTTTTTTAGGGTTTTTTAGG